>CM069920.1:43856493-44456493 GCA_036172225.1 Cryptocoryne crispatula var. balansae | reverse complement strand
TCTTCTCCGATCTTGGGGATTGATAGAATCCCCCAAAGGTATACTTGATTAGATCAAACTTGATTTTTTTAATTTTGACATTCAATTTCAATTGAGGCTACAATCATGAAATCCAAAGAAGCATAATTTTTACTGCTATAGAATGATTCCTTGCATAAGTTTCAGGTTTTTTTAACCAACTTCATGAATGTGTCCTTTAAAACATGGTGGATTGATTTTGGTGTTGCTATTCATGTTACTAATTCATTGTGGGCATTCATTTTCTAGTAGAAGGCCAACCTTTAATGAGCGTTCCACATTCATGGGTAATCTGATCAAGTATAATGTGAAAGTTATAAGGTCTTGTAGGCTTCGTCTTAAGACTAGACACCATCTTGATATTGAGGATATCTTTTATGTTTCGTCAGTGTCTAGGAATTTGATTTCTTTACCAAAATTTTATGTATTAAGTTAATCATTTAGTTTTGGTAACTCACAGTTTAGTTTGTTTCAAAACTTTGTTTTAGTTGGTTCGAGATTTTTATGTGATAATCTTTATAAAATAAATGCAGATTACTCATATTCTGATGATTTAACCATATTGAATATGAATGTTAATGTAAAATGTGGTATGATTGATGATAGTTCCTTAATCCTATGGCATAAAATATTGGGTCACATATCAAATGATAGAATGCTAAGATTAGTGAAAGATAGAGTCTTACCCACTCTTGATTTTATTAATTTTGGCATTTGTATTGATTGTATAAAGGAAAAACAAATCAAAACCCAAAAAAGAATGTATTAAGATCTAAGGGACTTCTTGAATTGATCCATTTTGACATTTGTGGTCAATTTCCTCCTAACATAGGAGGTGATCAATATTTTTTATCACATTCGTCGATGACTTCACATGGTATGACTATAATTTCTTGATAAAAAGTCAAAGTCTTTGAAATCTTTTAAAACTTTCAAAGATCTCATAGAGAATTAATTGAACAAGAAAATTAAGGTAGTGAGATATGATAGAGGTGGAGAATATTATGATAAGCAAGGTCAATTAGGTCAGATTCTTGGATATTTTGCTAAATTCTTGGAAGAGAATGAGATTGCATCTCAATATACAATGCAAGGTACTCCCCAACAAAATAGTGTGGTTGAAAGGTGAAATCATACTCTTGTGGATATGATGAGAAGTATGATTAGGAACTCATGTTTACCCTTAAACTTGTTGAATGAAGCTTTGAAAACCACTATGTATATCTTTAATAGGGTTCCTAATAAGGCAATTTCTAAAAATTAATTTAAGTTGTGGATATGTAGGAAACTCAGTTTGAGACACATGTTTGGGGTTATCAAGCAAAAGTCAGAATATATGATCTACAAGAAAAGAAATTAGACCCAAGAATGATTAGTTACTTCTTCAGTGGATATCCCGAATGGTCTAAAGAGTATCGATTTTATTGTCCATCCCGCATCGTAAAATTATAGAAATTGATACAACCAAGTTTATTGTGAATGGAGAGGTTAGTGGGATCTCAACACCATGTATCATGGAGTTTAGAGAAATTAAAGATCCTGTCCCACTACTCTCACTTGGATGTTAGATTTGATCATATAAATCATGATATGATAAATTTACAGCCAGATCATAATGTCATTCCCACACGAAGAGGAAAACCTTAAAAATGTGGTAATTGAAAATCATACTCACAATGATGCCGATATAGATCCACATCTAGAAGTCAGGAGGTCTGAAATGATAGAAATGTATGCCTTACAAGCCAATCGTATATGATATGATTCAATATTTCTAGAAATATCTCATTTAATTAATTAGGTAAATATTCATTACTAACTATTATTAGATGTGAATATCATAATAAAGTCCCTGATCACATGCAATGATGATTAAATCATGATGAGATCATGTTAATGAGATTAATAATCAGAGGTATGTGATCAAATGTTCCTAGTTATAAGATCCTTGAGATGGGACATCAAGGATCCGGATAGACTTGTGTGTGTGATGTAAATGATCGATTTCATTGGTCATTAGTGTGGAGACACTGAGATACATATACAGGTGTCTATTAGTTGAATTAGTTCATTGAACTGACCGAATTAGAAATCCTGAATGGTATCTTACCTAACTGTCGATCAGGATTTTCTATCATCATGGTTTCATGGTTGGACATTTGACCTGGTCGCCAAAGATGCCTTGTTGAGTGGAACTTGTGCTTTGAACATTAACTTTAGAGTATAGTGATGGATCGGGTACAAGAAAAAAAACATGATGGAGGCAATTGAGCAAACAACAAGGGATCGTCCACTCTCGATAAGTGAGAGTGAATGTCCTATGGGATAGTACTCTAAATCCCTGGCCATGGTAGAGAGGATAATTGAAAAAATGAGTTTTCAAATTGATCTGATTTCGAGTACATGATTCCATATAGTGGGTATATTAAGGAGTTGACAGTCGATATCGTACTCCTTTCCTACTGGGACATTGAATGGATGAGGGTTTATATCCATGTGGTAATTGATGATGGAAAAAGCTCAATAGATATAAGATTATCCCCATAGCCATTTGAGATCATGGGATATAGCTTATACTTTTCATGATTGGTAGGCCGATTAATCTATTATTAGATGATAGATTTAATTGAATTAAATAGAATTTTTCTATTTTAATTAGGCCTCAACCAAATAGGTTATTGGGCCCAGTGAGTCACACACATAAAGACTTATTCATAAGTACAGGGGCAATGATGTATTTTATAGAGATTTTATATTTTTATGAAAAATTCTAAAATTCTTTATAAATACTAATGGTTTTAGCCAAACCCTATCAAGTCAAGCGTGAAAATCATGTCCTCAGCCTCCTCCCTACCTCCTCTCTATAAAAGGTGTCCATGGTCGATGGAGCTCCGTTCGGGAAGAGTTCTCGAGGTTGGCGTGAAGGGAGAACTTGTTGTAGATGAAGTTCATGTGGATACCGCTAGAGACTAGACATTTGAACGGTTTAAAGAGTTTCAGAAGCTCATCTTCTTTCTCTCCATGGGATTAGATGAATCCCAATTAGAGATATTCAAATCCATTTTGATCGGTTTTTGATTTTCGTCATTCGGTTCTAATTAAGATAAGTTCTAAATGAACCCATAGGAATCGTCGTTTCCACTACACCAAAATTTGTAGGACGATTCCTTACATCAAAGATTTGGGAGACCAGTTATTTCAAATAATTATGTTGTGTACTTGCAAGAGTGTGATTTTGATATTGGTGATGATAATGATCTATTATCATTTATTGATACCATTGAAAGTAGAAGATCTGAATTATGGATCCATACTATGAAAGAAGAGATCAAATCCATGCATAAAAATATTGTTGCATTGCCTAAAGGGTGTAATCCTATTGACTATAAATAAATATTTAAAACCAAATGTGATTCTAAAGGCAATGTAGAAAAGTATAAGGTCAGACTAGATGTTAAAGGATTCGCTTAAACATATGGCATTGATTATGAAGAGACTTCTACCTTAATCTCTAGAAAGGATTCTTTTAAGATCATAATGTCATTAGTGGCTGCATTTGACTTAAAATTACATCAGAGGGATGTAAGGATGGTTTTATTGAATGGGGATATGGAAGAAGAGGTATACATGATGCAACAAGGATGATTTAAAATAAAAGGAAATGAAAAATTAGTATGTAAATTAAAGAAATCCATATATGGACTGAAACAAGCTTCCTAACAATGGCACTTAAATTTAACAAAATCGTTGTGTCCTTAAAATTTACAAAATCAATGTTGATCATTGTATATATTTGAATGCAAGTGAGAGCAAGTTCATAATTTTGATTTTATATGTGGATGACATTTTATATGTGGATGACATATTGCATGCTATTAATGATTTGGGACTATTATATGAAATTAAAAGTTTCTTTTCCTATCATTTTGAAATGAAAGACATGAGTAATGCTTCATGTGTTGTTTGCATTAAGGTTCATCATAATTGATCTAAAGGGTTGCTTGGTTTGTCTCAGAAGACTTACATTTCTAAGGTCTTAGGAAAGTTTGAGATGTTTATGGTTATTATGTGAAATGTCAATCTTTAAAGGTTATAAGTTCGGTCTCCATCAGTATCCAAAATATATATTTAAAAAGCAAGAAATGAAGGTTCTTCCATATTGTAAACACCCGAAACGGGATCCGTAGACCCCCTCTTCCGGCGCTTGACGCTTGTGCTTTCTTCGGGGACTTGGTGGATGGGATGTTAGTGTTCGTGGTCGCTAGGAGCCAAAAGCTCCAAAATATGGTAGAATGAAAAATAAATGAAATGGAGAATAAAAATGATCGTCGCACCTTTGGAAGCGAGGAGATTGTTGGGTTTCGACTTCTCTCTCGGCCGGCCGAAAGAAGAGATCTTAGTGAGTCCTTTGCCTTCGGTCCGGTTGAAGCTCCGCCTCGGCCGGATTTACCTAAAAATATCCATAAGAAAACATAGAAACAACTGAAAAGTTCATTAGTTCTAGTGGAAGTGTAGTATCATGCTCAAATTCGAATGTAAACATGCAAAAGGGAAGGAACTGATCGGATTGGGACTAAATCCCAACCCCTATTTTTGATAGGTTTTTAAAGAGGTATGAAGATGCAAAGATATAGCCTAATGCATGCTAGATGTCATGATAACGGAAGCTAGAATGAAAGGGAGGAGTAAAGGATCGACCGGAAAGGTAAAAAAACTCAAAAAAATGCAAAACGGGGTCTGCTCCTGCTAGTACCCTATATATGGGGCGTATGCTGCAGGTGTCCCCTTTATGGGGCGCGTTGACCAAAGTCAAAGCACCCTATTTATGGGGCACCAGGAACTGGTTCCAGCAGATTTTCTTCACTTCTTTGTGGCGTCGCCCTGGAGTGTAGGAAGACCTCCATGACGGAAGAAGGACTTCTTCAAGCAGCCAATACTCAAGTGAAGCTAATGGAAGAGTGTTTGGCACTAGATGTAAGGGGAATGGAGTGTAGAAGCCTTCAAAGGTGGAGAAGAACCATGTTCCTGAAGAAGGAAACTGTGGGTTTTTGGGTTTTTTGGGGAAGGATTTCGAGATGATCTAAGGGCTTGAGGGGGTGTGGTGGAGGCTCAAATACGTAGTGGTGGATGAGATGAAGTTGTGGACGGACTTGGGGTGCCCTAAACCTCCAGATGGGGGTCTTTCTACAGCCCAAAAGATGGTAACTTCATTCTGCTGGACTATCCCTTTAAGAAGCAACTATGGTTTTTTTGGGTTTTGGAAGAGGGTTTTGGGATGGTTTGAGAGCTTGGAGAGGGGTTGTACGGCCTTGGGAGTGTTGTGGTGGATGAGAGGGTTTGGGGGACGCCCTTGGTGTGTCCTCAAGCCTCCAAATGGGGGTCCTTTTATAGCCAAGAAGAGGGTAACTTTATGTGCTGAATTGTCCCATCAATCTGTCAAGTCAGTCAGAACAGGTGCAGGTGCCCTATAAGTAGGACGCCTGGTGCCCTATTTATAGGGCGCCTGGTGCCCTATAAGTAGGGTGCCAGGTGCCCTATATATAGGGCGCCTGGTGCCTTGTATATAGGACGCTTTGACCCTAGTCAACGCATATCGATCTTCTTCGAAATGCGTCGAAAAACTTGATTTTTCTGAAAAACTTGGTTCCCTTGAAAGGTTACTCAAATATTATTCATGAAAACAAGAATCTAAGCTCTTCAACTAGGCCAAAATTGTGTGTCTACACATACATTGTTGCCCCTTGGGAGCATGATATATGCTCAAGTTTGCACTTATCTTGATATTAGCTTTGCATTGGGAATGTTAGCAAGGTACCAAAGCAATCCATGAATGGAGCACTAGAAAGCTATAAAGAAGGTGATAAGATATCTTCAAGAGACTAAAAATTTTGAGCTCACGTAAGGAAAAACTGATCACATGTATGTGATTGGCTATACATTATAAGGAATCGCCCTACAAAATTTGGTGCAGTGGAAGCGATGATTCCTATAGGGCTCATTCAGAACTTGTCTCAATCGAAATCGAACAACAAAATTTGAAAATCGATCAAAATGGGTTCAAATATACCTGATAGGGATTCCCATGGAGAGGAATAAGATGAGATTTTGAAGCTCTACAAACTATTCAAGTGTCCGGTCTTCAACGGTATCCACACGAACTTCATCCACAATAGGTTCTCCCTTCGTGCCAGCCTCGAGAACTCTTCCTGAACGGAGCTCCATCGCCTATGGATGCCTTATAGAGAGAGAAGGAGGTAGGGAGGAGGCTAAGGATGTGGTTTTCACCCTTAACTTAATAGGGTTTGACTGAAACCATTATTATTTATAGAGAATTTTGAAATTTTTCATAAAAATTCAAAATCTTCATAAATTATGCCGTTGTCCCTGTACTTATGGATAAATCCTTATGTGTGTGACCCACTAGATCCAATAGCCTATTTAGTTGAGGCATAAATAAAATAGAACAATTCTATTTAATTTACTTAAATCTATTATCTGATAACAGATTAATCGACCTACCGATCATGAAGGGTATAAGCCACTTCCCATGATCACAATTAGCTATAGAGATAATCTTATCCCCATTGAGTCTTTCCATCATGAACAATGCATAGATATAAACCCTCATCCATTCAATGTCCTGGTCAAAAAGGAGTACGGCATCAAGTGTCAACTCCTTAGTAAACCGACTCTATAGGATCTTGTACTCGAAATTAGATTAATCGAAAAACTCATTTTCCAATTATCTCCTCTACCTTGACCAGAGATTTAGAGTACTATCCCATAGGACATTCACTCTCACTTACCGAGAGTGGACGATCTCTTGTTGTTCGTTCAATCGCCTCTATCAAGTTTTCCTTGTACTCGGTCTATCGCTATACTAGATCATCTAAACGATGATCTTAAGTCAATAGTTAAAGCACAAGTTCCACCCAATAAGGTATCTTTGGTGACTCAGATCAAAGGGCCAACCATGCAACCATGATGATAAAAAACCCTAATTGATAGTTCGATATGATACCATTCAAGGTTTCTAATTCGGTCAGTTCAGTGAACTCATTCGACTAATGAACACATGTATCTGTATCTCAGTATCTCCACACTAATGACCAATGAGATCGATCATTCTCATCACATGAAAAGACATCACATACATTAGTCTATTCGGATACTTGATGCCCCGTCTCAAGGATTCTATGACTAGGAATATTTAAATCACATATCTCTAGATGATCGATCTCATTATCATAATCTCATCATGATTCAATCATCATTTCATGTGATCAAAGATTTCATTATGATGCACGCATCTAATAAGAGCTAGTAATAAAGATTTGCCTAATTAATTGAATGAGATATTTCTAGAATGTCAAGTCATATCATATATGATTGGCTTGTAGCGCATATATTTTTATCATACATATGCAAAATTTGCAAGTTGCCTTGACAGTAAGAGGTCAACTTTAGATTATGTGTTCTTATTGACTAGATGAGCTATTTTCTAGGAAAACAACAAACAACATATTGCAGCACCTCCACCATGGAAATTGAATTTATTAACTGTCAATGAGACATCTTCACATGTATTATGGTTGAGGAAATTTATAGCTTTCAATTGTGGATTCTATTTTTAAACCATTGATACTTCATTGTGATAGTTCTTTTGTAGTATTCTTCTTCAATTACAGTAGGTCAACTAGTGCTAATAAACACATTGACATAAAGTATTCTTATGTACAAGAAGGGATAAACAGTTATCTTGTATCAATTAGTTTTGTTAATGATACTTATATGGTTGCTAATATCATGACTAAAGTTCTTGAACCTAAGTCTTTATAGGACATGTAAGAAACACGGGTCATATTGTTTGAGATTAGTAAATGATATAATTGATACATTAGATCTCTTTATTGTGATAGTAATTATGTTCTCTTCTATTTTGTTACGGTACTTGTATGCATTTATAGTTGAACTAAAAGAACTTGTCTACATGACATTAAAGTGGGATGTTATGTGTACATAGATTAAATACTTAGTTAAGCAAATTTATTGTTATTATAGTGCATGGAAAGAGTTATGTTAATGATTATGTACAATTATCATACATTATATTGACATGTTTTTAACCTACGCACAAAAGTTGAATTGTAGATAAGTTAATGGGCAAGCTTTTTAAATGTGCGCACATATGGAATTATTTTCAAAATGATAATTAAAAGCTACTTTGAAATATATATTTATTATTTTTATAGGCCAAGTGAGAGAGAACGTTAGATAGAGGTGTTCACCTATCGGGTCAACCCGAGAAACTGAATTGGTCCAACCCGAAATTGTCAGGTTGGGTGTCGGGTTGACAAACTGCATTGGTTTATTCGGGTTCAAAAAAGTATAACCGAATAAACCCAAACCGAACCGCCAACCTGAAGCTCCCATTCGATCGTCTGATGTCACCATCAAACTCTGCCATGCCTAAAGCTTTTATGTAGATGGTGGAGAAGAAATATATAAATAAACTTACCATCTCTTGAATATTCGATATGGGATTAACTTGCTGCCTTTGACCTGACAGGTAACGCTGTGTGCTAGGCTGTTAGTGACCATCAATGACCTCTTTTAGTCCCATATCGGACAAGTGAAGATTCAGCGTGGGGCAAAAACTTTAAAACAGACTCTATGGCCAACGTTTGAAGTTGTATGGTGATGCGCAAGGTCTAATTTCAATGTTTTGTTGATTAATGCCATTTAAACGTGGAATATGACTTGAAATAATAAAGAATGCTTAATTAGTCATTAACAACTTAATTAATCACGGGTTACTTCGGTTCAACTCGAACCAACCCGAAATACAATGGTTCGGTGCAGTTCGGGTTAAAAGATTCGATCGGTTTGGTTTGGATCAAAAATTTTTTGCTATGAACCGAACAGACTCGACCCGTGAACACCCCTAATTGTTAGATTTATCACATAAGGTGGCATAATTAAAATAAAAGTATTTGGTATTATCTTGAGTCCACTAGTGTTAAACAGGATATATTTACAATTCTAATATTTTACATATGCTCGAGTTACGATAAGTTGACTTTATACATATGAGACCGAGTCTTGGTTCGTCTCATACTCATGGAAAGGTCTCATGAGTTCCTCATTGGCTCTGAGACTGAATGGGGAGACATAAGTAGAGAAGATATCGTAATTGCTGGTCCCGCTTGAATCTAGAGATATTTTTGCATGGTTTGTTCTGGATAAATTCATATGCACTTCCCAACAATAACCCCAAATTAAGTTAATTAATATATGTTATTCTTAACTTGATTTGATGATGATACATATTGGATAAGTCTTCTTCACCATGTAATAGAAGTAGCATTCTGAGTATATCATTATTGAAAAGGTGTAGATAGGTCTGGAAAATCAGGTTTCATGGCATTGTCTGAAAGGGATTTTCGCAATAGTTTAAACATAGTAAAATATGATACATGTATGAATATATGATCTTCTTTGATTCTGGTTTGTATTATTTTTGTGGTGTAACAGACCTCTTGACTACACTCTTCCTAGTGGCATTTCTGAAATAACAAGTTTATAAAAAATAGCTGGACCTAACACAGAGAAACTAGAAAAAAGTAGACCTGCTAGTAAACGACCGACATAGTTAGTAAAATTTCCATGATTAGCAAAAATTACCAGAGAAGGTAAAAATAGAGCCAAGGTTAATATAATTTCTAGGGTTAGTAAAATTTGCCAACGTTAGTAAAAAAAATAAATAAAATAAAAATAGCCAGGGTTAGTGAAAGATAAACAATATGATTCAAATTCAGACAATATTAACAACATATAGCTAGGGTTAGCAAAAACTAGACTGAGTTAGTAAATTATAGACAAGATTAATAACATAGCCAAAGTTAGTAAATTTGTCGGGGTTAGTAAAAATGGTCAGAGTTGCTGATCGACCGTGGGTCGATTGACACGTACTCTACTCACGGGGAGCAAGAGCGTGGGTTCGAAGGGCCGGAAAGCCTGGACACCACCGAGGGGGGTGGCTTTCTATGGGGATCGAGCGCTGCTCGATCTCTAGCCTCACACGGAGCTGCACGGTAATTTGGCCACTGAGCCATCGTGACCAAAAAAAAGTAAAAATTGTCAGAGTTAGTAAAAAAAGTCAGATAGTAAAAACATAGCAAAAGTTAGTAAAAAGTAAAAGGGTCGGTAAAATATAGAAGAATTAGTAAATGATAGACACGATTAGTAAAAAAAGACAAATTAGTAAAATCTCCAAGGTTACAGAAAACTGCCAGGGTTAGTAAAAAACGCAATATGGTAAAAAAAATAAATAGGTCAGCAAGCATTGACTGGCTTGGTAAAATACAACATTGGTTAGTAATATGTACCTGAGTTACTAAGAAAACCAAGGGTTATTAATATATAAGCATGATTAGTAAAATATAAGCAAGATCAGTAAAAAATAATCAAGCTTAGTAAAAAATAGATAGCTTTGTAAAAGATGAATATGCTAAATAAAATATAGGTGAGTAATATATACCCAGAGTTACTAAAAAAACCAATGATTATTAATATATAAGGAAGATTAGTAAAATATAGCAAGATTAGTAAAAAATAATCAATCTTAGTAAAAATGACATACTTAGTAAAAATAGATAGCTTAGTAAAAGATAGATATGGTAAGTAAAATATGGTCAGAATTAGTAACACAGTCTCTAGGTTAGTAAAAAGTTATCAGGGTTAGTAAAAAAGAAGAAGAAGCAGGCAGATACGAAAAAATAGCCAGGTTAGTAATATCTAGGACAAAGTAAGTAAAATATAGGCATAGTTAGTAAGATGTAGGCATGGTTATAAACATATATCATGCATTATTAAAGTTGGCTAAGTTAGTAAAAAATAGATAGCTACTAAGAACATATGAACATATGTTTGCATATACTTACATTGGAACCATTACAATTTACAACTATATTTTTATGCATTCGGAGCAAAGTGATAATTACATTATTTGGAAGGCGTTTCCTATTTAGTTGTTTTTCTACAATACTATTTATTACAAAAATAAATATCAGGGTTATGGGTGTTTACTATTCGGTCCAACAAACCAAGCTTAACGAGTAGTTTGGTTTGGACCAAACTATCCAATATCCATCATTTGATTTAATTTTTAAGACCCTTTAAAATCAAACCAAATCAATTCGTTAAAAATGAATAATTTTAATTAGATTAAATAATTGTTTTAATTTATATACAATAACAATCTTTATATATATTTGATAAATTTTAATTTTTTATTTTTAAAATAAATTAATAAAAAGTGTAAATATAACATTAAAATTTTAATAAAATAAAAATTTAAAAATAAAATTAATATGAAAAAATATAAAAATAAATATATTTTTATAAAAAATATTACATTTAAATTTAAAATAATAAAATTATATTGTGAAAATCAATATGATATATTATATTTTACTAAAGTTTATATTCAGACACCTATTTTATTAAAATTTAAAAATCCATGTAATCATTGTATAACTATATTTAGAAGTACAAGATCTTTTCAAAGAAAATTACCTATTCAATGGATGCGTAGCCAACGTGGTGATGGGAAGATAAAATTAAAACTTGAAACAAAAAAATTTGATCTGAAAAAACCATTATTACAGCTAACCACTGTTGAACTTGAAAAGTTAATTGCAAGTAACTTTTCTGATAATCTCTTAGCATTTTGGGAAATAGGAAAAGATTATGCACACATAGAATTAAAAGACAAAAATAAAATTATAAGACTTAAACCTAGGAGATATAATTCACAAGATATATAAGAATTTAAGGTACAAATAGAAAAGCTATTACAAATGGAAATCATACAAAAATCAAAAAGTCCTTATAGTAGTCCAGCTTTTATGGTTAGAAACCATAGTAAATAAAAATAGGAAAAGTACGAATGGTAGTAAATTATAAACGGTTAAATGAGTATACAGTATTCTATTGATACTTTTTACCACATAAAGAAACATTAATAAACCTTACAAGAGGAAAAAGATATTTCTCAAAATTTCATTGTAAATCCAGATTTTGGCAAATAAGATTAGATGAAGAATCAATACATTTAACAGCCTTTAGTACACCACAAGGACATTATGAATGACTTGTAATGCCATTTGGATTAAAGAATGCATCACAAATATTTCAAAGAAGAATGGATAAAACATTTGAATGTTTAAATAAATTATGTTTAGTATATGTAGATGATGTACTGATATGTTCAAACTCTTGGAAAGAACATGAAGAACACTTAAAAATATTTGCTGAAAAATGTAAAGAAAATGGAATAGTGTTATTTAAAAATAAAATGGAATTAATTTATTTATTTCTTGACTGTTAAAAGTTCTTTTTCATTTATACGATAATTTTGTTCCATACGAGTAAATGTTGCTGAAGTGTAACTACATACTTTTTCTTATTTTTCTATTTTATTTTTTAAGACTGTGCTGTGCCTCAATAACATTCTGAAGCATCTATTTCTAAAATTAGAAAATCCTCGTCTTAAGGCATATCTAGTCTAGGTAATTTTTTACATTTATCTTTTATTAATTGAATTTGTTTAGTTAATTCAGTATTCCATACGAATGGAACATTTTCTTAAGAAGTTTTTGTAAATGACTTCTTAATTTAAAGCTATTTTCTATAAGTCCTTCTACATAATTTAAACATCCTAAAATTTTTTGCAATTGATTTTTATCTATTAATTCATCTGAGAATTGGCTTATTTTTTTACATATATGTGGATGTAATTCAATTCCTGTTGAATCAATTGTTAATCCTAAATATTTTATTTTTTCTTTTCCTAATTTTTTTTCCTTTTAGATAACACTATTCCATTTTCTTTACATTTTTCAAAAAATATTTTTAAGTGTTCTTCATGTTCTTTTCAAGAGTTTGAACATATTAGTACATCATCTACATATAATAAACATAATTTATTTAAACATTCAAATGTTTTATCCATTCTTCTTTGAAATATTTGTGATGCATTCTTTAATCTAAATGGCATTACAAGTCATTCATAATGTCCTTGTGGTGTACTAAAGGCTGTTAAATGTATTGATTCTTCATCTAATCTTATCTGCCAAAATCTGGATTTACAATGAAATTTTGAGAAATATCTTTTTCCTCTTGTAAGGTTTATTAATGTTTCTTTATGTGGTAAAAAGTATCAATAGAATACTGTATAATCATTTAACCGTTTATAATTTACTACCATTCGTACTTTTCCTATTTTTATTTACTATGGTTTCTAACCATAAAAGCTGGACTACTATAAGGATTTTTTGATTTTTGTATGATTTGCATTTGTAATAGCTTTTCTATTTGTACCTTAAATTCTTATATATCTTGTGAATTATATCTCCTAGGTTTAAGTCTTATAATTTTATTTTTGTCTTTTAATTCTATGTGTGCATAATCTTTTCCTGTCACGACCCGGATTTTTAACATGCACAGCGGAAGATAATCCGGCGACGTAACAGGAAAAGATATCGGTCTGGAGCCAAATAAGACTAAAATTACAATCCAAATTAAATAATTCCAAACTTTACAACATATTAACACTATAAACAAACACCTATCTAAACAAATTAAATACCGACATTGAATGAGAAAATCCACTAGCTCCTCGAAATCCAAAATACCACTACGCTTCTGCTGCGCTAAACCTGCACTCCTGAAAATATTAACAACGGAAGGGGTGAGTCACAACAGACCCAGTAGGACTTACACCCGAACTACCCCATTATAATAATGATTCTAGTGGTATATAATACATATTAAGCCTAAAAATCAGATTTAATACATAGGGTTTAAACTAATCATATATTTTTAATTAATTGATTACAAAGTCAATCAACTACCCCAAATGATAACAGGACTCTACATGCATTAAAAACCAACATAACCTACACATTGGGCTATTCTAGGTATGCACATAACCTGACATAAAACCAATGACACATATAGAACACTAACATCTATGCCAAAACACACAACTAAACACCTGTCTGAGTAAATACCATGCTCCATCTGATAAAATGTAGTCACATCACAAAACTAGCACCAGATTTACCATATAGTAGGAAGTAACATATAGTAACTAAATCCCATAGTACCCCTAGGCAGGGGAGTACTTAGGATAAACCGCGGTATCTGGGATCGAAGGACGCACCAGATTCAACTAACCTCCGCTGCCCACGGGCCACTAATTTAGTCTGGTGAAGTACATTTCCATCACAATGCAGCTCACTGCACTAACCACATTCCACACCATGCAAGCATATAATTAACTCAGACAGTAAAACAGGAACATTTAATTGGCAATCAAACATGAAATACATAGATGAACACCCATGGTTCTATGCACCACATATTTGCATACCATACCACAATCTAATACAAACTAATGCATATAATTAAGATCATGCAATATACAACCTAACCATGATAATTACATACTTAAACAGAACTATCTATGACATAAAAGAAAATAAACTAAACTCTACCACATTATGCCTAAACCTTACATCGGCTTTTTATCAAATCGAGATATACATGATTAAGGTTAATCGCGATGCAGACATACTAAACTAGCTAGATTTAAACATACATAACATATCATGATGACCAACATACATGAATAACTAATTTAATCTAAATATGCACGGTCTAGACAAATTAATCTAACTCTAACTAAACATGCTAATAAATCCAAAACAGCCCATTAACTACAATCTTCTAATCCTGGTGATCTAAACATGATTCTTACGGTTTAATAAAAATATTAGAGTGCTAAGAATAGCCGAGACGCCTACCTTGACGGCAACGGCGAACGGCGCACGGAAATCCAAGGAGAAAGAATTTGGCGACGAGACTGCCGCGATTGCGTCGGCGACGGAAAATCGAGCGGGGTAGGTGTTCTTAAAATCTGCTGGAAGAAGGAAAATAATAAACTAGGGGCTTGATAGAGGATAATAGGAGAGAGAGGATAGGAGAGAGAGAAGAGAGTACTGCGTAGGGGAGAAAGGGAGCGGCGCACGGCAGCGCACGGCGGCAGCACGCGCGGGCGCGGGCGCAGGCGGGCGCACAGGGGGGTTGACCCGGCCGCGGCGGCCGCGGTGCCGCACGGCGGTCGGCGTCGCGAGGCGGGCGGCCGACGTGGCGATGGCGGCGGTGCCGGGCGTGGCGGCGCGAGCGCGCGGGCGCTCGCGGTCGCGAGCGTCAACGGCGACGCGGTCAACGGGGCGGCGGCGATGTCGCGGTGGCGCGCACGCGCGGAGGCGGCGTGCGGCGGCGCGGCGACCGAGGGGGTACGAGGAGGCGACGGTGGGGCGGCGGCCGGCACGCGGGCGGCGCCGGGCGGCGGAGACGGCGGTCACCCGGGGGCTGCGCGGCCGAGGCGAGCACGGTGCCGTCAACGCACGGGCGCGCGGGACGAGGTACGAGGAGGCGCTGAGACGCGCGAGCGCGCGGGGACGGCGGCTTCTCGAGGCGGGGAGGCTCGCGCGCGGCATCACCCGCGAGGCGGCGCAGCGAGGACCGAGGCGGGCTCGCGGGAAAGAGGAAAAGACAGGGGGGGAGGGCGGCTGGGCAGAGGCGCACGGCGGAAGAAGGAAAGGCAGGAGGGGGGAAAAATAGGGTTTTCAGGGGGGGAACGGCGCCGGAGGGGAAAGCGTACGGGAGTTACCGGGGAAAGAAAAAATTGGGAAATAAATAGGGAGAGAAGAGGATTATAATAATAATAAATAATTAATACCTATTTTTTTTTAATAACCGGGGTATTACATTTCCTATTTCCCAAAATGCTAAGAGATTATCAGAAAAGTTACTTGCAATTAACTTTTCAAGTTCAATAGTGGTTAGCTGTAATAATGGTTTTTTCAGATCAAATTTTTCTGTTTCAAGTTTTAATTTTATCTTCCCATCACCACGCTGCTGCGTGTCCATTGAATAGGTAATTTTCTTTGAAAAGATCGTGTACTTCTAAATATAGTTATCCAATGATTACATAGACTTTTAAATTTAATAAAATTGGTGTTTGAATATAAACTTTAAATTGTGATTTAAAATCATTTCTTAAAATAAAATCATTTGTTATGATCGAACTTACATATATCATATTGATTTTTACAATATATTTTCCCATAAGGATTTTATTCTTATAAAATGGTATCCGAGCATTGAACTCAAAACATAAGAATAAATTCTTATAACTCATATGAATTCGGTATATATGCTAGAAACTAGGACCTCCGCCAAGAATATGATGTTCTAACAAATATTAAATTCATTCACATTACATTCAAAGGAATAGTGGAAGATTAGTGGAATAATCTTAAAGAAGATAAAAATAATAATAACAGGAGATAGTATTACAATCATATAGGAGAATTAATAATTATGAAATACATTAAAAAGACAATTTCTAGGAGAAAATTGGCAGTTACAAAAAGATGTACAAAAAGTAATAGAAAAAGATAAATTTTATACATTAATAGTAAATCTCAAACTATGTGATATATGTCAGATAGAAGAATACAATTGTATATTTCAAAAATATTACTATAAACTATTTGATAAAAATCAACCAGATTTATATATTGAAATATATTTTTCAAAAATACCAGAACCATGGAGATCAAAATTATGGGTAGATTATCAAGAAGAATTAAAAATGTAGATTAATATACAAATGTCAATAAGTAAATATCTAGTAGAAGAAACTGCAAGAAAAAGAATGGATACACTAAGAGATAGAATAGTATTTATGAGAAAAAAGATATCTGATTACTATTATGAAGCAAGATTAATGAGACAATCAAAAAGATTAAAATATCTAGAACAACAACAAAAATTATGTTGTCAAAATATTCTTTATCTAATAGATATAGGTAGTGATTACCCTAGAAAGAGAAAAAAATCAAAAGAAATAAAAAAAATAAAATTATTTATTAACATATATATATTATAATTTAATGAATATATGATTTAAATGTGAATTAAACCCCGATGGGTGTACATATTTTGATTCATATATTTTCGAGGAAATTGACTTCCGATCCATTTTTCATATTTCACTTCAACAGGTGGTCCGTATGCTAAATTCCTTTATCGTTCCATCCAACTTCCCAAAATTTTATAACATCCACTCCAATT
Source organism: Cryptocoryne crispatula var. balansae (assembly GCA_036172225.1). Lineage (NCBI taxonomy): Eukaryota > Viridiplantae > Streptophyta > Magnoliopsida > Alismatales > Araceae > Cryptocoryne > Cryptocoryne crispatula. The sequence continues at coordinate 44,439,264 of CM069920.1, read as the reverse complement.
TTAACTCAACCGATTAAGGAAGAGTTGACTGAAAAATGAAATGACCAATTTGCCCTTGGACCATTGTTACGTGAACAAAATTTCATATATGGAATACATATATATAGCTAATTTATAATAAACAAATTAATTAAGGTATTAACTAAGTCATAAATGGCCAAATGTATTCAACTATAAGTATCTAGTAAGTTAAATTTTATTTAACTTCAAATATTCAGTAAACGATCCGAGACTCTTCAGTGAATTAAAATTAATTCAACTTTAAATATGAATAATATTCAAAGAAGTTATCAAATTATGCTCTTTAGAATCCGTTGACACCAATGTAAATAGAAAATTCTATGTTAACGAATTCAAGGGTCTTACTCAACGGACCCTCTTCAGCAGAAGATCCCGTCAGCATGGCATCTTAACAGAAGGTTCAATTTTTATATATTTTTTGACGTCTGCTCTAAAATTGTCAGAAACAGCCAGAGATGTGTTAAAGTTAGGGTAAAATGATTTTATTAACCTAGTAAGTTTTAAACACCTCATCGGCTAAATTATCTATGTGATAATACTTCTAACGTATAAAAAATTGTTCGAAGATTAAATTAGATTTAATCATTATGACATAATAAATACATTAATATTTAATAATTTATCTTAGATTTAAATTTTGAATATAAAATAGATATAATAAATCATAAAAGTAGAAATAATCAGGTTAATATTATGTGTTTTATATTATATGTTAAACTTAATATAAATTAAATATAGTATATTTTATTATATTTTATTCAAACAATATATTTTGCAGTCATAAATCAAATGTAATTTTAAAATAAATTCGTAGTCATCATATGTTTTCTCTCAAAACATAATAATATTTTGAATTTATAAATTAAATATAATTAATATGATACAACATTTGTGTTAGATTTTAATTTTTAAGTAAATAGTTAATAAAATAACTTTTAACAATATTTGTAATAGATTTTAATTTTGAAATAAATAAGATACAAAATATTTTATTTTAAACATAGTCTTATTTTAAAAATGATGTAATAAATAAATTTTTATTTATTAATTTATCTAAAAGTGCCTCTCTTGTCTAAAAGAAAAAGTAAAAAGGTATCATCCGCTCAAATCTACATTATTCGGAAGGGCAATTATGACATTATAAAATTTTAGGTGACATTGAGATAGCCCTACAAAAAAGATCATGCGTTGAAGAAGTTTGCAACTGTGTACACAGAAAATTTAGTCAACAGATCTATCGTCAAACTGAATTTGTTAAACGGATTTGGAATCAAATTTTTTTTTTTTGATATCACGATAACTGGTTTAGAAATGCAACCGCGGAAAGAGGTCTTTCGGCAAGGGGATAGGCGTATCAAAGAAAGAGATCCGACATGGCGGACGACGATTTCTCGGCGCCTCCTCTCCGGCTGATGAACTTTGTCTCCCAGGAAGAGGTCGGTGAACTTCATCACTTTTCCCCTTTCTCGCATACTTCCGGATCGTTGGTGTTGTCCTTGGGCCTTATTTACATCAAAATCCTACGAAGTTCACTAGTGGTGGGGTGATGACGTTTGGTCTTTTTGTCTTGTGAAACCTGGGATTGCAGTTGGATCGTGTCAAGAGTACGAGGGGCGAGCGGGTAGAAGACGGTACCGCGCAGAGAGACAGACCTTTATACGATGTACTTGAAGCTTGCTCATTCTCGTTTCTTTCTTTCTACCGTTACTGCCTCTCGATTTCTTTTACCTCTCTCTGTATCTATGTTCAGTTTTTGCTGGTTATTATGTCCACTACCTTGTATTGTTTTTTGAACTTATCTGTTATATTGCAAAAATTTCATGCGTTTTACTGCTTTTTGTACTGTCAATCCGATTGCTCTCATTTTTTCCCCATATGTTCTTTTGATTTAGGTCTTTGATCAGTTTAATCTGTGTAGCGTGTGCTATATATTCATTTGGTGCAGATAATTTTAGTTGTTGATGACTCCTAGCTCCCTTGTTATGGTTGAAGAGCATTCAAGACATGAAGGTTCACAACAAAGATGTCGATAATTTAACCGATGCTGCCACTACTCTGTCCCTAATAACTGCAAATAGAGTCCCCTTTCTTATCATAATTATGTTCTCCCCATTCCTCTTGCACATTAACTAAGCTTGGTTTATCTACTCTTTTATTCAACTATTTTATTCATGTTTTTAGAGGGAGGAGAGGCATTATGGCAAAAGCTGAGACTTGTTCGGGCAGTAAGTAAACCGAGGGAGCATTTTGGACTCTTCACACTCTGGCTTTACTTATCTAATCTGAAGTAGTATGCTTTTACAGGCCATATGCTTGTGGAGTACTGGACCTATAACTGAACCAAGTATATTTTACAAGCTGCAGATTTTGGGCTTGGGAAGATGAGATACCGCGGCGACTATGGGTGCATGGGGATGCCTATAGTTATCAAAGGCGCTTGCCTCAACCGCCTAGACCGTTGAGGCTAGAAAGGCGTTGGCAAAACACCTTGTCTCGTCCTAAAACACCTTGCCTGCCCAAGTCAAACAAATTTGGTCAATATGATCCATTTCTTAATTTAATTATGATATTTGTCTTCTTTTGTTATTGAAATCTACTTTCATTAAGTTTTTATACTATGTTATACTTGATTTGTATTCTACTCTTGTTAGTTGTTATGATGTTATGTTTTTTATTGACCTTATTTTATTGTTATAACATTATTTATTGATGGCTACAATATATAGTTATTAAAATGATGCATTCATTTCAATATTACAAGTATTTTTTATATTTATTTCAACTATTTATATTAGATATATGTATTATTTAAATTAAAATAATTAAATAATATAAAACGTCTCGAACGCCTGAGACGAGACGCTAGGTCTCTTGCCTCAGGCATCTCACGCCTCGGATAACATAGGGGATGCCAAACCAGATGAACTGGGTGGGTAGAGGACCAAGTGATGTTTTGAAAGAAGTGAGAGGGATAAAGGCTTGGAAGCCAACTATTGGGGGCAGGGGGACAAAAGGGCCTCATTATAAGTGAAAGGGTGGTTAGGGAAGGAGGAAGACCACCTCAGTCAACAGGGGGAAAGGGCGAACAAGGAGAAGCTGGGCTTCAAACTTTCTTTATTTCTCCTTGTCCCAGTGGGGTTCAAGATGGGGAGTTTTTGTAGAAACCCCACTTTACAATTTAGATCGTATAAAATGTCTAAACAAAAATCACTTCACCTTTTACAAAATGTAACTCTCATAAGTTTCAGACTTTAAAAAAGTGTTGGATGTAGTAGACTTCATTAAGTGGTTCAATCTTGATGGACTCAATTGGCTCAATATCGACGGAAGGTCTTGAACTGGACTCATAGGAATGAGTTGACTCCCTAAGTTCTGATACCAATCTGATGTGAGACTAGTGTGGGAGAGCCTCCGACCATGTGGCACATTGTGAATCTCACTTGGTCATCCTGGAACTCCTGCAGCTTGTGGAGCACGTACCGGATGTCATCTTGCATCCATCAGACCTCATCATTGGCATCCATAAGTGTTAAGGTTGTAAATGGAGCGAATACAACATTTCAATGTCCACTCCATTTAGCTAAACAAATAATCCGTATTCGGTTTGAGTCGAATATAGATGCGGATTGAATATTATAAGGGAGATTCTCCAGATTTGAAGCAAATATGGGTAACATCTTGTTCGAAATTTTAATTAAGTTTTATTTCACTAATATATTTAATAATATATAAATGTGTATAAATATATTTTAAAATATAAAATTTATCATATATTTATTAATGTCTAACAAGTATATTAGTGTATATCAGAGAATATTTAAGTATATTTTTAAATAAATTAATTATAAATATATAAATATATATTTTGTACAATTGTAAAATCATTTATTTAGAGTGGATCTTAAACGGAGAGGAGCAAATATTTTTGTGTTCGTTTTGGTTAACAAATGGATAATATCCATATCCAGATATCCTCTTCGGTGGATATCTGATATTCAAATAATATCCACATAAACAAATACGAATCCAGAGTAGATTTGGATTTTATTTAGATCTGTTTACAAGCCTAATAAGTGTGTACCAGGCTAGATCAGATGGCGTTTCCCCGATAGGAGTGTCTCCGACGATGCGAGGTGGAGAGAAGGTCTCCAACGATGCATGAGGAGATACTGGGTTTTCACATGTTCCATCTGGTGGTGTTGGGGGGAGGGTGGTTGTCCAGACAGGGGCCTGGGTGTCAAGCGTGCTGGTCCTTACAACTCTACGGGAAGGATTATCGCTTCAGGGGACCTCATCGGTGTGAGGTTCTTGTCGTCTGCATGATCTATCTCGATAGATGGACAGGGCAAGGATTGCGAGATCGAAATCAGAGTCGAGATCGGTGGGCACTAATCCAATCCGGATCAGATCAAATTAGTTTGATCTTGACCGATTCACTGGAACAAAGATCGATCTAGAATTGGTCTGTTTTATTTTTTGTTTTAAAAAATCATACAAATACAAAAAATTTAAAAAAATCTAAAAATTAAGAAAAAATCTAAATATTGTTAACAAAATAAATTGTGATATTTACCATATTTTCATGTATGTTATGTAATTATGAGAGATTTTAACATAATGGATACAAATTAACATCAATATTCATTCTATTAAATAAAGAATATGGTACAAGTCATATATATTAGAAAATATTCTTTCCAATCACCACCAACTACAAAGTTGTTCCTTAATTTTTGTCCTACTGCTCTTTATTTTCTTAGATTCTTCACTGAATTTGATCACTCATGATTGACTTGTAACCATATGAAAATAATGACTGAGTCATTTGGCTAAAATCATAATTTCCACCTTCAGTTGGAGCCAAGGATTCCGGAATCGGAATCAGAATCGGAATCGGTTTACCCTTGCCTTCCCCTTGCCTTTTCCTTTCGAGGTAGGCAAATCGCGGTCCCTCCTCCTCTGGAGTAGCTCGTCGTGCAACTTCTCCCTCTGCTCAATCCTAACAGCCCGTTGAGAGGCTCTACCTGTCATGTAGCCTCTCATCTCCTCACTCTTCTCCCTCGGCACCTTGTCACATTTCTTTACATTTCCACCTGTTCCGGCAATATGTTGTTTTAGCCGGAACACCCCCCGTTCATCTCCTTCCCACACCATTTGCATTGTACCCTCTTTCTGATTGGGTCTACCATGTGCCCGTGTTCCAACCCACGTCGGAAGCACGTGCTGGTGCTGCATCACCTTGATCAGCCATTACTTATACCTGCAAAAATTGTAAACAATGCACTAAAAATGATTAGATAACATAAAAATTGCTTTAGGCGCTGTTCGGGAAGCAGACAGCCCAAGTAACAGTGTAACACACCATTCGGTATGTTTAAAGGGTTACGTATTTGCCGAAAATGGTCGTAAATCAACGTACGGGGTATCCGGAATTTTTCCCGTACAAAGAACATCCAATCGATGTTCAAACAACTTGAGTGGAGTTGTTCGATCAAAAATCACCGAGTTTAAACATGCTCGGAGTCGTCGGAAACGTGTAAAAATAGGCGTACGAGATATCCGGAATTTTTCCCGTGCAAAGAACATCCAATCGAATAGTTCAGAACTTAAACGGACTTGTTCGGTCGAAAATCACAAAGTTTAACGACGCTCGGACTCGTCGGAAACGCGTAAGAATGGACGTACGAAGTTTTCGGCGAAGAAATCTTACCAATAACCTTCTAAAGATCGAAGAAGAGGTTGAATCGTGGCCGATCGGAGCTTGGATTGACGGAATCCCTTGAAGATGTAGCTTGGAATCGCCGGAATCGCCTGAATCGCCACCGGAATCTCCGGAATCGTTGGAATCGGTGCTGGCAGAGTTGGAATCGCCGCGGAATCGGTGCTGGCAGCTGGGATCGACGATGGAATCGCCGGAATCGTCGATTCCTCGCAAGGATCGCGCTGGAAATCACCGGAATCGAAGGTAGCCCGCCGCGGGATCGCCGGAATCAACCGCGGCAGTCGATTCCGGCCCTAAAAGGGCCGGAATCGGTTCGATTCCTGATCCAGAATCGAACCGGGAATCGAACCGGTCCAAAGCTTCCGGTCTTCCGACGTATCGGCCGGGATCGACCGATTCCACAAGGAATCGCCGGAATCGGATCGATTCCACTCGATTCCTACATATTCCGACCGATTCCGCGGAATTCATGCCGGAATCGGTCCTTCCACCGATCCAATTCCGGAATCGGTCGGAATCGGTCCGATTCCACCGATTCTGTAATCAATGGTTGGAGCTGGAGGAGAAGGTGAATAACAAATCTCAAAGTCTGAAATAGGATCTGGATATGATGTTGTGTACTCATCAAAGACATTCATCTTATTCCAATGTCCGCTGTTCAACGTGTTCCTTTCACTTGAATGTCTCTTATCAGTCAAATCATTTGGACCTACTTCACTTGTGCATGCACTGCTAGTAGAACCACCATCATCTTGACCTCCACGTCCACGTCCACGTCCACCTCCCACACCTTGTTGTGTGAGTGGAATAAATTCTTTTTCATCTTTATCATCTGATGAAGGTGCGTGAGTAGTATTTATATTAAGTAGATGTCAGCGTTTGGTACTTAGCTTCCTCTTCTTCAAACTTTCTTGTTCTTGAGTACTTTGGCACGTTGGGTGGCAAACTTTCTTCAAAGCCTTGAACAAACCACCATTCTTCTTGGTGGTAGAAGGTTCTCCACCTAGAACTCAAGTTAGAGCTATGGCAGGAGCTGGAATTGGCTCTGAAGTAACTATAGTTCGGGGTATATTAGGAATTGGAGTTGTGCATAGAATCTCGGTTTCTTGTGCTTCCTGCATTCTTTGTTCTCACCAAGGATGCTATCAAGTTCATCTTCGGCGCATGATCTATCATTTTAGACGAACTCTGGCTCTCTTAGCATGTTTATCTTTCATCCATATTGCAACTTATTTTTTATACATGCTGCACGTGAATATTCTTCTTGGAATAAATATTTCAAGTCAACATCATTTTGTGACAAGCTCTGATTGGCTTGAACTTGAGCTCTCTTCTAGTACAATCCACTTGTAAATTTTGCAAATCTTTCTTTAGATGTCTTCTGCCTATCTTTGATATTTTTTGTCCTTAATCTCATATTTTAGTGATAGAAGACTAGTTTCATCTTGCACTCTTCGGCTTGTTCTTTCTTTTCGTGTGTATGAGACTAAATGTGCTCCAATTTCTCTTACATTGAGATGAGCTTGCGCTCTGACTTAGCACCTGAACTGTAATAGATGCTAATGGAGTCCATCCATTCATGTTACTTCAATTCAACACTCAGCTGTAAAAAATGCAAATAATGTATAAATTAGTAAGTGTAAATGTTCTTATAACGATGTTTACCATATTCTAAATGTGTAATAGCTTACTGAATGATTGTATGAAGTCATTTGAAATATAATAAGAAATACAATTAAGTTCATTGCTTATATTCAAGTTCAATGTTTACTAAATAAGTAAGAATTACTCACTTCAATCTCAGCTTTTGTTATGTCTTGTGGAGTCCTACACAAATGCTTAATCACTGATAGTGCGTGAGAGTATCTCGACATCGTTGCTCACTTGCCCACCATGCTGCATTTTTTGGTTCAAGAAATATCTTGTCAAAATATGTCAAAATATAACACAACCCAACATTTAAGATATTAACACATTACTATAAAAATAAAATAAAACACAACAAATAAAACTATACCCGCAGTGCAGTATGAATATCATTGTGAAATGTCTTGTCCCATCTATTGTCTATCACCTTCTACCACTTCTTATAACCCCTAGGATGCTTCTCTTTAATTTTCATCTTTGATTTGTCCATAACATCGTACATGTATCCCATTTGATTTTTATCATTTAGGTCTACTAATCTAAACACTTGTACCAGGGATTCTATCACAGACCGGTAGTGCTACACTTTTTTCTACCACTTGTTATCCTCAATCAGCTACTCCATCTTCAATATAACAACATATTACACTATTGAGCTTCTGTCGGCATCTATGTACTATTAATATGCAGTGGATAGTATGAACCTCTCCTAATCATCTTTATATTTATAGAGACTCTCCAATGCAATGAAATGAGTGACAAATCTTGTGGAACCCGATCAAATTAGCTCATGACCATCGATGTGCTTCCTCATGATATGTAATAGTCTTGGGTGCTAAAAAATGAAGGATATGATAAGTTATCCTTGATTCACCAAGACCTTGCACTTGGATCCCCCCAATGTCTTTTACTATTAAATCAATAGGATGTGCAGCACAAGACACTTAAAACAAGTGTGGTCTAGCCTTTATTAGCTTCTTTCTTGCAGCCTTATACGATGCCTCATCCATATTTTCTTCTTTAACCTCATCCACTGTAGTGTTCATCAAACCAAACATGTAATTTGCATTCTTCACCTAGCCTAATATATCTATAAACTTTAAAAGTATGGTACCTTAGGAACAATACACAAGTAAGTTGATAAATGACATCCTTGTGATTCTTGTCCACTTATCACATATTATAGTCCACCCCCTTTCTTTCTAGAAAGATTTGAATCCATCTATTCAAGACCTCAACTTATCAACCTCTTCATTCAACCCAGCCTTGTATATGTACTTGGAGGTGGAGACTTTCATTCCTAAGCCAACCTCATCAATGGCATTTGCCATTATCTGGAAATAAAGATTGGTGGTTACATGTGTTGGAACACTTACATGCCAGGATGTAGGAATCGGAATCGGGATCGATGGGGACTGATCCGATTTGAATCGGGATCGATTCAACTGATTCTGGGCGATTTCTAGGAAGAAAAACCGATTCTGAATCGTTCTGAATTGATTTTTTTGTTGACTTCAAAAAAATCAAAAAAATTAGGAAAAATCTTAGAAAAATAGAAAAGTCACCCAAAGAAATCTTTAAAATAAAAATGTAATATTTAACATGTTTTCATTTCTTAACGTTGCAACATACTTTCATTTAACATATGTAGCAATTAACAAGATAAAATTGAGTCATTGACATAAAATGTAATTTTATACTTTCTTTTTCATTAATATCTATGAAATTAGTTTTCATCCTCTTGCTCCTCTTGAGTTTCTTGGGCTTGGGTATTTCAGTGAAACGATGTCCTTGTCATTATTAGCCCATATCTATATAAAAAAATGAGTGAACCATCTCACGAAAATCATATGTAGTGTTATGTTGCTCTTGCACATGTATTGGTGAAGTAGATGGAATGTATGGCTCGAAATCATGATGAGAAGTTGGTTATGGATATTGATATTATGTGAACTTATCAAAAAAATTCGACTCATCGTCTTTTGGGTTCCACTAGAATGTTGCGTCATGATCAAATCATCTATATCTCTTCCATTAGTTTGGGCACTGGTAAAGGAGCCACCACCTCCTCTACTCCCTCCTCCACATCCTTCTGCACCCGGCTAGGTGGCTGGTATGAACTCCTATTCATCACCATCTAAGGAATGTGAGGGTGGCTGTGCACTATCTGTTGGACTCACAAAATCTCACTTGATATCTAACTTTTTTCTTGACTTCTTGTATTATGACATTTGATGAACTCTCAAACCCCATGTTTTTTCTTCAATAGTGTATATCGTTCGATTTTTCTTACTCTTGTTTTTTGCTTTGTTGGAGTGGGATTTGATTGTGTAGTTGGGGGTGGGGGTGGAGCTTTCACTAGGGATGGAGCTTCGTGTAAGGTTGTCGGTGCAGAAGTTGGGATTGGTTGTGGTTGAGGAGTAGTGGTTACTTCTTCTTCCATACCCTCAAACTCAACATCATCTAGTTCTCCATCTACCCATGCACGATCCTCATGATCAAATTCAAGTGACTCATTCCTGGCTGTTTTCTCCTCCATCAAAGCAACAAGTGAGTGCTGTTCTTGAAAAATATAGTCAATGTCAACCTTTCTAGGTGGTTCCTGTGTTTTATGTCTTCTTTCATATGCTCCACTTGCAAACTGTGCAAATCTCTCATTTGACAACTTCTGGCAGTCTTTAATACTCTTTATGCATAGCTTCATGTTATAATGACAAAAAATCAGCTTCTCCAGTCTATTAGATGTCAGCATGTTTCTTTTTTTGGTGTGTATGAGGTTGAATGTACTCCAGTTCCTCTCAAATGGGAGGAACTAATACTATAGCTCAAAATCTTGATTGTAATAGATGCTAGTGGATTTCAACAATTCTTTATGTCTCAAGCTCAAAATCTTGATTGCAATAGATGCAAGTGGATTTCCACAACTTTTTATGTTCACTTGAACTCATCACTCAGCCAAAAATACAGAACAAATGAAAAGGGATTTGCATAACATATTAATATGAAATCTATTATTATTAACCATACAAAGAGAAACTTTGTCAAAAGTGTATCTCAGATCTGGATCTGAGTATTCTCTAACTTGTATCATATAGTGTTACATATGAAAATTGATAAATATGAAAAGATTAGCATTCTCAAATAAATATTAAAAATATTTACAAATAATTAAGAATCACTTGTCTTGAGCTCAGTTTATGTTCTATCTTGTTGAGATCTAGTCAAGCGAGATCTAGTCAAGCGCTGTATCATTGATAGAGTACTCCACAAGACTTTATTGTCATTGGACACTTGTCCTTCATATTGGATGCAGAGTTTAAGAGATATCCAACAATCATTCAACAAAATGTCAATGTCGTGTATAATACTTAAATTAAAATACAATAAGCAAAAACATGTTAAATTAATTGCTGCATATACATCATGATACAATGCCTTATCCCATCTTGCATTAATTATTTTTCGTCATTTTTTGAAGTCTCTCGGATTCTTCTCCTTGATCATTAGTTTTCCACGATCCATTGCATCATAAAGAGTCCTTATCTGGTTCTTGTCATCTGAGTCAACTAGTCTTGAGACAACTACTAGTGGCTCAATTATCGACAATTAGTAGGAAATTTTCTCTTAAAATCTCTTGTCCATGATCAAATTCTCCATCTTGTACAAAATTTTTAATTTATTCTTTTTGTTGTGCATGTTGTCAACCATGTAATTATAGTAAGTTTCGGTATTTATAAATCTGACATGTCCATGCCTATGCCGATGTAAACTCTCTAATATAATAAAATTTATAGCAAATCTAGTAGGCCTAGGCCTGATCATATCATGTCTCTTAGTATGCTCCCTCATGACATGTAGTAAACATAGGTGTGAATAGATAAAAGATGTGATCACCTGGGACTGTCTGACTAGTGTAGATACTAAAACCTCCTTGCATATGTCCTCTAACATGAGATCAATGAAGTGTGCTACACATGATACCCATAAGAAATGATGTCTCTTCCCATCAATTTCTTTCTTACTGCCTTATAGATGGTTCATTGTTAGTCACAAACTAAATAACATTTTCTTCCCCAATCTCTTTTACAGCAGTATTCATCAAGAAAAAGATGCACTCGGCATTCTTGATTTGAGCTGAAGCATCAATTGATTTCAAGAAAGTTGTACCTTATGAATAATAAATTAGAAAGTTGATCATGTTCCTCCTAGTGATACCTATTCACCAATCACACATAATTGTGTAGCCTCTTCCCCTTCATAGGAACTTAAAGCCGTCTATCTATATATTCAGCTCCTCCACTTCCTGTTCTAGGCAAGGTTTGCCATCTCGGATCTCGGCTTCGTCTCGGGAGGGTGAAAGAGAAGAGATCTCGGAGAGATCTCGGAAAAATCTCGGGAGATCGGATCTCGGATTCTTGGATCAAAATGTATATATGTATGAAACATAACATAATATCTTATAAAGATAGGAGTACATCAATGAATTTACATGAAAATATATAACACATTTATACATCAATTGTGTGAGTGAATAATTACAAAGTACTCTCAATACCAAAAAAGTGATCTTTGTGCTTCTAAAAGATTTAATCTTGTATACAATCTTATTTAAATACTAATATGGTATTAAACTTGTAGCACATTTTTATCCGCGATAGTATAAGTGATAGTGAAATATATTAATATGTTTACACTATCATAAATGGGGGGCGCAGAGTAGTCGCGGATCGACCTATGCGGTCAGGTCGCGGGGGTTAAGGGGGCAGCGCCCCTTTGTGGGGGGTTGTCAGGGGGGCAAAGCCCCTTGAAAGGATTTTTTTGGTATTATGTATAAATTTTGGGGGACTTCCCAAAAGGCGCTGGTCAAGTAGTGCCTTGTCGACTAGGCGCCCGCATTGACAACTATGGTATCAGGGGGGGCAAAGCCCCCCGAAATTTTTTTTTCCGGACCAGGCTACTTGGGGCGACATCTCGGCAATCTCGGATCTCGGCCCCCTTGGCGAGATCGAGACCTCGCGAGATCTCGGCGAGATCTCGCGAGATGGCATTCCATGGTTCTAGGTCTCCAGCATGAAAAAATCTGCTACTTGGGACTTGGGCTGGCGATGATGAGCAGGTAGAGGGAGATGGAGAAAGATGAATCGCTGCATGGTGAGGGGAAAGAAATAGATTCAATAGTTGGGAGCCACAAAGTATGGTAGCTTAGCTGGTGTTTGATTACACTTAATGGACTCTTTAAACCTGAATCGGTTGGATACAATTTTTTTCAGATTGTTTGATAAATTAAAAATTTAAGATCTTAATTGCACTTGAGTGGCAATTAACCTCTTATTTGGTAAGTGATGGGTTCTTCACTTAATTATCTCTGAACAACCGTCTGCATTTTTGTTGCCACAGCATCATCTTTTCTCTAAAACGCTACCTCTCCAGTGAAATAGATGATTTCATTGCCATTGATGTCCATCAGTCCTATTAGCACGGCTGCAGTCCTCTTCTTCATAAGGGATGAATCGGCTGGAAAGACATGCAGTTGTGCTTTTGCTGTTGAATGAGTTTCTTTGGGGACTACGCGTTCTTGTTCCAGGACTCTTTCTTGTTAATCAAAAAGAGCCACATTCAATACTCTACAAAATATGGAATATTATTTCTATTATAATAAAATTCTCTAGTCTCATTATTAAGTTTTTTTATATCTATTCATTTTTAGACTTAGATGTTTGCTGGTGATTATAAATAATCTTACATTATTCAATTTTCAGATTCAATCATTAATTATAAATTTATTAAGCAGCTTTAATTATTTATTTATTACTTTGTGGAAATCAAAAGATATTTATTATATTCAATTTTTAGTTCAAAATATAATTTATGATTATAAATTAATATTAATTTATTCAATTTTTAGATTTAGATGTTAGTTATAAAATTGTCAAACAATTTTAATTACTAAGTTTTTTTAGATATGTGTACAACATATTAAGATATAAGAGATAAATGTTAGGCTTCAGATTTTTGATCTCATAGTTATCAAACAACACCTTTATCATTTTAACTTGGGTTCATAGTTGTCAAGACGATAAGTTGCCCAAGGCGTTGAAGAGTACTAATCCTACTTGGGCGACAAGGCGGCCGCTTAGGCGTCGCCTAGGCGGTCAAAATAGTATCATTAGTTGTGTATATATATGTGTATACATATATATATGGATATATACAATCATATATATAATTAGATATTAATACTATATATATTTATGCAAACATACAAACATATACATACAAATAAAATTATATTTGTATGTTATAATTATGTGTACATATATATGAATGTGATTTTATATAGATAATTTTGAAAGTGTGGGTATTTATTTTTAGATAAGGAGTTAATCTTGATAAATTAAGTGAGAGAGAGAGAGAGTTAAAAAGAGAACTTTATAAATTTTAAGTATATAATATATGTTTATAATCATAAATCTTAAATATGTATGATAGTATAAGTGATAATAAAATATATTAATATGTTCAAATTATCATTAAATAGGTGTTCCTTGTGGGGGGTATCAAGGGGACAAAACCCCCCAATTTTTTTTAATCATGTAAAAATACCCTGGGCCGCTTGCTTGGGTGTCTTGGTCATAGTTATTAGAGGCGCTCGCCGCAACCGCCTAGGCGGTTGAGGTCGGTGAGGCACTAGCAAAACGCCTCGCCCCGCCCAAGTCAAACAAATCTAGTCAAACATGATCCATTTCTTAATTTAATTATGATATTTGTCTTCTTTTGTTATTGATTTCTACTCTCATTAAGTTGTTATGCTATGTTATGCTTGATTTGTATTCTACTCTTGTTAGTTGTTATGATGTTATGTTTGTTATTGACATTCTTTTATTGTTATAACATTATTTATTGAGGGCTACAATATATAGTTATTAAAATGATGCATTTATTTCAATATTACAAGTATCTTTTTAGATTTATTTCAACTATTTATATTAGATATATGTATTATTTAAATTAAAATAATTAAATAATATAAAACACCTCGGGCTCTTGAGGCGTGCGCCCCAGGTGCCTGAGGTGAGGTGCTAGGTCCCTCACCTCGGATGCCTCACGCCTCGGATAACATAGGTCTTGGTTTCTTGGCCGGTGCCTTGGACGTCTTGGGTGCCTAGGCGGGTGCCTTGGGCGCCTTTTTGGGCTCCCCAAAAGGCACCCTGGAGACGGCGCATAGGTGTCCGCCTTGACATCTATGCTTGGGTTATTAAAATTAACCATAGAAAAGTGACGGTACTGGTACAACTGGGTAATAGTACAACTGTAGCATTTTCGGTAAAGTGTGACTAGGAGTAATTAAAGTGGTATATTTATGGTTGTATCCATATTTTATGGATAATAGAAATACTCAAAATAGAATAGAAGAAGGATTGTGATTAGTTAGTGCATCCAAAGAATAAAGGTAGTGCCATGCCAATCAAAGCTTTTGGAGATTCCAAAACTTGCCATACCTTTCATATAACTCAACTTAAGCCTTAGTCTCAAATTGCTTGGGTCGGCCATATGGATTCTCTTTCTTCACTCCTGTCAATTTTGAATTACCTCTTTAAAGATATTTAAATCATCTAGATCATATTGAATTCCCCTTCCCTAAATTAACATAGGTCTACTGCACCCTTTTCTGTTTCTGTTATCTTAATATTTTTCACTTTTTTTACTGAAGCTTCCTTAGGCCTACGTTTAATATGTCCAAACTATTTTAATCTCTTTTCTTTCAATTTACATACAATTGTCGCTCCTCCTACATTTTATTTAACATATTCATTTCTAATTGTATCTAATCTAATATGACCATTTATCCATGTTAACATTCTCATTTCAGCAACACTTATTTTAGAAGTATGTTTTCTTTTTTATTGTTCAACATTCAATACCATACAACATTGTAGGTCTTATACAATAAAATTTTTCTTACAACTTTAATGGATCATTTAAAACTCTGTTGCCAATCTCCACTTTATCGAACCTAGTTTAATACTATGATTAATATTTTCATCACATTCTCTATTTTTTTGAATAATTAATTTAAGATATTTGAATTAGGTTCTTTGAGATAATATTACCACATCTAAACTAACATTATCACCTAGTTTTCTTTGGTTTTTATCAAATTTATAATGCATATATTCTGTTGTAATTCTATCCATCTTGAAATTCTTAATTTCTAAAGTATTTTTCCACAATTTTAACTTTCTGTTCACTCTTTCTTATGTCTCATCTATTAATACAATATCATGTGCAAATATCATACATTAAGGTATATCATTTTGAATAACATTCGTTAATTCATTCATAACTAATGCTAAAGGATAATGACTTATTGCAGACTCTAAGTCAATTGAAATAGAAAAATCTCTTGTTTTTCTCCAATTATGCATATGGTAGTGGTCGCTTCATCATACATGTCTTTTATCATTTGTATTTATATAACATGTATCGTCTTTCGTTCCAACACCCACCATAAAACTTTTCTTGGAACTCTATCATGAGTTTTTTCCAATTCAATATACATCATATGTAAATCTTCGTATCTCGATAATTTTTTATCAAACTTCTAATAAGAAAAATTGTTTCTATTATAGATCAACTATGCATAAATCTAAATTGATTAGTTGAAATATTTGTACAACTTCATAATTGCCGCTCAATAACTTTTTTCTATAATTTCATAATATGATTGATGAGTTTGACCCCTTTATAATTTACACAATTTGTATATTTTATTTTTTCTTAAAAATATGTAAAACGGTGTTTTTTTTCTATTTATTCGACATTCTTTTTGATATTAGAATTTTGTTAAAAAGTCAAGTTAACCATTACATTCCTAAATCTTCCAACATTTTCACACTTCAATAAGAATGTTATCTAAACCATATGCCTTGTTTACATCATCTTCAATGCTTATTTAACTTCTAAAAATTAAATTCTTTTAATATAATTCAAATTAAACATTGTCACATTCTCAATGCTGTCTTTGTTGTTAAAGGGTATTGAAATAATTTTTCTATCTTTCTTTAATATCATCTTTGATTAAATTTTTTTTTATCCCTGATGCATTGGATTTGGTTAAAATCTTGAGACATTTTCTATCTCATCATTGCCAATCTAAAAATATCTTTTTCATTTTCTTTAGTTCCAAATTTTTTATACATATGTTTAAAAGTATCATCTCTTGTTCATCTAATAGTTTTTCTTACTTCTTTTTTCACTATCTTAGAAAATTTTATATTCATATCTCTTATTCTTTATCACCTTTTTCACTTATTCGTTCCACCATCAAGTCCTTTTTTTAGGTGGCCCATGTCTTCTATATCCTTTGAGTACTTTTCTAGCAATCTCTATAATATTTATAACCATGTTCATCAACATAGTATTAACGTTTACGTTTAATTTTCAATCATTTATCTTAAGAAGTTCATTCTTAAATGTTTGTTGTTTTATATATTTTAATTCTTACCATTTTATTTTAGGAGAAACTTTTCTTTTAAATATTTTTGGGTTTTACTTTTAGCATCTAAAGCCACTAACCTATGTTGACTTGGTAAAGTTTTACTCGGAATAATTTTATATTCTTTAAAAATAGCATGATTAGACTTTTTGTGAGAATGAAGTTAATTTGATTATTATTTTGTCTATTTTTAAATATTATTAAATGAGATTCTCTTTTAATAAAATAAGTATTTGTTAGAATAAGATCATAAGTCATAACAAAATTTTGAATATTTTTCTATTCTTCATTTAAATTTCTATATTTAAAACATTCATGAACATTTTCATATTCATGACATTTATTTCTAACATGTCTATTGACATCTCCTTCAATAAATTTATTTTCTTCGTTTGGTATACTTTGCATAAGGTCATCCATTTGCTCTCAAAATTTTTCAATCTCACTACTTAATCTAATTTGTGGGGCATGCACACTACTTATATTAATTATCCATCTTTTTATTATCAAATTTGTCATAGTAATTCTATTTCCTGCTCTTTTTATTAAAACAATTACATCTTTTAAATGTTTTATTAACAATGATACCTATCTCATTTTTAGCTCTCTTTTTTTATATACCATAGTTTATAACCTATATTTCTTACTTCTTTGTATTTCTTTTCTATCCACTTAGTTTCTTGGATACACACAATATTAATTTTTTTCTGATTTCTGTACTATAAATAAGTTCCATAAATTTTCCTATAAGGTATCCAATATTCCAAAAACTAATTCTATCCAATATTCCAAATACTAATTCGTACTATTATTTTAATCTTTTCTTTCTTTGATTCGATTTGTTTCTATAATAATGTCTATTTTCTTTTGAGTTTGTCAAAGAACCTTTATATTGTTATCTATTATGGACTAAACTTCTTTACTCACACCCATTGTTGATATGGAAACTCTTACTTATTTAACACCATAGTAGGACACTTATGTGGTGTGTCGCATACGAAAAACACCCTCACCTTTGCAGTATTTTTTTTCACACTTGGGTTCTGGTGTAATGCATCCTTAATTGAGTACATCCCACCATTTATATTATTTGAATCTATATCATAATATGTGATTTTGTTTTACGTTGACTGTCACTTCAACCCTCCTCATTGCTCATTTGAGCTTGGGACTAGCTATGGCAGAGTGTTTTAGTGTACCTTTCATAAAGAACAATATTTGACATTGTTTAATGTTTAAGGGCTTGTTTGGTTACAATATTAAAATTGATACTATATATTTTTTGATATTGGCATCAGATACACTGACACTGTCTAATATTATATTTAATATTGATATATGTATTTGATAGTGTCCAAACACGCCCTAATGGGGTGTTTGGTTGCATGATAATGGAGGTTTTTATTTTTATTTTTAAAAATTGTAAAAAAACTTGTTAAAAGAGGTGTTTGGCAACCATGACAATTTTATGTTTTGAAAGTAATTTTCTTCTTAAACAAGAAAAGAGGATCTCATCTCTTTCTTTTGTCTTGTGGTCTCCCACTTTGTTTAGTCATGTATGGTAATTACTCTTTTTTGTTATCACATCCCTCCAAACATGATAATTTTATGTCATGAGTTGGTTCACTTTTTATTTTAATATAATTTTTTATCATGAAAGTGTACAAAAAATTATCATGCAACCAAACACCCTATAAGCAAATAGTTTTTCTTGCATTATATTCTGGGGTGCTATAAACTTTTCTAGTTATAAATGATATATTTCATCTAAAACGTGTACTTTATTGAAAAAGTTTTTCTTTATATCACAACGCATTATTTTCTTCTAAAAGGAATTTACTTGCAGATATTAAGAGAAAACAAAGAGAAAAAGGATGCAGAGTTCAATGAGAGATTCAAGCACAGTAAGTGATTATTTTAGTTGTTTTCTTTTCCTTCGTCCAAACTCCATCTAATTTGTTTATCCGATAGTGGTGGTATGAATTATTGATTTTACATTTTTTAGCTTTTAAAGTAATAATGAGATAGTAGTAAAGGCTTGTTACCTGTTCCTACATGGTATGTTGAGCTCTTCAAGAAGTCTGTTATTGGTATTTTGTATTTTTGAAGGAAACTTTCAGAATTGTATCTTTTAGATATAGTGGTTTATATGGATAATGCTTGCTAGATAGGCCTCCTTTTTATTTTTTTTCTTACAAACTAGGGGTAGGTTGTTTGTCTATTTGATTTTACTTGCCAAGGACTTACAAATTTATATTTCACATTGGGATTGGCTGAATCAGTTGCCAGGATCAGAAAATATGGACTCGTTTTCATGCTTTTCTGTCAAAGGTTTAACGAGAAAGACAACTGTGTATGTCTTCTAGGAGCCCACCAAAGTCTATCTGGATAATATCTTCAAAAGTGGTTCGGTATATTGTGTGTATTATGTGTCTCAAGTTGATGATATAGATCACTTCTTGTGCTGCGGTATCGATAATTATATCTGGTGCATCTTGTTCGAAAATGTTGGAAGTTACCATGGCAGGATCCTATTTCTACCACTCGTTTCTTATATTCATAGATCAAATTTGATTCAGTGGGATCTTTCACTCATATTTTTCCCCCAAGAACAATTTATGAAACTTTTTGACCCCCAAATTTTGAGTATCCTACTCGTTTTTCACTAGGCATAACGGAAGCCAGGTTAACTCAATGTAAAGAAAGTCAAAACGTACATACTAATAGTGAAAGATGAACATCTCTCTCCCCCCCCCTTTTACCAGCAGTGGTGAACATCTGGTAACTTCGCACTGTAAGACAATAGGTTGGTAATGTAAGACGATGTACTAAGAAAGTGCAGGTTGGTAATGTAAGACGATGTACTAAGAAAGTGCAACTGCTGAGCGAGAAAGAAAGGTTACCTTCTACTAATAAGGGCAGGTAATAAAGGTGAGGCACTTGCGGCCTAGTGACTATATTCAATCAAAATGGTTGGCTAAGTGACCATGAGTGTTGTAACCTTATAGTATTAAGGCAGTCTATCAGTCTTGAACACTTGCTTTAAAAGTGAATTTTAAATGAAACTTGACTTCTTTTTGGTATGAGCTCTCATTGAGAGAGCATTTCGGCTGGAAATCGCATTGTAGGTTAGAGTGCTGGTATGTCACTCCAGAAGTTGCAGGTTCAACCCCCCCCCCCCCCCCCCTTTGGAATAAGTCGAAGTTCCGATCTCATTGTACCCTGGATCCTGCAACTACGGAAGGAATGCACTTGCGGGAGCAAACCCAATGCTGTGTTGACGGAGGCGGTGATTCCATTCATTGCACCTTGGATACCAGAAGCTTGTAACATTGGTCTTGATAAGTCCCAATTTATTGCTTCCTCTCACCCAATAGTGCCCACCAAGGTAGGCGGGGTCGGGGGCTGGTCGGTTTGGTCCAAATCCACATAGGCTAGCCAGGGGGTCGGAATAAAATAATAATAATAAAATAATTAAAAAACAACCACCGGGTCGGGGTCATGGGGTTGGGACCAGCTGGTTGGCCTAAAAACCGATTGGGTCTGCCAACCCGGCCCGACACGGTGGCAACCCGGCGAACCATGGTGCCCACTATTCAGCAGTGGAACAGTGTTATTCCATTGAGCAATCAACCTTTTTTGTGGAGTGTATCTACCGGCTATGCTTTGGTCCATTTGGAGGTTTCAGAATGGGAGAATATTTGAGGAGCACTTCTAAACCCATAATTCTTCTCCATGCTGCTGCATTTGTCAAGGATTGGTTCTTTGCCCACTCGGGACACCCGCTGGATCCCTCCTTTTTAGGTGATCATTTGCTGTCTTGGAAGAGGGTTGCTTGTAGGTTCTTTCGGTCTACTTTTATCTTGGTAGTTGGCTGGGTAGCTCTTTTCTTTTCTGTTTTCTTCTACCGCATATGTAATCGTTTGATTTCAGTATTAATGAATTTGTGACTTTTGTCACCTTCAAAAAAATGTATCCTTGAAGCCTACGTATGTTATGAGTACCTTCATATCCTGCAGTTACGTAATTTTTACCATGTTACAGTTTGTATTACAGATTCTGTCGTCTTCAACTTTAATAGGTGGGATTCCTTGTGTGAACTGGGTTATCTCTGGTATTAAGAGAAGGGATTCCTTTTTCTTCATTTTTTTTCCTTTTCTTTTTGTCATCTTTCAGTGTTCTGTTTTTCCTTGTATCATGATGGGACCTCTATTATCCTGTTTGTGTTTTGCTTTGTATGTTTGCTTCGGTTCATAGTTGTGTCCTTCGACTACCTTCGTAGGAAGTCACGTCTTGATGGGGTTTGTCTATCTATTTCTTTTGCAGGACCCCCAAAGGCACTTGATGAAGATGAGATGGAATTTTTGGATAAACTAGAGACGGTGAGAATGGTTTAGAAAGCTATTTGGCTATTTGCTGATTGGGTATGTAAGTGTTTTAGGTCCCTGTCAAACATTGCCACATATGGTCATCCATGCAAGTGAAACATATCAATTTTATGCATCATATCTTTAATTTATTATGTTCTGTGCTAATTTCAAACACGTCGAGAAGTCTACCTGTTCTATTTGATTAATAATGACTTTTGTCTATGTTTGTTTCATGTCTGTTTGAGGTGTCTTTTTTAGAGCATGGAAAGAAGGGTCTTGACCGGGTCGGGCTAGGTCGCCCGTCCCAGTTGTTTTTTCTTGCGACTGGCCTAGCTGCGACCCCAGGTTGCCGATGTTGGACCCACTCTGGGTTGTGCAATCCGGCGACCTGGTCAATGACCCGGTTGACCTGGTTGCCAATGGCTCACCGTTGGAGGGGGGGGGGGGCTTTCTTAGCCCTCTAAGGGTCTCCTCTCATCATCACATCTCCCTCACTCACTCTCAACTCTTGTCACTCTAAAAAATCTTTTCCAAATTTTCATATGGTGCAATTTTTTTAAAGTGCTTTGAGAATCTTGATTTTCTGATTTGTTTCAACTTCTCAAAGATTGTTTTTTGTTTAATTGTGTTACTAACTCCATTTTTTTAAGTGTTATTTTTATATTTTCAAGTTTTATTCATGTCTTCTCCAAGTTGTGACATTCAAACTTCCAGTGCCATATAGAACAATCTGGATTGGTTACATTGTAATTTGATATTCATTGTGGAGAGGAACATTCGATGTAAGTATTGTGAAAAAATAATGTACGAGGGGATTTTCTGGTTAAAGCATCACCTTAGTAGGATGAGGGCAATGTTGTCCTGTGCATATGAGCTCCACCTAAGGTAAGAGTCCAATTTCATAGACATTTACAAAAAATGTAATAGGCAAATGGAGCTTCAAAGTGGTATAAGGAGACCATTTGGGACAAAATTTCTCAACCTTCAAGTTGTGGAGTTTCACATTTGCGAGACTGGACAGCAATGTCGCCAACTCCTCTAGATGAAGGTTTCAATGATGGTACATAATTAACGGCTAGTTAGTGATACAAATATCTTTATAGTATTGATAGTTGATCATTATTTTTAAAAACTGATGACATGATACTTTGTGATTCAGACAAAGTTGTAAGTCATTTACGGATGAATGGGTCAAGGTTTCGAAAGTGGGAGTGGACACGAAAGTGGATAATGATCGCACAGTGAGGAAGAAGAGTGCTACGATCTCACAAGAGATGATGGCCTAGGTGCATGATTTATAGAATTGGTTGAATCGAATCGTAATCGGCCAATTTCTGAATCTAATTGGTCGATGTCGATCTGATTTTGACTTAACATTGATCTAGACTTGTCTTCTATTAGAATTGGTTTGGATCAATGGAATCGGTGGAGAATTGACCGTTTCTTTTGAATGTGTGCTGAATCAGTCGATTTTACTGATTTTGCTAGGACAACTTAAGTCCTGGATTGTTAACAATATTGGGTATGATTCGGGTCCAATATCACTGATCTAAGGGTGATATCAGGTCATAATCAGACCTCCCCTTCCTCTTCCATCCAAAGCACCTAGGGCACCAACGATTCCGGTGATTTCATCGATCTAATGGCGATTTTGGTGATTTTGGCAATCTAGCGGTGATTCAATTTCGATTCTTCCAGATTTCGACGAGCTTCAGATGATTCCCCTCCCCCTTCTCTGTATTTTAGGCAATTCCATCGATTCCCCTTCCCCTTAAGGGGTTGTTTCGCCTCCCCCTCACTTATCTCTTGATCTAACTAAAACCATTACCAATGAGTGATTGTTTCAGTTCGATTCCAATCGAAACAGCCCCTTTAGTTCCATTGGCCTTGATTTCCAGGACTGAATAGCCTCGTTAAGGCTATTCAGGATCCCTGGCCCTAGGTGGCTGTTAGGGTTGAACAACTCTGTCAAGGGGCTGTTCAGACGCCCTCCGGTTATAGGATCCCCATTTAATCAATGAAGTTGAAAATATTATGTTAAACTCTTGATGTTGTAGACCAAAGACTCAAGGAGTGATAGTCGAGCAAGATGGCACTGATACGCTTGCTTCCCGGGATATTGGGTGGAAACACGGTCATTTGTGGATTTCGACAAGAAGATGGTACAATATAAGTGGTGTGGGAAACATATGAATAGAGGAGTATTCTATTTGAATCAACACATAGGAGGTGGGTGGAAATGTCAAAAAATGTGACGTGCGATTTCTACATGCAGGTAATAATCTTAAATTGTAAAGCTCATACATGTGTATTTTATATATTTTTTTAATATGTTACTAACAAATTTTTTCATCTTAACTTAATGTAGGCATTCCAGCACATGTTGCCACAAGCCCCTATTTTCATATTATGATTGATACCAAGGAAGGTGGGGTCGCGGGTCGCGACCGGGTCGCGGGACCCCCGGGCCGACCCGGTCGCGACCCCATTTTTTAATCTTTTTTTTTTGAAAAAAATCGAAAAAAATAAGAAAAATGTGAAAAAAAATCTGAAAATTTCCAGAAAAATCGGAAAAAATAAATGACATGATTTAAACAAATAATACATCGACTTTATTCCAATGTGATGTGTTCTACACTTTGTAAGTAGTTGATATACTCTCCCCATGTCATTTGGGTTGAGTACATAGCTTGATACATGTACACATGACGATCATATTCGTCAGTCTCTCGGGAAACTATCCTAAGACTTGATCCAAACGAGTCACCATTAGTATAGGTCGATTGGATCGAAGTATCCGATGAATCCACATAATTCATTCCAACATACTCTTGATCGTATGTAGGGAACCAAGAGCCTTGGGATGAATCATACGCATAGTCGGATGCATCGTGGTATTCTACTCCAACTCCATGGCTACGATGACCTCCTCTTCCTTGTGGCCTTCTACCATGATCGGTATCTTGGGTCGCATGAGTATATTGCTCCTCGCCGGTAAAACGTAACGACGTTGTAGGAGATATGGGAGGATCTGGGGTCCCTTGTGCTTGTAAAATGTTCGTGCCCCCATATCCAGCACCATTATCGCTGCTACTCTTTGATGACGAATCCTCGGACGTCTGGTACTGCACTCGGATGTTCGGCTCCGGCGTATCTTCTCAATCGTCTTCGACCGTATCAGCATCTGCAATATCAAAAGAATCAGTCATAACTTGTTTACCTTTTCTCTTACTTTGCGTACCTTGACTAGTTCCTTCTCCGGTCCTCTGGCGCTTTGCTAGAGGGAGGGATCTGGAATTCTTCGGCCAAAGGGACATCGTCGAGCACTCCTTCAGTCCATTGTCGGTCTTCTGGGTTAAACTCCGGTTCTCCCAACCCTTCTCGGTCGTTGACCCAAGCTTCTAAGGAGTTCTTCTCGTAGAATATTTGATCCAAATTGATGTCCTCCTCTTCAATTTGTGGCTCCTCGACCGAACGTCCCGCCGCCTGTGATATCCAACTCTTTTGTTCCATCTGGTTTTGCTTCATTCTCTCCAAATTCCTCAACTTTAACCTCATGTTGTAGTGACAATCATGGTATGCCGGGTCGCGACCCGGGTCGCGACCCGGCCCCGACCCGGTCGGGTTTAGGCCCGACCGGCTCGGTCGCGACCCGGTCGGGGCGACTCCCCCGGCCGGGTCGCAGAGTCGTGGCCGGGTCGCGCGACCCGGTCTGGCAACGGCCACGCGACCGCCGCTGCACCGTCGGCAACGGTCTCAAGACCGTTGCCAACGGCCCGGGGGGGCGCAGCCCCCCATTCAGCTCGGGGGCTATTTAAAGCCCCTGCGGGCTCTCCTTACTCCCACCCCCCCACTCTCCCTCTCAACCTCTCATTTGTCCTCTCATTGCTCTCGTTGCTCAATTTGTTTTTCTCATTTACTTAATTATTTCATCAAGCATTTCATTAGTTCATTTAGTATATTTATTTAATATTAGTTCCATTGATTAGTGGGTTAAGTAGTTTATTCTTTTTAATACTTATTTGCTTACTTGCATAGTTAGTTAGCTAGAAGATTAGTTAGATATTTAGTTTAGTAGTTACTTAACACATCATTAGTAGTAAGGAATATTAATTACTTACTTAATCCTATATTTAGTTAATCATTCAATTGATATAAATAAAAATATACTTACATTAGTAGTCACTAATTAAGGTTATTAGCTATTTAAATAATTAATTACTTACTTAATTAATTATTTACTTAAAAAATGTCTTCTCCAAGCCAAACAACCCAAACTACCGGCGCGACCCGGAGTGATCCGGCTTGGTTACATTGCGATTTGATCTCCGTAGGCGGAGAGAAAAGTGCAATGTAAATATTGCGACAAAGTAATATTCGGCGGTATTTATCGTTTAAAATTTCATCTTGCAGGCGTGAAGGGAAATGTTCTTCCTTGCACACGGACTCCGCCGGAGGTCGAGCTCAATTTCGTAGGCACCTACAAGCGATGGAGCAAACGAAGGGAACTAGCGAAAATACATAAAGAGACCGTCCGAGAAGAATTGCAACAACGGGAGACGATCCGTACACATTTACGGAACCGGACAAGAGAGGCCGGATATTTTTGGAGACGAAGAGTACGAAGGTATGGGAGGTGTTACTCATAAACGTTGTTCATTATTCTATTTTAAAGGATAATTAAGTAGCCTTGATACTTAAATGTTTTTTAAAAAGATGAACTCTCACGAGGGATGGAAGCAAGTCGAAGATCATTCGCCGAGGAAGACTTATAGACATACCGGCCGAATGATGGGTCGAGTGCAGTGCGGGAGTGGTCGAGGTAGCGGAAGAGGATCCAACAACCAACCGCAAGATCGGGTTCATGATCTCACACAAGACGATGACCGGCGGTAGGTCCCGTGGATCCCGTAATCACCGGACCACGACAACGTCAAACAACAATCACGACGGCGATGAAGAACCTCAAATTATGTAAGGATAGGATTGGCCGGGCAACGTCGAGGTGGTTCTTTCACCACAGCATTCCGACAAATGCCGCGAAGGGACCATACTACGAGAACATGATCGACACGATCGCAGACGTCGGGAGAGGAGTGCCTGGTCCAAACCCAAAGGAGATATACAATGTATATCTTCCTATGGAGGTGCAAGAAACAAAGAAGTACGTGCAGTCATTTGAACGCATCTGGGAGGAACGAGGTTGCACGTTAATGACCGATGGATGGACCGGTAATTAAATTTTCGTTTACTCATTCATATTAGATGTATTAACATTCTTTTTTGGTATAACTTATTTATCATCTTATACTTAACATGTATTACTAGGAAGACTATGATCAATTTCCTAGTGTACAGTCAAGCCGGCACGGTCTTTTGGAAGTCGGTCGATGCATCAGGACAGGTAAAGAATGCAGAGTATCTTTACCAATTGATAGATGGAGTGATAGAAGAAATAGACAGGGTAGTTAAGCTAGCCCAGTTTATTTCTTCATTTATTTACAACCACAACTTTGTCCTTGCACTTATGAGGGAACACACCAAGGGGCGAGAGTTGTTACGGCCCAGTGCAACCCAGTTCGCCTCCCACTATATTTCTTTAGAAAGTTTGTTGAGTCAAAGAAGAGCTCTAACCCAAATGGTCATTTCACCAAGTTCGGGTAGTTGGATGGCTAGATGTAACCCATCGGATAAGAGAAATGAGAGAAAAGTAGAGGAGACAATAGAGAGTGGAGATTTTTGGAAAGTTGTAAAGAAGACGTTATACATCGTCCAACCCATAGTGAAGGTACTAAGGATGGTTGACGGAGATTGGAAAGCAGATTTGGGGTATTTATACGATGCGGTTGAGAGAGCGAAGGAATAAATCTCCAAGACCGTGTCCGACTTCGCCAAGTGGTGGGATATTATAGATCGTCGGCGGGAGCGTACATTACATCAACCCATACGTACGGCGGTATATTTTCTTAAACATTTACTAATCTTTTTATTAATCAAAGTTGTGTATAACTTGTTTACTAATACTATTTGTTTCGTAGGTTACTTTTTCAACCCAAGAATCGCTATAGTCCGCATTTCAAGGCGACGAACGAGCTATTAGATGACGTGAAGAGCGTCGTCCGACGGTTGCTTGGTGACGACGACCGGCTATTATCGCTCGCAACAAGATGTATGATTACGAGAATGCGGAGTTATCACTTTGGAACGAGCGAGTTGAACGAGCCGTGATGATACTAAGTCCGGTACGTAGAAATGTTTTTCATCACTTAATTAATTAAAGCTTACTTAGATAATAATGCACGACATTCAATTTATGCGGTGATTGATGGATGGACCGTGGTAAAGTACCGGGGTACGAGGACTTGGCGGACGTAGCCATCGGGGTCCTAAGTCAAACCACGTCGGCTTCGGTACGCGAGCGAAATTGGTCTACATTCGGCCGATTCACACAAAGCAGAGAAATAGTTTGACATCGAGGAGGCTTGAAGACCTCGTGTATTGTCGCTACAACGTGAGGTTAAAGTTGAGGAATTTGGATAGAATGAAGCTGAACCAGATGGAACAAAAGAGTTGGTTAACACAGGCAGCGGGACGTTCGGTCGACGAGCCGCCAATTGAAGAGGAGGATATCGATTTGGATCAAATATTCTACGGGAAGAACTCCTTAGAAGCTTGGGTAAACGACCGAGAAGGGTTGGGAGAACCGGAGTTCAACCCCCAAGACCGACAATGGGCCGAAGGAGTGCTCGACGATGTCCCATTAGCCGAAGAATTCCAGATCCCTCCCTCACTAGCAAGCGCCGGAGGACCGGAGAAGGAACTAGCCAAGGTACGCAAAGTAGGCGAAAAGGTAAACAAGTTATGATCGATCCTTTTGATATTGCGGATGCCGATACGGTCGAAGACGATCGAGAAGATACGCCGGAGCCGAACATCCGAGTGCGGTACCGGACGTCCGAGGATTCGTCGTCAAAGAGTAGCGGCGATGATGGTGCTCGATGCGGGGCGCGGACACTTCTGGTACGAGGGACCTCGGATCCTCCCATATCTCCTACCACGTCGCTACGTTTTACCGGCGAGGAGCAATATACTCACGCGACCCAAGATACCGATCGTGGTAGAAGGCCGCCACAAGGTAGAGGAGGTCATCGTAGCCGTGGAGTTGGAGCGAGAATACCACGATGCCCCCGACTATGTGTATGATTCATCCCAAGGCTCTTGGTTCCCTACATACGATCGAGAGTCTTGTGGAATGAATTACGTGGAGTCATCGGATACTTCGATCCAATCGACCTATAGTTATGGTGACTCGTTTGGATCAAGTCTTAGGATAGTTTCTAGAGGACGAGACGAATATGATCGTCGTGTGTACATGTATCAAGCTTTGTACTCAACCCAAATGACATGGGGAGAGTACATCAACTACCTACAAAGTGTACAACACATCATGTTGGAATAAAATTGATGCATTATTCATTTAAGTCATGTCATTTAATTTATCCAATTTTTCTGTATTTTTTCAGATTTTTTTTCGCATTTTTCTTATTTTTTTGAATTTTTCAAAAAAAAAAAAATTTAAAAAATAGGGTCGCGACCGGGTCGGCCTGGGGGTCCCGCGACCCGGTCGCGACCCCCGACCCTACCCTCCTTGGTGACAATACACGAGGTCTTCAAGCCTCCTTGATGTCAACCTATTTCTTTGCTTCGTGTGAATCAAGCTGAATGTAGACCAATTCCTCTCGCAACCCGAAGCCGAAGTGGTTTGACTTAGGACCCTGATGGCTACGTCCGCCAAGTCCTCGTACCCTGGTACTTTACCATGGTCCATCCACCAATCAGCTGCATAAATTGAATGTCTTACATTATTATCTAAGTAAACTTTGATTAATTAAGTGATGAAAAATATTTCTACGTACCCGGACTTAGTAGCATCACAGCTCGTTTAACTCTGCTCGTTCCAAAGCTATGTTATCAGAGGCGCTCGCCTCAGGCGCCTAGGCGCTGAGGCGAGGCGAGGCAAAAACGCCTCGCCTCGACAGATCTTGCCTCGCCCGGGTGAGGACCCTATGAAAGTCAAAATTGGTAACTTAAATCCTCCTTCCCCACCCCGAAACCTCCAATGTCCAGTCTTCCACCTTGAGATTCCAATATCTTGATGTATTATTGGTCCTAGAAGTGAGTTTTTTGTATTTTTTATGTTTTTCTTCAAAAGTTTCAATGTTATATGTATATTTTTTGAGAAGTTCTTCAATAAAAAAAATGTCGCCTCGGGCGCCTGAGGCGCCCGCCTCAAGCGCCTGAGGCGAGGCGAGCCCTCTCTCGCCTCAGTCGCCTCTCACCTCTGACTACATAGCTCCAAAGTGAAAACTCCGCATTCTGTAATCGTACATCTTGTTGCAAGCGATAATAGCCCGGTCGTCGTCACCAAGCAACCGTCGGATGACGCTCTTCACGTCATCTAATAGCTCGTTCGTTGCCTTGAAATGTGGACTATAGCAATACCTTGGGTTGAAAAAGTAACCTATGAACCAAATAGCATTAGTAAACAACTTATACATATCTGACATTAAAAAAAGATTAGTAAATGTTTAACAAAATATACCTGCTGCATGTATGGGTTGATGTAATGTACGTTCCCAGCGATCTATAATATCCCACCACTTGGCGAAGTCGGACACGGTGTTGGAGATTTCTTCATTCGCTCTCTCAATCGCATCATATAAATACCCCATGTCTGCTTTCCTATCTCCGTCAACTATCCTTAGTACCTTCACTATGGGTTGGACGATGTCTAACGTCTTCTTTACAACTTTCCAAAAATCTCCACTCTCTATTGTCTCCTCTACTTTTCTCTCATTTCTCTTATCCGATGGGTTACATCTAGCCATCCAACTACCCGAACTTGGTGAAATGACCATTTGGGTTAGAGCTCTTCTTTGACTCAACAAACTTTCTAAAGAAATATAGTGGGAGGCGAACTGGGTTGCACTGGGCCGTAACAACTCTCGCCCCTTGGTGTGTTCCCTCATAAGTGCAAGGACAAAGTTGTGGTTGTAAATAAATGAAGAAATAAACTGGGCTAGCTTAACTACCCTGTCTATTTGAGGATCTTTGCATATATCCTCCAACATCAAGTCTAAAGAGTGGGCGGAACAAGGTGTCCAATACAACTTTGGTCTTTTGACCATAAGCATCTGTCCGGCCGCTTTGTATGCAGCCGCATTATCTGTGACTACTTGAACTACCCGACTCTCTCCTATTTCTTCTATCACTCCATCTATTAATTGGTAAAGATACTCTGCATTCTTTACCTGTCCTGATGCGTCGACCGACTTCTAAAAGACCGTGCCGGCTTGACTGTACACTAGGAAATTGATCATTGTCTTCCTAGTTATATCTGTTAAATATAAGATATTAATTAAGTTATACCAAAAAGAATGTTTATACATTTAATATAAATGAGTAAAATAAAATTTACTTACCGGTCTATCCGTCGGTCATTAACGTGCAACCTCGTTCCTCCCATATTCGTTCAAATGATGCCACATACTTCTTTGTTTCTTGCACCTCCATAGGAAGATATACATTGTATATCTCCTTTGGGTTTGGACCAGGCACTCCTCTCCCGACGTCTGCGATCGTGTCGATCATGTTCTCGTAGTATGGTCCCTTCGCAGCATTTGCCGGAATGCTATGGTGAAAGAACCACCTTGACATTGCCTGGCCAATCCTCTCCTTACATAATTTTAGGTTCTTCATCGCCGTCGTGATTGTCGTTTAACGTTGTCGTGGTCTAGTGATTACGGGATCCACGGGACCTACTGCCGGGTCGTCGTCTTGTGTGAGATCATGAAGCTCATCTTGCGGTTGGTTGTTGGATCCTCTTCCACTTCCTCGACCACTCCCACTTCCAGACCCTTGACCCATCATTCGGCCGGTGCGTCTATGGAACTCTTCGTCGGCGAATGATCTTTGACTTGCTTCCATTCCCCATAAGAGGTCATCTATTTAAGAAATATTTAAGTATTCAACTACTTAATTATCTTTTAAAATAGAAGAATGAACTACGTTTATGAGTAACCACTCTCATACCTTCGTACTCTTCGTCTCCAAAAATATCCGGTCTCTCTTGTCCGGTCCCGTAAATGTGTACGGAACGTCTCCACGGTTGTTGCAATTCTTCTCGGATGGTCTCCTTATGCCGTTTGCTAGTTCCCTTCGTTTGCTCCATCGCTTGTAGGTGCCTACGAAATTGAGCTCTGACCTCCGGCGGAGTCCGTGTGCACGGAAGAACGTTTCCTTTCATGCCTGTAAGATGAAATTTTAAACGATAAATACCACCGAATATTACTTTGTCGCAATATTTACATTACACTTTTCTCTCCGCCATGGAGATCAAATTGCAATGTAACCAAGCCGGATCACTCCGGGTCACGCCGGTAGTTTGGGTTGTTTGGCTTGGAGAAGACATTTTTTAATTAAATAATTATTTAAGTAAGTAATTAACTATTTAAAAAGCTAATGACGTTAATTAGTGATTACTAATGTAAGTATACTTTTAATTATGTAAAATGAATGACTAACTAATTATATGATTAAGTAAGTAATTAACTATACCTTCCAACTAATGATGTGTTAAGTAACTACTAAACTAAATATCTAACTAATCTTCTAGCTAACTAACTATGTAAGTAAGTAAATAAGTATTAAAAAGAAGAAACTACTTAACTAACTAATCAATGTAACAAATATTAAATAAATATACTAAATGAACTAATGAAATGCTTAATGAAATAATTAAGTAAATGAGAGCAATGAGAGCAATGAGAGCAATGAGAGCAAAATGAGAGCTTGGGAGTGAGAGTGGGGGGGTGGGAGTAAGGGGAGCCCCTTGGGGGCTATTAAATAGCCCCCAAGGGGCTGAATGGGGGGGCTGCGCCCCCCATGACCGTTGGCAACGGTCCGGGGTCGCGCGACCCCCGCGCGACCCCGCGACCCGGCCGGGAGAGTCGGCCCGGCCGGGTCGGTCGGGACCAATCCCGACCGGGTCGCGACCCGGCGAACACTGATTGATACAATTAGGGAGGCTGGACCATGATTAAAGGTCCCAACCAGTTGGTATATCTGTGTTGTCGGCCTATATGACAAAGTAGAAGGGTTTAAGGCCTAGATAGATGGTTTTAAGTTGATTTGGAAGGCAAGTGAGTGCATAGTCATGTGCAATGGGTGGACTGGCATAACAAAAATATCCATAATTAACTTTCTTGTTTATTTTTCGTAGTGCACTATTTTTAAAGTCTATTAATGCTTCAGGTCATACAAGAATGTTGATTACACTTTTTTACTTATGGATGACATTGTGGAAGAGATTGAGGAGAACATTGTCCAGTTCGTGATAGATAATGAACCATCCTGTAAGGCTACAGGGAGAAAGTTGATGGACAAAATGCGATGCCTCTTTTGGTTTCCATGTGTAGCACACTCCATAGACCTTATGTTGGAGACTGTAAACTCTCCAATATATATATACACACTTGTCAGCCAAACACAACTAATTATTTTATTTATCTATTCACATCCACATTTGCTTCACATAATGAGATATCACATAGAGGGACACGATTTGATCAAGCTTGGGCTAACTAGATTTGCCACATCCTTCATTGCCTTGAAGAGCTTGCACCGACACAGACATATAGTGGTAGGGTTTTTAGCATCAGCCGAGTATATTTGCTACATGGCTGACCTCCATAACTAGATGGATTAATTAGAGATCCTTGCATAGATGGAGCATTTGATTATGAACAAACGTTTCTGGGAGAGGATTATTAACTACTTGTTCATCATTAAACCACTTGTAAATGAGTTGAGATTAGTGAATTCATATGAGAGGAATCAGATGGGTACCACTACGATGCCATGAACAAAGCGAAATTGAAAATCAAGAAGAAACATCGCAAAGGGTACAATGAGTGGTGGAAGATCATATATACCAGATAGGACATGGCACTACACCATGACGTGCGTGCATCATGTAATTTTTGTTATCCATAATTTAATTATTGTTTGATGTATAAATGTATATTCTTATGTCATATGTGATGAATGCAAGATATTTTTAAACTTCCGAATGCAATATGGAGAAGTATGCAATGTTCAAAAAGTTTTAAGGCTAACTTGTCGGTAGTACAACAATGGCTTTTAGAACTCAGCATGATAGATGTGAAGTTGAGTTAGAAGTGAGAAAGTTACATTTCTCGAATGTTTTTACATTGGAGCACTAATATTCTAATAATTTGGCGACTTTCAATTTTTAGATTCAATCTTATAGAATAAGAATTGTAGTATACTCAGATTTAGATTTGAGGTATTCATTTGACAAAATTTCTCATGGTATGTTGATATTGAAACAAACCTCATTTTATTTTACGATAAACCAACCTCATTTTATCATGATAGTAACATCATATTTTATTACTCTTTTTTGCGGCTGAGTGGTGGGTGTAAGTAAATATAATAAGTAGTTGGAATCCACTTGTTGCAATTGCGATTCGAATTCTCAATTAGAGAACAAGTTCTTCCCGGTGAGAAAGAGACTGAAGTACTTTTAGTTACTCCATACTAGGAAAAAGAATACGCTAACATTTGACAGGTTGAAGAAACTTGTGTTTTGCCAATACAACATGCGACTGAGGATAAAAAATATCAAAGACTACAAAAAATTGCAGAATAAAGATTTGTTAGATTTGTAGGTGGTTTACATGAACAAAGAGCTGAGGCAGAAGCACATGAACTACTTGTTGAAGATGTTGATGTGGATTATCTCTTTCAGGAGGAGCACCCACTTGCTACCTCGGTGGAGGAGAAGGCGGGCAGAGCACCACCAGAGTTCAATTATGAGGATCGTGCATGGGGCTGAAGGAGAACTTGATGATGTTGAGATTGAAGTTGAGCATATGCAAGAGGAAGTTCTTGCTACTCCACCTCCAGTGTCAGCTTCAACATCGGTTCTAGTCCCCACCCTAGCCCTAGCCTCACAACCAACTCCTATCAAGATGAAGACAGATTATGTCAACCAGATTTGGACGTTTCTCGTAATTGAAAAAAGTATATCAGTATGGCATGGGCCTTGGGAGTTCTTCATCACAAGTAGAGGAAGCATCAAAGAAAAAAAAAGTTGAAGATTAGGCAAAGACCTGTCAGTCTAATAGACAATACCCAGGCAGCTTCTTTATATGAAGATTTGGAAGAGTTCATTCTCCCTACCCAACAATAAAATGTAGAGGGTTTAGGTGGAGACGGTGAAGGAGAGGATCTTCTACTAGTTATTGCAACATTGGGGCACGAGCCAATGATTTGGGACAAATACAACATTCCAATAGGAGAAGCTAGCACTAGAATAAAGGGTTCTTTGACTAGTACGTGTCAATAAATTATCTAAAACCCCCTCAAGACTTTCACCCTTATATTCCAACTACATTTCTATCCCCTCAGGGACACCATTTATTATTTCTCTTAGATGGCTAGTTCGTTATTTTCATATAGATACGAGCTGATCATGACAGATAGCTTTTAGTAGAGCATCCAAAAGAATACATAGTATGAGAATGAAAGTGGAGGCCATAGATAATGGTAAAAGAAAGGATTACCATTTTATTATATGTCAATATTTCATTTGTATCATGTTACCTTTGTTTAATAAAATAATCGTTGTATTTAAAAAATATATGTACTTATCTTGAAGTCTATTGTTATCACATGAAACTATTTTGTATTAGTGTTTTTTATTTTAAAAAAATTTAGAGTCTCTCCTAATTTTTTAGGGTTTTTAGTGATTTTTATGTTTTTTTACAACAAAAAAAAATAAAAAAATGACTGATTTGAATTAATTTTGAATTGGTTTTCTTCTCAAGGAATCGACTGATTCCTGTCGATTTGATCTCAGATCGAATTGGTGCCCAGCGATTCTAATTTCGATCTTTCCATCCATGCCAAGAGTCGGTCATGTGGATCTCGTTATCATATACTCATGACAAAGACAAACCACCATCATAACAACAATGAAGAACTTGTGGAGAAGCAGAAGATCGGGCGGATAACATCAATATGGTTCTTTCATAGTAGCATACCGGTGAATGCTACAAAGGGACTGTATTATGAGTTCATGATTGACATCATAACTGACGTCGGTAGGGAAGTGTTTGAATGGATTATGAAGGAAATATACAATACTTATTGTCCCATGGAGGTGGAAGATATTAAAAAATATGTCAATTCATTTGAACGTATTTGGTAAGAAAATGATGCAGTTGGTGGCAGACGGATAGACAGGTTAATAACCTTAATTTTCAAACTTATTATTTTTCTTTTTAAACTTCAAAATTTAGAACTTATGCATGTCCTCTTCTTAATGATATAACTAAGAAAACTACGATTAACTTCCTAGTATATTGTCAAGTCAGGACTATCTTTTGGAAGTGTATGGATGCAGCTAGACCGGTAAAGAATGTGAACTATCTCTTTGAATCAATCGACGATATTGTCGAAGAGATATGAGAGGATCGAGTTATCCAAGTAGTAATAGACAACACAACTGCATATAAAACAACTTAATAAATATTGATGGTCAAGAAAGCATATTTATATTGGGTACCATGCTCTATCCATTTTGCTAGATTTGATGCTAGAAGATATATGCAAGGATCCTTAAATTGATTAGTTAGTTAAGATTGTCCGATTCATATCATCTTTCATCTATGACCATAATTTCGTGCTTAACCTAGTGAGGGAGCATACGAAGGGCCGAGAGCTGCTACAACCCAGGGCAATCTAGTTCGAGGTTGAGGAGACGTCAAAAATAGAGGCTTCTGATGAGTTGTACAAGAGACCTTTCATATTATGCAACTTTTAATCAAAGTTCTTAGAATAGTCGATGAGGATAGGAAAATAACCATGTGATATCCCTATGATGCACTTGCGGATGAAGGATGAAATCGTAATGACTGTGTCGGACTTCATTAAGTGGTAGGATATTATTGATCATTGGTGAGAGCAAATGTTGTATCATCTGACGCATGTATTATGTATTGTCTTTGTCATTATTTTAATTCATGCATCTTGTACATATTGTTATGCTCTCTACTGACGTGGATATATTGTGAGGTCCTTTTTTAATCCTAAATATTGTTATATTTCAATATTCAAGCCCATTAATGAGTTTCTATTCAGTGTAAAATCATTTATCAGTAGAATGTTCGGAAATGACGATCAATCAATTATACCATGCAACAAGATTCATGATTGTAGAATGAAGGCATTAAGGATTGTCGTCTCGGATCTTGGCTTTGTCTCGGAAGCGTGAAAGAGAAGAGATCTCGTGAGATTCTCAGAAAAATCTCGAGAGATCAAATCTCAGATTTCATTTATGCAGGGTATACGTTACCCAATGATTGCCAAGGGATTAGATCTTGGAAATACCAATCAATGTGCATGTTTAAATGTAGAATGTCATATAATCTCTTTAAAAAGGATGAGAATTCATATTAAATATTAAAATAAGCTGTGAGAGAATTAAAAGCGTGATATAGAGATGGTGAACTATTGTTAGCATGAGACATACAAAGAATCTTATGTCAGACCAAAGTTTCATCTTGAACAATATGGATAGGAGATTGATAACATTTTGGGTCAATTGTACATATATTGTCATTAAAATATTAAGTTATGAAATTTTATCAAACAATAATGTTTAGATGAATATTTGGATGGATTTCATAATGAAATTGGCAATATAAGAAGGAAACTTAACAAGATCATCTAACAAGTTGGGGATAATAATAGGCAGAGAAGATCAAGGTATCACAGGTACTACATAGATATTCTTGTTTTGGCGATCTCGTTTCTCAGACGCACGGAAGAAAAAAGATTCTCGGGAGATCGCATTCCATGGAAGGCATTCCACTTCGAGACATCAAAAATATGAGTAGTTATGCTCATAAGTTTTGGTACATACCATTCGATACATTATTTGCAATGTAGATCATTAACTTATTCTAATTATTTTTTAACATTTATTAATGTCATACAATTAACTGATGGACAGACCTTGACAAAGCATTGGGATATAAGGACTTAATGGATGCAATAAGAGTCCTGAGCCAAATCACATTGACTTAAGAATGTGAAAGAAATTGGTCAACATTCAACTTAATTTATACAAAATAAATGAATAGGCTGACGTCAAGAAAACTGGAGCAGTTGGTATATTGTTATTACAACATGAGGTTGAAATTGAAGAATTTGCAAAGGATTGACAGTCTGAAGGAGGAACAGAGATGGAGAGAAGAAGTGATTGGACGACAAAGTGAGATGACCACTATATAAGATGACGACATCAATTTGGACAAGATCTTCGATGAGCAAAATACGTTGCAAGCTTGGGATGACTTAACTTTTATATGGATCCTCATTAGACACTTCCATGCACTCCACGTATGGTTGTTATGGTGGATGTTTGGGATTTTATCTTAAAATGATTGTATGAGGGAGTAATGAATACAATCAGCATGCATATATTTTTATCATTATGTGTTCTTCTTAAATGTCATGAGAAGAGTATATAAGTTATGCAGAAGAACAACAAAATGTAAAATTTGCATAGTAATGAATAAATTTTTTGTTGTCATATTTTTTTAGATTTTTTTGCAAATTTTTACATTTTTTATTTTTTTTACATATTGGGTCCAGTTGGACCCCGGGTTGGATCCAGGTCATGACCTGGTCCGACTGGACTGGCTTTGGGCCGGGCTGATCCTGTCACGACCTGGGATCTGGCCTTCCTTGCTTCATAGGCGCCCTACTTTTGCTTTGAAATAATAGTTGTCTGGATGATTTTTGCTTTCAGTTGATAATTCAACTATTTCTTTAAGGTTTAGTGATGCATGATTCTCTATGCGGTGGATTAACACCTGGAACTCGAGTATTCACCTTAAGCCGTGTCATACCACGATGTTGTCTTGATCAACTTGGCTAATTTCATGTGAGAAAAAGGTTGTACGTTGTATTGGACGTTTGGACCATACTCATGAATATTTTATTCAAGAGTTTGATTAAATTCGAATAAAGCAACTGAGTGGAAACATCCAAAATACGACATTGTTACTTTTCATCGCAAACTTTCAGATATTTGAGCTCAACTATCAAGGAAAGCGGAATCAGACATTGGATCGACTAGTTCTATGTGAGAAGAACATAAAAACAATCTGGAATTGACTGAGATCAGTTGTTCAAAAATCATAAAAAAGAACAAAAAAAAACCTACCAGATAGCTTCCCTTTTTTATCCTGGTCTGGATTGCTGAACCCAAATATCGCCAGTCATCGGAACCTTGCAGCGAAGACACTGCCGCACCACCACCACCTCAGCTGCCGATTTGGTTGATTCTGGTGGGAATCTGGGTATAGGTCAGTCTCCTCCCCACCCCCTTCCAAATCAACCGATTCGGTGAGCCATGCCAACTATTAATCACTTGAGGTAGACAATAGTTTTTGTGGAGCATTGGTCATTTCTCTAGCTTAAAGCTTGGTATCTGAGGTTGCACTTGAGAAGTTCATTGAAAGGCTTTTGTTACTTCCATTAAAAGGCATTCTGATAAAGCAAGATGCATTCGATGTCATATATGATATCCACTTTTTAAGATTCAATTATCTTCTAAGAAAGTAATGTATTAGCTGGATTGTGTTAATGAGTTGTGCTGTAGTAATTCATGTCAAGGATTTAAGGTCGTTTAGTCCGTTCTGGCATTTCCTCAATTCTTGACATGTGATTGAGAACAGGGCTGCAAACGGGTCAGATTTGGTAGCATAATCATCTTTTTATTTCAATTTTGATCAGGGTTAGAGTATTCTGATCCTGATTCCCATGGATTTGGAACCACTATGTTTCTATTATCTGACTCCAATTCCATTACCAGAATTGGAACCTTTTCAAAATACATACTATATATATTAATTTCCTTTGGAAATAAGTGAATAAATCACATATAATTATTAAGCTTTGATATAATCTCTACAAAAGTTTATTTTTATCTTTATATATCATGTTTTTATAATGTACTTATTATTTTTAGTGATATATATTGAAATTTTATTTGAATTGAAAAAAATGAAAACATAATCAACTGATTCTGATTCCAATAGCTTATAGGATATTAACATGTTCCAAATGCATTAATTTTGATTAAAATCTAATCAGAATTCCAGAGTGTCAGGTTCTATTTACATTCCTGACTCTCTTCACCTCCCTTTCCTTTTACTTTGCTGTACTCTTTTTCATAGCATTAATTGACTTGTGGCTTATGCCACCTTAAAAAAATACAATAGCAGCAGCAGTAACAAATACTAAGGGAGAAAATGCAGCAGAAAATGCCGTCTTTTTTATGATAACAAAACATTTTACACTCATCGCAATTAATAAGCAGCTGACACAACTTTCAGTGAAGTTGATCTTGATCCCTTCTAAGATTGACAATGGAAATTCCAAAAGCACTTAACTAGAACCCAACCTGATTACTATACTAGGGGGTTCATTTTAGCCTATGAAATGAAAAAAAATATTACACTAACATCCAAACTAGGTACACTGAAGTATTGTCGGCAATTAGTCCAGACTTGTATTGTTATTAAGATGTTCCCTAGTAAAGAATTGAACGGAAAAGAATATTGCATGTTTGCCTAACTCTTCTGTTTTTGCTTCATTTGGTGTTTGCAGTCCAGAAAAGACTACGAGCGTCAACTTGCAGACGAGGAAGCTGAAGAGCTTCAAAATTTCCGAGTAAGTTTTTAACATATAATGCTGATGAATTATTTGCATCAGGGGAATAAGGTTTCTCTGTTGTTTCCTCAGTACCCATTTCGAGTCCTTGGTTCCCAAATCTGGATAACAGTATTCGGTAATAAAGATTCCTGTTGGACAAATTGACATGCGTATCTAGTGAGATTTTGTTCATCCAACAATGATTCTGTGGTGGCTGAAAATTGCCAATGGCATGGTCCATTATAAGACGAACTGTGTTTTAAGGAGCTATACAGCACAGTTTGTGGGAGATGCTTATGCAACTTAGATGCTTCTTTTACTTCATGTTTCGCCCTACTTAAGAATATCCAGGAGCAAAAATGTTTCCTCTTTTGGATGACAAAACAATCCGATGATGGGTCAAACAAATATGATGGTCATGGCAGGCTTTTATAGTTCATTTCTTCTCCACCTTATGAAACTTACACCCAGAGGGCAAAAAGCTTTCTTAGTAGGTAGCTTGTAAATGGACCCCTATGAACAAAGTCATTTGCTTCCTTTTGTGGCCACCTGTCTTTCGATCTGTGTGAACTTTTACAAGTTGTATGTTAATCGCCGGCAGCGTTATATACAAATATAATTATGCCTGTCCCCCACAGGAGAAGACCATGAGATTAGGGCTTGTTGGGTATATTTGCCCCCTGCATTTGGAACCACTTGCTTCCAAGTTGGATATTGGGTGTTAGAAAGCCTCGAGGAAATAGGTCTTATTTAGATGTGAACATGGTCATCAGGAGAGATCATCCTGGTGTGGTTCGTGAGTTCGAGAAGTACACAGGTAAAATATCTGTTCAGTCAACGTGATTTAGGAATCCATTTTTTCTGCATTGAAAATATGCAAATCTGGTTGAGGCACAACAAAATTGCTAAGTAATAAAGAAAATCAAACTGTGCATCTTAGATCTTTCAACAAAGCAAGTGCAAGTATGAAGTATGAACCTTGATCTACCTTCGATTTTACCTGTTCAAGCAGAGCCCTTAACGATCTTGTTTTACATTTCTTAACTGACAGAAAGCCGTAGTAGCGCAATCCTCTGTTCTTCGTGAGCTCAAAGAAGCTCCTCCCCTCGCTAAACTTGAGGTAAGGGCTCAAAGAAGCTTCTGTTCTTCGTGGACAGCAAGTTATTCATTTGCATGGGCATGGATGATCATTGAGTTTAAAACTTTAAACATCTCTGTTAGTCTTCTTTTCTCTCTGTCGTTTTCATTTACCGATTATTACTTATTAGTCGGCCTGGCATTTTTTTTTTCTGTTTACAGGAAACTAAGCCGAATGAAAAGAAGGCTTCGCATGGACGTCCACTGGGTGGTTTGATAATATCAGTCAAACCGCAAGCTAAGAGGGCGAAGACTGAGGCCCCCTCAAAGCAATCTGCTGCTGTACCCAAAAGCGGTCATGGAGAAGGAAAGCACGAACCCGAGGGTGCTGCCAGGGGAGCGCTCGGGACTTTGGTGTCGTATAGCGACGAGAGTGATGATGATGATGTGTAGAGGACTTTATCCTTCTTTTTTCTTATTTTGTTGCAGCAGTATGCAGAGGATTTCATCGTATTAAATTTAATGAAAGCTAAATATAAGAAAATGAGGTGTCAATTTGAATTTGATAATGTTATATCTTAAATAACCCAATTGAAGCATCTCGAGTCAATTATTCAAAAAGTTGGAAAATATAATGAAGATATTAATTATATGATTGAAATATGTTGAATGTAGTGTATTAATCACATGTTTTGTAACATTTTACTAAAGTTGAATCAAAATTTATCATCT
This sequence comes from Cryptocoryne crispatula var. balansae, assembly GCA_036172225.1. Lineage (NCBI taxonomy): Eukaryota > Viridiplantae > Streptophyta > Magnoliopsida > Alismatales > Araceae > Cryptocoryne > Cryptocoryne crispatula. The sequence goes on along the minus strand of CM069920.1, from coordinate 44,397,386 downwards.
AACTATAGATTTATCCAACTATAGATTTATAATGTTGTATAATAGTCAATGTTGGATAATAAAAAATATATATTTAAAATAAGTTTTTGAAATGAGAAAATGTAAGTGTATTAGAGATTAGAGAGTAGGCGGAATAAATAATGAACATATAAGAGAAAATGTAAGAGTATTGGTGATTAGAGATGATTTGATTATATTAAATGTAAGTTTAAGTTGGTTCTCGTTAGAAAAATAAAAAATATTAAAATAGTTGAAATAAAAATATGATAGATTTAAATTAATTCGAAGACATTAATTTAATACGATTTAGTTGATTTAAAAATTTTGGAATAAATAATTTGAAATCAAATTGAGTAAAGAAAGAGAACTCACATAGCAATTCCTAAATAATTTGAGACTTGAGTTGAGATGCGTTGTTAAAGTGGTATTCTCCAAGAAGCAGAAATTCTAGAGATAAGTTTATCATACTGCTTAATTAGAACTCAAAAAGAAAAAAAAAACAAAAATCATTAGATTAACAAGTTTGCATTGCACTCTATGCTTGATGTACTCAAGGGAATGTGAACCAAAGCACTCGTCGGTCCTTGGTGACCAAAGCACTAAAGGGAGTCTGAGTGAACGAGAACTAAGGAAAGAAGGATCGTGGGTTGGGCGTATGTTGGCTCAACTCGGCTTGGGTCGGTCTGGTTTAGATTAAATTTGAAATTAAAAATACCAAAAATATAAAACTAAAAAATTAATGAAAATTATTATTTTACTTTTTAAAAAAAATTTAAAGTTGTTTTACGATATTTGTATATTCATTCTAAAATATTTTATTTGAGTATGCAATTTGAGCTTTATTAATTTTAGATATATGTGGGAACAAGAGAAGAAATAGTCAAACTTAATATATTTCGTCATGGAGTAGAGGAAGAAGGAACAACGAAACATTTTCTTTTTTTGTAGTATCTCAAACAGATATAGATGTCAGATAAGGGAAAGATGACTCATAGTTAGTTTAAGACAACATGAGTTCATAGGCAAGAGTATTATATAGCAGAGCGAAGTACAGAGAACAATGCTACCGTCCCCTCTATATGGATCAAACAATTTATATGGAATATTTATTCTCTTATTCTTCCTCAAATGTATCTTCATTCTCTCTGCACCAAACCCTTTTTATATATCACCGCATTACCGTTTTCCCAAGTAGAGATAACTTTGGACCAAAGTATGGATTTGCACTTGCGGTGTTGCACTGACAAGTACAAATTCGTATTTTGATCCAAAAGTTGTCTTTTAAAAAAAAAAAATTGCAGTGTGATGATACAAAAGAGGTATGATGCTAAGAGAAGAAAAATATCTTGAGAAAGGATAAGTGAACAAATATTTCACATACATTGTTTAAAAACTTAGAAAAAAAATTTATAATGCCTTGTAGCCAGAGAGATTGTAGAGTGATAAATGAGAGGGAGATGGAGTGATGTGTTGATGAAAGGAGGAAAGAGAATATAGCAAGAAAGTCTTTCTCTCGAGCACTTTAGAGAGAGAGATAGAGAGAGAGAGAGAGAGAATATACAGAGATAAACGAGAGAGAAGACGAAGGAAGAGAGATGGATGGAAGAGGAAGCTTTAAGGGGCCTTGGGGGAGATTAAAAATCTCCCCAACGATAAACCCAACCTGGGTCACTCGAGTTACCTATAGTCAGGCTAGTTCGGTCGACCCAATTCAACTGGACCAATCAAGTTGATCTATCTATCTCTTGGTTGGATTAATCAGTTGTAAAACTAATCAGTCAAGTCGGGTCAGGCCGACCTAACCATACCCGACTTTCCACGCCCAAAACCATCCTCCTTGACTGTGACATCCATGGTTATTCAAATTATTATATTTTACGAGCTTTCCCGAGTGTCTTCAATGACCCGTCACCAATGTGATGTGAAGCAACAAGAGAGGCCATATCCCTTAAAAACATTCATCTATCTTTCCGTTATCCACCGGCATGATTAAATAATATGGTGAACCTAAGTCTTACGTATTATGCACTTTTCTTTCTTTTTTTTTGCATTTCTCATGCCAAGCTTGTAATTATATCAACATTCAACTTATTAGCTTTCATGAAATGTGAATTTCATATGCATACAATATCTTGCTCGGAGCTCCAAACTAAGGATATCTAAACTTTATGCTCTCTAATGCACATACTTGAATAATACATCTATCAATCTAGTTTAAAACTTATTTTAGCACGAGGGTAAATGCAATTATTGATATTCTTACTCATTCTAACCTATTGCCGGACACATTAGGTTCTATATACTTCTACCCAACTTTAAGACAAGATAATAGTGCTAGTATGAATTTATACTCATAATTTGATTTCTACCTTTTCATGGTTTTAGTCTCATATTTTTATTCCAACCCATGTTTTTCGCTCTTTCTTTTACTATTAATCAATCAACAGCTTTTATCATCTATAATTACAATTTCTACTTCTCAACTTGTCAAGTCTTAATCACATATTTATACATAAGGAGACATCATTCAGTAACCAGGTTTGTAATCCTAACATTATCATTAATTTACCATAAGATTCTAAATAAAGTACACCATTCAATAACCAAATTTATAAATCTAATATTATCACTATCTAACCATGTCATTCTAAATCAACGGATACAAAATAAAGTTAGATTTCTGCATTAAACAATAGCATGGTTTTAATTCAAATTATGCATCAAAATCAAGTTCATAGTACTAAAACCATTAACCAATCACAAGATTTTTAATTATTTCTATATATCCTAAAATAGGGCTCTAACTAAACATAAATTCTAAATCAGATTAGCTCATCTAAACTATGATTATTAACATAGTCTCAATTATGATTTATATTACTTTATCGATTTAGTGATAATCAAGAAACATCAAAGATACCTACCTAATCGAGCTTTTGATTTTTTTTTAAGGTCCAAACATCAAGATTCAACATAAACTTTATTGTAGCAATGGCAAAGGGGTGGCGGATGGCTTGGGAAGGACTTTGACACTTAGTTGAGTGAGTGGAATTGGCTGATCCATTATCCAAGGGTATGCCGAGTTAGTAGACACTATGCGAACAGCCATCATAAAAGGGGCATTGGCAACGGCGTTAAAACCATTGCCAATAGCATTGGAAATGGCTAAGCTGATAGCCATCGCCACTAAACCTTTAAACGACGGTTAGGCCGACCGTCGCAACTAAATCTATAAGCAACAGCCAAAATGTTGTCGTTAATAAAATATAAGTGACGGGTATATAAGCCGTTGCTAGTGATTATTGGGGATCACTAAGCTATTGCCAAAGAGATGAAGCCATTGCCGAAGCATATTAGAAACCCCCACGAGTTTTTTTTTCTAGTTTGGCAACGGCTCATAGCCATCCCTAAAATTGGTAGGTAGCGACTATGAGTGGTTGCAATATTACTTTGTGATGGCTAGAGCTGTCGCTATTGATAAGTGGCCACGGTTCATGAGTTGTCAACAATACTTTTTAAAATTAAATTTGAAAATGAAAAACTTATGAATTCATGGATTTGTACACCAACTCATTTACCTTTGCATATTAAAATGGGTCCACATATTAAAATATGTCCACAATGACTCGCAAGCACATTTCATTCAAATAAAATCATCAAACATTCCATTCATCTATTCCATTCATTCACAATCATACAACCAAGTTGAAATTAGCAAAGAACCATATGCACAATTCAAGTGGGTCCACAATAACTTGCAACCACATTTCATTCAAATAAAATGTTCCTACACATTCCACATATTTATTCCATTCATAAAATCAAATTGAAATTAACAAACATCTATGTTCATATAACCTATACATACATGGTTCAAATGGTTCACAATGACCTGTTCATACAAATTGTAATGTTTTTACAAATCATTCTAAGTAATTCCAATCAAGTTCATAGCATACTATAAAATATAATACATGTCACTTATTTTCACCGAATGACTCCTCATCCTTGCCATCCTCCTCCTCTCTCTATCTCATTGGTGGCGTCGATGTTAATGGATCAAATGGTCTTGGTAATTGGACTAATCTAAGCTACTAAGTTAGATGTTCGAACCTGTCATCAAATGACTTTTGATAATCCAATAGTTGTTGTTGCAAAGTACGAATGCAAGATTCATAATGCAAAATCATCTTGGTTTGTTTTACTAACCTTTCCACTTTATTGATCAATTCACAAACCGTGGAGCATGGAGAAGCGCCTCCATTGGTTTCATTGTATCAGGTGATATGAGTTTGTCCTCGCCCTGCACATCAGACCTAGCCCAGTCTATTCTACCCGTGACGATGATGAAAGCATCCTCGACAATAAATGGTGATGATACCGCAACATTCGACTAGGGTAGTTATCAACTATGTCCAATAGTTGCTCCTTGACCATCAAACCCCTCTACTGAATCCGACTGGGGTAGTTATCAACTATGTCCAATAGTTGATGATACCGCAACACCCTAACCTCTACTTTCGGGCCCACGTGCCCAATAGTTGCTCCTTGACCATCAAACCCCTCTACTGAATCCGAGATTGTGCACCCATTTGCTCCAACTTTTGGGCCCTTAAGCCCACTTCCTCTTATCGGGTCCACGAGCCCATCTCCCTCTACTTTCGGACCCACGTGCCCATTGTCACGACCCGGATTTTTAACATGCACAGCGGAAGATAATCCGGCGATGTAACGGGAAAGGATATCGGTCTGGAGCCAAACAATACCAAAATCACAATCCAATTAATCAATTCCAAACTTTACAACATAATAACATAGAATCAAACATCTATCTAACAATTTTAAATACCGACATTGAATGAGAAATCCACTAGCTCCTCGAATTCCACAACACCACTACGCTTCTGCTGCGCTAAACCTGCACTCCTGAAAATGTTAACAACGGAAGGGGTGAGTCACAACAGACCCAGTAGGACTTACACTCGAACTACCCCATTATAATAATGATTTCTAATGGTATAATAGAATAATAAGCCTAAAAATCAGATTTAATACATAGCTCTTAACTAATTATATATCTTTAATTAATTGATTACAAGATCAATCAACTACCCCACATGATAACTAGACAATAAATGCATTAGACCAACATAACCTACACATCAAACCACTCTAGGTATGCCCAGACACATAGACACGACATAAAACCAATGACACATCTATAACATACCATCTATGCCAATCTACACAACTAGACACCGTCCGAGTAAATAACATGCTCCATCCGATAAATGCGATCACATCACAAAACTAGCACCAAAGATTTACCATATAGTAGGAAGTAACATATAGTAACTAAATCCCATAGTACCCCTAGGCGGGGAGTACTTAGGATGAACCGCGGTATACGGGATCGAAGGATGCACTGTATTCAACTAATCTCCGCTGCCACGGGACACTAATTTAGTCGAGTGAAGTACATTTCCATCACAATGCACCACCGCACTAACCACATTCCACACCATGCAAGCATATAATTAACTCAGACAGTAAACACATGAACATTTACATTGGCAAATCAAACATGAAATACATAGATGACCACCCATGGTTCTATGCACCACATATTTGCATACCACACCACAATCTATCACAAACTAATGCATATATATGGGATCATGCAATTTACAACCTAAACATGACAATTACATGCTTAAACAGAACCATCTATCTAATAAAAGAAAATAAACTAAATTCTAACCACATATGCCTACACCTTACATCGGCTTTTTTAACAAATCGGGGTATATTCATTTAAGGTTCACCGTGATGCAAGCAATGCTAAACTAGCTAAACTAAACATATACAACCTATCATGATGGTTGACATACATGAATATTCAAATTAATCTAAACATGCATGGATTAACCAAATTAATCTAATTCTATCTAAGCATGCCAATAAATTAAAAACAGCCCATTAACTACAATATTCTAATCCTGGTGGTCTAAACATGATTATTATGGTTTAATAAAAATATTAGAGTGCTAAGAATAGCCGAGACGCCTACCTCAACGGCGACGGCGAATGGCGCACGGAATTCCAACGGAATCGATCCGGGTGAAGAATATGCCGTGGTCACGACGGCGACGAAAAACCGAACCGAACGGTAGTATCCTGACAACATGTTAATTTAAAGAGATAATAGAATAACAAAGAATAAATAGAGAATATGGTCATCGGATAGGAGAGAGAGAGAGAGAGAGAGAGAGAGTCGATATGAGAGAGAGGGAGGGAGGGGGAGCGATAGGAGAGAGAGAGAGAGGGGCTTCACCGCGGAGGAGAGAGGCGGCCGGCGCACCGGTGGTGCACGGGGGCGCACGCGGGGGCGTATGCGCGGAGGGGCCGCGCGGGCGGTGCTCGGCCGGTGCAGGCGGCGCACGGGCTGCGGTCTCGTGGCGGGTCCACGTGGCGGGGCGGCGGCGGCGAAGCGGGCGGTCGCAGCACGCGGCGACGGCGGAGGGTGCAGGCGGCGTCCGCCGGCGACCGGGTGGCCGAAGGTGGCCGGCGTGGGCGGGGGGCCGTCGGCGGCGGCGCTGCGCGCGCTCGCGCGGGAGGAAGGCAACACCGGGGGGGGCTCGGGCGATGGCGGCGGCGCCTGCAACCGGGCGGCGATGTGCGGTGGGTGGCGAGCGTGGCCGGGAGGCCGGCGGTGCGGGCGTTGGGCGAGCGGCCGGACGGCGGGCTGGCGAGGTGGGCCGGCGCGGTGCGGTGGCCGGGGGTGGCGCGCGGTGGCCGGCGGCGGCGGAGGGCAGCACGCGGGGAGGCCGGCAGCCATGCGAGAGGGGGGCGAACGAGGAGGTGAGGACGGGGAGGGAGAGAGAGGCGCCGGGGGGGGCGTGTGCGCTCGGCGGTGGGCGGCCGGCGCGCGCGGCGGCGCGCGGGCGAGAGAAGAGGAAAGAAGAAGGAAGGGCGAGGGGTGGGCAAACATGCGGCCGGAGGGGGTGTTCGACGGGCGGTGGCGGCGGCTGCGGTGGTGGGCGGGGCTGGCGCCGGTGCCGGTGGCCGGGTGGCGCCGGCGGGCTGGCGGCTGGCATCAGGCGGCGGGGACGGCGGCCAGGTTCTGGGTGCGCTCGCGGGAGAGAAGAAGAAGAAGAAGAAGGGCGGCGTCCGGGCTGCTGCGCGCGCAGGAAGAGAAGAAGAAGAAAGAGGAAGGTGGGGGGTGCGGGAGAGAAAATAGGTATATAGAGAGGGAGGGAGAGTTCGACTCGGTCCGGGGGAGGGGAGATAGAGTTTGATTGGGAGAGGGGGCGTCAGTTTAGGAAGGTTACCGGGATGGAGAGAAATTTGGAAGGGATAAAGAAGGAAGGTAGAATAATATCAATAAACTCATAATAAATAACTATATTTTTTTATTTTTAAATACGGGGTATTACATTCTACCCTCCTAACAAAAATTTTCGTCCTCGAAAATTCAACCGGACTCACCGAACAATTTCGTCCTTCAATCAATCTGACTATTCTCCTCTATCTAATCTATCTAACCATCTACCCCTCTACCTAAACACATCTATCGATCAAAACTATCTATCTAACTACCCATCTAGATAACTATCTATCATCTATCTATCTAATTATCTAACAACCCAACTCATTAACTAACAATTCCTTCATCTATCTACCCATCAAAAATCTATCTACATATCTAACCATCTAGCTCATTCTAATCTATCTAAAAATACCCATCTAATATCAAACTCCAACGCCATCCAAAATTCTCAGTCTAAAAGACAATCTAAATTACTCTCTCTATCTAAGATCATGATCTTCCAATCATCAATTCCATCTAATCCAAACCGATATCAAGAACCCGGGCATGTCAAAATAGACATTCAGGCCGAGTTAATGCTCTGATACCAATCTGTCACGACCCGGATTTTTAACATGCACAGCGGAAGATAATCCGGCGACGTAACGGGAAAGGATATCGGTCTGGAGCCAAACAATACCAAAATCACAATCCAATTAATCAATTCCAAACTTTACAACATAATAACATAGAATCAAACATCTATCTAACAATTCTAAATACCGACATTGAATGAGAAATCCACTAGCTCCTCGAATTCCACAACACCACTACGCTTCTGCTGCGCTAAACCTGCACTCCTGAAAATGTTAACAACGGAAGGGGTGAGTCACAACAGACCCAGTAGGACTTACACCCGAACTACCCCATTATAATAATGATTTCTAATGGTATAATAGAATAATAAGCCTAAAAATCAGATTTAATACATAGCTCTTAACTAATTATATATCTTTAATTAATTGATTACAAGATCAATCAACTACCCCACATGATAACTAGACAATAAATGCATTAGACCAACATAACCTACACATCAAACCACTCTAGGTATGCCCAGAACACATAGACCTGACATAAAACCAATGACACATCTATAACATACCATCTATGCCAATCTACACAACTAGACACCTGTCTGAGTAAATAACATGCTCCATCTGATAAATGTAGTCACATCACAAAACTAGCACCAGATTTACCATATAGTAGGAAGTAACATATAGTAACTAAATCCCATAGTACCCCTAGGCAGCCGAGTACTTAGGATGAACCGCGGTATCTGGGATCGAAGGATGCACCAGATTCAACTAATCTCCGCTGCCCACGGGACACTAATTTAGTCTGGTGAAGTACATTTCCATCACAATGCAGCTCACTGCACTAACCACATTCCACACCATGCAAGCATATAATTAACTCAGACAGTAAAACATGAACATTTACATTGGCAAATCAAACATGAAATACATAGATGACCACCCATGGTTCTATGCACCACATATTTGCATACCACACCACAATCTATCACAAACTAATGCATATATATGGGATCATGCAATTTACAACCTAAACATGACAATTACATGCTTAAACAGAACCATCTATCTAATAAAAGAAAATAAACTAAATTCTAACCACATATGCCTACACCTTACATCGGCTTTTTTAACAAATCGGGGTATATTCATTTAAGGTTCACCGTGATGCAAGCAATGCTAAACTAGCTAAACTAAACATATACAACCTATCATGATGGTTGACATACATGAATATTCAAATTAATCTAAACATGCATGGATTAACCAAATTAATCTAATTCTATCTAAGCATGCCAATAAATTAAAAACAGCCCATTAACTACAATATTCTAATCCTGGTGTATTCTAAACATGATTATTATGGTTTAATAAAAATATTAGAGTGCTAAGAATAGCCGAGACGCCTACCTCAACGGCGACGGCGAATGGCGCACGGAATTCCAACGGAATCGATCCGGGTGAAGAATATGCCGTGGTCACGACGGCGACGAAAACCGAACCGAACGGTAGTATCCTGACAACATGTTAGTTTAAAGAGATAATAGAATAACAAAGAATAAATAGAGAATATGGTCATCGGATAGGAGAGAGAGAGAGAGAGAGAGAGAGTCGATATGAGAGAGAGGGAGGGAGGGGGAGCGATAGGAGAGAGGAGAGAGAGGGGCTTCACCGCGGAGGGGAGAGAGGCGGCCGGCGCACCGGTGGTGCACGGGGGGGCGCACGCGCGGGCGTATGCGCGGAGGGCCGCGCGGGCGGTGCTCGGCCGGTGCGGGCGGCGCACGGGCTGCGGTCTCGCGGCGGGTCCACGTGGCGGGGCGGCGGCGGCGAAGCGGGCGGTCGCAGCACGCGGCGACGGCGGAGGGTGCAGGCGGCGTCGCCGGCGACCGGGTGGCCGAAGGTGGCCGGCGTGGGCGGGGCTGGGCGTCGGCGGCGGCGCTGCGCGCGCTCGCGCGGAGGAAGGCAACACCGGGGGGGGGCTCGGGCGATGGCGGCGGCGGCGCTGCAACCGGGCGGCGATGTGCAGGTGGGTGGCGAGCGTGGCCGGGAGGCCGGCGGTGCGGGCGTTGGGCGAGCGGCCGGACGGCGGGGGGCGGCGAGGTGGCCGGCGCCGGTGCGGTGGCCGGGGTGGCGCGCGGTGGCCGGCGGCGGCGGAGGGCAGCACGCGGGGAGGCCGGCAGCCATGCGAAGAGAGGGGGGCGAACGAGGAGGTGAGGACGGGAGGGAGAGAGAGAGGCGCCGGGGGGGGCGTGTGCGCTCGGCGGTGGGCGAGCCGGCGCGCGCGGCGGCGCTGCGGCGAGAGAAGAGGAAAGAAGAAGGAAGGGCGAGGGTGGGCAAACATGCGGCCGGAGGGGGTGTTCGACGGGCGGTGGCGGCGCTGCGGTGGTGGGCGGGGCTGGCGCCGGTGCCGGTGGCCGGGTGGCGCCGGCGGGCTGGCGGCCGGGCATCAGCGGCGGGGACGGCGGCCGAGGTTGCAGGTGCGCTCGCGGGAGAGAAGAAGAAGAAGAAGAAGGGCGGCGCCCGGGCTGCTGCGCGCGCAGGAAGAGAAGAAGAAGAAAGAGGAAGGTGGGGGGTGCGGGAGAGAAAATAGGTATATAGAGAGGGAGGGAGAGTTCGACTCGGTCCGGGGGAGGGGAGATAGAGTTTGATTGGGAGAGGGGGCGTCAGTTTAGGAAGGTTACCGGGATGGAGAGAAATTTGGAAGGGATAAAGAAGGAAGGTAGAATAATATCAATAAACTCATAATAAATAACTATATTTTTTTATTTTTAAATACGGGGTATTACACCCATCTTCTACTTCTGGGCCCACACACCCATTCTCTCTTACTATCTTCGGGCCCATGAGCCCATCTATCCCTACAATCGGGATCACGAGCCCAACACCTGTCCCTTCTAGGCTCGCGAACCCACCTCCTCCTATCGGGTCCTCAAGCCCGTCATCCTCTATGATCATCGGGCCAATCGGCCCATCACCTCTTTTCCTTAGCATTGGGCCCAAAGCTCTCTTTATCAGACCTTGCTCGAGGTCTTCCCCTCCTTATCAATATCTTCTCATACTCTAACACCTCTAGTCGATTCACCCAAATCAAGCATACGAAGCCCATTCTATCTTTATGTTTAGCACTTCCCAAAAAAAAACATCCTCCTTGAAACTCAGATCTTGATCAAGGAGATGTCTCAACTTGCTTCGGAAGGCATCTCGACCCAAGGAGCCACCATATCCTTGATCGACTTACTTTGCCCTCCGTCTTCTTCAATAAATTCTGCCCCTTCCACCTCCTCTTTCTCCTCTTCTATATCTCCTTCTTCTTCTTTAGGTTTAATTTCAAATAAAAATAAGACAAAAATTAAAGGTAGAAGAATTCTAGGACAATATCTGCATCAAGTAGCTTAGAAAAATATAGAATGTGCCAGGCAACTAGAATACTTGGAAAGTGCTATCCAGTTGGATGAAATCCTATATGAGGATAAGGACAATATCAATCAAACTTTGGAGATCTATGAGGTTGTGTCAGAAAAGGATCCTGACATTGAGGACGAAGAAGAGGATTTGGTAGATGCTTATGCTTCTGGACTGAAGAGATTCGAAGAACTATCAGCCATAGTAGATGAGCAAACCAAAGAACACAATCTAGAACACCACAAGATCCTAAGAACATCCTCATAAGTGTCAACCTCACCCCTATAGAAGAGCAGAAACTAATGGGGGGTATTGCAGGGATACAAGGACACGTTCGCATGGACGTTTAAAGACATGTAGCTGGGCTTGGATAACAAATTGACAGAGCACAGACTAACTATAAAACCCAAAGCCACTCTGGTCAAGCAAAAATTAAGATTCCACCCAGATGTAACATTGAAAATAAAAGAAGAGGTTGATAAATTGCACCAAGTAAATTTCATTAGAGTCATCCTCTATCCACAATGGGTGGCAAACATAGTCCCAGTCATGAAGAAGGATGGAAAGGTTCATATTTGTATTGACTTCAAGGACTTGAACCGAGTATGTCCAAAAGATGATTTCCCCCTTCCTCATATCGATGTTCTTGTTGATAATACAACTGGGTATGAAACCCTGTCATTCATGGATGGGTACTCAGGGTACAACCAAATCTGGTTAGCAGAAGAAGATCAAGAGAAATTTTCATTCACTACACCTTAGGGGATCTATTGTTACATCGTCATGCTTTTGAATTAAAGAATGCTGTAGCAACCTATCAAAGGGCTATGATGGTAATTTTTCATGATATGATACATAAATTTGTAGAAGTGTACGTGGATGATTTGGTAGCCAAATTTTAAACCCAAGATGAACATGCTGAGGTGTTGAAAAAGATTTTGCAAGGAGCCATGGAATACAAGCTTAAGATGAACCCCAAGAAATGTGTATTTGGTGTGTCATCTGATAAGCTACTTAGGTTCATTGTCAATAAAAGAGGAATTGAGATCGATTCCAACAAGGCCAATGCAATCATTGATATGCCCCCACTGAGGAATATAAAGGAACTCAGAGGATTAATTGACAGGCTACAGTTTGTTTGCCGGTTCATCTCACTACATTCTCAAAGGTGTAAGCCTTTTTTTGAGTTGACCAAGGCGAATGCTAAATTTAAATGAGATTCGAGATGTTAGGAGGCATTTGATGGCTTAAATAAGTATCTATCAAACTCACCTGTACTCAAACCTCTAGTTCTAGGCAAACATTTGATTATATACATCTTAGTTTTGGAAAGATCTCTTGGAGCGATACTAACACAATTATGTGAAGAAGGAAATGAGCGGGCCACATATTACCTATCTAAAATCTTTAATTCTAGTAAGCAGAAGTGCACAATCGTGGAAAAGACCTGTGCCACCCAAATTTGGGTAGTTCAGAAGTTTAAGCATTACTTTCTAGCTTATGAGGTTAATTTCATTACTCACATGAATCCTATCAAATTCCTTCTATAAAAGTCTGTCATGACTGGCCGGTTAGCATGATGGTAAAGCTTCCTCTCTCAACTCGATATCACCTACATCCAACAAAAGTCGATCAAGGGCTATGCGATTGCTAAACATCTTGTCTATCATCCTGTTCCAATCTTTGACCCTGTCTAGTCCAAATTCCCTAATAAGGAATTGATGTCAGTTTGATCCTCCAATCTATGGCCGTTATATTTCGACGACGCTTTGAATTCTTGTGGTAGAGTGATAGTGATTGTTCTTCTATCACCCAAAAGTGTCATCATTCCACAAGCTTTTCAGCTTCACTTTCCAGCGACAAATAATACAGCTGAGTATGAAACCTTGTTGACCAGATTGGAGGTCGCTCACTTCTACGGCACCACCAAATTGAGGGTGATTAGTCATAGTCAATTGATTCTCTTCCAAGTGCTTGCCAAGCATCACACATCTCATCCTAAGCTTAAATCATATCAAGAACTCACCACCTGTTATATCAAACTATTATCCAAGCTCGAATTCATTCAAGTTCCTCGTGTTCAAACCATCCTTACTGATGCTCTCACCTCTTTGGCATCCTCACTATGCAAGTTAGGATGAACTGTCTGCCGATGTACCATTCCAGCCATAGAAGATGCACACTTCTTGAAGGTGAAAAAGAGATTTGAAAGGAAGGAATATATTGAGCAGAAGGAGAAAGTATCCTTGTTTGAGCTATAAGAAATAGAAGAATGTGAGAAACCATGGTATTATGAGGTTGCGAATTACAATCAGGATCAGTCATATCCCCCAGGATTGACCATTGTGAAAAAGAAAGCTATCAGAAGGGTCTCCCAGAGATATATTGTCCTAGAAGAAGCATTCTACAAGAGAAATCTTGCTGGAGTCTTATTGAGATGCATAGATGAAGATGAGGCTAAATTGGTGCTTAAAGAAGCACATTCCAGAGTGTGTAGAGGTCATGTGAATACCCAAGCTCTTGCTAGAAAGATCATCAAGTAGGGTACTATTGGCCTACTCTAGAAGATGATTCCTCGATCTTTGTCTAGCAATGTCATCAATGTCAATTTCACGCCGATAAGATTCATTCTACAGCATCTTTCCTTCCCCTATTCATGTCCCATGGCCTTTCGCTATGTGGGCTTTTGATGTCATTGAACCCCTTGGTGACCCAAGCTCCATTAACAAAACCAAATCCTTCATTTTAACAACAATAGAGTATTTCACCAAATGGGCAGAAGCGGAAGTGTATTTTAAGTCACATTGGCTAAAATTAGTCGTTGCAATTCTTGTCTTGTTGCGAAGGCTTTTCTAAACCATCGCAACAAGTTTATTAGTGACGGCTTTCTGAAGTCATTGCCAATAAGTCATCGCAAATGACTTCTTTTCTTGTAGTTAATCAAGTGAACAGTTGGAATCAACTAAGCGGGCAACACCTCAACGCTAAGAACTTGACAATAGTTTAAACAACAATGTGTTGAGCTAGGTCGAAGAGAGATATTTAGGATGTGCTCAAGTGGTTTTAAGGGAGCAGTTTGGCAGACTAGAGCAAGAACAAGGGTGGTGATAGGGCTACATTGAACAAGAGATAGAGAGGAGAGGATTCTCTAACTACCTTTATTGATATCATGAACTCAATCGATTCATTTTTATGCGAGGCCACCGAGAGTGAAATGATATATATCCATAATTTAGAAGAATACATGCATGGGTGTTGACCAATTTGTATCTTAGTTTCACACTAATTAGATGCAAATAGATTTTAGAAAAGAATTAAAACTAAATAGATTTTTCCATGAATATAAGACTAAACTTGAAGCAAAACAGTTATACAAAAAGCTAACATAGACTATTCTGATGTATATTCTCCCATGGCTAGGATCACTATTGTTAGAAATTTAATTGTATTTCCTTCCATACACAAACTAATGGTACATCAAATAGATGTAAACTTTGTATTCTTAAATCATGAACTAGATGAAGAAAAGTATGGACAACTTAAGGGTTTTATTATTTGAGACCTAGAAAAGAAAGTATATAAATTAATAATATCATTGTATGGATTTAAGTAAGCACTAAAGCAATGACCTAAAAATTTAATAAAATCATTCTTTATAATGATTTTAAAATCAATCAGACTAAAACATGCATATCACAAAATGTTTAGTGAATATGTTGTTATCTTGTAGTTATATATTGATAATATTCTACTTTTTATATGCAATATGCATGTTATTAATGAAAGTAAGACACTACTAGAAAAAAGCTTAATGGCGATGGTTTCAAGCCATCGCCAACAAGCCAAAAACTGTCACCAATTATTTTTTGTAACAATTTTGAACAAAACAACCATCGCCAACAAGCCAAATGCCTCACAAAATAACTCCATTGCCAATGGTATTGGCAACAACTTCTCCAAAGCTGACGCTAGTAAGTGTTACTGGCGATGGCCAAATTCTCTTCATTTAAGTGAAGAATACAAGCCGTCACCCGTAAACCTATTGGCGATGAATCCCAACCATCACCAAACTAGTCTTGGAATAGCTCTGGGAGCTTGGGGTGGCTGGTTTGGTGAAGGCTCGAAGTTGTCACCAATATTTAGTAGTTGTCGTTAATAATTCTTGTGAAAAAAAAAATTTTAACAATAGAAAATAAGAAAGCCATGCAAAATTGCAACCATACATGGATATACACTAGTTGAAAAGCTTACCCCGCACCATCCTGTGCCAAATTCGTGGAGGTCAACACACATGTCAATTAATGCGGTAGCAGGCACCCCGTCAGATGAGGCATCAGACACCTCCTGTATCAGGCTGTCATGGCCTAAAAAGTAAATAGATTCTTAACTTTAAAAAAGGGAGTCATCTTCCAGCATGACAAAGGTTCCAAGAAATTTTCAAAATCCCTAGAGAGAGTCAAAACCGCCCTTCTACATCCCCAACCTCTCGACACACTCTCAAGTCACCCCAAGAGCATCTCCATCCAACTTAGAACCATCCTTACACACCCAAGAAGATCTCACCACCTCTCATCATCATTTCTCTCCCTTTTCTACTAATCTCATCACCACTTTCATTGTCTAAGAGTGTAGGAAGAAGCCCCTGTGAGGTCCCCTTCAAGTGCCAACGTCTTCGGAGTAGTTCGTAGTCAGTTGGGAGGCCGAACAAGGCTTTCTCCATCAGCTGGTCAGCAAATGGCCTGACCACCACAGCGTCGACGGTCCAAGCTATGGGTGCCAAGATTGCCAAACAACCATTTCTCCATCGCTTCTCTGCAAATCTGTCTTTTAGTCATTCCTTTTATCATGCATTTTAGTTTAAATACTTAGTTTAACATTTTCTCTAATCAAAAACACAAAAGTTAGGGGTTGAGAGTTCATTTCCAATCCAGTCCATTCTTTTCTTTTTGTGATTTCATGCTCATTTCTCCGTAAGGTATTCCACCATCACCTAGTTCTATTTCTCTCCTTTATTTGCTTCTCGTTTTCAACTAAATCTTGCAGGATAACATTGATTGGAGTGGCCTAAGCTTGCGCTAGTTGACCAAGGGCGAAAGAAACAACTCAAGTTTCTTCTTCTCGGCCAGCCAAAAAGGAAGAAGTAAGGATCCACAATACATCTCCCATGAAGTAAGGTACACACAGTCATCCTAAACTCAACTCTTAGGTATTTCCATCTCACCGTTTTCTCTTTGAAGCCCACGGCTTCTGACAACCACACACATCACACACCATGATTCTTTACCGGTTTCTCCTCCATTTTTCCATCATTTCTCACCACTCTTCTTTCCTTTTAATCTTTCACATGACCCAAACCACTTCTCCAGTGCCCACGTGATGCCAAGGGTCGACTGTTTGGGGATCAAAGTGAGTGTGAAAAAGGAAAAAAAAAGAAAGAGAGAGAATATAGTGTGGGCATGAGGGAATAAGTCTCCATCCACATTTTGGCAACCACCGTTCCGTCCACCCCCCTATTTTCTCTTCTTTGTCTCCTTCATTCCACACGACCCGAACCAATCCTTCAATATCCAAGTGATACCAAGGGCGGACCGTCCGAAGATCAAAGTCAGTGTGGGATAAAGAATGGACCGGAAGAGGAAGGAGCATGAGTGATCACCCGCCAACCGGAAGGGAATACGTGCTCACAATCAGTCCAAGTGGTATAAAAGTAAAGAACAATGTTCGTATTGCCGTCTCAATGGTCATACCAAGGAATGGTGCTATAAATTGATAAGCTACATGCCTGATTATAAGAATGTTCACAAGTCGGGAGATAAAGGGGCTCAGACACGGGCAAACAAGTCAACAGAAGCAATACTCATAGTTGTTGAAATTGCTCAGTTCAACTAGTGCCAACAGTCAATTAACTTGACAGGTAAATGCAAGTCACACTTTTCTCAATGGATTATTGATTCTGGAACATCCGCGTGCATTAGTTCTGATTATGCATTTTCAGAGCTAGATACAAAAGAGACTCAGAAAGTTATTTTACCTGATAACATCACTCTGGCTGTTACACGTTCAGGTTCTGTTTCTCTAACTGATGAGATCAATTTAATAAGTGTTCCAAATTTGAATTTTAATCCCCCCAATTGCATAGTGACTTTCTTTACAAACCATTGTATCATACAAGACACGAAAACCAGAAGGAAGATTGGGCATCACCATGAAAGGGGTGGTCTATATTACTTGGATGTAAATAAGACCACATGCAATCTAACTATTCATGTTTCAGAATCTAAGCTTTGGCACAGAAGGCTTGGACATCCCTAGGATGTAAGATTCGTTACGTTAGAAAGTTTACTTTCTTGCAAGATAGATAACAAGTTCACATGAAATACTTGACTCATTGCTAAACAATATAGATTTTCTTTTCCCTTAAGCAATAAAATTAGCAAAGGAGTTTATGATTTGCTGCATATTGATATATGGGGTCCCTACCATGTGGAATCAACGTCTGGAGTTCATTTTTTTCTTAACTTTTGTAGATGACTTCAGTAGATTTACATGGGTGTATCTCATGTGTTTTAAGTCTCACTTATAGAATGTTCACTACTTTTCTTGCTTATGCTCAACGGCTTTTTAAGGCAAGTGTTAAGCATCATAAATGATAATGGAGTTGAGTTCTTTTTTTCAGATTTTAAAAAATGTAATAGATGATAGAATGGCATTCTTCATGATCACATCTCTCAATAAAATGGTGTTACTAAGAGGAAGCACTGACATATTCTAACCATTACTAGGAGTATGCAGTTTCAAGCCAATGTGCCTAAAGTTTTTTTTTTGGGGGGGGGATTGTGTTTTGACAGCAACTCGCCTTATAAATTGTCAAGAATCTTCATCAATAGGAAGGAATACATACACCCTATGCTAGGTTGTTTAATCAACCACCTGATTATCAGCGGTTAAGAGTTTTTGGATGTTTGGCTTTTGCTTCTACTAGACACCTAGAATCTCATAAGTTCAACCCCAGGAGCAAATGATGTATATTCATTGGATGTCCAGCATCATGGTAGGCCTATAGATTGTATGAAATTTCTACTAGAAATGTATTATTCCTTGAACATATCTTCCCATATACTGCTGATGATGTATTAGTCAGTGGCTCAGTTTCTGTTCCTATTCCAATTGAAGATGTCAGTTCTAATTCTAGTGTTTAAAGTGAGATTAAAGCCACACTTCAAAATGAACTAGTTCTGTCTGAACAAGAACTTTAAAAGCTTCTGCTCCCAAGGGTATTTGGAGAAGGAAACCTCCAACATACTTAAGTGATTACATCACCTCCCTTGAAGGTGGTTCTGTTCTTGAAGAGCACAACACAAGAGTCAAGTACCCCATACAAGGTACCTTAGACTATAAAAATCTCTATCTGGAGCATATGAATTTCTTAAATCAGATGACTGCTGGATATGAACTAGATTGCTACAGTATAGCTTGTAGATCTCCCTGAATGGAGAGAAGCTATGAAAAGGGAACTAAAAGCATTGCATGACAATGGGACTTGGAGCACAACCACTTCGCCCCTTGGAAAGAAAGCCAATGGGTGTAAGTGGGTTTATAAGATTAAGTACAACCCAGATGGTACTATAGCTAGATACAAAGCTAGACTAGTTGTGAAGGGATTCTCACAAATTGTTGACTACAATAAAACTTTTGCACCTCTAGCCAAGATGAGCACCATCAGAATTATGTTGTGTACTGTGGCAGTCAAGTATTGGAAAATTTTCCAATTTGATGCTAACAATGCTTTTCTACATGGTGACTTAAAAGAGGAAGTGTACATGCAAATACCATCCAGATTATATACTGAGGGGGAGAACTTTGCCTGCAGATTATATAAGTCCATTTATGGTTTGAAACAGGCCTCAAGGGCATGGTTTCAAAAATTGACTGCTGTCATCACTGATTCTTGTTTTATTCAATCACAGATTGCTCACTGTTTACCCATGTACAAGATGGTTTATTTCTGGCTTTACTTGTATATGTTGATGATGTAATCATTACTGGAAGTAATGATCATAGATGGAGCATTTGCAACACGTTTTGGATCAGCAGTTTCCTATTAAGCACTTGGGAGAATTTAAATACTTTCTTGGTCTACAAGTGGCTCGGTCTGCCACTGGGATATTCTTAAATAAGATAATATGTGCTTAATTTACTCAAGGAAATTGATCTAACCAGCTTTAATACTTCTAGAACAAAAACATGAGTTGCATAAGATAGATTCGAGAAGATTATTAATGCTTCACAATATAGAAGATTGGTTGGTAAATTGATTTACTTGACCATCACCTGAAAGTGAGTTGTTCTTCCCAACGGAGAATGATTTTGAAGTCCATATATATGTTGATGTAGATTGGGCTGCTTGTCCCAATACAAGGACATCTATCACCAGGTACGTTACATACGTTGGTTCATCACCAGTTTCATGGAGGACCAAGAGACAGACCATAGTCAAGGTCATCTGCTGAGTTAGAATACCATGCACTTATTGCAGCAGCTTGTGAGGCACAATGGATTATACACATTCTCAAAGATTTCCATATTGACCAAGTCTGGTTAAATTGTATTGTGATAATCAAGTTTCACTTCACATTAGTTCAAATCCGATCTTTCATGAACGCAGCAAACACACTGAGATAGATTGCCATATTGTTAGAGAAAAGATAAAATTGGACATTATTCAAACATCCCATGTTTCGAGCAAGGAACATGTAGCAAATTTGCTCACAAAAGCCTTAACCAAAGCTCAATTTTCATATTTTCAATGCAAGTTAGATTATAGAATCATGTACATCAGGTAGAGAGGAGCGCGCGTACACCTTTTTTTTTTCATTTCTCTCAAATTGTATATTTGGCTGGAATAATGCACAGCCCACACAACGACATTGTTTCTTCTTCCAGCAATCTCAGTGTGGTTCCTTCCTCTGCTCCAGCGCTCTGGTTCTTCGTCTTCTGCATTCCAAGTTCTACTGCCGTCATTTCAATTTCAGCTGATGAACATCCCTAATTTCCAGGGAGAAAAAGTTCAATCATCAATGTCGTTCTTACCTTGGTCGACAAGAAGGGGCTGGCAGAACTTCTCATAGAGCTCCTCAAACGACGAGGAGCTCACCGGAGCCGCGCGCCAACCTCGCCAGGATGTCAATGTAATCTGAGGGCAACCTCGGTTTTCCTGGGGTCGTCTTCTGCAATCACATCCTCGATCGGCCGGAAGTCGATGCCCTCGACAATGATCTCCCGGCTGTTCATGCCTCTGGTGTCTGCCACTCTCACCTTCACGCTGCCCTTGGTATCGCTGTGGTCGACGTAGAACTCCCCCAGCTCCACTTCCAGCCAGCCATCCTCCCTGTGCCGGGTGGCGGCGAAGGGGGACCTCGGCAAGCCGACGCCCGCGAGTATCCTCCGGATCCTTTTCGCCGTCTCCTCCGTCCCCAGCCACAGCCTGCGCTCCGACACGGTGCAGCCTCGGACCTCGACGGCGTCGTCCAGACAGCCCTGGTGGATGAGCAGCTTGCCGGCGAACACAAGATGGGCGGCGTACGTCGTTCCCGGCGAGAGCTCTCGCACGTTCATCCGGCCGACGATCCGGAAAGACCGCCCCCACACGGCTTTCCGATCGGTTGATCTCGTCCCGAACCTTGGGGGAAGAAAGATTTTGATCGGTGAGAAGATGAGCAAGATGGAATTTTTAGCTCGAATCCGGTATGATCTTCACCCAGATTTTCTTCGCTGCTCACCTGGATCTTGGTACGGGATTCTCAAAAATGAACCTTGGTCCAGTTCCTTGTTCTATTTTCAGCGCATCCGTGGACAACATGCAGCACTTCTTGCCGGTGGACTTATCTATCATAAAACTCTACAGAGAGAGAGAACAATAGCGGAAAATTCATACCCGATTAAAATATCTAACATAAAATCTAATTATAGAAATATTTACAATTTTTACTCCTATTTTGAATGACAGCTGGTGGAGTGTCGGGGCTGCAACGAAAACCTTACCAAACACATTTGACGAGGGAGAGATTTTCAGATATATTTTTCTTACTTGCAATATACTACTTTGAGATATTTTTTTCTTGAAATAATTAAAAGAGATGTTATCTAAACCATGATAAACAAAATAAAAGAATTATAGAGATATCTAAAATATAATAAATATTATAAATTTATATGCTGATCAACGTCAATCTTCCCGCCAAGTCATATATTCTTTTCTGTGATTACTTCTATCGAAATATATTTAATTTTTTAACTTATCTTATAAAAAATAGTTAAGTAAAATTTTTAATAATTTAATGACTTAATCTCTTAATATATTCTCAAATTGAAGAATTACAGTATATCTTAGTTAAAATTTTGATTTTTTTTCTAGAGACCACACACAATCATATATCATCCATAGTCTCGTATCATGCCTGGTAACTAAATTAGGTGACTAATACAATGACCATACTAACTAGTATTCTTCTCAAAAAATCATTCATTCGTGACAGAAACTTTAAAAAGAATTCAACCTAACTTTTAAAAAGTAGTTAGCCAATGCTATTGTAGGATCACTGGTTTAATATATCAACATATTTTCAAATAGAACTTTAGGAAATAAATTATAAATTAAGTTAATTTTCTTATCAGGACTGCAATTCATTCTCCCAAGTTAAAGGAACTAGTGTTGCGAAGAAAATTTTTTTTGAATCATCAGTGTCGTTATTACCTTGGTAGTCCTTTAAAAAAAATCAGGCTAAATGCACACTAGGTCCATTTTAAATTAAGCACTTTATCACTAGATTCGTTTTCAAAAACACTTTACCACTAGATCTATTTTTTCAAAATATCATCACACTCACTCCATTTTTTAATAAAAATATTTTTTTTACCCTTTCATGCCAAACAAAGTACCTAATATTTCTTCTTAATATTAAATGTTAAAAAATTTAAAATTTAATAGTTAATTAAAATTTTTAATTTTTAAAACTATTTTATAATTTTCATCTGATTTATGATTAAAAAATATTGATGTGTTTGAAATAAAAATTTATCATATTTTATTTATATCAAAATTTAAATATGATATAAGTTATTAAATATTAATTTATTTATTACATCATGTTAATTAATTTAAGTTATAAATATAAAATATTATTATGATTAAGACAACAAATTACCACATAAAGTTAAGAGTAAAAAATATTATAACTAAAATTTTATTTATTGAATTATGTTTATTATAATTTTTTACTATAAAATATTAAAAATAATCTATTTAATATATTGTTTTGATTATATAAATGTTTTAATAATAAAATATTATTATATTTTGAATGAAAAAGTATTATGATTAAAACTCTATTAACAAAATGTTATTTGGTTGTTTTCAAGGGCAAAATAGGGATTTCTCGCAGTTATTGTAGTCGGGGGTAAATGAAATGAGAGTCAATGGACTAAATGGAATGAAAATTTGGTCAATGAAGCTTTTGGCAAAGTCATTTTGTTAAATAGAGTGGACGGTAATTCTCCCAAAAAAAATTATTACCTTGGTATCTTGGTCCACAAGGAGGGGCATGCACAACCTCGCATAGAGCTCCTCAAACGAAGAGAAGCTCACCGGAGCCGCCGCTCGCGCCAGGATGTCTATGTAGTCCGACGGCAACCTCGCTTTCCAGCCGTCTTCTGGAATCACATCCCCGATCGGCCGGAAGTCGATGCCCTCGACGACGATCCCCCGGCTGTTCACGCCTCTCGTGTCTTCCACCGTCACCTTCACGCTGCCCTTGGCCTCGGCTACGCCGACGAAGAACTCCCCCAGCTCCACTTCCAGCCAGCCATCTTCCCTGTGCCGGGCGGCGACGACGGGGGACCTCGGCTCCCCGTCGTCGACGCCGCCGGCGAGTATGCTTTGGATTCGCTTCGCTTTCTCCTCCGGCCCCAGGCACACCCTGCGCTCCGACACGGTGCCGCCCCGGACCTCGACGGCGGCGTCCAGCCAGCCGTGGTGGATGAGCAGCTTGCTGGACACGGCGAACACAAGATGGGCGGCGTACGTCGTTCCCGGCGAGAGCTCTCGCACGTCCATCCGGCCGGCGATCCGGAAGGACCGCCCCCACAAGGCTTTCCGATCGGTTGATTTCGTCCCGAACCTTGATGAGAACGAAGATTTTGATCGGTAAGAAGGTGAAAGAGATCGAATTTTTAGCCCGAATCCGGTGGGATCTTCGACCTGATTTTTCTTCGCTGCTCACCTGGATCTTGGTACGGGATTCTGGAATATGAACCTGTGTCCGGTTCCTTGTTCTATTTCCAGCGCATCCAGGGACAACATGTAACACTTCTTGCCGGTCGACTCCTCGATCATAAAACTCTAGAGAGAGAGAGAGAGAATAACAATAGCGAAAATTTAATACCCAGTTAAAATATTTAACACAAGATCTAATCAAAGAAATATTTTCAATTTTTGCTTCAATTTTAAATGGGGGCTGTATGGTTGCAGCGAAGCAGATTAGGGGTGTAAACGGCTCGGTTCAGTTCGATTTGGCCACTTTTTTTCCAAACCAAAATCGAACTGATAAGACGAACCAAACTGGTTCAGTGAGCCGGAACCGATTGTGGTTCAATTCAGTTCGGTTCATCGATTTAATGTATATTTAAATAAATAAAAATAAAATAAAATAAAATATACATTATAATAATTATTTAAGATTAATATAAAGACTAATACTTTATTTATAATATATAATTTTATCTTTATACTAATTAACTTAATTTTATAATAATATATATTTAAAATTGATATAATATATATCAGTTCGGTTTGGTTCAAAAAAACCGAATATCGGTTAAGATTAATATAAAGACTAAGGCTCCGTTTGATTAGGCTTATTGAAGCTCTTAACTCTGAATCGGTCAGTGTTCAGATGTTTAGGAACATTTGATAAAATAGCTGAACCCCCCTCTAAACTAAGTTCTGAAGTCTTAATATCATCTGAGCCATTCAGATCGGCGCCCTAGCTTTTTCATTTTCAAACGCCGTCTCGCTCGTCCGCGCGGTCGCCCCCGAGATCGACATCGCAGCCGATCGTGTCCATCCAGTCGGGCATGCGCGGAGGAGGGGCTCCGGCGGGGGGCTGCGCGGAGGGGGGGGCTGCGCGGAGGCGGGGGGCTGCGCGGGGGCTCCGGCGGCGGGGGGCTGCGCGGAGGCGGGGGGCTGCGCGGTGGGGCTCCGGCGGGGGGCTGCGCGGAGGGGCGGGGGGACTGCGCGGAGGGGGGGCTCCGGCGGGGGGCTGCGCGGAGGGGCTGCGCGGAGGGGGTGGCTGCGCGGCGGGGCTCCGGCGGGGGGCTGCGCGGCGGGGCTCCGGCGGGGGCCTGCGCGGAGGGGCAGGGGGACTGCGCAGAGGGGGGGGGGCTGCGCGGAGGGGCTGCGCGGAGGGGGGGCTGTGCCGGGGGGCTCCGGCGGGGGGCTGCGCGGCGGGGCTCCGGCAGGGGCCTGCACGGAGGGGCGGGGGGACTGCGCAGAGGGGGGGCTCCGGCGGGGGGCTGCGCGGAGGGGGGGGAGGGGGCCTGCGGGGAGGGGGGACGCGCGGGGGGCTCCGGACGGGGAGGGGGGTGCGCAGCGGGGGGACGCCGCATGGGAAGATTAAGCGATTGATTCAGATTTTTTATCAAACAATCAAAAGCACTTATCTAAAGCAAATTAAGTACTTTTTTACCACTCATTAAGAAGTTAGATGTAAAATTAAGAGTTTAGATTTTCAGATTAAGCCTAATCAAACGTCACCTAAGTTTGGTTCGGTTCAAAAAATCGAATGCATAGTCTATCCGGTTCGATTCGATTTAACGGTTTTATATGAACACGCCCGAAACAGATAGTGTCTGCTTTTTCGTCTGCTACCTTACTCATTTGGCGAGGGAGTGATTTTCAGATATAATTTTCTTACTCTCTGGTATATTGCTTTGAAATAATTATGAAATAATTAAAAGATATGTTATCTCAACCATGATAAACATAATAAAATAGTTAAGGTACAGTGAAAATATAATAAATATTGTACCGACTAAATTAGTTGATTGGACTTAACAATCGAGTTAATTAACAATCATATCAAAAAGTATTCATCCTGAGAGTATTCTTACCCAAAGTATATTTAAGTTTGAAACTATTCACAACTTAAGCACTGAAAAGTAACTAAAAAGAACTATAAGTGATCTATTAATTTAATCTCTTGACATATTCTAAAACTAAAAATAGGTCCATTTGGCACAAGATTATTTAGGGAATAACTTGATTTATCCCTAAAATTTGGAGATAAACTAGATTGATCTCTAAATCTAATCTTCTGCCAAATATTGAGATACCTTCTACGACTAAAACAAACAACATTAGATATATTTTTAAAAAATATATAAAAATATTCAGAAAATATAACATTGTGATATTTTGTTACCAAAATCAATAAAATATTATGCTGAATTTAATCCCCAGATATTTGTGGTCATATATAGAGTTTCTCATCAAGCCTATTTAAACAAAATTAAATATTATATAAAAATTAATTAAAATTTATTTAAATAATTTCACTAATCTAAAAATATTGAGATAGAGCAATGTTGATTACAACAATGATAGCATAGACACTTAAGTGATATTTGATTTGACTTAATAAAATATTTAAAATCTTAATTTTATATTTAATCTCTAGTATAACATAAATTTTAGTGTTTTTAAAAATAAAAAATTACAACAAATCACTTAAAATTAACAGGTAGAAATTACTATTGAATTAAAATATTTTACTAAAAGTATTAATATGTAACTTTTAACCGATTGAGAGGTTAGATGTCAGTTGAAAACAATCCGGCATTAGAACTTCAAAGAAAAAAAAAAGACTTCGTACTTATAGGGTGTTTGGTCGCTAGACCTGTAAACAGGTTATATTTGGATCGGATTTACGAGGATCCGGATCCAAACCCAATACGTATAACCCATATCTGAATTTAAAATAAGTTTCATTGAATTTACGGATCGGATCATTGATCCGGATCCGAAGTGACTATCGGATTTTGGGTCACCTGTTAGGCGAAACCAGTGTCCATATCGGCGGAGGAGATGACAGATCATGCGGGTGAAGATTATTTCACCTCCTCCACACAGCAGCCACTAAAAGGGCCGGACCGACCGTGGGGGGAGGCGGCAGAGGAAGATGAAAGGAGACCCGATGCCACTCCGGCAGAGCAAGCAGCATAGTGCCGCAAGCGATGTGGCCGACGCGAAGGGCACCCTCCGACAGCCGCGGAGAAGGGGCCTCGGGTGGCGGCGGAGAAGCCCCCTCCCCCCGTCGCAGTCACCCCCCCGGCGGACGGAGCTCCCCGGCGGCCACAGGAGCCCCCTCCCCCGCCCCCCGTCGCAGTCGCTCCCCTGGCGGACGGAGCTCCCCGGCGGCCACAGTCGCCCCCTCCCCCGCGGACGGTCGGCCCTCTCCCCCGCCCGCCCCCGGCGGACGGCGCTCCCCGGCGGCCCGCGGAACACCCCTCCCCCCGCGGACGGTCGCCCCCTCCCTCGCCCCGCCCCCGGCGGACGGCGCTCCCCGGCGGCCCGCGGAACCCCCTCTCCCCGCGGACGGTCACCCCCTCCCTCGCCCCGCCCCGGCGGACGGCGCTCCCCGCCGGCGGCCCGCGGAACCCCCCTCCCCCCACGGACGGTCGCCCCCTCCCTCGCCACGCCCCCCCGGCGGACTGCACTCCCCGGCGGCCCGCTGAACCCCCCTCCCCCCCACAGACAGTCGCCCCCTCCCCCGCCCGGCCCCCCGGCGGACGGCGCTCCCCGGCGGCCCGCGGAACCGGGGAGCACCACTTTCTTCTCCGTTCGGCAACCAGGACACGGTGGGCGATGCCAGGCATCTTCTGGGAGCTAGTTTTCGGGTCATCCATCGGGTTTTAACATTGAACCCGATAAATAAAATTCGGATTTCGTTCAAAACAGATACACCCGAACTGAATTTTGAGATATTTCGGAGCCACCGACTAAATATCCAAACCCCTGTATTTATTTCGGATTTAGGATGGGCTGTTGGGTTGACCGGATCCATTTACAGGTCTATTGGTCGCATATAATAAAAAAATATATTAAAATAAAATGTGAACTAATTAATGACATAAAATTATCATGTTTGAAAGAGATGTGATAACAAAAAAATGGATGTCATATGTGACCAAACAAAGTGGGAGTCCACAAATAAAAAAAGATGGGATCATTTTTTTTGTCTAAGAAAAAATTCTTTTCAAAATATAAAATTGTACTTGTTATCAAACATCACTTTTAACAAATTTTGTCAAAAAATATAAATTGTAACAAAAATTTAATTTATTGTGCAAACAAACGCGTCATTACGAGGTAACGGAATAGACCTGAATTAAAAAATCAAACCTCATGAAGTTCATATTTAGCAAATGAATTATAAATTAATTAATTTTTTTATTTAGCTTAGAAATTAATTTTATAAGTTAAATATATCTATAATAAGAATTTTTTAAGAGGAAGAAGTTAATCTCTCCGTCGTTCAAACTTCATACCTTGGTCCCTTGGTCAACCAGGAGGGGCTTGCAGAACTGCGCGTAGAGCTCCTCAAACGAAGAGAAGCTCACCGGAGCCGCCGCTCGCTCGAGGATGTCCCTGTAATCTGACGGCAACCTCGCTTTCCAGGGGTCGGCGTCGTCCACGACCTTCGTCACCGGTCTACTGTAGCCCGCAGGAGGGCTCGACCAGAAGGATTCCGGCAACCACCGGAAGGAGGGGATCTCCTCGCACTCGGATATGAAGTGACGGTCTCCGGCGTCGAAGGAACTGTGGAGGGAATAGGTGGCGGATGACGACGATCCGCGGGACGCTGCTTCTCTCGGGGATCGCTCCGAGTACTCCGTGTCTTCCGCCGTGTCGTCTTCGCCTCCGGCGTTCACGATGGGCATCAAACAGGACGGTTTGGGGTACTGCTGCCGCCCCGGCGGCGTCAACAGTTCTCGCTCGATCCCGCCGGCCGGAGGTCCTCGTCCTTCTCCTCCGTCGTCCTTGGGACTCACCTCGATGCCTTCTACGATCGCCAGTTCTTTACCCTCGTCGAACTTCGGTATGCCCCCGCCTATGTGCACCGTCTGGTCTGGATCGCCGTCGTCGATGTAGAAGTCTCCAAGTTCGACGGCAGTCCATCCGTCTCGCCTCCGACGACGGTTCGTGCCCATGCCCGCAACGGGGAGTGCTCCCATTTTGTCCGGCGTCCCTCCTTGGCCTTCCTTGTTGCCCATTCTCCCGGAGTCGTCTTCCCCCTCCTCCTCCTCCTCCTCTCTCAACCACACAGTGTGCTGGGGCACAACGGTACGGTCTCCGATTGCGACGAAAACCTGAAATCCGACGGGCGGAGACGTCGCCGGCAACTGAAAGAGAAGACGGGCGGTATATGTAGTTCCTGGAGATAGTTCTCTGACCAGCCCAACTATGCCGAAGCCGCTTCCGGTCCCTAGCAGCTGACCCACCTCCGAAAACCTAAATCCGCCGCCGGAAATTAAGAAGATCGGCGTCACGGCCAAACCCGATTTCTATCCTGCGATGCAATCAATTTGGGATTTTTCTGTGTGTATGATACCGTGATCTCGGCGAAGGTCTCCAGCTCCATGGATGAATTCCTTCCGGCTGAATCGAGAGATCCTTGGCGGACAGCAGGAAGCATCTCTTGCCGGTTGCTTCTTCCAGCCAGAAACTCTGCAGAGAAGAACAAGAACAATCAAGCAGATCAAGCAGCGACCGATGCCGTCCGGTGGGCATACATCGATTCTCCGGGTTGCGCGGCGGCCAACCTTGTTGCCTTCGTCGATGAGGATCGATTCGCACAGGCGGAGGTTGAGGTCCACCAGTGAGAAAAACCTCAGAGGAACCACCGCGCGCTCCAGGATCTTCCGGTTTGCCGAGAGCAGACCAATCCCTTGATTCGCCGTTGATTCCCGCCGGTAGGGGGCCGTCGGTGGGGAAGTACCTAGTTCCATGATTCCCGCCGGAAGAACTCTGTGATCGATGCTCGCCGGGGGAAGTAAAACGGGGAGCCTTCCAGAGATGGCAAACGGCGAACACGGAAGCTTCCACCCCGGGACGCGGATGAGACGGGAAACTTTCAAGCTTCTCCTCAGTTTGCTTCCGCGTCAACGGGAACATGTACTCATGTTTGACCACGCAACGGAGAAGAGTATACAAATCAAGAAACGATGTCAACGGGAAAAAATCAAGGAAAAAATAATTAAGAGTCCAATTATCAAACATAAAATATATAACGAAAGGCCCATTCCAACTGGCTAATTTATTTTGTCTTTTCTATTTTTACCGCCCCCCACCCCCAACCCCGATCTTACTTTCTCTTTTCTCTGTGTATCGAAAACCTAAAACCACAAGCCTAACTTTCTCTCATCATCGTGGCGGCGCAGGTCACTGGTATTCTTCATCTGATGGCAACATCTTCTGTGTTGATCCATGTAGTAAAACATGGCACCTAGGTTGACGTGGCAACACGGTACATCTTCTCTTCAAATCAGAAGTCAATTTGAGGTAACTCTAACTTGGTATTAGAGCGAGGTTAGAACTGAGCCTCTACTATTATTTCTTGAGTTCTCCCTCATTGGTGGTTGGCATTAATGGAGAACTCCATAGTTGATTCCTTATTTGTTCCATCTCTGATCCAGACTTCTAAATTACCTTTTGCTATGAGTTCCAATTTCAGTTCTCTTCTTATTATACCTTATCATGTTGCTATTAAATTGAATGTTGACAATTTCACGATATAGAAGGGACAATTCATTCCATTCCTTAAAACTTATAAACTCATGGGGTTAATTGATGGTGGTATCCCTTGTCCGCCAGAATTTTTATTGGATCCTATAGATCAGTCTCTAAGATACCTAATTCTAAGGTAGAAATTTGGAAACAATTTGATAATTTCATTATCACTATGATAATGTCTTTAGTCATAAATTCAATTCTTCCCCTTATTGTTGGGCTTGAAACCTTTGCGGAAGTTTGGAAAACACTTTCAGATGTATTTGGACCATCTTTAGCTAAATGTGCACTTCATCTTTGGTTTCAATTATAACAACTCAAAAATGGTAGTATGAAAGTCACTGAATATTTACGAAAGATAAAGAATATTGCTAATTCTCTAACCTTAGCTAATGATCCAATGTCTAAGAGTGAAATGCTTCTGCATATACTTACAAGACTAGGGCATGAGTTTGATTCTTTTGTCACTGCCATCACCATCAGACTAGATGATGGTTCGTTATCAATTGATGTGGTATAAGATTTAATACTAAATCATGAGATCTTATTACTTCAGCGACAACTAAACTTGGCAGATATCACTGCAAATATGGCAAGAACAAATGTGAACAATCCACAAAAAAACAACAATTCAAATAACTACAGGGGCCAAGGTAGAAATTCAAGAGGAAGAAATGGAGGTAGAGGTAGATTTGACAGTAACTCAAACTATGCAAAAGTGGCAAAAACATGAGTCAACAGCAAGCTAGTCCTCATTTCACTTACAATTCTGGTCAGAATCAAACTGGCTTTCAACAAAACATATCTGTTTGTCAACTTTGTGACTGAAGAGGTCACATTGTCTTAACTTGTTGGAAATGGTATGACAATAGTTTTCACACTGATGGTAACACAAATCCAAGAGCTTCAAATACTGGTTCCAAATCTTATTTGGCTAATGTTGCCACTACACAGTTTGGTTCATCCTCAAATCCAAATGGGTATCTGGACACTGGAGCTAATAATCATATTAAACCCAATGTTGGGCTTCTGCAAAATCCTATCAATTACAATGGTCCGGAGAAAGTTATGGTTGGAAAATGGGGATGGATTAAGCATATCTCAGATTGGTCACTTGTTACAAGAAATTTCAACTTTGCAACACTTTATATATTCTTTCCATTGCTAAGAACCTTTTATCTGTCTCACAATTCACAAATGATAACAATGTGTTTATTTAGTATTGCCTTATCAAGGATATCCAGAGCAAGATAATTTTAGCACAAGGAGTCAATATTAATAGGCTCTATTGTCTTCCTCCTGTTGAATGTTCATCTTTGGCTAGACTAGTTGCTGAAGCAGTGCATGTGTGGCACAATAGGCTAGGGCATCTAGCACTTCAAATAATACATAAAGTTCTAGATAGAATCAGTGAACATTTTCTTACTAGTGATACTTTTTTTGTTCTAGTTGTGTTGTTGCTAAATGTCATAGACATACCTTTCCTCTGTCAAGTCACAAGTCCAAGTTTTCTTTAGAGTTAGTAGCTTCTGATGTTTGAGGTCCTTCCCATTTTGAGTAAAAATGGATGTTGATATTGATAGAAATGTATGCCCTACAAGCCAATCATATGTAATATGGTTTTACATTTCTTGTAATATCTTATTCAGTATTAATGGCATTATCTTCAATACTTACACTATCGAGATGCGTCTATCATTATGAAGTCCTAGGTTGCATGCAATGAAAATTGAATTATGATGAGATCATGATAATGAGATCAATCATTTATAAGCATGTGATCTAAATGTTCTTAGTCGTATGATCTTTAAGACAGGACATCAAGAATCTAGTAAGACTATTGTATATGATATCTTCTCATATGATGAGGATGTCCGATCTCATTGGTCATCAGTGTGGGGATACTAACATACATGTACAGGTGCTCATTAGAGGAATGAGTTCATTGAAATAACCAGTATAGAATCCCTGAACGGTATCTTACATAACTGTTGATCAGGGTATTCTATCATCATGGTTGCAAGGTTGGATCTTTGACCAAAGTCGTTAAAGATGTCTTGCCGAGTGTACCATGTACTTTGACTATTGACTTATGGATCACTTAGTATTGTGGTCCTGTATAGTTAATGGATTGGGTATATGGGAAACCCGGCGGAGACAATTGAACAGACAATAGGAGATTATCCACTCTCGGTAGAAAAGAGAGAATGTCCTATGAATAGTACTCTAAATCCTTGGCCAAGATAGATAGGATAATTGAAGAAAGGTTTTCCAATTGATCAAATTATGAGTACAAGATTTCATAGTGCCAATATATATAAGAGTTGACAGTCGATGCCGTACTCCTATCCAATCGAGACATTGGATGGACAAAAATTTATATCTGTGTGATAACCAATGATGGAAATGCTCTTTGTAGAGGAGTTCATCCTTGAAGCTATTTGGGATCATTGGATGTGGCTTGTACCCTTAATGATCAGTAGGCTGTTAAATCTATTATGAGATAATAGATATAATTTAAAAGAAATTTTTCTTTTAATTAGGCCTCAACCAAATGGGCTCTTGAGCCTAGGAGGTCACACATATAAGGAATAATTCGTATGTTTGGGGACTTGGGCTAATTTATAGAACAAGGAGGGGTTTTTGTGAAAAACTCATAGTTCTATAAATAATAGCGATGAGAGCACAAAGTCTATCAAGTCAAGGGAGCTCTCTATGCCCCAACCACCCTCCTTTATCGTCTCCCACCTCAGAAGCCAGCATTCGATGGTGGAGTTCCGTTCGGGATGAGTGGTCGACGTCGACGCGGAGGAGAACCTGACTTCGAAGACTGTTCGTGTGGATACGACTAGAGACTACACACTTGAGCGGCTTGGAGAGTGTGAGAATGCTCGATCTTCTCTGAACTATTGGGATTGTTTGAATCCCACAAAGGTACATGTTCAAAATTATTTTAAATACCGATTTTGGCGATGGTCAGTTCTGATCGATACCAAGACATTAATATACAAGGAATCAGAATTTTTTCGCTACGCCAATCTGTTATAGATACTATGTTTCCTTTATTGATCACTATAGTAGATATTGTTAGTTATACCCAATTGTGTCAAAGAGTGATGTTTACCAAGTTTTTCTTCAATTTAAAGAGCAAATTGAAAATCTTTTCTCAAGGAAAATTAAGTATTTTTAAAGTGACTAGGCTGGAGAATTTCGAGATCTCTCCTTTTTATTTTCGAAATGTGGCATAATCCATAGAGTATCATATCCATATACGCATCATCAAAATGGCCTTTCAGAAAGTAAACATCAACACATAATAGAAATTGCACTGGGGTTGTTAAGTCATGCTAAACTTCCATATGAATTATGGGATTAAAGTAGGAACCAAAACTTACAAAAGGTTGAGTTCATAGTTAGTACGAAGTATGGACATTCTGACTGGGAGAATGTAAGCAAAGCATTCTTTACAAAAAGATATGTATAGTAGAGTGTGAAAAACCCACACCCTATCATCCTGTTGTTGAGGTACCTAATAGATTACAATGTCAATACTACATGTAACTACAAAAGTGGATCTACAATGCATGAAGGAAGAGACATCAAAGTAATACCTTGGATACATAGAAAGGAATGGAGGTAAGGCTCTTCTTCCTGATCAATTTTTCCTCAGACTGGTACAGATCCTTCAAAAATCTGAATATAGGGTAATGTTGTTATTGCATATGTAGTTGAAAAGAAGATAATACTTTGACAAGCAATTTTTACCTCCTTATGACTGGCTCTTGCTTTTTTGGCTCAGTCATCAGAAGAGAATCCAAAAGAACCATACAAAGTCCAAAGTCAGACTCAAAGGAATTAGCAAGATTACAAAATATTAGCAACATCCAATGTCCCTTATAATATACTTTTGTTAGTAAGTAAGAAAAGAAATTAAAGAACTCACATCAATTAACATCCACTTACCCATCAACTATGGGGACAATGACATAAGTTTTTGAGAATACCTCTTTGCTCCTTATTGTTTCAACAATCCTGCGAGTACCATTTAGGTACATAAAAATAATAGGTAATCTACTTTTATTGCACTAATACTGTGGGTCATGCAATGTGGGACCCACATATGGCTGCAAAATTAGAAGAATAAATAATTAGAAACCCTTCATTTATCAAATATGTCCAAACAATTAGAAAGAATTAGCATCTCTGAAAAATCAAAAGTTGTAAATTTTGCTCATCCTCATATCTGTCCAAACAATTAGAAGAAATAATTAACAGATGACAATATAATTAAAAAGAAGGAAAGTTGTAAGCTAATCTAAGTAATAAGCATACAACCCCTCAAATTTTTCACAAAGGACATCTGCATAAAAAAAACAAAAACTAAATAAGATTGTCAGTAGAATTTGGATAAGAAGTCCATGCAGCTTGAACTACCATCAATTTTTCATTTAGACAGTCCTATCCTTTTTTCCAAATATGGACTACCATGCCATATGCAGTATAAACCTCAACCTCATTTATTTACAAAAGAGGTTTGAAAGTAACATTTGCAATCACATGCATGTATACTAGTCTTTCTGTTCCACTATAAAATACATATAAACAATTTCCAATAAAAGACATTGAGTAAAGATTAGATGAAGATAACATACTCCATGAAGAATTGGAATAGATCAGAATCCATCTTGTTCTTTATTGACTTTGGCAGATCATAAATGTTTGCGATATTCTTGATCTTTTTTTATTGTGGGGGGGTTTGATGACATGTCCGGCCCCACAACCCTTTCTCTTTCGAGCTTACACCATCAGACTTATAGGATAAATTCTCCATTACATGTTTCTCCCTATTTGCATTAAACAATATAGAACAAGTAATAATAAATAACAATATGTAATTGATCATGGTACTTTTCACAAATAACAGATAACATATTATAGTATGTAACAACTAACAAGTAATCACATGATGATTAAATTGCTTGTAACTTATCTTTCAAAGAGTGAAGCAGAGTTCCAAGGCATTCAATGGGGATTTAAGAGATGTAGAAAAAGACATGACAACAACCTGTGCATGCAGACAAGAGCCGCAAAGCATCTACAACAATGCTGTTTTACACATTTTGTTTTTTTCGATAATCGGCAAATATCTTTTTAACCAGTTTTTAGTAAAAAGATATTTTTTGCAATAAAAACTCAGATTTTTCATGCAACCAAATAGCTCCTGGGTCCTTATGCCTTGACGCTAATGACATGTCTTGAATATATGTATCATGAATATTTATGTTGAAATAGTCAAATAGATAAGCAATGAGAGACTTTTTAAGATTTTAAATGATGAGACCCACTTCAAAAATTTTATCTTATAGAAATATTTTATTTTACTTTATCATCACATCCGAATATATATATCCTTCTCTCCAACTAATGCTTCATTGTAAAAATAATGTCATGGTTCATATTATCAACAAGTGCTACATATATATACATATATAAATGTATGTGCTTGATGAAAAGTAAGAAGAAAAGAAGACCAAATTGTGTCATCCCTCCTATCAGTAGTTGTGCTTAAGCTAGAGCTTCCCTATGCATGACAGAGATAGCTTCCTCACTGTCTCACCCTTGTTTCTTCCTCACTTGTGGAAACACAAGTCCTTTGATGAAGTGGTTAGCTTGTGGCTGGATTGGACAACTCATAAGGACCACTTTCACTCTAAATTATGTCATTTATGCCATAAATCTATATGACAATTAAAGAAGGTGAGGTGTAAAGATATTTTGGAACAGAAACATGACAGATCTACTCAAATCAACAATTCTGCTATTGCCTTGGTGGTTTAATTACAAAGCTACATTTCTGTCAGTTCCTAGCTCTTAATTTCTCAGATCTTCTAAGCTTGTATAACCTTCAGATTTTAGGCCCTTGACGATCATCAGATTTTAGACCTCGAAGTTCCCTGACTGAACTTTTAGATTTCAAGTGACGATGAGTGGATCTTTTTTTACTGTTGGATGACGAGTTTGGTGCTTTAATTACTAAATTCCTTTAGATTCCTAAAAGAGAAGTGAGGCTTTATTTGTCTTTGTGGTCCCCCACCTTATATAGTTTACATGGTCCACACTCCTTTTGTTAACATATCTCATGAAACATATCAATTTTATGTCTTTGTATATCTTAAAATTTATTTTAACATAGTTTTCATCAACAAGAGATCTGAATGCCTTGACAAAGATTTCCCATTAAAAATAAGCAAGGCTGTCAGCATACAATAGAAACAAAAAGATAATATAATGTGGAGGGTAATTATAGAAATAGATGCATGATTAGTAATGACTTACATTACACTTGAATTCCATCTATATCAGATCTATGAACCAACATGTCCTTAAGATCGTTATCCATTTGGAATCTAGCTGTTTGGTCATGACATGTTGGTTTTATATCTAGGAAATCAACATCTTTTTCATCATTAAATTCTGATAAGTTGTAAACATCATGTGGGTTCATCGTACGAACAACAAACCAACCAATGTTCTTAGGATCCTCCACAAATCAAACTTGCTCTTCTTGTGATACTAAGATATAAGGTTCACTTGTTCTTAACTTACATGATGAATTCACTATTGTAATAGGTCCATCATGTTTCACCTCTTGATGTACATCTATTCAATCACACTTAAACTATACTATTCTCATGTGTCCATAGTAGTCAACTTCAATGATCTCATCAAGTACACCGAAGTAAATAACATTGTCATCAACATTTTTGGTGCTTAATGGAGTAGTTGCACTCAAAACAACACCCGAGTTTTGGGTAACTCATCGTCGTTCAAGGATTCTATTGTGAAACCTAAAACCATTAACAATGCATGCATTCTACTTCTTAACCACCTCACTTGGCAAATCTTTAATCAAATGGAGATAAGATGACATATCTCCCTTAGCCAACTATTGTAGCTGGTGCACTTGAGAAAACAAAATAATTTACAATAGACATGACATCATATGATAACCACATCATCCAACAAATGTAATTGAGTTAATTAAGGATAATTACCATCTTGTTTATCCATTTGCTAAATGTAGATGTATGTAGGTGTTC
Organism: Cryptocoryne crispatula var. balansae; assembly: GCA_036172225.1. Lineage (NCBI taxonomy): Eukaryota > Viridiplantae > Streptophyta > Magnoliopsida > Alismatales > Araceae > Cryptocoryne > Cryptocoryne crispatula. Next base: position 44,360,132 of record CM069920.1, on the reverse strand, counting down.
TGCTTCATTCTCATCCATTCTCTATAGCATTTCTTTAAGTTTAGTGATGTGATCCCTACACTTAATGATATTAGGCATAGTCATATTTGTTATAGTGAATCTAAACTTAACAAAGACCTAAACTTACTTTATGTAATGGTTGAGTGCTATGCAGTTGAATATAATATATTTATGTACTTTGTCCAGCTCATTACTTTCTAGTCTTTCGATGGTAGCTTCCCCACATGGACAATGTTTCCATAAAAATTTCTCATCATTCATTCACAACTTTTGGATGGTATTCTACTTGATGACGAGTCTTATTCAACCATGTTTCCATATCATCATTGAGATATCGAGCTACAAATGTCATTGTCTTTGTAATAATGTAACTGTCGACTCTGAAAATGGGTTGACCATATTCGGATCGTCACCTCAAGAGAGAAAGGGAAAGGAGTGGAAAACTCTCATCTCGATCCCACACTCATATTGATCCTTGAACTTTCATTTCTCTGCATCGCTTGAGCACTGACTAGACGATTCGGGTCGTGTGGGAGGAGAATGAGGATGGAATAAAGAAATTTAAAGCATGTATAAAATTAAATGAAGTGTTTGCCTAGAGCTGTGGGCTCTGCTTTATACAACAAAGATAAAGGATAAGATGACCATTTACCTTAATGAGGGAAATAAGCATTCGGGTTTAACCTTCTCCTCCGTCGGCCGGCCGATGAAGAAGAGTCCTCAACCGCTGCTAGCTTGATAGATCTATGCAACTTAAAAAAATGAACCAAGTGAAAGGAATTGATTAGAATTAAGTGAAGTGAAGAAACTATAAAAAGAAGGATGAGAAAATAAGTAATCAAATTAGAACTCACTGGTTCGGAGCAAGCCCTAACCCCTTTTGTTTGTTTATTTTTTTAATGATATAAAATGATGCAAAACTAAATTAATATGACCTAAAATGTTGTAAGGTGAAGAGAGAAAGACTTATAGTGTGTGTGATGACTCAGATCGGAGCTGGAACGAGTAAAGAAAGACCAGTTCGGATGGCTTGCACTCAGGTGGGTGTGGTATTTTGCCGGCGCAAGTTCTGTGTAGAAGCTGCTACAGATGACCCCAATGTCAGAATTGAGTTCTATTCATTGATACAGACAGAGGACTTGGAGAAGAAGAGATCTTCTACAGATGACTTCCATAGTAAATGATCGTGTAGACATGTATAAATTTCTGAAGTGGACGGGTAATGACAACAGAACCTGATTATGCGCCCTCAATGCAACGATTGCCACAAACAAATGACACGTCAGAATTGAGCGCCGTTTGTTGAAAACAAAAGAGGATGTGGAGTAGAAGCTTTCGTCTGTTGAACACTTTTGTCGTGCATGTCCCAAGAGATCTGTATAAGCTGATGAAATCTGTCGATGTAGAAAGCATGGACCGGACCTCCTTTCTTGCTTCGGGGATCGATCCCTCACCGCCGGACCGGAGTTGGACATTGAGAAGAGCTTGGGAGAGGGTAGGAAAGATGGAAAAAGATCTCTGGTCATGCCAGTACATCCATGGTAACCCTCGGTCATTGATAATGGCCCTCAATTTATAGGAGATCGGAGGTTGGTGCAAAAAATGGAAATAAATTGGACATGTCCCCGGGTGAGGGCGTGCATACCGCGCCCTTGGGTGAGGGCGCGGTGGGCGCACCTCAACCTAGAGTGTGTCCAATTCCACCTGCTGAATTTTCACCCAGTCAATTCGGAAAGCTTCTGAAAATTTCATTTCCAAAATGGACGCGTCCCCGACTCAGGGGCACAGTCAAAATATGAATTTTTTGAATAAGGAACTTACCAAAATACATTTGAAAAGTCAAAAAATGAGACAAGGGATCGGGTCTCTGGAACTGGACGCATCCTTGGGGAAGGACATGGTGACCACTCCCTCACCTAAGGGTGCACATACCATGTCCTCATGTGAGGGCGTGGTGGCCATGCCCTCACCTGAGGGCACGCATACCGTTCGAGTCTCTCTATTGCACACACATGGTTCGTGAGCCGTAACCTGCAAACGAGACGTCCATTTCGGCTCCCGTTTGTTACGTATCAAAGAGGACTTGTAAACGTAGCTCCTCAAACTAGTAAACCAGCTAGCACACACCCCAAGACTTCTGTACGGGGCTTTAACTTTTGGTTTACCTTACGACAATGCCGAAAGCCAATGCAGCAATCCAAAAAGATACGGTTTCAATCGAAACATCCAAAAATCATCTAGAAACTTCGGGACTATCAAAAAGGCATGATTTAAAATCTGGGATGGTCATGAATGTTCACAACACCGATTGAAATGACATGGCAGGAGCCAGAATAATCGCATGACAACCAGAAACTGACACATTGTAGAACAACTCGGATATCTTTAGTTCATTCTTGATTCACCCAGTCCACCTACTGACATCCTTGGCTCATCTTCTCAGGTGGCTTAGATTGGATAACAGTTAGATAGAGGGTATCACCAATGGAATAAGAGTCTTAAGCTTCGAATCAGGCCAATTTGACATGTCTACAGCTTGCCTCGCCTTGATGTCGGCTTTGCAAGAGAGTGGCATGTAGCGTAGCAAAATAGTGTAAAGAAATGTAGCGAAGTGAAACGAATTGTAATAAAATATAGTAGAGTGAAATAGTGATGGACTGAAAAGGTGACATCAAGGTGTAGATATAGACACATGCATCGACCAAATTTGGCAAAGAGAGACTCCTCATTTTCTTTGGATTACGGCCATGTTTTGTCAAGCCTTCTTACATCTGATTGGTAAAAGATGTGCCGCGAGCACGAGAGATGTAAGAAAAAAAAAGAGTAGCCAACCCCCAAACCCGGTGGGGAGTCCCCGAATTATGAGTTCGTAGGTTTATCATCAGCCAACAACTCAATCTTTGTGGTGTTCCTATACTGTGATGGGCTAAAGTTTTAATAAATATTTGTTTTGTAAAAATAAAAAATACCAATCGAGCATATTCAGGCTCTCATATTCGTTTAAGTTTTCCAAAAGACATGATTTTATTTAGAATGGAATGACCTCGGATTCTAAAAGGCAAATGTCACTTGGGTTATGACTGTGAGGACAAGAGCGGTGTAAGGGTTATGAAGAAAAGGAGGCGCTTGGTGGGATGAGTGACTGCCACAGTGGGATGAATAGCAAGGAAGTGTTGCAACGGCCATGGTGGGATAGAAATGAAAGACGTTAAGGACACCAGGTGATTATGATAGATGACAACCACGGTGGGAGTAAAGAACATGGTGGGATACTAAAAAGATCAGAATTGGGATATATAATGGGAAGAAGAGACCCGGTGAGATTCAGAGGATTTGATGACCACAAAGGGATGCAGAGAAGATAAGCAAAAATGCAATGGAACTAATGCAAAACTATATGACGCATACTGGGCTTAAAAAAAGTCAAAAACTTACTTAACAAAGTAGTTGTAGATATAAATTGAGTATCAGAGGTCAAGATACCCAATCGGGAACCATTGTCCCTCTATATTTAATTTTGGCTTATCCATAAGCATGAAGAATGACCAGACCATCTTGGATTTTTATAACGGGGATCTCGGGTCTGGTCTTCTTCACACTCATGATCTTCAATGTCAATGCATTAATAAATAGTAGTGCACCTAATATATTCTAAGAAGGAAATGATAACAGTGAGTTTGCGATGTGATGACCATAGATTCTCTCATAAAGTTCATGTGCCCTGTTGAGGACACAAAGTGTTGTTGTTGAAAAAGGTTCCTTGGCAAAGTTGAGGCCGAGAGAATGGTGAGGGAAGTGGCAAGCATTGCCTTGTTGAAACTTGCAAAAAGTTCCTCGACAAAGTTGAGGTCGAGGTTATGGTGACACCTCTTCCTAAGAATCCTCAGGGGAGGGAAGTGGCAAGCATCGCCTTGTTGTAAAAAGTTATCCTTATGCCTGAAACACTTGGAAAAAAAGAGATTAGAATTGTAATGTGGCTTATCCCCCTTGCAAGTTGCAGTGACCATAGATTCTCTCATAAAGTTCATGTGCCCTGTTGAGGACACAAAGTGTTGTTGTTGAAAAAGGTTCCTTGGCAAAGTTGAGGCCGAGAGAATGGTGAGGGAAGTGGCAAGCATTGCCTTGTTGAAACTTGCAAAAAGTTCCTCGACAAAGTTGAGGCCGAGGTTATGGTGACACCTCTTCCTAAGAATCCTCAGGGGAGGGAAGTGGCGAGCATCGTCTTGTTGTGAAAAGTTCTCCTTATGCCTGAAACACTTGGAAAAAAAGAGATTAGAATTGTAATGTGGCTTATCCCCCTTGCAAGTTGCAGTGACCATAGATTCTCTTATAAAGTTCATGTGCCCTGTTAAGGACACAAAGTGTTGTTGTTGAAAAAGTTCCTTGGCAAAGTTGAGGCCGAGAGAATGGTGAGGGAAGTGGCAAGCATCGCCTTGTTGAAACTTGCAAAAAGTTCCTCGACAAAGTTGAGGCCGAGGTTATGGTGACACCTCTTCCTAAGAATCCTCAGGGGAGGGAAGTGGCGAGCATCGCCTTGTTGTGAAAAGTTCTTCTTATGCCTGAAACACTTGGAAAAAAAGAGATTAGAATTGTAATGTGGCTTATCCCCCTTTCAAGTTGCAGTCTGCCTTGACCTTTGTTAAGGGGTAGGATTCTTCATTTTTGTTCTTCGTGCCTTAAACACTCAGAAAAGGAGATTAGAACAACAATATGGCTTATCCCCCTTGCAAGTTGCAGTCTGCCTTGACCTTTGTCAACGGGTGGGATTCTCCATGTTTGTTCTTTGTGCCTGAAACACTCAGAAAAGGAGATCACAACGACAATATGACTTATTCCTCTTGTAAGTTGCAGTCTTCCTTGACCTTTGTCAAGGGGTGATAGTCTTCTTAAGGGTGTAAAAATAAAGCATGGATATGCAATGAAGGAAAAGTGACATGAGAGACTAAAAGTAAATATGAATGTAAGAACGAAAATTTAAACCAAACATGGTGATGATTTTTTTTTATTTTTAAATTTTTTGTTGGAGTTTAAAATAATGTTTTTTTTGAAAATATTCAAATTTGTTGGGAGAGAAAATTCAATATTTACAAAAGTTCTTATCACTTGGTTGTTATTCTATGCTCGGTGGTAGACACCATGTGCAATAAAAGGGGTTCCTTACCTAGAATCTTTCTAACCTTCAACCTTTGATTGGCCAAATCTTAGCTTTGATTTAGTTGGTGCACCCATACCTTGGGGGTTAAGTATGAAGAATTTATAAGGAAGGCCTTGATAGTCTTTGAAGATGTCAAGAGGGATTTCTCTACTCACACCCAATTGCCCGTTGGGGTTCGGCCTCTTCGGGTCTTTTCTTCTTTGTTGACAAACTTATTTTTGTGGCACACATTCAGATATGTGCTTTGACCTGTGGGGTCATTTCCCATCTTTTGGCACTTTTTTTCATTTTCTATATTTTGGGTACTCATTAAGACAGTCCCATATTTATTTAAACCTTTGGAGTTCATTGCCCATCTTTTGGCGCCCTTTTTTCTTCATTTTAGAAGTTGGACCTCCTGAGATAGCCTCCTACTAGGGCGGCGGATGCTTTCAATACTCTCTCCCTCTAGCCCCCTTCGCCTATCTTGGACCGAAAAGAAGAGAATAGGGTTTTCCTTCCACCTCTAAGCCTTGCCTAGCTTCTCTCGGGTGTTGGGTCATTCAGATTCTAGGATCGGGATGTGTTGTGTGTGTGGTATGGTATCTACCCTCGAATCCTAGAGAACAACCTAGGACATGTGAACTTAAGTCATATTAGTAGTTCTCTCCATTTTTGGGGTAGATTACATTCCATGGGTGAATCGATTATTAGCATGCCTTGCAATGTAAAGAATTCATTTTGATAAAATCAAGGTAGTTACAAATATCATCAATCAAGAATTTCTCTCAGTTAAGATTGTCATGCAAATGTGAAACTCAAAATTATTTCAAAAAACATTACCTTGTGAATGGCATGATGGTGATGAATACCTATGAGAAGGAGTTTATTTTTGATGATGACGTTGTCTGTGCTTGCGTTACCTTATCTAGTTGCTTCCACTTTTGATATGCTCCATATTGCATTGGATCGAAGATTCAGAGTCATATGGTGAGGTGAAAGATGTGAAAGATCTGATTTGGCATGGCGGAGTCATGATTGATGGTGCAAAAAGGCAAAGATTGTGGTATCATCTAGAAAATTTATCTACTCTTGATTTTTTGTTAAAAAAAATTTGAAAAAGGAGAGAGAATTGAAAAAGGAAGAGAAATATGCTTAGAAACAAAAAGAGTTAAAATGGGCTTGAAGGCCCAGGAATGGTTGGAATTAAGGGGCATGTGGGCCCAAGAGTTGAATGCAGGCCAGAGGGTCCAGTTGATGTTGATGGGTATGAGGGCTCGACTGAAGGTGATGGACTCGAGGGCCCGATTGAAAGTGATGGGCTTGAGAGCCCGATTGATGATGATGGACTCGAGGACCCGATTGAAGGTTGAGCTCAAGGGACCCAACGAAAGGAATGGTCATGTGAACCTAATTTAGGTGATCGAGGGCACGATCTAAGAGATTTATGATGGACTCGCGGGCACCATTGAAGGGTATGGGTTTGCGAACCCTAAGTTGAAGAGGTGGGGGCACGGGGGCCTGATTTCAAAGAAGTCTGGGCACGCGGGCCCGATTGTGAAGGAATGGGGCACGCAGGGCCAAAGTTGGAGTGTGGGCATGCGTGCCCGAGGTTGATGGAAGGTGGGCACGTGGGCCCGATTTAGAGGGAATTTGGGCACATGGGTCTGGTTGCGGAAAAACGTGGGCACGTGAGCTCGATTGAAGTGAATTGTGGGCACGTGGTCCCAATGTAGAAAAATTAGGGGCACGTGGGCCCGATTTGAGGGAATTGTGGGCACGTGGGCCCAGTTGAGAGAGGTCATGGGCAAATGGGCCCGATTGAAGGAAGGGGGCACGTTGGCCCCGTTAAGGAAAAGGGGTGCCTAGGCCCAGTTGAAGGAAAGGGGCACGTGGGTCCAATTGATGAAAAGAGGCATGTGAGCCCAGTTGATGAAAAGGGGAACATGAGCCCAGTTGATGAAAAGGGGCATATGGGCCTAGTTGGTGGAAAGGGGCATAAGAGCCCAATTGATGGAAAGGGGCATAAGAGCCTGATTGTAAAAGAGGGGCATATGGGCCCGATTGAATGGGATGAAGTGTGGGCCGTGGCCCTAAGATTGAAAGATTCTGGGCCCATGGCCCCGATCGATGATTGCAAGAATGATAAGGAAAGGGTCGTGGCCCTAAGATTGATGAATTGTGGGCCCATGGGCCCGATCGTTGATTGGGAGAAGAATAAGGAAAGGGTCGTGGCCCTAAGATTGATAAATTGTGGGCCCATGGGCCCAATCATTGATTGTAGGGAGAATGAGATATGGTTCGTGGCCCTAGGATCGATTGATTGTGGGCCCATGGGCCGAATTGCTACTTATGAGGGGAATGGGGTAAGGGTCGCTGCCTCAAGATTGATTTTGAAGAATTTGCCTGCCTAACTAGAGGAGGCCCTAATATCACTTTGCCGAGGTCTCTATCCTTCGAAAGGTTTGTAGATTCTTTCCCCATTTCATTGATCAATTTGATATCCTTACTTTCTAGTTTAAGGGTCAATTTAGTCTGACCATCTTCAGGGATCATTTCTAATGATGGCAATAGTTGATTAATGCCTGGCGAATCATTTCCTAGTCCTTCATTGGATTGACAATCAACTAAATTTGTGATTTCTTCATCTAAGCTTTCTACAATAGGCTTCTCAGGTTGTTTTAGGGAAGAGGGCGTGCCTAGTCTAGGGGATTCCAAAAAGATAGAAGGGTTTGGTTCAATCTCTCCTACTGGATAACTTTGATCTTGAGATATAGCAATGACATGTTGAGAAGTTGATTCCTCTGCCAAGGTAGGAGCATAAATGGTTGGAGTGATGGAATCATCTGCCGAGGTAGGAGCTTGAAGGGTTGAAGTGACTAAATTGTCTACTATAGTAGGAGTAGGGATGATCGGATTGATTGGTTTCTCTACCAAGGTAGGAGCATGAATGATAGGAGTGACTATATCATCTGCCGGGGCAAGGGCATGAATGATTGGGGTGACCAGTTCCTCTGCTAAGGCAAGAGCAATAGAAGAAACAAGTGCCTTAACCGACTGAGGGTGAACCCTATTTTGCAAGATTGATTGAATAGCCAAGGGTTGTTCAATTGGTGTTGGCATAGAAGTCAGTTCAGGCTAAGAGGCTGTTGGTGAAATTAGTTCAGGGGCCAAGGCTTGTGTGGCTAGCCGAGGAGCTATTGGTGAAGTAGATTGTGAAGCCAAATGTAGGATGATTAGCCGAGGGGCCTTTGAAAATGTTTATGGAGTCGAAGGCTGGGGAGCCAGTTTAGGTAATGAGGTATTTGCACAATCAACAAGAGGAACTTGATTATACATAGTTGGTTGTGCCATTGACACGGGTTGCATGACCGGCTGGGGTTGGGGCATGGGTGGCCTAATCAACTGGTGTCGAGGAGTCGGCCGATGATGATCTGGATGGGGTTGGGGAGGGCTCCCAGGTTGGTGCCTAACACTTATGGCATCAAGTTGCAACTTAGAGATTGAATCTATCCTCTTCCTAGCCATGGTGCTCAATTCATCAAGAGATTGTGTAAATTTCATCTCCTCCTTTTCTTCATCGATTATTATATAGCCTAGCCCATACTTTCGTAAGAATTTTTCTTTGACAATTTTGAAATCCCATATTTCTACTTCCCTCAGTGAAAAAGACCATTCTAGGGCTGCACCATCTAAAGATCGCCTAAAAAGAAAAGTAAGGGCTCTTTGATCATTTAGCCATTGAGATGGTGTGCAACCTAATGAATGGCCCACAATGAGGTGAGTAGGTGAAGTAATGCGGCAGGACAGTCCAAGTGCCAAGTGAGGTTATGATAAGAGGCCAAACCGTCAATTGGGGAGGTGAGGCAGCTCGGTTGACTTTGACTGGACCTTGATTGATGGGTATCTTGCTCTTTGTGATGGACCGGACAATTGTAAAGGCCTCGGGATCAAGGTGAAGACATAGATCTTCGAGAGCTTGCTCTATACTACGTGGAGCAGATTCGTGGGTAGGATTTTGCACTTTGGGTTCCTGAATGGCATTGACATAGCCCTCTGGTTGGACCATGGGTTGTTGTTGAAGCTCGTAGAGACCTGACTTGTACTCTTATTGCTCGTAGTAGTCCAACATCCTGACGTGTCTTCTGAACCATAGCATCATAGGCATCCTGTTGAACTTCTTACAAAGAGGGGATGAAAAGGGAGATTTTTTTGTTGTTTCAACTATACCAATCAAGCAAGTTTGAACACAAGATCCTTTTGGTTATTTTGGTTTTTTGAAAAAATTTTGTTGTTTTCAATTTTGGTTTGACAAACAAGTTATACAAAGATTCCTGAATGATTACGCAATGATTTTATTCAAACCTTAGATTAACAGATTTTTAAGAATTGTTCACACAACACTTGTAGGATTGATTCCTATCACTTCAATCACCAATGACCTAAGGTTATTACAAACTCACCACGAATGGGTACTTGGGTTCTTCGGGTATTGGAATGAATGGTACAACCAGCCCGATAGTACGGAGAGGAATACTCCACAGATGGGGACTTATGGAGGCCTTGATGAAAACAAACCAAGTTAACTAGAAAGGAATATCCCAGAAGAGAGGTCAAAATCCATCAAGAGGGTGTTTGGAGGGTGAAGGTGTGTTGGGAGAGAAAGCCCCCGCCTCGAATGCAAACCTAATGCTATGGAACAGAACAAGTTTGGTACCCGATGCAAACCTAATGCAAATGAAAAAGAGAGAGAGGAAGAGGAGCAATCAATTTATGCAAAAATAGAATGACATGGTTGAAATTAAAGCAATCAATTAAGCAAATCAAATATTTGAATGATATATGCAAGCAAAACAATCAATCATGCAACAAAACAAACAACTAGTAACTAGCAACTAAAGGGTGGTTCACACAGGAACTGGTTTGAAAAAGAGATTAGTTGCACTAGAACATCAAGCAAGTATGGTTAAAGACAATGGTGGTCCCACAATAGTTGCCACAAAGCTGTCGAATCCAAAAACAGGTTGAGCGTATCCGGATCGCAACCTCAAGAGAGAAAGGGAAAGGAGTGGACAACTCTCACATCGATCCCACACTCACATTGATCCCCAAACTTTCATCTCTCGACGTCACTTGAGCACCGATGAGACGGTTCGGGTCATGTGAGAGGAGAATGAGTTCAGAATAAAGGAACTTAAAGCATGTAGAAAATAAAATGATGTGGTCGCCAAGAGCCACGGGCTCCGCTTTATACAACAAAGATAAAGGATAAGATGACCGTGTACCTTAATGTGGGAAATAAGCGTTCGGGTTCAACCTTCTCCTCTGTCGGCTGGTTGATGAAAGAGAGTCCTCAACTGCTGATAGCTTGATAGATCTGTGCAAATTAAAAAAATGAACCAAGTGAAAGGAATTGATTAGAACTAAGTGAAGTGTAGAAACCGTAAAAAGAAGGATGAGAAAATAAACAATCGGATTAGAACTCACTGGTTCAGGGCAAGCCCTAACCCCTTTTGTTTGTTTGTTTGTTTTTAATGGTATAAAATAATGCAGAACTAAATTAAGATGACCTAAAATGCTGTAAGGTGAAGAGAGAAAGACTTGTAGTGTGTGTGATGACTTGGATTGGAGCTGGAATGAGTAAAGGAAGACCGGTTCGGATGGCTTGCACTCAGGTGGATGCGGTATCCTGTCGGCGCAACTTTAGTGCAGAGACTGCTGCAGACGACCCCTATGTCGGAATAGAGTGTCATCCATTGCTACAGACAGAGGACTTGGAGAAGAAGAGATCTTATTGGATCACTTCCTCAGGAAATGACCATGTAGGCTTGTATAAATTTCTGAAGTGGATGGGTAATGACAATAGAACCTGATTATGCACCCTCGATGCAACGATCACCATGAACAAACAACACGTCAGAATTGAGTGCCGTTTGTTGAAAAAAAAAGAGGACATGGAGTAGAAGCTTTCATCTGTTGACCACTTTTGTAGCACGTGCCCCAAGAGATCTGTGTAAGCCGATGAAGTCTGTCAATGTAGAAAGCACGGACAGGGCATCCTTTCTTGCTTCGGGGATCGATCCCTCACCGCCGGACCAAAGTAGGACGTCGAGAAGAGCTTGGGACAAGGTAGGAGAGATGGAAGATAAGCTCTGGTCATGCCGGTACATCCATGGTAACCCCCGGTCATTGAGAACGGCCCTCAATTTATAGGAGATCGGAGGTCGATGCAAAAAATGGAAATAAGCTGGATGTGTCCCCGGGTGAGGACGCGCATACCACGCCCTCAACCCAGCAGCGCACATACCATGCCCTCGGGTGAGGGCACTGTGGGCGCACCCTCAACCGAGGGCACGTCTAGTGCCGCTTGTCGAGTTTTTACTCAGTCAATTTGGAAAGCTTCCGAAAAATTCATTTCTAAAATGGACGCATCCCCCACTCGGGGGTGCGGTCAAAATATGGTAGGGAATTGGATCTCCGAAACTGACGCATTCTCATGGGAGGATGCGGTGACCGCACCCTCACTTGAGGGAGTGCATAGCATGTCCTCATGTTAGGGCGCGGTGGCCGCGCCATCACCTGAGGGCGCGCATACAGTGCCCTTAGGTGAGGGCGCATTTGAGTATCTCTACTGCGCGAACACAGTTCACAAGCCATAACTTGCAAACGAGATGTCCATTCCGGCTCCTGTTTGTTGCGTATCAAAGAGGACTTGTAAACGCAGCTCCTCGAACTGGTAAACCAGCTAGCACACACTCCAAGACTTCTGTACAAAGATTTAACTTTTGGTTTACCTTCCAACAGTGTTGAAAACCAATGCGGCAATCCGAAAGATGCGGTTTCAATCGAAACATCCAGAAATCATCTGGAAACCTCGAGACTACTGGAAAGGCATGATTTAAGATCTGGGTTGGTCATGAATGTGCAAAACAATGATTGAAATGACATGACAAGAGCCAAAATAATCGCATGACAACCAAAAACTGACACGTTGCGAAACAGCTTAGAAATCTTTAGTCCATTCTCGATTCACACAGTCTACCTATCGGCATCCTTGGCTCATCTCCTAAGGTGGTTTGGATTGGATAATGGTCAGGTAGAGGGTATCACCAATAGAATAAGAGTTTTAAGCTTCAAATCAGGCCAATTTGGCGTGTCTACAGTAACTTTCAGCAATTGACCCTTCCGGATAAGTCATATTTCTCACATAAGATTTCAATTTCTAAAATACCTGAAAACACAAGAGCAATCAACATCGATCTACATCAATTGACAAATTTATGCATAGTAGTGAAAGTGATACCTCTCAAATGGGTGCATCCATCTGTAATGAACTGACCCATCAATTTTAGCTTCATCTACTAAATGAATGATCAAGTGTACCATTATGTCAAAGAAACTTAAAGAAAATATCACCTCTAGTTGACATAATACCTTTGCAACATATATGCCTTGTTGGTAAAAGTCATCGGCATAAGCGACTTTAGAACAAATATTTAAAAAGAAGTGACAAATATCACTTAGTGAAGAAGATAGATGAATATTTGGGAGTGCTCTAACAGCGATTGGCCCCCATAACATATTATCTTTGTTGAGAAGTCACTTTGCAATGTTAGAGGAGTATCCATCTGGAATCTTAATGGATTGAAATAACTTGAAGATACCTTCCTTTTCCATCTTACTACATGTGACTTGTGTTGGTAGAAACAATAACTTACTTGACTCTACTTCTTGTGGATGAAGAAATTCCCGTATGCCCAACTTTTGTAAGTCTTGACGAGCTTTCAAGCCATCTTTATTCTTTCCTTCAATTGATAGAAGAGTGCCAACTATACTCTCACATTCATTCTTCTTGTGCATCACATCTAAGTTGTGACAAAGCAACAAAGATTTCCATTATGGCAGCCTAAAGAAAATGCTCACTTTTCTCCACCCTAAATACTTATTCTCATCCCCCTTCTTACTTCCTCTCTTCCTCTTACCATATTTCTTTGTGTATCCTTTTGCAACATGTGATTTAAAATATTCTAACTAACATAGGATTTCATGTTTAGATAATGTTTGAGGCTTGTCACTCCATTCTTCATGACCATCAAATTGCTTACTCATCTTTCTAAATTTCTGGTTGTTTCCTAGCCACCTACGATGACCTGTGTAACAAAGTTTTCCACTAGAATCTAACCAAGTTAAACATGTATCCTTATTGCAGTTAGGACAAGCCAATTGACCTTTTGTACTCCAACCTGACATATACGCATATGCTGGAAAGTCATTGATAGTCCATAATAGTGCTGCACATAGATGAAATTGCTCACATTTAACTGTGTCAAATGTATCAACACATTGCAAGAGAATCTCAAATTCCTCAATGAATGGTTGCAAGAAGACATCAATGTTGTTACCTGGACCTTTTAGACCAAGGATGAGAAGACACAACATAAAATTAGTACTCTTCATACACTCCCAAGGTGGTAAGTTATCAGGTACAACTAATACGGGCCATGTACTATGAGTAACATTCATGTTTCCATATGGGTTGAACCCATCACTTGCTAATCCAAGACATACATTCTGACTTTCTAACCCAAAATCATCAATAGCATCTAATGTTTTCCAACAAGAAGAATCAACACGATGTCTTAACATACTGTCCTCTTCACGTTCCTTTTCATTACATTTCATGTTGACAGACGTTTTTGAGCATGTGAAGAGTTTCTTTAATTGTGGAATCAGTGGAAAATGATGGAGAACCTTTGGAGGTACTCTTTTCTTCTTTACTACACTATTTGAATTATAGGATTTCCACCACGATTCTCCACATTTGGAACAATTTTCAGACTTCTCATTTTCTTTCCAATATAACATACAATTGTTTGGACATGTATCTATCTTTTTATAACCATACCCTAACTTGTCAAGTATCTTCTTGATCTCATAAAATGAAGGTGGTAACAATGTCCCATCCGAGAGCACCTCAATCAATAAGTTCAAAAAAATGTCGAAATGCTTATTGCTCATTCCACCCATACATTTAATGTTAATCAACCTAATGAGAAATGAAAGTTTGCTAAAAATTTTGCATCCAACATAAACAGGTTGGTTCACATCTTTCAACAAGTCAAGAAAAATTTTTAGAATCTTTATCATATGGTGTTTCATCAATATTCATCGGAAAGACATTAGCCAACATTTGATGGAGGTTTGAATCCTCCTGACTTTCTTCAAAGTTTTGGTGGCTTGATCCTTCACCATAAAATTTTCAAAATTCTTTGTCTTTTATAATACTGTTAATATAAAGATGTTCTTTAACAATCTCCTTTTCACATTTCTTTATACATGTGCAATTCACAAATGGACATCTAATCTTATAACTCGATGGTATATTTGCATATGCAAACTTTAGAAACTTATCAACCCCATCATAGTATCCAACCACAATTTTGGAAAATCCATTCAACTTCAATCCATATCACTGTAAAGTAAAACATGATAATTAGCTACAATACAGTAGTAAGTATTCAGGTTTTTGAATTATTAAGGTTACCAATGCATAATGTCATAAAGTGGTAGATAATGTGTAAGGCAGTTATGGCCGGATACATTTCTTGCAAGTAGTAGGAATAGGCAACCAAGTGATGAAATATAAAGTTGCCTCTTCAAATGAGTAAACTAGAAGACATTGAAAGGCACAGTTTTGTGCTAAGTATAGGGGATCAAGCACATCCTTTAATTATAAACATAAATTTTGTTCGTATTTGGGAAATGAGTCACTAAAGAAAGTAGATTTTCCAGTAAATGTTTAGAAAATTTCATAAAAAAAATTAACATTTTGAAAATTTAGAAAGTGTGATACACATCATATTTGAAATAACAAAAGTTCAAAACTTATGTATGATTAAATGTCTTATGCAAAACAATGACAACACCTTCACAGTTTCATATCAAAATTTCTTCTAAACATGCAACATTCATGTTTGAGTGATTCCATGAACGTAATGAGATTCAATCATTCTAATTGTGTAGAGGCAACTCAAGAGTAAAATAATCAAGTCATTCAAAAATAAGGTGATCAATGTATATACCGGTACAAATGAGTCAATATACTTAAGAAGTAGCTCCAAAATCTGTAGAATATGTAACAACTCACAAAAGCATTCTTATAAACCCATGGAATAGGATATTAAGAAGTCAATGTGTTACCTCATTTTTTATTCCTTTAGAAAAGATTCGTTTAAACTTGTAGATATGATAAACATAGAGTATAGAAAATACAAGATAAACCATGAGTAAATGAGTCATCTAAGAAATACAACAAAAAATAGTATCTAAACTACAACAATGTAATTTAGTCAAGTGCATCGAGCAAAGGTTTACCAAACCACATTTTCACCAATAAACAAAGCAGCAGATAGAGCAATTTTCAAACAGTAGAACCTGCAAAGAAAATGGGTAAAAACAAATCATACACATGAGAAGTATAAATCAGAACATGCTAGAAACAGAGGTTGTCACGTACTATATATCTTGGTAAATAACCTTTAGAAACTTGATTTTTAATTGACCTTCTTCTATTAGGCTTATAGTTCAACAAAAACTTTTGTTGAAATATAAAGTGAAAGACAACAAAGCGGGATGAAATGATGAGAAGAATGCCTCTTGTCAACGAAATGAGTAAAACAACATCACGTAAACACAAAACTGATGAAATAAAGCAGGAAAATTTTTATCGACCATATAGGAGTCAAGGTAAAAGAAACATACCGAGGAGGAGATGAAGGCTGAGGAGCTATGTTGCGGTGGATGGCGCTATGTTGATGGTTGGCATTAAAGGCTTTGTCATGATGCCTAGCACCGAAGGCTTCACTGCGATGGCTGGATGAAGGTTGAGGAGCTTCGCTGGTGCACCGATTAAAGGTTTATGAACTTCCCCTAGCAGCTAAGAAAGGGGATACAAGAAGGGTTTCAAGCATGGGGATTCTGCAGCCACGAGAAGGGTTGAGCATGGGGATTCCGCAGCCAAGAGAAGGGTTTCGAGTAGGGGGATTCCGCAGCAGAGAAGGGTTTCAAGCGGGGGATTCTACAATAGAGAAGGTTTTTGAGCGGGAGATTCCATAGCCAAGAGATTTGAGAGGGGGATTCCGCAGTAGAGAAGGGTTTTGAGTAGGTTTCAAGCGAGGGATTCCACAGCAGCGAAGGTTTTGAGCGGGGGATTCCACAACAGAGAAGGGAATGAGTGGGGGATTCCATAGCTAAGAGAAGGGTTTTGAGTGGGGGATTCCACAGCAGAGAAGGGAACTAGTGGGGGATTCCATAGCCAATCGAGGGATTCTACAGCAGAGAAGGGAACGAGCAGGGGCTTCGGTGCCAATGATTTCGGAGGCACTCGTTCAATCGGGGGATTCCGCGCTAAGGGTTTAGAGGGCGATCTCAGCCCTCAATTTGATTTCAATGGATGGTGGGGATGGAGGAAGAGGAGGATCAATATAAGCCATTGGATCATCTTTTAATGGATGGTTCAGATCGATTCGTCGGGTGTAATATTTACCTACAAATGTTAATCTCGTAGGTGGTTCATAGGCATTGATTGATTTATCTATGAACCATTCAATCAGTAGGTATAGTGGGTAGGTAAAGACTATTTTTACCTACCGATTCTTACCTACGGGCAATGTTTTGGTGGGTACAACTCTTTTTCTTGTAGTGCTAGTCAGTCAAGGTACATAATGGACATTTTAATGAGATCAAAGTTGAAAGATTCCAAACCAATTTCTACTCCCATGGCTATAAGAGATAGTCCTTCTCAAAATGATGGAGAGCTACTTTTAGATCCCACTCTTTATTGGAGTTTGGTTGGTTCTTTGCAATATGCAACCATCACTAGGCCAGGTGTATCTTTTGTAGTAAATAAGGCATGCTAGTTTTTGGCTCATCTGACCTCTGCTCATTGTCTATGGTCAACCAAGCAACTTTATGTTGAATGTTTTTTTAGATTCAAATTGGAAAGGCTGTCCGGATAATAAAAAATCACCCACTAGTTTTTGTATTTTCTTGGGAGATAATCTTATCAATTGAACTGCAAGGAAACAAAAAATAGTATCTAGATCAAGTACAAAAGCATAAATGAGGGAAATGATGCATGCATTTACTGAAATCTTATGGTGATACAGTTGGTTAAAGAGTTGAATTTACCTCTGTCATCTATTCCTATATTTGGTGTGATGATATATCTTCCACCTATTTGTCTGCTATCCAGCTTTTAAGCCACAAATAAAGCATATTGAAGTTGATTTTCATTTTCTTAGACAACTGGTATTAGATAATAAAATTCAGATCAAACATGTTGCAAGCCGACATCTTCACAAAGTCACTTCCAGTTTTGCAGTTTATAATGCTTTGGAAAAAGCTATGTGTCTTTCCTCCACATAGCTTGACGGGGAATGTTATACAGAATAATTATCAGTTAGATAATGGATAGGATTAGTGGTTAACAGGAGCTCCACATGTACAATTGAAATCACATTAGTGCTATGTATTATGTAATGAGGTGTACACTAAGTATATATATGAATAGAGGGCTCCCAGAATAGTTGATTGACTGATTACATTTTCCTACTCGTTCCCCCTCTTCTACTTATGCTTGGCATCTCTGTTTCCTCTGTCTCTTCACAAGTTCCAGAGATTTGCTCACTTCTTCTTAGCTCAACGAACTCTGACGACTCACAACCCATGCCCTCACCATGTGACAAAGGGCATAAAAAACTTTTTGTCAATCCATGAAACTGATAGAAATGTATGCCCTACAAGCCAATCATATATGATATGATTCGACATTTCTAGAAATATCTTATTCAATTAATTAGGCAAATCTTCATTATAAGCTCTTATTAGAAGAGAATATCATAATGAAGTCCTTGATCAAATACAATGATGATTAAATCATGATGAGATCATGATAATGAGATTGATCATCTAGAGGTATTTGATCTAAATGTTCCTAGTCATAGGATACTTCAGAAGGGACATCAAGGATCCGGATAGACTAGTGTATGTGATGTCTTCTCATGTGATGAGGACGACCGATCTCATTGGTCATTAGTGTGGAGACACTGAGATACACATACAGGTGCTCATTAGTTGAATGAGTTCACTGAACTGACCGAATTAGAAACCCTGAATGGTATCTTACCGAACTGTCTATCAGGGTCTTCTATCATCACGGTTGCATGGTTGGACCTTTGACCTGAGTCGCCAAAGATGCCTTGTTGGGTGGAACTTGTGCTTTGACCATTGACTTATGGATCACAATTTAGATGGTCTTATATAGCGATGGATCGGGTTCAAGGAAAATCCGATGGAGGCAATTGAGCGGACAACAAGGGATCGTCTACTCTCGGTAAGTGAGAGTGAATGTCCTATGGGATAGTACTCTAAATCCCTGGCCAGGGTAGATAGGATAATTGGAAAAGGAGTTTTCCAATTGATCCAATTCCGAGTACATGATCCTATAGAGTCGGTACACTGAGGAGTTGACAGTCGATGCCGTACTCCTTTCCGACCGGGACATTGGATGGATGAGGGTTTATATCCATGTGGTAACTGATGATGGAAAGGCTCAATGGAGATGAGATTATCCCCATAGCCATTTGGGATCATGGGATGTGGCTTGTACCCTTCATGATCGGTAGGCCGATTAATCTGTTATCGGATAACGGATTTAATTAAATTAAATAGAATTGTTCTATTTTATTTAGGCCTCAACCAAATAGGTTATTGGGCCTAGTGGGTCACACACAAAAGGACTTATTCACAAGTACAGGGGCAAGGGCGTAATTTATAGAGATTTTGGGTTTTTATGAAAAAAATCCATAATTCTCTATAAATACTAATGGTTTCAGCCAAACCTAATCAAGCCAAGGGTGAAAATCACGTCCCTAGCCTCCTCCCTACCTCCTCCTCTCTCAAGAAGGTGTCCATGGTCGATGGAGCTCCGTTCGGGAAGAGTTCTCGAGGCCGGCGCGAAGGGAGAACCTGCTGTGGATGAAGTTCGTGTGGATACTGCTGGAGACCGGACGCTTGAACGGTTTGAAGAGCTTGAGAAGCTCATCTCCTTCCTCTCCATGGGATTATATGAATCCCTATCAGGTATATTCGAACCCGATTTGATCGGTTTTCCTTTTTCGTCGTTCGGTTCTGATTGAGACGAATTCTAAAGAAACCCATAGGAATCGTCGCTTCCGCTGCTCCAAACTTTTATGGACGATTCCTTACAGAAACAATTACCATCCATTTTTTGTCATCATCATTTACCACAGCTGATTTTTGTTGATGGAGAAAGACAACCACTTGGATACTGGTAAATTTATTAAAATATTTTTATCTTTAAAATTTATTCAAAGATGACTAGTTGTCTTTTATTTCCTATTAACCTATGTTGATATTATATAATTTGTACAGGTGGAACCACTACCCAATCAAGCACAACATAGATTTACTCTTCTATTTTATAAAAATGAGCTTGATATGGAGGAAGCTAGCCAGGTATATTTATATTTCTATGTTCAATTTTTTTTGCAAATTAGTTCAAACATATAATTGAACATTAGTCAATATTTTTATGATATAGATTACATGGCAGCCTTATAAACAACAAATTTTACAATCAGTACCAGAAGTGTGTAGAGAATATCACACTTTGGCTTGTCTCAATACCACTCATTTGTTGTTCGATCATGAAGATCCATGCTCCCGAACGAGTGCTTAAATAGTTCGGCCACATCCAAATAACACCACTGGATAGGAAACAATACGATAGTAAAGATGGACGTGGTCCTTGGGGGATTGACTGGACAAAAGTGTACAATTATTATATACAATGGTGGGATGATTGGAGAGAGCATGTATACACACCACTTGACGCAAAGATTGATATTGAGAAGCAAAGTCAACAAAATGAAGAATGGTATATGAAACACACTATTCCATATCTTGCTCAAAATGCTCTTGAAGCGCCTAAGCAATACTATCCAAGGGGGCCCATGGAATGAGAATTGGTAAGGTCAAGTTCTTTTGTTATCACTCGTTATTTTTGTTTATTCAACAATCAACATATTTACATCAAACCGAATCTTGGTTATGTAATTTTCTATATGCCAGCTTCGTGGACACCATGAAATTCAACATATGCTCATATCCAGAAATGATTATCAGTTTCTACAGAAAAACTTGATATTTTGGAATTGCAACGAGAAATGCATGAAAAGCTCCATATCATGATGTCAATATCCGTACCCATTGTAAATCCAATGCATTCTTCATCTAGATAGTGGCTCCAACCTCCTTTCGGTTAGAGTGGATGGGACAGTGCGAGACCTTTGACGTATGCAATGGAACGTTGAAGTGCGGGACCTTTGACATACGTGTGGAAATGAGCATGTGATCACTCAATGATCACTCCAACAGATGCACAATGTGGAATGCAACAATCGGATGTCATTGGCGACATCACTCCATCGGCACCTATCCACCTGTGTCATCACAAAGAAAATATAACGACTCATCTTCCTCCAAGTAGATTAGAGTTATCTCATCTTGAAGAGGAGGAAGGAAGTCTTGTTAGGAGAGGGCCTCAACGGAGGAGAGGAAGGAAATGGTGAAATTATCATTCTTTTTTAAGTGTACATTTGTAGTGATGGACATGTTTCTTATGAACTTGTAAGTCATCTTATTTGTAATATGTAATTTGT
Organism: Cryptocoryne crispatula var. balansae; assembly: GCA_036172225.1. NCBI lineage: Eukaryota > Viridiplantae > Streptophyta > Magnoliopsida > Alismatales > Araceae > Cryptocoryne > Cryptocoryne crispatula. The sequence continues at coordinate 44,339,255 of CM069920.1, read as the reverse complement.
GGTTGTAGTGAACATGTTTTATATATGAACTTTGTTGTATGCATGAAAAACTAATGGTGTATGGTTATGGTGAATGTTGAGACAAATTTGTAATGTTCAATTTTTGCTTGTAATGAAAAATTTCTTGTTTTGTTTCAAATTTGTTCAATAGGTTGTATGGTATGGAAATGAATGGTGTAAGAGTATGTATTTGTATGGTTGGTTGGTATGGTGTATGTATTTGTATTTGAATGGTTGGTTGGTATAGAGTTATGTTGTGTTTGAGATATAGAAAGGAATGGAGTATATGTTTGGATGAATATGTGATGTTTGGATATGTGAAGTTGGGTGTGTTTGAGATGTGGAGTTGTATTCTTTTATTTTTGAGATATGGAATAGGGTGAATTATTTATTTTTGACATGTGGAACAGGTTGTGTTATATTTAAGATGTGGAAGTATTTATGTTGTGTTTGATATGTGTAGTAAGAAACAAATTTGAGATGGACGAACTATCATTTTTTTTGCACTCTGAATGAAAGTCGAGTTCTTCTTGATCGACTTTTATATTCATCCTATATAAAGTCAAATTACTAGAACTCAGCTTTCAACCAATGCCGCGTTACAAGTGGTTCTGCCTAAAAGTCTAGTTCCACCAGATCAACTTTCAAGCAAAATCTCATTCTAAGCTTTATGCCTAAAAGTCGAGCGGGAAGAACTTGACTTTTAACAGGAACCATTTTAAGGAGATTCTACCTAAAAGTTGAGTTATTGTAGATCGACTTTCAACCAAAATCCCCTTTAAACAAAGTCAAGTTTTAGTTGTTTGACTTTAATCAATTTAAAGTTGTTTAATTTTAACTCAATTTTAATAATGTATCATTAGGCATGTTTCTCATGAAGGAGTGATTTGGTAATTAGTTAGTCATTTTTTAATCTATTTTTTTTACTTCATAGAGCTCTAAAAAAGTCGATTTGGTAAACTCAACTTTAAAATTTTTGAAATAAAATGTTGAGTTGCCATATCTCAACTTTGATCAAAGTGTGCTAGAATTGAAATTAAAATTTTTCGTGTGCTAGTTTTAAAATAAAAAGTGTGTTTGTTAAAAAAATGCTAGAATGAGTGCGGATCCTCATTCCATTCACTGTCAATTCACTAATGGGCAAGCCTTTGACCATACAATGCAACGACCTTCTGACTTACATTTTTTTTTCCTTTTCTAGACTTTTGGAGATCCATTTAAACATAGTTTTGTGCACATATATTCAGTCATTCTTAAACTTTGCTTATTCTTTATTTTTTATTTTTGAGCACTTGAAGTAAAATCAGATTCAAAAGACTCTCTGAGGACCTAGGAGAGAGGGTGCGAGACATCCAATGGTCATTATATCTCTAGGGGGCTGTTTGGTATGCAATTCATTTGGGGATAAACCTAGTTTATCTCCTAAAATCAAAGGATAAACCAGGTTTATCCTAAAAAATTTTGGTGCCAGAGACTATTTGGTACAAGATTAATTTGAGGATAAATTAAGTTTATCCTCAAAATTTTATGTTAACAAACGAACCCCAAGCGACTGGTGCCTAGACCTGTCAACCGGTTGCTATCAGGTCGGATCCTTTAGGATCCGAACCTGAATCTGATAAGGTATATCCAAATCCAATAACAAACCCGATAAATCATTGGATTTCGGTCCTGGTCCACACCTGAATCTGAAAGTAATTTTGGATCCGGGTAAACCTGTTTCACTGACCGTTAAAGCGATGAATATTTGCCAATTTAATTTTGCTACATGAACCACAGGTCCGCAGTAGCAAGCTGGCAGTGCCCGCACCCACTATAAGAACCGCACATATGCACTGTACACTTTGTTTTTATGCCAATTAAGACATCTTCCATTATAAATTACATCTGCATACTGTACAGGAACCGCACATCAGCTGCACCATAAAAAAATTTGCATCTGCTGCACCATTAAAATTTTCAGAATAAAAATTACACATGATTTCAAATACACTAACATACATATGATCTAAAACTTTGAGTAAAATAAATTAAAATCAGGTCCTATACAGCCACAATGTCCCACCAGAAAAATAATAGTCATGATCTAAACAAAAAAATGGCAAGAGATACTTCATGACATATGAAAATTGATGAAGTCTCTACACAGAAAGAATCACGGCTTAACTTCTCAGGAACCCCAGAAGATTTTACTTTCTAGATCATGTTATCTTCAGATAAATCCTTATCCACATGAGAAGTTGAACTCTCCCCATTAACAACAGGGTGAGCATTTTTGCCTTCAGCCTTTTTAACTAATTTCTCTTCATCATCTCATGTTTAAGATTGTTCTCAGACACCTGCTTCTGTAAATCAGCTGAAGACCATAAAACCAAGAATGCAAAGAGGTTATGATAGTGAAGCAATCATAAAAGAATACATTTTCTTTTGAAGGACAAAATAATCTTTTGCTTTTGAGAGAAAAGTTATAAATGAACTTAACAAATCAACCTGAAAGAATAGAAAGGTTGGCTTTGCAGTCATTGCATTTGCAACCTACAAAGTAAACACGACCATTAATTTGACAATATTACACTATGCAAATGCAGCAAACTGGTGGATATAAAAACACTTTTTAAAGCTAAAAGATTTTAGGTTTTCCAAAATCAAAACAAACTCACTGATCAGTTTCCTCAAAAACCAGGCTGCTAGGGCTAGCCATGGTGCCAACTTGAGCCTAAACAACTCTAAAAATGAGCTTGTTCTTAAGCTTTAGAAGAGCAGAAAAGCTAGGCTTGAGTTTGCCCAATTTGAGGCATGAGTTTAGGTAGAACTTATTTTATTCACATTATATTGGGGTGTAACTTAATTATTAAAATAATTATGTGAGAAATGTTTAAGAGATCTAGTAAATTTTATTTTGAAGGGATAAAAACATAAGAAAAATAATGAGCCTGCTTGCAGGACAAACGAGCATCACGAGCCACACCCACCCCTTTGGCTCAATCTCCACTCATAAGCAAAGCATTCATTCCTAAGGTTGAGCTATAGAGCTGCTTGTTAATAGTCTTAAGCAAAACTGAGGCTAGGATTTTGATATCCAAGGCCAAGTAGTTCACAAACATCTTGTGCTCGCGTCTACCCCTACTGGCTGCAACAATGTGCAGCCAAAACTTGAAGACTATCAAGGGGTTAATGAAAGTCAAACCATCTTAGATATTATGTCTCTACTAGTTACCCCAAGAAAAATGATTTTATCTATTTTACAGAAAACTTCGCTAATATGAAAAATGCAAATGAGAAAATTTAATAGCTCACTTCTATGGCATTCCCAATTGTTCCGCCAATGCCTTTTGGTAACTTTTACATGGCTGATATTGACGATCTTGAATACAACAGAATGATGGGGTTACAAAACATACTCTAAGGCTAAGCAGCAATGTGCATCAGTTGTAGAAAAATTAACATACCTAATTAGAAAATGAAGATGTTGTAAATGAATCGTCATCATGAACTACCTCTGGTATCAGTTCCACATTCTCTTCATTTATCTTACAACTTGAAAAGATAATAGCAAGTGCATCTTCTTCCATTACATCAATATTATGTGAATCGTCACGTGGCCAACTCTCCGTGCAGATCAATGCTTGAACAATTGTTAAATCTAATGAGCTTCTATACTTATTTAGCATTTTACCTCTAACGCTAAAACCAGATTCTGATGCCACTGTAGACATTGGGATAGCTAATACATCTCGTGCCATGCTTGAAAGAACTGGATACTTTGAAGAGTTAACTTTCCACCAAGTTAATATATCTAAATCACCTTCTTGAATTGTGAGTTCCTTGAGATATGCTTGCAAATCATTTTTTTCAAACTGATGCATAGAGGATTCTTGAAGAAAACTATCAAATTCCATGTATAAGGTAGTGATGTAACCTCAAAAATTAACATTTAAGAATTTTGGAAATTTATTTTCCATTTTGGTTTGATTTTGATTTGATTTGACCTTAGTATTGACTTCTTAGAAAAATAGGTGATATCCCATCAAAATACTAACTAGGGTACATGATATGTATAAAAATATAAGTTGAGGTTGTTAGATTCTTTGAAATTTATTTTGACCTCTTCTCGTCGGATGGTGCAAAGATTCGACGTTAATTACATCGAGAATGCTCGAATACCCTTGATTATCCGTCATAGCAATCCATGGAATAAAAGAACATGCATCCATAAAAATAAACATTCACATACACATAGGAGAAACAAGAGCCCCATAGGAGAAACAAGAGCCCCATGAACTTGATGGAATGCAAACACTCAATGTGTTCAAATTTTAGTTTGATTTAAGTTGAATTGGTTTGGATTTAGTTTGGGTTGAACTTGATTGGTTTGAATTTTATTTATTAATGGCTTTTAATTTGAGTTGAACTTGGATTCTCTTATTTGTTTAAGTTCAGCTTAATTGAATCAATTTTATTTGGGTTGCTTATTGATTTAAGTTCAATTTTGGTTTGAATGGAAGCTGGGAGGTTAATTTTTAAAAAAATTCATGAATCTGACGCTCTCTGATGTAAGAACTTGAGATGTCTTGCTTTTCATTTATGTGAGTTACAAGTTTCAGGTTTATGTGAATTGATTTGGGGTTTAACTATCTTGAATTAATTTAAGTTTAGTTAGTTTGTTTTAAACTTAATCTGTTTAGTTACAGTTTGGTTGAATTTTAGTTTGAATTCATTTGAGAGATTTAAATTTGTTGATTGAGATCGATTTGGGTTCAATTTGAGGATTATGATTTGAGTTTAATTTAATTTAATTGATTTGAATCTGTTGAAAGACAGGTTATCAAATTTGTTTGGTTATGATTGACTTGAATTGAATTTGGTTTGTTTGGATTTAAATTTGATCTAATCTTATTTGAAATGGATTTTGTTGCGATTGAATTATTTAGATTTAGTTTGATTTGAGTTAAATCTGTTTGATTAAAATTAATTGGAGCATGATGTTTAACAGGTTGGAAATTATATAGATTGTGGGTTTTTGATTGCAGTTTTCAGCTTTGGACATTTAGGTTCCGGTTTATTTTTTAAGTTTTGCAAGTTTAGAGATTTCACATTTTTGTTATCTTCCTCTTGGTTTGCTAATCCCTTTTAGGATTTTCAAATTTTTTATCTCTACATGTGAAATTCAAAGTTTTGGACTTACCTTGATTTCAGGCCCTTTCATTTGATGGTTTTCAGCTTTGTGGTTTATAGTAATTTCAAGTTTTCAGATTCTTTTACTGGATTTCAGAATCTCTGGTTTGACAACCTTCAGTTTTGTTATGAATTGACCTCCTGGGTTTTGATTCAAGCTTGATATTTGACATGGGATCACTATGAATCTATCTGATGGTTTATTTCAATTTCCGATTGAGGATGGAAAAAGATTAAGGGGCTTCGATTATGCTCAGATTCAAGTGGGGCTTTGATTGTGTTCAATAGTCTGGGTTTGGGACTTTGTTCGGATTTGAATGTATTTTATCTGTTGAGGTTTAATTTAATTGAAAGATGGCATTTCTGACTTGAGTAATTTGATTCATATTCAATGTGGATTTTTGTTCAGGGCTTGGTTGAGCTTCATGTTTGTCTGAAAATGTTCAAATCTTCCAATTTCCAGATTACAGATTTATTCAAGTCTTGATTTGGATCTGATGAACACCTCCTGTTTAAGTTTATCTATGCTCGTCCTATTTGAAGGATTTGAGAGAATTTCAGATTTTTTATTTCAACTTTGGAAAATTCTAGTTACTTTTTTTATTAAATTCAGCACTCCAATTCTCGATATTTTCATATCCAAGCTGACTTGAGAGATTTTTTTGTTGTTGTGACACTCTGTATGCTCAGGTTGCTTTGTTCTGTTTTGTTTCCCCCTTTTTTTATTTGCAATCCTCTCAATTTCATGGGAACGTTGGTCCTCCGTTCAAGATCACTTGTACACAAATCATGACTCCTCCTTTTATTTGCTCAAAACCGCAATCAAATGTGTTTACAACTCCAGTTGATCTTCATCCGATCCTTGATGTCATGCTACCTGCCAATTTATGAGTGAGAGATACCCGATCTTTGATAGATTTATGGGTACTCCCACCATTTTTTTAACATTGTTAGCATATAATCGACTTAGCTGTATGTTGACCATGCACGGCCTCATATAGCTTGGTGGTAAGACATTGGGGTCTTTTATAGACCTTTGTATGTCTACCTTAAAAAGAACGTAGGGAAAGATGGTTAGTCGAGCCCCCGACTAGTCCAAATTTTGATTTCTTTTAAGTTAAGTCGAGACATAGGGGTGGATGGTTAGTCGACCCCCCAAGTTGTCTCGATTTGTTGATTAAAAAGGTAGTTTTTTATTTAATTTCAATTGAGTGTTTGTTTTATTTTTAATTTTTTTTTGGTTTACATCCACCAGGCATTGTTCAAACCAGGAGGCCTTGTTTGGGCTGGCGGCCCATTCTCGCGGGGTCCTGGCTTTGCGCGAGCCTCACCCGGCTGCGCGGCCAATTTTATTTTTTTTTCACTTTTTCTCCTCTGTGGGCCCCACGGTGTTTTCCACCATGGACCAAGGTTGGGGGACATTATTCCCCCCCCCGACCACTGTTCCTTCTCGACGGCTTCTTCCTTCGGCCATCACCTGCGGTCGCTGCAACGGAGAGAGAGAGCTTGACGGCTGTTGTGTCTTGGAAAAGCTTCCTCCGACCTAGTCCGGAAAGGCGGAAGACCTCAACGACGACAGTGGAGGGGGCTAACGACCTCGACGGCGTTCGTAGCGGCTAGTGGAAGCAGAGGAGAGGTCTGCAACATCGGCGGCTCTGATGACGACTGGGGGAGGAAGACGATTGACTGGCGTAGCCGGAAGAAAGGGACGCTCCTGCGGGCAGGTGAAAATGGCTTGAACAGCGCGGCCGGAGGGAGAAGACGGCACGACCGAAAGAAGGAAACAACTTCGACGGTACCACTGGAGGAAGACAAGGGCCTGGTTGTACTTGGTAACCTTCCTCGCTCTCTTCTTGGTCTTTCCTTCCTCTCTAGGCCTTCCTTTTCTTCTCTCTCTTCACTCTTGCCATCCGGGCATCACCTAATTTTATAGTGCGCAGGCCTTCCATTGGGGTTAAGCTTGCTTCCAAGAGGGACTTGAAGCTCCACCACAATACTCAGAACCAAATTTTGGAAGGATTAGGATCCCTTCACAACCGCTTAAAGGAAGTCTCCCATCCGTAGTTGCAATCACAGTCCGACTTGGAGTCGACTCCATGCAAAGCAGTGTGATGGACAATTTGCTCTCTTTCTTTTTTTTCGGGCGATACTTTCTGTATCCATCTCCGACTGATTCCTTCGACCAAAGGGTTTGCTTGACATTTGATTCCAGCCGGAATAACCTGCCTTAACCTGGTGCCCATAACGGTAAGCCTCCTATTTTGTTGGTGATTCCCGCATCCTTCTTCGCCTTGTCCTCCTTCATCCATGAAGTCTAGAAGTCTCGGACTTTGTCAAAACTAGTCCTTCCATGCATATGAGACCTTGCTGGCACCAACTGCAACCCTTAAGGATATTGTTGTTTGACATGGATTGGCTTAGACACCCATCATATTGGGCCTATCTTGGGACTAAGATCAGTCCCTTGACGATGTGTAAAGGATGCACTAAATCAGACCTAAATTAACCCTTGATGGGCTAGGCCAATAGGCATTGATCTCAGGCCATCAAAGTGGACTTATTTGAAGGGTATACCTAAATATAGCTTACAAAGATTTGATTTCATTTAATCTCAATTTATTGGGTGCCAACAGGTAGCTAATGTGCTTTGTCAAGATGCCACCACCTTTCTTTTTGACCCAGCAACCAAGGTAGTTAAACTAGATCTTCTGTTTTTGGATATCAAAAAATTAGACTTATTGCATGTATCCACATTTGAAGTTGCATATGTTTCATACAAATTTTGTAATCCAATTCTCACTTCTTCTATCTTCCCTTAAGCTTGGTCATCATATAATTTTCCAAAGAAATATTTGACCATAATTAATTTGAACCTTGGATCTAAAAAAGCTCTAATTGCAAGCAAGGTATTTGTCTTCTTCCAATATTTTTTCAAATTTCATAAGCATCTTTGATGCCATCAAAGAAATAATTGATAATGAATTTGTAAACCAATGCTTTAAAGTCAAGTGAATGATACAAATACCTCCAACGCAAAGATTTGCTGTTGTAAATTTACTTTCTAACAGTCTCTCATTAACTTCATAAAATAAAACTAGACACTCCAAAATATGCTTGACATTTTCTCAATCATCATCAGATGGCGTATAGACATAAGAAGTATCATATAAGTGTAGAATAGAGAAAACATCTTTAAACTCCATTGTTGTTTCTAACATCAAATATGTGGAATTCCATCTAATAGGCACATCAAGGAGTAAAGACTTTTTAGGACCATTTTCTCTTCTAACTACTTTTATGAAAGTCTCTTTCCTTAGCTGAGAAGATTTGACATGCTTTATACTTTCCCGTACTTTCAAAATAATGCCATCAATCTCTTTTAAACCACTTTGGACAATCAAGTTCAGAATGTGAGCACTACAATGAACATGAAAGAAATACCTATCAAGAACTAATAATTTTCTAAATGTTATATCACTTATCAATTCTTTCACCGCCTTATTGTTAGCACTTGCATTATCCAACACAATTGAGAAAAATTTTATTTGTATATTCCATTCTAACAACTTGTCAAGTAACACATCTATGATTTCTCTATGACCATGTGGTGCTTCAACATGCTCAAAATTGATTATCTTTTTTCTTAATTTCCATTCATCATCAATATAATGGGTTGTCAAACATGAATAACCCACATTACCAATTGATGTCCACATGTCCGAGGTAAGACTCACTCTACAATCAATATTTTTGAACAATAACAAAATTTTATCTTTTTCCTTCATGTATAATTTCATGCAATCACATTTAATTGTTTTACGAGATAGCAACGTAATTTATGGACATTCATTTTTCATGTATTGCCTAAAAAAGTTATGTTTACTTGTGGAGAATGGACAGTGATGAACAATAACCATCTTATTTTCTCATTGTCAAAAACAAAAATATTATTTCACTCACCTATTGCATTATCCATAAGTTCTTCTTTTCTTGTTTGCCTCATTCTTTGAGCATTGACACATTTTGCAGTATGATTTGCTAAATACTTAGTACCACTTGTACTACCTCCAACTAAGCACTTCTCACAATATCGACAAATTACTGACGTACTACCATCATTATTAGTCACTCTCTCAAAATTCAACCAAACCTTAGATCTGAGCTTTCTTCTTCTATGTGGTTGTGTAGCACTTGTTTCTGGATTATCCATATGATAATCTATGCTATCTGAAACACTAGCCATAGATCTACTCGATGATAAGAATGTCACAAAATGTTCACCTAAAAAAGGAGAATAATAGATCATGTATAAAGTACATATCGGTGACAAAATATACACTTTGAAGTATAAGCTATTCCAAAGTTACCAAGAAAGTCAACAAAATTGACTAGAAAGATCAGTTTAAACAAATAATAATAATTTGACAAATACAAAAAATAAATTTAACAAGCGGTTCATATCCAATATGCGTAAACTACAACAAGATAACATTTATCTTGCTCCGATGATAAAAGGCCACGTTTATCCCTCTGAGTATTTCCTCTCATCACCAACAAACATCCATGCTTTTAAAACCAACGGATGCTGATCTAAGCAGCTCTCTCTAGGTCATTCGAATCTATGCTCCACTGCTATAGACGCTGATGCTAGATCAGCGAAGTGTGTAAAACAACGTGCATGAGTAAACTTGAAAAGACGGATCAGGATATAAGAAGCATGCCACATTAGATGAATAATTCAGTTTTTTTGGCTTGTAAGTGCGTACCCCAGGTGGATTTCTTGGGTTTCTTCTTTAAAATAAATTCGCGATCTCATCCCAATGAGACAGAGGCTATCTCTGGGGCTGGACCAGAAAGCTTTTCATCATCCGAATGCCAAGCCACGTAGTCGAAACCACCCTTGTATCTATTCAAGAGCAAGCTATTAAAATGACTCTCGGGAAGAGCTTCATGAACCTAAAACGTTTGAATGTAACAAGGGGAATGAAGCATGTTAATAAAAAGGAAAAGAAAGATGATTCAAATTTTTACATTGCATCATCAGAACTCTACTTAGGGTGTGGTAACTTGATAAAATTATTTGCAGGAAGTGCATTGAGAAAATAGACATTATTTGCGGCAACATAAAAAGGTAAACATACAGGGAATTGATGATAAAAGGTCATGTTTATCTTTTTATTTTATTATTGACACACAAACAAGTGACTTTCCCTTGAGTTTGCCAAATAGTCTTGAATAAGATTAAAGTGGACATTTTGTAATAATTAGATGATATCTCTAATTAACATGTCAAACAACATTCCGAAACCAACAATATTTTATGCCAATTCGATCCACTTGTCAAATGCGATTCTAGAGGCAACAAGATTTTGTGGGATGAAATTTCACATGCAAGAGATTTCCACAAAATTGACCGGAGATGAATCCTTACCAAACCAGGTGTAAGAGAGAGGCCTTCGGGTTAATTTTTGTTTGACTAGCTTTATTGAAATAATTGTTACAAAAAATAATAATCTGGTGCTTACTCTAAAGCACGAAACCTGGTGAACTACTAAAATGACTTCTGGTTCATATCCAGTATGCGTAAACGACAACACAATGACGTTCAGGAAATTAGTACGTAGGACAGAATGTTGTTGAGTTGTGGGCAAGAAAGAATGAAAACAAAATATGTTACCTTTCCACGAACAAGCGGGAAACAAATAGAACAAGCAACCAAACTAGTGAATGTCCTACAGCTTTAGAGTCAAAGATGTCACCTTTCCTGGAATGGAGAACAAAGAGGGAACGTTGGGGAGCCCCGATTACATAAATGCACAGACCATGAGTTGACCGCCCCCCTACATCGTGACAAATTCCTACCGCTACGAGTAGAGAGATGGCCTTTGACTGCGTAGGCGACGGATGATGGTCCCCGGATATTTGGTTTGATCCCTGAAACAGCCGAAAGGTGCCATTTATTGCAAATCGCCCAAACCTAAAATAGGAGCTGCAAAAGGGGGTGGATGGGAGGCCAAGTAAAACAAGGGAAGAACGATTGGGGGTATGCCGTCTATGAAGTTTTGCACTCTCGAGCAACAGACGACGAAAAAAAGGACAACGACGAGGAGAGGAAGCAAGGGGAAGATACAATCACCGTTGCTTGCAGCGGAAACGTGACACCACCAGGCCAAGGGAGTCGAACTGTCGAAGGGTCGAGCAACAAGAAGCCGACTAGACTACCAATACGAACTAAAACCCTAGGTGCCGCCGCGGGATGCCACCAAGCGGAGTCGACATTGCCATAGTGCCTAGCGATGAGAAGCCGAGGGAGCAAGAGCAATCGGGTCCTCAATCTCACGTGCAGCCACGGCATACCACCACCACCAGGCGGAGTCAATGTGTCGGCTGCCGTAGTGCCTATCGTGAGCGATGAAAACTAGAGATGGAGAAGTTGAGGCTCGAGGGAGCAAGACTGCAAGAGCAATCGAGTTGTCGATAATGTGATCGGGGTATCAAGTAGAACCCGAGACATGATAATCGGGTATGTTTAAAATCGGGTGTAATGAAACTCAATGCCAATATTTACCGGAAGCACCAATCAAATGTCTAGACCTACTTCAACAATCTAGTTCAGGGTAATTGACCGGTCTACCAGTGGCCATTTACAGCTCTACTGGTGCCACTCAAACCACCCGTCCGTTGATAACAAAACTCTTGCACTATTTAATTGTTTGGGATGCTATGTTTCTAGCTAGCTAGATCTATTAATACAACCGGAACAGATGCTACCCGCTTCAAGCTGAGGATATGACGAGAGTGAGATCATTAATTATTAGAAGCAGGAATGGATTCTCTCGGCACGGCGGGGCTGTCGTTCAACAGCGCCCGTCTTCTTCGGGTTGTTTTCTCTCTATAGCTTTCTATAACTCTCCCACCAATCGCTTATAGGGTTGCCGGAGGCGCTCTCGTTTCTGCCTCCGGACTTTTGAATGAATGGACTCTTCCAAACGAATTAACAAAGGCTGCGAGACAGGCGAACCCCTAGTCCGCATGCACCGGTGATCGTACAACATATACATCGTTACCAAATCTTGCTTTGTAAACGATCGAGTGGGTGGAAGACGAGATGGGCGAGGAAGACTGGTGAGGGACACTTCGTTGAGCATGCCGCACGCATATATATAGCCTGACTTAATCCGTAGAAGCTCTCTTGGAGTTGGAGGATTCACGCGTACTCTTTGAGGAACGGCATAATGGCTTCTCTTCTTTCCCTCACCGTGCTCCTGTTGTGCGTCTTCTCCCTTCTCGCCTTCCCTGCCGGGGCTCAGCTGAGCCCTAACTACTACGACCATATCTGTCCGGAGGCACTGCCCACCATTAGAAGGGAGGTCCACCATGCCATCGCCAGAGATCCCCGGGCGGGCGCCTCGCTGATCCGGCTGCACTTCCACGACTGCTTCGTCAATGTAAGCCATACTTAGGTATATGTGTATACAGTAATTAATGTTTTTATTAGATATTACTGACCATCGAATCGTCGTCACTACGTGCGCTCTCCGGTACGTCGATGGGCATGCAGGGCTGCGACGGATCTATTCTTCTGGACGACACGCCCACCTTCACGGGGGAGAAGACGGCGAGGCCGAACAACAACTCTATCCGAGGATTCGACGTCATCGACAGAATCAAAGACGCTGTCAACCAAGCTTGCTACGGCAACGTCGTCTCTTGTGCGGACATTGTAGCGGTTGCAGCTCGAGATTCTGTTGTCATTGTGAGTTTAATTCATGCAATCTGCTCTCACTTGGCAAGTTTCACCAAAGTGGCATAGGGTTGTTCACCGATGTTAGGTTCAACACTAAATACCAAACCAATTTATTAAATTAGGTTTTGTTTGGTTTGATTTGACTTATAAATTTGGTTTCTTTTGGTTGGTAAGACTTTCAAATCAAATTAAACAGATAAACTCAAATTATATTAAATATTTATTTTAATTTAGATATAATAATATATACTAATAAAAACAAATTTAATTCTAGCTTAAAAGATAAAACTAATGAAATGTATAAATATGTATACACCAAATTCTAATACAATAAGATTTAAAATAAATCAAATAAAATTATATATACATTCATATATGTACTATATCATGATAAAATATAGTTTGAATCGGACCAAATTATATTTTGCTCAATTAATTTGATTTGATTTGCGCGGCCGGTTGGTTTGGCTGTATTTTCAAAAAGCAAACCAGATCAAAATCATAAACAACCGTCTCTCTCTATATATAGATATAGCTAGCTAGAATATAATCTGAAATGGAACAGTACGTTCAACCCTCATATATCTCATCATACACAGCTCGGAGGGGCTTCCTACGCGGTGCAGCTGGGAAGAAGGGACTCCACGACTGCAAGTAGGGACGCCGCCAACAAGAACATCCCCGCTCCTTCCCTCAGCCTGTCGGGCCTCCTCTCCAGCTTCCAGGCGCAGGGTCTCGACATGAAGGACCTGGTGGTGCTGTCCGGGGGGCACACCGTCGGCGTGGCGCGGTGCCGCTCCTTCCGGAGAAGGATCTACGGCGAGACCACCGTCGACCCCGAATTCGCCCGCCTCGCCAGGATGCAGTGCCCCACCTCCGGCGGCGGCAACAATCTCTACCCGTTGGACTGCACGACGGCGCGCTTCGACGCAGTCTTCTACAAGAACCTGATGGAGAAGAAGGGCCTCCTTCACTCGGACCAGGAGCTGTTCAGGGGCGACGGAAGTGAGAGCGACAGGAGGGTGAAGTACTACAGCGACAACCCGGAGGTCTTCTGGGAGGACTTCGGCGTTTCCATGATCAAGATGGGGAGCATCAAGCCGCTGACCGTCTCTGAGGGCGAGATCCGCTTCAACTGCCGAAGAGTCAACTGATCAGGAAGACGTACGGGTGAGAGAGTGCCCTTAAAGAGATATATAACAGGCAGGCATCTGTGTGTTGGTATGCATCTGTGTTGGCCGTTCTCGTTTTGCTTATTTCCGTCCGTCTTTTCTTCCAAGGATCGGCTGCCTCAGAAGAAATAATTAACCTCTGGTTAATGTTTTGTCTGTATGTATATCTTGGTACGTAATCACTGCGTTGTTTAATAAATTCATTAGATAATCTAATTTATTGAGATGACAAAGAACTTGATGATATGTGACCCCTGTGAATAATTTTAGCAGCCAAAGTTGGGAGGAATCATACACGTTTAGCACTATTTGGGCTAGCAACAGACAACCTAGAAAAAGGCCAAAGTAGAGCCTAATGGGGTGTTTGGTTGCATGATTAATGAAGGTTTTGTTTTAATTTTTAAAAATTGTAAGAAAACTTGTTAAAAGAGGTGTTTGGTAACCATGACAATTTTATGTTTTGAAAGTGATTTTCTTCTTAAACAAAAAAAGAGGGTCTCACTTCTTTCTTTTTTCTTGTGGTCCCCCACTTTGTTTGGTCATGTGATGTAGTTACTCTTTTTTATAATCACATCCCTCCAAACATGATAATTTTATGTCATGAGTTGGTTCACTTTTTATTTTAATACAATTTTTATCATGAAAATGTACAAAAAATTATCATGCAACCAAACACCCCATAATATTTGGTAATTTAATAATAATAAGTGTAACGCATTGATTGATTTGTAAATAAAATTAAATTAGTATATTACTAATAATTTCAGTTAACTATTTTTTAGATGTTGAGTTGAAAAAATTTAAAACTTAAGTGGAAAGAAAGATGAGGATGAGTCATCTTTTGGAAATATTATTAATTAATACGATTGTTGAGTGAACCGACTAGTTTTATTGTTGTAACAAAAAATAATAAAAGAAATAAAAGAAATAAAACACGGAGGAGGCACAACACTGGCCAGTATAGATGTCTAACTGTTATCGATTACTCGGCCTGCTCATACTAATTGTGAAATTCTTATGGGGTGTTTGGTTGCATGATAATTTTTTGTGCACTTTCATGATAAAAAATTATATTAAAATAAAAAGTGAACTAACCCATGACATAAAATTATCATGTTTGGAGGGATGTGATAACAAAAAATAGTTACTATCATTCATGACCAAACAAAGTGGGGGACCACAAGAAAAAAGAAAGAGGTGAGACACACCTTTTTTGTTTAAGAAGAAAATCACTTTCAAAACATAAAATTGTCAAGGTTGCCAAACACTTTTTTAAACAAGTTTTCTTACAATTTTTAAAAATTAAAATAAAAACCTCCATTATCATGCAACCAAACACCCCCTTAACAACCAAATTACATATAACCGTTTTAATTTCAAACTTGTTTGTCTCATACTATCTATAGATATAATTGTCTCATATGATCTGTACATATAATATGGTCTATACATATATTTCATACAACATGTACATACACTATGCTTCATAAAAACCTTAGTTTATAAAGCATGTTCATAAAATCAGTTCATAAAATATGTACATTCAATATGTTAACAAGTTTCATACAACGTGCACATATAATTAACATGCTCATACATACAACCAATTCATATAAGGTGTTGCATACAAATATATACATACAATTATAAATTAATGTACAACATACAAATATAGAAGCAGAAGAACAGATAAAACTAATATATATATATATGTTAAGTGTTCAAACACAATAAACTCATTAAAATTATGTCATGATACAAAAACAATACAATCTCACTTGGCCTATCCAAAAAGTATCTCATCTTCGTTGTCCTGATCTTCGTCCTCTCTATCCTCCTCACTATGTTTCAAAGGTGACATCGATATCGACAGATTATCTCACTGGGAGTCATTCTAACCTTGCATGATTAATATTATATTAAAAAAACCTTTCATGTATCATATAAAAATCATAATTATATACTCCTATATTCTTCAATAAATGAATATGGTAATCGTTACCTTCAACAAAAAAGTAATAACACATGTAGTAGTAGCGATAGCTTGATAGCGATAGTAGCAATAGTAGCGATAGCGATGCTTGATAGCTTGATAATAGCAGCGATAGCGATGGCAGTAGTAGTAGTAGCGATAGCTGATAGTAGCGATAGCTTGATAGTAGTAGCAGTAGTAGGAGTAGTAGTAGTAGCAGTAGCAGCAGTAGTAGTAGTAGCAGTAGCAGTAGCAGTAGTAGTACCTCTCTTCTTCATTGTCGTCCTCTCCGCCCCCACGGCTGATTTATGCCGCTTCCCTCTTCTCCTCATCCTCTTTGAGCTTGACTATTATGTACCCATGTCGTCGTCCACCCTCTCCCGACTTCTTTTCTTTCCCATCATCCTCTTCCTTCTCTATTGTGCCTCTGCCTCTGTCATCGTCGCTGCCTCCTCATACCATAATATTCTCCTGGAGGTGAAGTCTTCATTTCTGGAAGACCCCCATGGCGTGCTCGATGGCTGGTCATCAAAAAGCCCCAATTGCTACGACTGGAATGGCATCTCCTACAAGGACGTCGTCAACATTGGGGCCATCCTCAACATTAGGGCCCCAATTGCCCCAATTGCTATAGTTTGAATGGCGGCAGAGGCGGGACGTGTGCACACCCGCCCCCCCCGCCCCCCGTCCACCCTCTCTCTCTCCATGTCAGGGGTGGCAGCGATGCCACCGCCGAGAGCCAGCTAGACATGCTCGGGTCGCTAGTGGACACAAAGATCTAGGCAAGGAGGAGGAGAAGATGGAGGCCGGAGAGACAACGGCTGCCTCTGGCCCGTTCTCGTCATCGTTGTTGTTGGATAGGATGGTGGTGAAAGTTGGTGGTCATCTGCCGGAGACGGGGGCATCAATCGCAGAGTAGGACTTGGTAACCACCGCAGCAGAGTTCTCCTCGACGAAGGGTGCCATCGCCGCATCGCGACGATGGATACAGTGCCATCCTGAGCACCACGGTCCTAGAAGTGAAAGTCTCATCGATAACGAAGCAGGACTTGGCAAGGCTGTGAAGGAGGGGTAACCGACAATGAGGAAGATGACGTCGGAGTTGCAGGTGACAAAGAGAGGGGAGTTAGACGTGTGTTGTTAAACATGACTCAATAAATTTTAAAAATTATACCAGTTTTACCAAAAATTAAAATTGAGGTGACAAATTGTCTTGATTTCAAAAATAAGAGTGCATGAGAAATAAAGTGGAACCAAACACCCTATAAAGAAGAAGAAGAACAAGAAGAAGAAGAAGAAGAAGAAGAAGACGATAGTGATGACGACGATGACAATGACGATGATGATGAAGAAAAAGAAAATGAAGAAGAAAAAATAAAGAAGACAATGAGAATGAGAAGAATGACAAAGAGAAGAAGAAAGAAAATAAAGAAGAAAAAATAAAGAAAATGATGAAGAATCAAAAGAATGACAAAGAGAATAAGAAGAAGAAGAAGAATGAGGAGCATAAAAGAGGAAGAAGAAGAAGAAGAAGAAGAAGAAGAAGAAGAAGAAAAAGAAGAAGGAAAAAGAGTGAGAAGAGAATTAATAAGATAAACGAAGAAAAATAGAATACATAATAATAATAATAATAATTTATTAATCATCAATATACATATATATGATATTTTCATAAAATATGATTTAGAATAGCTCAAATAAAACCATATATAATATTAAATAGTAATAAACCAGAACAAACCAAATTAGTTTGATTTATGGTTTGGAACCAAACCAAATTAGTTCATTTTAAATTTTTTTATGATTTTGAACCAAACATAATTAGTTCAGTTTAAGGTTTGTTTATACTTTTGAACCAAATCGAATTAGCTCTATTTACAATTTGTTTATGGTTTTGAACCAAACCGAATTAGTTTAGTTATATTTTTTTTATGGTTTTGAACCATATTTATGGTTTTGGTAAAAATCCTCTGAAACCAAATTGAATGGAAGTTTTTACACCACTATAACTTAAAATAAATCTATCTAAGAATGAGCTTAACCTTTACATAATTTAACAACACATCAAATTAAACATCTAAAAAAATTAACACTTAGAGCACCTATTTAAACAAGTATATAAATATTTAAATAAAAAACTTAAATATTACTCTAAAATTTTAAAAATCTTTTAATTTTAATTTATACATACAAGAAAATTTTAACAACAATCTAAACATAGCTAAACTAATATATTTACATCTAAATGAAGTTTAAATATTAAATAAAATATATGTTAAAATTAGGGTCAATTTTATACCTTACATGAGGAGATCCAAGGCAATGTTGTATGCAACGATGAGGTGACGATTGGTGGCAACGGTGGTGACCACCAATGATCCGGGGGGCACACCGTCGGCGCGGCGCGGTGCCGCTCCTTCCGGAGAAGGATCTACGGCGAGACCACCGTCGCCAGGATGCAGTGCCCCACCTCCGGCGGCGGCAACAATCTCTACCCGTTGGACTGCACGACGGCGCGCTTCGACGCCGTCTTCTACAAGAACCTGATGGAGAAGAAGGGCCTCCTCCACTCGGACCAGGAGCTGTTCAGGGGCGACGGAAGTAGGGCTGTCAATGGGCCGGGCCCGGCCCGGCCCGTGCTCGGCCCGATCTAGACCCGTCTAATATAGAACGGGCTGGCCCGGCCCGGCCCGCATTGTGTTAACAACTCAACCCGGCCCGGCCCATAAAAAATATAAATTGGGCCCGGCCCGGCCCGGCCCGACCCATCTTATTTAAAATATAATTTTATACTCATCCTGATTGTCGCACGAGGGGAAGAAGGGGAGGCATGGGCATGAGGGGGGATCCGCGGGCGAGGGTGGCGAGGGGGGGGTGCAGGCGGGGCTGGGGTGCTGCAGGCGCGGGGCTGAGGGGCTGGGGTGCTACGGCCGACGGTGGCTGGGCCGAAGGTGGCGCGGCTCGCGGGGTGGCAGGGGGTGGACAGCCGCGGCGGGGCTGAGGGGTGGCGCGGGGAAGCAGGCGGCCGACGGAGGGGCTGGGGGTGCAGGCTCACACGGTGGCGGTGGCTGGCACGAGGGTGGCGAGGGGGTGCGGGGCGGGCCGACGGCGATGGGGCTCGCATTGGAGAGGAGGGCGGACGGGCGCGGGGTGCAGGGTCGACGGCGGGGCCGAGGGGTGCACGCGGGGTCGACGGGCACGCGGGGTCGACGATCCCCGCCGGCGGTGCTCCAATCGCCCCCCTCCCCCACCCCCGGCGGACGGTAGGCCCGGCGGCCCCGGCGGCCCGCGGAGGTGCTCCAATCGCCCCCTCCCCCCCCACCGTGGCAGATGCCCCCGTCTCCGTCTCCCCCCCCCCCGGGCGGACCGACGCTCCCCCCCTGCGGCGGACGGAGCCCCCCGGCGTACAGAGCCCTCCCCCCCCACGGCGAGAGTCCCCTCCGTCTCCCCCGGTGGACCGACGATCCCCGCCCGCCCGCCGGCGGTGCTCCAATGCCCCCCCCCCCGGGCTCCCTGCGGACAGTCGCCCCTCTCCCCCACCCCCCCCCGGCGGACAGTCGCCCGGCGGCCCGCGGGCTTGGTCTCGTGGCCCGACCAAGAACCCGCGAGCTTGCTCTCTGGCCCGAGTCTAGGTCCAAAGCTAGCCCAGCCCGTGGGCCCGCGGGCCAGCCCAGCCCGTTGCCGCCCCTAGACGGAAGCGAGAGCGACAGGAGGGTGAAGTACTACAGCGACAACCCGGAGGTCTTCTGGGAGGACTTCGGCGTTTCCATGATCAAGATGGGGAGCATCAAGCCGCTGACAGGCTCTGAGGGCGAGATCCGCTTCAACTGCCGAAGAGTCAACTGATCAGGAAGACGTACGGGTGAGAGAGTGCCCTTAAAGAGATATATAACAGGCAGGCATCAGTGTGGTGGCATGCATCTGTGTTGGCCGTTCTCGTTTGCTTATTTCCGTCCGTCTTTTTCTTCCAAGGATCGGCTGTCTCCGAAGAAATAATTAACCTCTGGGTTAATGTTTTGTCTGTATATATATCTGGGTGCGTAATCACTGCGTTGTTTAATAAATTGATTAGATAATCTAATTTAAGGAGATGACAACGAACTTGATGATATATATATGACCCCTGCTAATAATTTTGGCAGCCAAAGTTGGGAGGAATCTTTTTTTTTTGACATGGCACAGTGGCCAGGAAGTGGCGAGGGTTCGAGTGCTCCGGCGAACACCCGAACCCCACAGGATGACGAACCCCACAGGATGACCCCCCGTCCCCTGCAGGGAAGGCCCCGGCTGATCAGCCGGGATTCGAACCCCCGCCACCCCCGCGGAGGTGACGTCGTGCCAACCGTGCCACGCACGGCCGACCAAAGTTGGGAGGAATCATACACGTTTAGCACTATTTGGGCTAGCAACAGACTACCTAGAAAAAGGCCAAAGTAGAGCCTAATATTTGGTAATTTAATAATAATAAGTGTAACGCATTGATTGATTTGTAAATAAGATTAAATTAGTATATTACTAATAATTTCAGTTAACTATTTTTTAGATGTTGAGTTGAAAAAATTTAGAACTTAAGTGGAAAGAAAGATGAGGATGAGTCATCTTTTGGAAACATTATTAATTAATACGATTGTTGAGTGAACTAACTAGTTTTATTTTTGTAACAAAAAATAATAATATAAATAAAAGAAATAAAACACGGAGGAGGCACAACACTGGCCAGTAGAGATGTCTAACTGTTACCGATTACTCGACCTGTTCATATTAATTATGAAATTCTTAACAACCAAATTACATATAACCATTTTAATTTCAAACTTGTTTGTCTCATACAATCTATGGATATAATTATCTCATATGATCTGTACATATAATATGTTCTATACATATATTTCATGCAACATGTACATACACTACGCTTCATAAAAACCTTACATATTTTATAAAGCATGTTCATAAAATCAGTTCATAAAATATGTACACTCAATACGTTAACAAGTTTCATACAACGTGCACATATAATTAACATGCTCATACATACTTTATCCTTATAAGGTGTTGCATAAAAATATATACATACAACTATAAATCAATGTACAACATACAAATATAGAAGCAAAAGAACAGATAAAACTAAAATATATATATATATGTGTGTGAAGTGTTCAAACACAATAAACTCTTAAAAATTATGTCATGATACAAAGACAATACAATCTCACTTGGCCTAGTAGTAGTGGTAGTGGTAGTGGTAGTGGTAGTGGTAGTGGTAGTCGTAGTCGTAGTAGTCGTGGTCGTAGTCGTGGTCGTAGTCGTAGTAGTAGTAGTAGTAGTCGTAGTCGTAGTCGTAGTAGTAGTAGTAGTCGTAGTGGTAGTGGTAGTGGTAGTGGTAGTGGTCGTCGTAGTGGTCGTAGTAGTCGTAGTAGTAGGCGGCTGGACATGCTCGGGTCGCTGGTGGACACAAAGATCCAGGCGAGGAGGAGGAGAAGATGGAGGCCGGAGAGACAATGGCTGCCTCTGGCCCGTTCTCGTCATCGTTGTTGTCGGATAGGATGGTGGTAAAAGTTGGTGGTCATCTGCTGAAGACGGGGGCATCAATCGCAGAGTAGGACTTGGCAGCCGCCGCAGCAGAGTTCTCCTCGACGAAGGGTGCCATCGCCGCATCGCGACGATGGATACAGTGCCATCCTGAGCACCGCAGTCCTCGCAGTGAAAGTCTCATCGATAACGAAGTAGGACTTGGGCAAGGCTATGAAGGAGGGATAACCGACAATGAGGAAGACGACGTCGGAGTTGTAGGTGATAGAGAGAGGGGAGTGAGACGTGTGTTGTTAAACATGACTCAATAAATTTTAAAAATTATACCATTTTTACCAAACACACCAGATGTGTGTTTGTGTGATTTTAAAATTAAAATTGAGGTGACAAATTGTCTTGATTTCAAAAATAAGAGTGCATCAGAAATAAAGTGGAACCAAACACCCTATAAAGAAGAAGAAGAAGACGACGACAATGATAGTGATGACGACGATGACAATGACGATGATGATGAAGAAAAAGAAAATGAAGAAGAAAAAATAAAGAAGACAATGAGAATGAGAAGAATGACAAAGAGAAGAAAGAAAATAAAGAAGAAAAAATAAAGAAAATGATGAAGAATCAAAAGAATGACAAAGAGAATAAGAAGAAGAATGAGGAGAATAAAAGAGGAAGAATAAAAGAAAGAAAAGAAGAAGAAGAAGAAGAAGAAGAAGAAGAAGAAGGAAAAAGAGTGAGAAGAGAATTAATAAGATAAAAGAAGAAAAATAGAATACATAATAATAATAATATATTAATCATCAATATACATATATATGATATTTTCATAAAACATGATTTAGAATAGCTCAAATAAAACTATATATAATATTAAATAGTAATAAACCAAACCAAACCAAACTAGTTTGATTTATGGTTTTGAACCAAACCGAATTAGTTCATTTTAAATTTTTTTATGATTTTGAACCAAACATAATTAGTTCAGTTTAAGGTTTGTTTATAGTTTTGAACCAAACCAAATTAGCTCTATTTACAATTTGTTTATGGTTTTGAACCAAACCGAATTAGTTTAGTTATATTTTGTTTATGGTTTTGAACCGTATTTATGGTTTTGGTAAAAATCCTCTGAAACCAAATTAAATGGAAGTTTTTACACCACTATAACTTAAAATAAATCTATCTAAGAATGAGCTTATGGGGTGTTTGGTTGCATGATAATTTTTTGTACACTTTCATGATAAAAAATTTTATTAAAATAAAAAGTGAACCAACTCATGACATAAAATTATCATGTTTGGAGGGATGTGATAACAAAAAAGAGTTACTATCATTCATGACCAAACAAAGTGGGGGACCACAAGAAAAAAGAAAGAGGTGAGACCCTCTTTTTTTTTAAGAAGAAAATCACTTCCAAAACATAAAATTGTCAAGGTTGCCAAACACCTCTTTTAACAAGTTTTCTTACAATTTTTAAAAATTAAAATAAAAACCTCCATTATCATGCAACCAAACACCCCATTAACCTTTACATAATTTAACAACATGTCTAATTAAACATCTAAAAAAGTTAACACTTAGAGCACCTATTTAAACAAGTATATAAATATTTAAATAAAAAACTTAAATATTACTCTAAAATTTTAAAAAACTATTTAACCTTAATTTATACATACAAGCAAATTTTAACAACAATCTAAACATAGCTAAACTAATATATTTACATCTAAATGAAGTTTAAGTATTATATAAAATATATGTTAAAATTAGGGTTAATTTTATACCTTACATAAGGAGATCCAGGGTAATGTTGTATGCAACGATGAGGTGACGATTGGTGGCAACGGTGGTGACCACCAATGAGCTAGGTAGAAGGCGGCGACGACAAGGCAGTGTGACAACAATTTTTACTTGTGACTTGAGAGAAAAGAGAAAAGATAAGGGGGAAGGAGAAATGGGGTTGTCACGGAAAATATAAGTGGACCATTGACGATGGATCCTTATAGTTGTCACCAATGGTACACTTATTACAAGGGTTGTAAATAGAGTGGATATGATATTTTTGTATCCTCTTTGTTTTGCTAAATTGATGATCAATATCGGGTTAGTGTTGGATATAGATATGAATTGAACATTTTAAATTGGATATTATTTTGATTTAAAGTAGATACAGACAATATCTTGTTTGAAATTTCAATTAAATTTTATTTGATTAATACATCATTTATGTCTATATTATCCTCAAGGTAATGATCAAGTAAAAACCACTAATAAAAGTTTGATAAAAATTGCTAAAAGATGTGTGAGGCTAACAAATTCGCAGATTGGCCAGATAAGCTAATAAATGCTCTATGAGCTAATCACACTTCAGTCCAAACCCCCACAGGACAAATTCTCTATGTCTTGTCATATGGGATACAAGTTTTAGTCGCATATGAAGTACTCATTCTCTCTCTTCAAGTCCAGATTGATCAAGACATCCCTATGGATGAGTGCCAAGAATCCCTTCTTACGCATCTCAAACTCTTGGACAAAAGGAGACTGGCCACTGCCGAACATACTAGAACTTACCAAAACATGCTTAAAAGATTTTATTATAAAAGGGTGGTTGAGAGAAATTTGAAATCGATGAGGTGTGCTTAAAGAATATATGTTAAATCGGTCGGTCCTGTAGACACGCAATTTTGGTCCAGTTGAAAAGCTTAAATTCTGGTTTTCATGAAGAATATTTGAGTAACCTTTCAAGGGAACCAAGTTTTCCAGAAAAATCAAGTTTTTTGGCGCATTCCGAAGAAGTTCGATAAGACGTTGACTAGGGTCAAAGCGCCAAGCGCCCTACTTATAGGGCACCAGGCACCCTATAAATGGGGCACCAGGCTCCCTATAAATAGGGCGCCTGGCGCTCGGTCGAATCGATTCGACCGATTGATTCGACCGCTCACTGGGACTCACCTTATCGATCTGACATGGCTCATGATGCTAGCGCCCCATATATAGGGCGCATTGCCGCGTGGAACTGGTTTTTAGATTTGACCAAAGTGCCCTCTTTTTTGCTATAAATAGGCACCCGTTTGGAGCTTTGAGGAGATTCCAGCTTCGTCCAACCACCCAGCTCATCCAATACCACGAATCCAAGCTCTCAACACACTCCCTAAGCTCTCAAATCACCTCAAAACTCTCTCCCAAAAAGCTCAAAACCTACAGTTTCAGCCACCCAGAAATACAGTTTTCTACTGACTTTGAAAGCCTCTACTCACAATTTTATTACATCCAACGACCAAACACCCTACCATTTGCATCATTTACATATTGGCTATAAGGAGGAGCTCCCGTTTCGTCTTGGAGGTCTTCCTACACTCCGGGGCGACGCCGCGAAGAAGGGAAGAAAATCTGCTGATACCAGTCCCTGGTGCCCCATAAATAGGGCGCTTTGACTTTAGTCAACGTGCCCCATAAAGGAGACACCTGCAGCAGGCGCCCCATATATGGGGCACTAGACGAAGGACTCACTAAGCTCTCTTCTTTCGGCTGGTCGAGAGAGAAGTCGGAACCTAACAATCTCCCTGCTTCCAAAGGTACGACGGTTATTTTTATTCTTCATTTTTATTTCTTTCTATTATATTTTGGAGCCTTTGGCTCCTGGCGACCACAACCACTAACATCCCATCCACCAAGACCCCAAAGCAAGCATAGGGGCCAGAAAAGGGAGATCTACGGATCCTGTTTCAGGTACTTACACCTTTTGGCGACCACAGTGGGACCGACTTTGCTTTAGTGAGTTCTTCTTTTCTTTCCTAAGAATGTCCACTTAAAAACATGTTTATTTTCACTCTAATTCTCATTTAAGCCATTTTCATTTCCTTGCTTTTCTATTTACTTGCTTACATGTGTGTTTATTTCCTTGGAGCATCATCTAGTTTCTTCCGATTCACTTGCTTTCCGTTGGTCCTTTTAAAAGCATAACAATCTGATTTCTAGCTTTGTTTATCAACTTATTTCACTTAGCATCTTAGATATTGTCTTCTTTCATCCCTTGTTAAGTATACTTGCCTATTTTCTTCTAAGTCTAGTTCTTCTTCAGTAAATTTTCAAAGCATGCTTAGTTAAAATTAGTGCTTTCTACCATCTTAGTTTAATTTCATATCATTGTCTTGTTTACTTGCTTTCTACAACATCCCATTGATCATTGTATGCTTTTTCCTCTTGCTTGCTTCTTAATTCCTTCACATTTCACTCGCATTTAGCTTGCATTGGAGTTTTGGCTCCTTAGGTCATCCGAGAAGGGAGGCTCTCTCCTCCCAAAGCCCCACACATCCAAAAACCCCTCTTGGTGGTTGCCAACTCCTCCTCCGGGGATTCCCTATCGGAAGGACTGGGTAGCTTCCATCATGGCCTCCGTAAGTCCCTAGACATGAAGGATTCCCTCTTCACTGATCGGGCAGGTTGTACCTTTTCACCCCAAATCCCGAAGTACTTATTACCTATCGTTGTGAAAAGAGTGACAACCTTAGATTGCTCGACGTTGTGAGAGTATAGGGTCCTACCTATTTATTTGAGCGGACAATATTTCTCTTAACAAGCCATTAATTTGAGGATGAAACAAAAAAATTTGCGTTAATCATTCCAATTGTTTGCAAACAAAAATTGAAAATTAAACAAAAATTCCAAAATCACTTAAAAAACAAAACAAAAAATTTGCTTGAGGTTAATTTGCTTGATAACTTGCGTGTCCAACAAAAGAAAATCAAAACAAAAAAGGGGGGTCAAAAATCAAAACCAAAAAAATCCTTGAGCTTTTATTTGTCAACCTTCTTTTTCTATTGTGTTTATAAATTTAAGGTTGGGACGAGTTATCAGAATGGTGGATCAAAGATACGAGCAGCTGCAGTTGGAGTATGACTAGTCTTATTTCTACCTTGATGTCGTATGTACCGTTAATGAACCCGAGGTTCTCCCTGAACCTAGTCAAACTTCTCCTCAACCCAATCTAAATTCACTTTGGGAGGCATTCTCACATGCCGACCCTACCCAACTTCAGGCTATCGAAGCTATCCTCAAGGGCAAGTCATCCGCCTGTAGACACGCAATTTTGGCCTAGTTGGAGAGCTTAAATTCTTGTTTTTTTGAGTAACCTTTCAAGGGAACCGAGTTTTCCGGAAAAATTAAGGTTTTTGGCACATTTCAAAGAGGGCAAAACCCTGTGTATAAGGGTACCTAGCGCCCTACTTATAGGGCACCAGGCGCCCTATAAATAGGGCACCAGGCGCCCTGTTTATAGGGCACCAGGCGCCCTATAAACAGGGCACCTGGCGCCCTGTATACAGGGCACCAGGCGCCCTATAAACAGAGCGCCTGGATCCAAATTAAATCGATTTGACGGCTGATTTGACCCCCCCCCACAGTGACTTGTCTTGTCGAGCTGACATATCTCATGATGCTAGCGCCCCATATACAGGGCGCTATGCCACATGGCACTGTTTTTCGAAAATGGCCAAAGTGCCATCTTTTGGGCTATAAATAGCCCCCCATTTGGAGCTTGGAGGAGGTTCCAACTTCGTACCACCCTAGAGCTCATCCAACACTACGATTCTAAGCCATCCACACCCTCCAAAAGCCTCCAAATCGATCCAAATTCGTTCACCAAAAACCCAACTTTGAGAGCTTCTACCCGTCTCTCCTCTTACATCCAGCACCCAAACCCTCTTCCATTGGCTTCATTTGAGTATTGTCTACCAGGAGGAGCCCCTACTTCGTCCCGGAAGCCATCCAGCACTTCGGAGCGGCGCCGCGAAGAGAGGAAGAAAATCTGTTCGGGCCAGACTTAGTGCCCCGTATACAGGGCACTTTGACTTGGTCAACGCGCCCTATAAGGGGGGCACCTGCTCCTGCCGCCCTATATACAGGGCACCAGGAAGGGCAGAAGTTCGTTTTGTCATTTTCGGAGTCCGATCGCCCGTTTAATCGAGTTCTTATCTTCCTTTTTTGCCTTAGCATTGATCATCATGTTATTTGGCATGTCTTAGAACATTTTGCATCTCATATATGTTTAAAAACCTACCAAAAATAGGGGTTGGGATTCCGTCCCAATCCGGTTAGTCTTTTTCCTTTTGCATGTTTGAATTCGAATTTGAGCACGATACTATGCTTTCATTAGAACTAATCAAGGAAAGTGGGGTCGGGAGTCGGGACCGGGTCGGTTTGGCCCCAAACCGACCCGGGTCGGCCGGGGTCGCGACCCGGGTCGGGACGGGGTCGGCCCGGGTCGCGAAAAATAATAATAAAAAATTAAAAATGGGGTCGGGGTCTTGGGGTCGCGACCGGGTCGGTCGGCCCCAAAACTGACCGGGTCGGGTCCGGGTCGCGACCCGGGTCGCGACCCGGCGAACCATGGAACTAATGAACACTTCACTTGTTTCTATGTTTTCTTATGGACATTTTTAGGTAAATCCGATTGAGGCGGAGCTTCAACCGGATCGAAGACCAAGGACTCACTAAGCTCTCTTCTTTCGGCCGGCCGAGAGAGGAGAAGTCGGAACTCAACAATCTCCCCGCTTCCAAAGGTACGACGGTCATTTCTCCATTTCATTTCCTTTCATTCTACTATATTTTGGAGCTTTTGGCTCCTGGCGACCACACCCACTAACATACCACCCACCAAGTCCCCAAAGACAAGCGTAGGGGCCGGAAGGGGGAGATCCGCGGATGTCCCGTTTCGGGTGCTTACACCTTTTGGCGACCACGGTGGGACCGACTTTGCTTTAGTGAGTTCTTCTCTTCTTTCCTAAGAATGTCCACTTGAAAACATGCTTATTTTCACTTTAGTTCTCATTTAAGCCATTTCCATTTCCTTGCATTGCTATTTACTTGTTTACATGCTTGTTTGTTTCCTTGAAGCATCATCTTGTTTCTTTCAAGTTTACTTGCTCTCTGTTTATCTTTTTAAAAGCATACCGATCTGATTTCTAACTTTGTTAATCAACTTATTTCACCTTAGTATTTTAGATATCATCTTCTTTCATCCCTTGTTAAGTATACTTGCCAATTTCTTTCTAAGTCTAGTTCTCCTTTAGCAAATCTTTCAAAGCATGCTTAGTTAAATTAGTTCTTTCTTCCATCCTAGTTTAATTTCATATCATTGTCTTGCTTCCTACAACATCTCATTAATCATTGTATGCTTTTATTTTCTTCTTGCTTGCTTCTTATTCCTTGACATTTCACTTGCATTTAGTTTGCATTGGAGTTTCGGGTTCGCCCGTCTCTTTAGGACATCCGAGAATGGAGGCTCTCTCCTCCCAAAGCCCCACACACCCAAACACCCCTCTTGGTGGTTGCCAACTCCTCCTCCGGGGATTCCCTCTCGGAAGGACCGGGTAGCTTCCATCAAGACCTCCGTAAGTCCCCAGACGTGAAGGATTCCCTCTTCACTTATCGGGCTGGTTGTACCATTTTATCCCAAAACCCGGAGTACCTATTACCTATCGTTGTGAAAAGAGTGACAACCTTAGATTGCTCGGCGTTGTGAGAGCATAGGGTCCTACCCATTTATTTGAGTGGCCAATATTTCTCTTAACAAGCCATTGATTTGAGGTTGAAACAAAAAATTTGCGTTAATCATTCCAAGTCTTTGCTATTACTTGTTTACAAACAAAAACTAAAAATTAAACAAAAATCCCAAAATCACCTAAAAAGAACCAAAACAAAAAATTTGCTTGAGGTTAATTTGCTTGACTACTTGCTTGTCCGACAAAAGAAAATCAAAACAAAAAAGGGGTCAAAAATCAAAATTTAAAAAAATCCTTAAGCTTTTATTTGTCAACTTTCTTTTTCTATTGTAAGGTCAGGTCGAGTTATCGGAATGGCGGATCAAAGATACGAGCAACTACAGTTGGAGTATGACCAATCTTATTTCTACCCTGATGCCGTATGTGCCGTCATTGAACCCGAAGTTCTCCCCGAACCTAGTCAAACTTCTCCTCAACCCAATCCAAATTCACTTTGGGAGGCATTTTCTCATGCTGACCCTACCCAAATTCAAGCTATCAAAGCCATCCTCAAGGGCAAGTCGCCCGCCGACCACATTCCTCCCGAAGATGGTCTTCACATCTCTACCCCTCGGTCGGTAGCACATCAACCCAATGTGCCCACTCATGGCCATTCTTATACCGGGCTCGTAGCCCCAATTTCTCCTCATCTGGTGGCTAATCTAGATCATCCCAATCTGAATGCCGTTGCTCCTTCTAGGCCACCAGTTTATTCCTCTAATCATCTCAACCCTACTCACCCTTTGGTGCATCCCCCAATGTACCCTTCTTATCCGGCCACTTCGGCCCATCAAATCCCAATTCCGGTGCACCAAGCACCCACTTCTCCTCCTCCTCTTAGGGAACCTTCTGTCGATCAGGCCATGATTAACAAGATCAATCGCATGGATGAGCAGTATAGAGAGCTTAGATGTTTAATCGACACCAAGGCAGTCCTCGAAATTTCTCTTCCTTCTCTCCCTACTTTTCATCTACCTCCCTCTGAGATGCCGGTATACCGTTGCTACAACGGAACCGGTAATCCCTTCATTCACATCAAGGACTTTCTTTACGAGTCGGTAATGTGGCAAAATGATCCAAGGGCCCTTGCTTTTCTTTTCAGAAGATCATTAGAGGGATCAGCTTTAGAGTGGTTCTACTCGCTTGACTCTTTGGAGGCGAGTAACTTTGAAATTGTCAAAGCTAAATTTTTGCAGAGATATCAAGACAGGGTCGGACCAACATATTCCATCACTGACCTCATGGACGAAAGAATGAAAAATGATGAAGATTTTACCAGATATGCTGATAGATGGAGGGCAATGGCAGAAAAGCTGACGAATGCACTGTCAGAACCGGAGCAAGTGAAGATGATCATCACCAATGCCACTCCGGCCTTAAAGAATATGCTGGCTTTGCATCACCCCACCTCCACGAGTGAACTTTATGAGAGGGAACGGTACATTCAGACACAGCTTAGGGACTCACCTATCATGAACTTGTTTGATCCTAGACCCCGAGCTGTTAAGAAAACCACTTTTACCACAACCGGCCCAGTGACTGAGGGCGTAGTGACAAACGAAAACCTTAACGTTTTAGGGAACCCATCTATAAATTATCAACACCAGTTCAGGAACCCTCAACAAAATCAACCATTTAGAAACCCTCATCAACCTCAACCTCAACCTCAATTCCAGCCCCGTCAGCAACAAGCCCCGATCTGTCAGCAACCGCAAGCCCCAGTTCCCCAACCAGCGAGACAACAACTGGCCAACTACAACCAGGCACCCCCTCCCATGGCCTATGAACCCCGAAAGGTTGGACCCAAGAGGAATGATTACCCGCCTTTGCCGTACTTCCTCGTGGACATCTTTAACGCACTCATGGCGGCAGGGCAAATTGCATTGCCAAGGGAGAAGTCGGAGTGGCCTCAGAATGCCAACACAGAGCGATACTGCTTGTTCCATAGATATCCTGGGCACACTGTGGAAAATTGTTTTCAGTTCAAAGACTATATCCACGATCTTAATGAGCAAGGCAGTATTGACTGGGACCATATGGGGGAATACTTCAGAACAGTGAAAAATCAACCTCAACGACGGCATGTACCAGCTCAGCAGCAACAACAACAGAACCCCGGCCTAGGGATTATCCAAAACCCTCTGCCTCCACATGCACCCGCGCCTGGAAATCAACACGTTAATCCCATCATGATTTCTTCTGAGGAGTATCATGATCGGGGCCAGAATTGGCAAGTTGAGGGAGCCACCTCCGCCATGCATGTCAACCGAACCGTCCATTCTATACCCCAAGCTACATCAGCCAACCCCATTACTCTCAACCGGCCACCCATCATCCGAGCGCCATCACGACCCATCTTAACACCACCAACCACACAACTCCAATCGGGACGGACCCTAATCCGCCCGACTAATCCACCACAAACATCACCACCACTAGGACCCATCATCATCCCGCCCCGAGCAACTGTACCTTCACAACCTACCTACCCAACTATGCCTCAAACCACCATCATTACACCCATCGCAAGAGCTCCCATCATTCGACCTAACCCACCAACCACCACTACCACCCCAGCTATAGCTCCTCAACTTGCCACAGTACTTAGGAGTGGGCGCATGTTCCAAAGGGTCTTTCCCCAGGCCGGCCAATCAGGGTTGGCACCAGAAGCAGAAGAAGAACACGTTGAAGAGCCATTGCCTGGGACATCCTATGACTTATTGAAGCATCTTGATAAAACCCCGGCACGAATCTCTATCTTAGAGTTGATCAAAAGATCCAAAGTCCATCAAGAGGTTCTCCAACAATACTTACAGCGGGTGATGGTGAATGAGAGCCTCCCCCCGGAAAAAATCTCATCAGTTTTGGTCCCGAGAAGTGAGTACCCGGCCCTTACATTCACGAAGGAAGAGTTGGCCGACCCAGAAATAAGGAAATGTGCCTTATGCATCACAGTCCACATCAATGGAGTAGGCATTAAGTCATGCTTGGTCGATACCGGAGCATCCATTAATGTTCTGCCACCAAAAACATTACATCTTTGTGGAATCTCCGAGGAGGACGTCCGGCCATCTCAAATAACAGTGACCGCGTATGACAATTCGAAAAAGCCTGCCGATGGCATGATTACATTAAATGTAAAGTTTGGACCTCGAACAGTCACTGTTAACTTCCACATACTTGAGATGGATCCAACCTACAAAGCTATTCTGGGACGGCCCTATTTGGAAGCACTAGAGGCAGTCGCCTCCACCAATTACCAGTGTCTTAAATTCCCTCACAAGGGACAAGTGATTAAGGTGACGAGCATGCCCTTAGGCCATCCATCTTCTCCACCAGCCCTTGGGTTGCCAAACGAGCCAATTTTGACAATCTTGGATCTTCCAGAAATGAGTAGGCAACCCAAGCAAGTGTGGAGAAGGAAAAGAGAGGAAAATGAAACCATTGGGTGGCATATAATGAAGATTTTGGGATACCAGGAGGGCCGAGGACTAGGCAAAGAACTGCATGGCATAGCTGAGCCAATCAATCCAGTGAGGTTACAACCAAAGAGCGGGGTTGGATATGATGGAATGACAGCCAACGGTCAAAATCTAAAAAGCTAATACTTTTCAGGATGCTTACAAAAGTTTTTCATCAAGAAAGAAACCATTCAACTGGCTGAGAACAAGGAAGAACAAAAGCTGGAGCAAGACAAAAGAAGAAGAACTGACGACCCTGAAGATAACTTGTATCCTGAAATATCTATTTTGTTTTCCACTGATGAAGAAGGGTCAAGCAATGAACCACTCCAGGCTGAACCACCTGTTGACCCACCTGAGGGTCATATTGCCAAACCGACTCGAGAAAAGGTCCAACCAACTCCACGAGGGCCTTCCCTCATTATGTCATCTTTTGGGGTCGATGCCACAGTTCACCGTGATGCTCTCCCCGGGCTTCTTGGCCCGATCCCTATTTCCAGGCCCTCAGGCCCAACTTATGGGTCCACGAACCCACTTGTTGCTTTTGGGCCACCGAGCCCCTCTATTAAATCTGGGCCTTTGTGCCCATTTCCTCCAACTCTTGGGCCATCGAGCCCCTCTATTGAATCTGGGCCTTTGTGCTCATTTCCTCCAACTCTTGGGCCACCGAGCCCCTCTACTAAATCTGGGCCTTTGTGCCCATTTCCTCCAACTTTTGGGCCACCGAGCCCCTCTACTAAATCTGGGTCTTTGTACCCATTTCCTCCAACTTTTGGGCCACCGAGCCCCTCTACTAAATCTGGGCCTTTGTGCCCATTTCCTCCAACTCTTGGGCCATCGAGCCCCTCTATTGAACCTGGGCCTTTGTGCCCATTTTCTCAAACTCTTGGGCCACCGAGCCCCTCTACTAAATCTGGGCCTCTGCACCCATTTTCTCCAATTCTCGGGCCCTCGAGCCCATCTCCTAAACCCGGGCCCTTGAGCCCGCATCCTCCTCTTATTGGGTCCATGAACCCACCTTCTTCCATGATCATCCGGCCTACTGGCCCATCATCTCTTTCTGTCAACATTGGGCCTGAAAGCCCCCTCTATCAAACATTGCTCGAAGTCTTCCCCTCTTTATCAATATCTCCACCTACTTTGGCTCCTATAGTGCATCTCAACCCAAATCGGGCACCTAAAGCCCATTCTGTCTTTATGTTTAGCACTCCACAAAAAACAATGTCCTCCTCGAAACTCAAATTTCGATCGAGAAAACATCTCAGCTTGCCCAGAAAGGGCATTCGACCCAAGGAGCCACCAGATCCTTGATGGACCTTCTTTGCCCTCCATCCTCTCCAATAAATTCCACTCCATCCACCTCCTCTTATTTACCTTCTTCTTCTTTAGGTTTAGTTTCCAATAAAAATAGAACAAAATTCAGAGGTAGGAGAGTTCCGGAAAGATACCTGCATCAGTTAGCTCAAAAAGCTTAGAACACCATCTTAGAGGAGTACTTTACAAAAGGAGCTTGGCCGGCATTCTATTAAGATGTGTAGATGAAGGAGAGGCTGAATTGGTGCTCAAAGAAGCACACTCCGGAGTATGTGGAGGCCATGTAAATGCTCAAGCCCTCGCCAAGAAGATCATCAGGCAAGGGTATTACTGGCCTACTCTGGAAGAAGATTGCTCGATCTTTGTCCGGCACTGTCATCAATGTCAACTTCACATTGACAAGATTCACTCTCCCGCATCTTCCCTTCACCCGGTTCATGCCCCATGGCCTCTCGCTATGTGGGCTTTTGATGTTATCGCACCCCTTGGTGACCCGAACTCCACAAACAAAACCAAATCTTTCATCCTAACAGCAACGGAGTACTTCACCAAGTGGGCGGAAGCGGAAGCATACGTGGAAATCAAGGAATCAACAGTCTGCACGTTCATCAAATGCAACATCATTGCCGGATCTGGGGCGACATCATCACTGACAATGGACCACAATTCATCTCCCAAGAGCTGCGTGACCTTTGCAACAGGTATTGCATCAGATTGCATCATTCATCTCCATATTATCCTCAAGGCAACAGTCAAGCAGAAGCCACCAATAAAACTTTGATAAAAAAGAAGACTTGTAAGTCTAGCAAGTTCGCAGACTGGCCAGATAAGTTAATTGATGCTCTATGGGCCTATCGCACTTCTATTCGAACCCCAACGGGTCAGATCCCCTATGCCTTGGCATTTGGGATGGAGGCGGTAGTTCCATACGAAGTAATCATTTATTCCCTCCGAGTCCAGATCGATCGATATATCCCGATGGATGAACGCCGAGATTCACTTCTCGCGCAACTCGAACTCTTGGATGAAAGGAGGCTGGCCGCTGCCGAACATGCTAGATCTTACCAAAATAGACTTAAAAGATTTTATCAGAAGAGGGTGGTGGAGAGAAAATTTGAAATCGGTGAGGTTGTGCTTAAAAGAATATTTGTTAAGTCGGGCGGTCCCCGCTCCAAACTTCAACCTAATTGGGAGGGTCCGTATGTTATTTCGGCTGTTTATCCAGGTAATTCATATAAGCTGACTAATGCAGAAGGAGAAGAACTAGCTCATCCCTAGAATGGTATATACCTCAAAAAATATTTCCCTTAGAACGAAAATCACAAAAAAATCTATAAAATCCAAAGGTGTGAAGTATAATGATAGCATCTAACGCTTACTTGCCCGGTGCATCAACTTGTCGCTTAGGGAAATAAGGATAGGCATCATATTGCACACACTACACACTTAGTTTTGAGATCCGATGATCGCAAGTCAGAGAGAAAGCTAGGCAACGCTTGGCAAAAGAAGGTCAACCCAATCCCATTCTCTTCTCGTTTCGGTCCAGAATAGATGAAAGGGGTTAGAATAAGGAGTATCGAAAATGCCCATTGCCTTAGTTGGAAAATGCCTCCGAAGGTCTGACTTCTTTAAAAAGAAGAAAAGGTACCAAAAGATGGGCAATGACCCCTCAGGTCGGCAAAAGAATAGACCTGTATGAATATGTACCAACCAAAGCCCAAGAAAAAGGCTCCAAAATATGGGCAATGAACCCC
This sequence comes from Cryptocoryne crispatula var. balansae, assembly GCA_036172225.1. Lineage (NCBI taxonomy): Eukaryota > Viridiplantae > Streptophyta > Magnoliopsida > Alismatales > Araceae > Cryptocoryne > Cryptocoryne crispatula. Next base: position 44,303,587 of record CM069920.1, on the reverse strand, counting down.
TCAGGTCAAAATCAAGCAAAAGAAAAAGAGAGACCTGTCCGAATGTGGGCCATCAAAGAAAAGGGCTAGAAGGAAGGACCCAAGGATGTCAAATCCCAAACGGGCAATGCGGGCACTAGTAGAGAAACAAATTCGACACCCCCGAATCCTACTAAGGACTTACCACCAATCCTCTTCCCTCTTTAACCTTGCGGGTAAGGTTGACCGACTGGATCCAAGAAGAGCCATAGCCTATCAAAGGCGGAAGGTCAGAAGATCTCGGACTAGGCACTCTCTTACACGTGATGCCTACCCTTAACCCTTAGGTAACAATGAGAGGCACATGTGGCAAGCAAAGCAAAGGATGAGATGGTCGTTTCTTTCACACCAAACCAAAAAAAAAATCGAATACTTCAAAAACACCAAACAAAATCTATAAAGTCAAAAATCTTAAAAATTAAATATTTAAAACAACAAAAAATCATAAAAGTTCTTAAAACACCAAAAACATTATAAAATCATCAAAAACCCAAACAAATCAAAAATTTCGAAACACCTAAAAATTGCTTTCTAAATTGGCTAGTTGCCTTTGCATTCATGTTTAATTTCAGTCTTGCATATTTTCTTTTGTGCATACTTATGTTTTTCTGTTATCTTTACCTTGATAAGGCCGATGTCCCTTGACAAAAGGACAAGGCAACTTTGCCCTCTCCTCGCAAGGGACTAAGCCAAAATAAAGTTCTAATCTCTTTTCTCAAGTGGATGCAGGAACAAGAGAAGGCATGCCAGCTTCATATCCCCAGACACTTAGAGGAAGCAAAAACAACAAAAAAATCAAAATTGAAAAACAAAAGTGGACTACACCAACCCCTATTAGGACTTGCATTTAGTATTGCATCTATCAAAATAAATAATATTTAAGACGTTGAAGACCTCAAGTCTAGAGGGGGCTAAGCCTGAGAACCCCTTCAACAAAATCAGTGAGGGCTTAGTCATTCCCTAGGCTTGCGGATAGGCCAAAGTTGAATATGTGGGGACGACGGTTTCTTCATAGATGTCCTGACCCGTTATAGTCAACCTATATCTTCAACTATTTTCTTATACTTGTTTGTATTTCTTTAAACCCAGCATGCATCATTTCATACACCATCATGCATCATCCCACCACAACCATTTCCTATTTTCTAATCCTACCATAACCTCCTTCCAGTCACATCGTGAACCCTTTTAAAGATGGTCTTGATTTATCGCAGAATCGGTTTCCAACGGATTTTAACAATGATTTCGTCGAAACAAGAAGTTTTTCCATGTCGAACTGAACCGGTACTTCTGAGTAAACCTCAAGAATTTGAAGAACCCAACCTTTGTTGATTGGCTGTCTCCTCTTTACTTTTCGCAATTTACTTTTCAATGCATTTCTACCGAGTCCAGCACACCATGCAGTTCGAGTCCTGGCCGGTAACAATTCTCCCCCACGTGGGATTTTAGTTATTTACTTTCAGTACTGTTCTTCTCTTTAACCAATCAACCAGAGGGAAGGTTTCGATAAGACAAAGGGTAATCTCGGAGTTCGGTAAAGTTTTATTCCACTCAACTAGGCCAATAAGGGCGTGTCTAAATCTACACCTTGGCGTCACCTTTTCAGTCCATTACCACTTCATTCTGCTACGCCTCATTAGGCTTCGCTACATTCGCCTGCGCTTCATTCATGTCACTCCCCTACAAAGCTGACGCCAAGGCGAGGCAAGCTGTAGACACGCAATTTTGGCCTAGTTGGAGAGCTTAAATTCTTGTTTTTTTGAGTAACCTTTCAAGGGAACCGAGTTTTCCAGAAAAATTAAGGTTTTTGGCACATTTCAAAGAGGGAAAAACCCTGTGTATAAGGGCACCTGGCGCCCTACTTATAGGGCACCAGGCGCCCTATAAATAGGGCACCAGGCACCCTGTTTATAGGGCACCAGGCGCCCTATAAACAGGGCACCTGGCGCCCTATAAATAGGGCGCCTGGATCCAAATTAAATCGATTTGACGGCTGATTTGACCCCCCCACAGTGACTTGTCTTGTCGAGCTGACATACCTCATGATGCTGGCGCCCCATATACAGGGCGCTATGCCACATGGCACTGTTTTTTGAAAATGGCCAAAGTGCCCTCTTTTGGGCTATAAATAGCCCCCCATTTGGAGCTTGGAAGAGGTTCCAACTTCGTGCCACCCTAGAGCTCATCCAACACTACGATTCTAAGCCATCCACACCCTCCAAAAGCCTCCAAATCGATCCAAATTCGTTCACCAAAAACCCAAAAAACCTTTTGTTTCTGTCATCCAGAAAAATGATTTTTCTCCAACTTTGAGAGCTTCTACCCGTCTCTCCTCTTACATCCAGCACCCAAATCCTCTTCCATTGGCTTCATTTGAGTATTTTCTACCAGGAGGAGCCCCTACTTCGTCCCGGAAGCCATCCAACACTTCGGAGCGGCGCCGCGAAGAGAGGAAGAAAATCTGTTCGGGCCAGACTTAGTGCCCCGTATACAGGGCGCTTTGACTTGGTCAACGCGCCCTATAAGGGGGGCACCTGCTCCTGGCGCCCTATATACAGGGCACCAGGAAGGGCAGAAGTTCGTTTTGTCATTTTCGGAGTCTGATCGCCCGTTTAATCGAGTTCTTATCTTCCTTTTTTGCCTTAGCATTGATCATCATGTTATTTGGCATGTCTTAGAACATTTTGCATCTCATATATGTTTAAAAACCTACCAAAAATAGGGGTTGGGATTCCGTCCCAATCCGGTTAGTCTTTTTCCTTTTGCATGTTTGAATTCGAATTTGAGCACGATACTATGCTTTCATTAGAACTAATGAACACTTCACTTGTTTCTATGTTTTCTTATAGACATTTTTAGGTAAATCCGATTGAGGCGGAGCTTCAACCGGATCGAAGACCAAGGACTCACTAAGCTCTCTTCTTTCGGCCGGCCGAGAGAGGAGAAATTGGAACTCAACAATCTCCCCGCTTCCAAAGGTACGACGGTCATTTCTCCATTTCATTTCCTTTCATTCTACTATATTTTGGAGCTTTTGGCTCCTGGCGACCACACCCACTAACATACCACCCACCAAGTCCCCAAAGACAAGCGTAGGGGCCGGAAGGGGGAGATCCGCGGATGTCCCGTTTCGGGTGCTTACACCGCCGACCACATTCCCCCCGAAGGTGGTCTTCACATCTCTACCCCTCGGTCAGTGGCACGCCAACCTAATGTGCCCACTCATGGCCATTCTGATACTGGGCTCGTAGCCCCAATTTCTCCTCATCCGGTGGCTAATCTAGATCATCCCGATCTGAATGTTGTTGTTCCTCCTAGGCCACCAATTTATTCTTTGTAGACACGCCAAATTGGCCTAATTCGGAGCTTCATACTCTTATTCCATAGGCGATATCTTTTATCTGACCGTTATCTGATCTGGATTACCTCGTGAACATAAGCTAAGGACATTGGGGGAGCCCCTTGTGAGTTGAGAATGGACCAATGATTTCTGGAATAATGCCGTAACCTTCAAGCGAGAGCCGCGCGTGAACTGTAAAAACACGAAGCCTGCTCGATGACCAACCTTAAATGGTCCATAATTGAAGGTCTCGGGAGTCCCGCATGTGTTCCGTAACATTCAGGGTTTCCGAGAAGTCATTTCGGTAGACGTCGGTCAACGACGGCTTTCATTACGGCTTTTTCGATCTGTGCTGACACGGCTATCCCGGACCACTTGTTAGTCCTTTCCGGTCATCACCGGGTCTTTTCGGGTCATCCGGGCTGATTCTAGCCGAATATTTTCATCAACCGGAGCCATACATCCGGTTCGATCAATTTTAGGGTTTTGCGGCTTTTACGGCTTTCGATTCATGTTTACCGGGTTAATCTCAGATTTTTCGATGACTTCGGGTTGTCCAATCGTACCGGACTTGTTCGGTCATCGTTTTAAGTCATCCCGAGTTGACCCGAGATTTCTCGACCGGAACCGTGCTCTTTCGGATCCTCGCCCCGGGTTTCGGCTTTCCGCGAGAGGGTAAACCAGTAGAAAGCCCCGTGCGAATGTCTCAGGAGTCATGCCGTCTGGTTTACCGACTTGAGGAGGTGCGGTTGAAGGCCCTCTTTCCAACGCGACAAACGGGAGCCGAATCGGACATCCCGTTTGCAAGATACGGCTCGCGGAACACGCGCGCAGGAGAGAGAGTCTACCGCGCCCCCGCTCCAATTGAAAGAGGAGGGCGCGCCCTGCGCGCCCTCACTCCGGGGGCGCGCCCTGCGCGCTCTCAAACTGGGGGCGCGCCCTGCGCACCCCCTGTTCCTTTGAAAGGCGGGGGCGCGGTCAGTTTCCTTAAATCGCAAATTACCCCGATTAGCACCTTCTAAACCGGATTTTTGGAAGGTTTCCGTGGAGGATTTTCGATTATTTGTACCGCGCCCCCGGTTCGGGGGCGCGTTACGTATGTCAAGTCGATTTTTAGCAATTTCCGGAACTTTCCGTCGATTTTTAGCAGTGAGACGCGTAACGCGCCCCCGCTTTCTTTGAAACAGGGGGGCGCGCAGACCACGCCCCCGAACTGGGGGCGCGCCCTGTGCGCCCTTGGTTTGAGGGTGCGCCCTGCGCGCCCTCGTCTCCTTTGAAACGTGGGGGCGCGGTCGGTCCAGTTTCTAAATTTTGGATCGGCTCCTTTCCCCTATAAATTGAGGGCCATTCTCAGCGACCCAAGGTTAATCCCCGGTGCCTAGCTTGTTCAGAGGTCGTCCAAGCTCTTCTCCAAAGCCGTCCCGACGTCCAAAGGCGATCCGAAGTCAAGAAATCGATCCCGAGGTGAAGGAGAAGGCTCGATCCGGGCATTCTACATCAACCATCTTCATTGACTTCTGCAGAAAATTCGGGGCTCCTGCTGCGAAAGTATTCAACATAGAAGTCGTTCCTCTCTTCGTCCTCTTTCATCTCCAACTGACGGCATTCAATTCCTACTTGCCGTTTGTTTGTGGAGATTGCTGCATTGAGGGCGCGCATGCAGGTTCTGTTTTCCACATCCGCCCCATTTCATAATTTTTACAGACTTCTACAGGAGGATTTCGGAGAAATCATAAACATATGAACTCTTCCTCTCTGAGTCCTCTGTCTACTACAACAAACTGCACTCGATTCTGACATCGGGGTCGTCCGTATCATCCTCTGCACCGAAGTCGCGCCAGAAGGGAGCAAAGCTACCCGAACCGGCCTTCTTCTACCAACTCGGCTTCAACTCAAGCCGATCCATTCCATAAGCTTTCTCAACTCATTTAACTCAGTTCATATACTATTTTAAAGCATATTTCAGTTTATTTACATCATTTTTACCTAATCAAAAATACAAAAAAAATGGGTTAGGACTCGCCCCAATCCGGTGAGTTCGATTCCAATTGCTTCTTTCTCATATTCTCTCTACAGTTGCTACACTTCCCATAGTTCTAATCATTTTCTTTCACTTAGTTTATTGTTCTAGTTGCACAGGTTTATCAAGCTAACATCGGTTGGGAGACTCTTCTTCATCGGCCGGCCGAAGAAGAAGAAGGTTGAACCCACATCCCGATCTCCCGCGCTAAGGTACACGGTCAAAACAACTCAATCTTGTTGTTATTCAATAAAGCGGAGCCCGCAGCTCCTGGCGACCACCCTTCTTATTCATGTTCTAAATTCATCTCCTCCTCACTCTCCTCCCACATGACCCGAACCATCTCCGGTGCTCGAGCGACGCCGTGAGATGAAAGTTCGGGGATCAATGTGAGTGTGGGACCGAGGTGAGGATCTTTTACAGCTTTCCGAGTGTTTTTCGATTCACTCCCCCCCTTTTTTCCCCTATTCCATCTTTCACCTTCTTATCTTGAGGTGCCGATCCGGAACCCATTTATGGAGTCGACATTCTTCTAACCATTTCAACCCTACTCACCCTTTAGTGCCTCCCCCAATGTACCCTTCTTATCCGGCCACTTCAGCCTATCCAATCCCAATTCAGGTGCACCAAGCACCCACTCCTCCTCCTCTTGGGGAACCTTCTGTTGATCAGGCTATGATTAACAAAATCAATCACATGGATGAGTAGTATAGAGAGCTTAGACATTTGATCGACACCAAGACAGTCCCCGAAATTTCTCTTCCTTCCCTCCCTACTTTTCATCTTCCTCCCTCGGAGATGTCGGTATACCGCCGTTACAACGGGACTGAAACGGGACTGGTAATCCCTTCATTCACATCAAGGACTTTCTTTATGAGTCGGTAATGTGGCAAAATGACCCAAGGGCCCTTACTTTTCTTTTCAGAAGATCATTAGAGTGTTCAGATTTAGAGTGGTTCTACTCGCTTGACTCTTTGGAGGCAAGTAATTTTGAAATTGTTAAAGCTAAATTCTTGCAGAGATATCAAGATAGGGTCGGACCAATGTATTCCATCACCGACCTCATGGCTGAGAGAATGAGAAATGATGAAGACTTTATCAAATATGCGGATAGATGGAGGTCAATGGCAGAAAGGCTTACTAATTCTATTTCAGAATCGGAACAAGTAAAGATGATCATTAACAATGCCACTCCAGCCTTAAAGAATATGCTGGCTTTACATCACCCCACCTCTATGAGTGAACTCTATGAGAAGGCACAGTACATTCAGACACAGCTTAGGGACTCACCTGTCATGCACTTGTTTGATCCTAGACCCCGAGTTGTCAAGAAAACCACTTTTACTACAACTGGCCCAGTGACTGAGGGCATAATGACCAACGAAAATCTCAATGTTGTAGGGAACCCACCTAGAAATTATCAACACCAGTTCAGGAACCCTCAACAAAATCAACCATTTAGAAACCCTCGTCAACCTCAGCCTCAATTCCAGCCCCGTCAACAACAAGTTCCAATCCCTCAGCGACCACGACAACCAGCCATACAAGTTCCAGTTCCCCAACCACCACAGCAACAACTGACCAACTACAACCAAGCACCCCCTCTCATGGCCTACGAACCCCAAAAAATAGGACCTAAGAGAAACCATTATCCGCCTTTGCCATACTCTCTCATGGACATCTTTAATGCACTCATGGCGGCAGGGCAAATTGCATTACCAATGGAGAAGCTGGAGTGGCCTCAAAATGCCAACACAGAGTGATACTGCCTGTTTCACAGATATCCTAGGCACACCGTAGAAATTTGTTTTCAGTTCAAAGACTACATCAACGACCTTAATGAGCAAGGCAGTATAGACTGGGACCAGATGAGGGAATATATCAAAACAGTGAAAGATCAACCTCAACGGCAGCACGCACCAACTCAGCAGCAACAATAACAGAACCCCAACCTGGGGATTATCCAAAACCCTTTACCTCCACATGCACCCGCACCTGGGAATCAACACATTAATCCCATCTTGATCTCTTCTGAGAAGTATCATGATCGGGACCAGAATTGGCAAGTTGAGAGAGCCACCTCTGCCATGCACGTCAACCGAACCGTCCATTCTATACCCCGAGCTACATCAGCCAGCCCTCTTACTCTCAACCGGCCACCCAACATCCGAGCACCATCATGACCCATTGTAAGACCATCAGCCATACAAATCCAACCAGGACGGACCCTAATCCATCAGGTTGATCCACCACTAGGATCCATCATCAGCCCACCCCGAGCAACTGTACCTTCACAACCTACCTACCCTACCATGACTCAAACCACCATCATTACACCCGTCCCAAGAGCTCCCATCATTCGACCTAACCCACCACCCACCACTACCATCCCAACTATAGCTCCTCAACTTGCCACAGTACTCAGGAGTGGGTGCATGTTCCAAAGGGTCTTTCCCCAAGCCAGTCAATCATGGTTAGTACCAGAAGCAGAAGAAGAACACATGGAAGAGCCATTGCCTGGGACATCCTATGACTTGTTAAAACATCTTGATAAAACCCTGGCACGGATCTCTATCTTAGAGTTGATCCAAAGATCCAAATTTTATCAAGAGGTTCTCTAACAATACTTACAACGGGTGATGATGAACGAGAGCCTCCCCCCAGAAAAAATCTCATCAATTATGGTCCCGAGAAGTGAGTACCTGGCCCTTACATTCACAAAGGAAGAGTTAGCAGACCCGAAAATAAGGAAATGTGCATTATGCATCACAGTCCACATCAATGGAGTTGGCATTAAGTTATGTTTGGACGATACCGGAGCCTCCATTAATGTTATGCCACCAGAAACATTACGTCTTTGTGAAATTTCTGAAGAGGATGTTCGGTCATCTCAAATAACAGCGACCGCATATGACAATTCTAAAAAACCTGCCAATGGCATGATTACATTAAATGTGAAGCTTGGACCCTGAACAGTCACTGTTGACTTCTATATACTTGAGATGGATCTGACATACAAAGCTATTTTGGGACGGCCCTATTTGGAAGCACTAGAGGCAGTCGCCTCCACCAATCACCAGTGTCTCAAATTCCCTTACAAGGTACAAGTGATTACGGTGACTAGCATGCCCCTAGATCATCCACCTTTTCCTCCACCACCCCTTGGGTTGCCAAATGAGTCGATTTTGACAATCTTGGATCTTCCAGAAATAAGTAGGCAGCCCAGGCAAGTGTGGAGAAGGAAAAGAGAGGAAAATGAAACTATTGGATGGCATATAATGAAGAGTTTGGGATACCAAGAAGGCCAAGGACTAGGCAAAGAACTGCAGGGCATAGCTGAGCTAATCAATCCAGTGAGGTTACAACCAAAAAGTGAGGTTGGGTATGATAGAACGACTGCCAATGGTCAGAATCTCAAAAGCAAATACTTTTCTGGATGCTTACAAAAAATTTTCATCAAGTAAGAAACCATTCAACTGGCTAAGAACAAGGAAGAGCAAGAGCTAGAACAAGACAAAAGAAGAAGAACTGACAACCCTGAAGATGACGTGTATCCTAAAATATCTCTTTTGTTTTTCACTGACGAAAAAGGGTCAAGCAATGAACCACACTAGGCCGAACCACTTGTTGACCCACCCGTGGGTCATATTGCCAAACCGACTCGAGAAAAAGTCCAACCAACTCCACGAGGGCCTTCTCTCATTATGTCATCTTTTGGGGCCGACGCCCCAACTCACTATGATGCTCTCCCCGGGTTTCTTGGCCCGATCCCTATTTCTAGGCCCTCAAGCCCAACTTATGGGTCCGCGTACCCACTTGTTTCTCTTGGGCCATCGAGCCCTTCTACTGAATCTGGGCCTATGCGCCCATTTTCTCCAATTCTCGGGCCCTCAAGCCCATCTCCTGAACCCAGGCCCTCGAGCCCACATCTTCCTTTTGGGCCCACAAGCCCACCTTCTTCCATGATCATCCGGCCTACTAGTCCATCACCTCTTTCTATCAACATTGGGCACGAAAGCCCTCTCTATCAAACACTGCTCGAAGTCTTTCCCTCTTTATCAATATCTCCGCCTACTTTGGCTCCCGTAGTTGATCTCACCCCAAATCGGGCACCTGAAGCCCATTCTATCTTTATGTTTAGCACTTCCCAAAAAAAACATCCTCCTCGAAACTCAAATTTCGATCGAGGAAACATCTCAACTTGCCCCGGAAGGGCATTCGACCCAAGGATCCACCAGATCCTTGATTGACCTTCTTTGCCCTCCATCCTCCCCAATAAATTCCACTCCCTCCACCTCCTCTTCCTTCCCTTATTTACCTTATTTTTCTTTAGGTTTAGTTTCCAATAAAAATAGGACAAAAATCAGAGGTAGGAGAGTTCCAGAAAGATGCCTGCATCAGTTAGCTCGGAAAAGCATAGAATGTGCCAAGCAACCGAAATATTTAGAAAATGCAATCTAGTTGGATGAAATCCAATATGAGGAGAAGGACAACATCGATCCAACTTTAGGGGTCTATGAGGTTGTGTCGGAAAAGGATCCTGACATTGAGGACGAAGAAGAGGATTTGGCTGATGCTTATGCATCCGGTTTAAAAAGATTTGGAGAACCATCAGCCACAGTGGATGAACCAACTAAGGAACTTAATTTTGGAACACCAGAAGATCCTAAGAATATCCTCATCAGTGCCAACCTCACTCATTTGGAAGAGCAAAATCTAATGGGGGTATTACAAGAATATAAGGACATGTTTGCTTGGACATATGAAAATGTGTCGGGGTTAGACAAATCATTGGTAGAGCATCGATTAACTTTAAAACTTGAAGCTACCCCGGTCAAGCAAAAGTTAAAGATATTCCACCCAGATATAGCTCTGAAGATGAAGGAAGAGCTCGATAAGCTACACCAAGCAAAATTCATTAGAGTCGTCCTCTATCCACAATGGGTGGCAAAAATAGTCCCAGTCATGAAAAAGGATGGAAAGGTTCGAATTAGCATTGACTTCAAGGACTTAAACCGAGCGTGTCCAAAAGATGATTTCCCCCTTCTTCATATCGATGTTCTTGTTGATAACACAACTGGATATGAAACCCTATCGTTCATGGATAGATATTTAGGGTATAATCAAATCTAGTTAGCAGAAGAATATCAAGAGAAGACCTCATTCACTACACCTTGGGGAACTTATTGCTACGTCGTCATGCCCTTTGGATTAAAGAATGCAGGAACAACTTATAAAAGAGCCATGGTGGCAATATTTCATGATATGATGCATAAATTTGTGGAGGTGTATGTGGATAACCTAGTGGTCAAATCACGGACCCGAGATGAGCATGCTGAGGTGTTAAAAGGGGTTTTGCAGCGAGCCAGGGAATATAAGCTTAAAATGAACCCCAAGAAGTGTGTGTTTGGAGTATCATCCGGAAAGCTACTTGGGTTCATCATCAGCAAAAGAGTCATTGAAATTGATCCCATTAAAGCCAAAGCCATCATTGACATGCCTCCACCAAGAAACTTGAAAGAGCTGAGAGGGTTGATTGGTAGGCTACAATTTGTTCGCCGGTTTATCTCGCAACACTCTCAAAGATGCAAACCTTTCTATAAGTTAACCAGGGCGAAGGCCGAATTCAGATGGGATTCAAGATGTCAGGAGGCATTCAATGGTTTAAAAAAGTATTTGTCAAACCCACCTATGCTCAAACCTCCAGTTCCTGGCAAACCTTTAATCTTATACGTCTCGATTTTGGAAGGATCCCTCGGGGTAGTATTGGCACAACTAGATGACGAAGGTAAAGAGAGAGCAACATACTTTCTGTCTAAAATCTTTGATCCTTGTGAGCAGAAGTACACAACCATGGAGAAAACCTGTGCCACCCTAGTTTGGGTAGTTCAGAAGCTTAAACACTACTTCCTAGCACACGAGGTTAATCTCATTGCTTGCATGAATCCCATTAAGTTTCTTCTTGAGAAATCTGTTCTAACTGACCAGTTGGCACGCTGGCAAAGCTTTCTATCTCAATTTGACATCACTTACGTCCAACAGAAGGCAATCAAGGGCTATGCGATTGCTGAACATCTGGCCCATCATCCCTTCCCAATCTTTGACCCTATCCAATCAGAGTTCCTCGATGAAGAATTGATATCTATTCGATCTTCCAATCTATGGACTTTATACTTTGATGGGGCATTAAACTCTCAGGGTAGAGGGATAGGGATTGTTCTTCTATCACTCAAAGGTGTCACCATCCCGCTAGCCTTTTAGCTCCATTTCCTAGCAACAAACAACATAGCTGAATACGAATCCATGCAAGCCGGATGGAGGCCGCTCACTTCTATGGTGCCACCGAACTAAGGGTGATCGGTGATAGTCAATTGATTCTCCGCCAAGTGCTCACCAAATACCGCACGTCTCATCCAAGGCTCAGACCATATCAAGAACTCACCACCTATTACATCAGGTTGTTCTTCAAACTCGAATTCATTCATGTTCCTTGTGCTCAAAATATTCTTGCTGATGCTCTTGCCTCCCTAGCATCTTCACTATCTGTCCCACTAGGCAGACAGGTTAGGACGATCTATGTTCGCCAACATACCATTCCGGCAATAGAAGATGTGCAGTTCTTGAAGGTCAAAGAAGAGTTTGAAAGGAAGGAATCCATTGAGCAAAAGGAAGAGGTATCTTTGGTCGAGTTGGAGGAATTAGAAGAAGGTAAGAAACCATGGTATCAGACATATCCACCGGGATCAACTGCTGAAGAGAAGAAAGCCATTAAAAGAGTCTCCCAGAGATACACCATCTTAGGAGGAGTGTTTTACAAAAGGAGCCTGGCTGGCATTTTATTAAGATGCATAGATGAAGAAGAGGCTGAATTGGTACTTAAAGAAGCACATTCCGGAGTGTGTGGAGGCCACGTAAATGCTCAAGCCCCCGCCAAGAAGATCATCAGGCAAGGGTATTATTGGCCTACTCTGTAAGAAGATTGCCCAATCTTTGTCCGGCACTGTCATCAATGTCAACTTCACGCCGACAAGATTCACTCTCCCGCATCTTCCCTTCACCTGATTCATGCCCCATGGCCTTTCGCCATGTGGGCTTTTGATGACCCCTTGGTGACCCAAACTCCACGAACAAAATCAAATCTTTCAACCTAACGGCAACGGAATACTTCACCGAGTGGGCAAAAGCGGAAGCATAAATGGAAATCAAGGCATCAACAGTCTGCACCTTCATCAAACACAACATATTGCTAGGTTCGGGATCCTAGGCGACATCATCACTGACAACGGACCACAATTCATCTCTCAGGAGCTGCAGGACCTTTGCAACAGGTATTGCATCAAATTGCATCATTCATCTCCATATTATTCTCACGGCAATGGTCAAACAGAAGCTACAAATAAAACTCTGATAAAAATCATTAAGAAAACGTGTAAGTCTAGCAAGTTTGCGGACTGGCCGAATAAGTTAGTTGATGCTCTATGGGCCTACCACACTTCTGTTCGAACCCCAATGGGTCAAACTCCTTATGCCTTGGCATTTGGGATGGAGGCAGTAGTCCAGATCGATCGAGATGTCCCGATGGATGAACGTCGAGATTCCCTTCTCGCGCAACTCGAACTCTTGGACGAAAGGAGGCTGGCTGCTGCCGAACATGTTAGATCTTACCAGAATAGACTTAAAATATTTTAACAAAAGAGAGTGGTAGAGAGAAAATTTGAAGTCGGTGAGGTTGTGCATAAAAGAATATTTGTTAAGTCGGGCGGTCCCCGCTCCAAACTTTAACGTAATTGGGAGGGCCAGTATGTAGTCTCAACAGTTTACCCTGGTAATTCATACAAGCTAACTAAGCAGAGGGTGAAGAACTAGCTTATCCCTAGAATGGTGTATACCTCAAAAAATATTTCCCTTAAAAGAAAAAACAAAAATCACAAAAAAAATCTATAAAATCCAAAGGTGTGAAGAATGGTAGTAACATCTAATGCTTGCTTGCTCGGTGCCCCAACTTGTCACTTAGGGAAATAAGGATAGGCATCATACTACACACACTACACGCCTAGATTTCGGGATCCGATGATTGGAAGTCAGAGAATAAGCTAGGCAACACTTGGCAAAAGAAGGTCGACCCTATCCTATTCTCTTCTCATTTCGGTCCTGAATGGATGAAGGGAATTAGAATGAGGAGTATCGAAAGTTCCCATTGCCTTAATAGGAGGATGCCTCTGAAGGTCTGACTTCTTAAAAGAAAAAGTGTCAAAAGATGGGCAATGACCCCTCAGGTCAGTAAAAGGATAGACATGTCTGAATATGTACCAACAAAAGCCCAAAAAGAAAAAAGCTCCAAAAGATGGGCAATGAACCCCTCAAGTCAAAATCAAGCAAAAGAGAAAACATGTTTGAATGTGGGCCATCAAAGAAAACAGGCTAGAAGGAAGGACTCAAGGAGGTCAAATCCCAACAAGCAATGTGGGCACTAGTAGAGAAACAAGTTCGACATCCCTGAACTCTACTAAGGACTTACCACCAATCCTCTTCCTTCTTTAACCTTGGGAGCAGGGTCGACCGACTAGGTCCAAGAAGAGCCATAGCCTATCAAAGGCAGAAGGTCAGAAGATTCCGAACAAGGCACTTTCTCACACATGATGCCTACTTTTAACCCTTAGATAACGATGAGGGACACTTACAACAAGCAAGGCAAAGGATGAGATGGTCATGTCCTTCACACTGAACAAAAAAATCAAATATTTCAAAAACACCAAAAAAATTCATAAAATCAAAAATCTTAAAAATTAAATATTCAAAACACCAAAAAAATCATAAAAATGCCAAAATACTAAAAACATTATCAAAATTTTCCAAAAACACCTAAAAAATTTTGCTTTCTAAAATTGACTAGTTACCTTTGCATTCATGTTTAATTTCAATCTTGCATATTTTATTTTGTGCATACTTATGTTTTTCTATTATCATTACCTTGATAAGGCCTATGTCCCTTGACAAAAGATCAAGGCAACTTTGCCCTCTCCTCGCAAGGGACTAAGCCAAAATAAAGTTCTAATATCTTCTCTTAAGTGGATGCAGGAATAGGAGAAGGCATGCCAGCTTCATATCCCCAGACACTTGGAGGAAGCAAAAACAACAACAAAAAATCAAAAATTGAAAAACTAAAAGTGGACTACCCCGACCCCTATTAGGACTTGCATTTAGTATTGCATTTATCAAAATAAATAATATTTAAGATGTTGAAGACCTCAAGTCTAGAGGGGGCTGAGCCTGAGAACCCCTTCAACAAAATTAGTGAAGGTTCGGTCATTCCCTAGGCTTGCGGATAGGTCAAAGTTGAATATGTGGGGATGACGGTTTCTTCATAGATGTCCTGACCCGTTATGTTCAACCTATATCATCAACTATTTTCTTATACTTATTTGTATTTCTTTAAACCCAGCATGCATCATTTCATACACCATCATGCATCATCCCACCACAACCATTCCTTGCTTCCAAATCCTACCATAAGCTCCTTCTAGTCACTGTAAGCACCCGAAAACGGCCCGCGTGGCGGTTCGCAATTCGCCTCTTCTTTTCTTTTCTTTCTTTCTTTGGGAGGAAGAGTTGGTGGATGTGTGTGTGTGGTCGCCAGGAGCCAAAGGCTCCAAAGTGTGATTAAATATAAAGCAAACGGAATGAGAAGGCAAGTTTGACCGTCGTACCTTTGGGAATGGGAAACAGGGGAGATTATTAGGTTCTAACTTCTCCTCTCTCGGCCGGCCGAAAGAGGAGAGCTTGAGTGAGCTTTTTCACTTCTGATCGGGTTGAAGCTTCACCTCGATCGGGTTCACCTAAGAATGTTCTGCGGAGAAACACGAAAACAAGTGAAGATCATTAGCTTTGGCGTGAGTATAGTATTATGCTCGGTATAGATTTTGAATCATGCAAAAGGGGATGAACTAACCGGATCGGGACGGAATCTCAACTCCTATTTTGGTAGGTTTTTAAATATATATGAGGTGCAAAATGATCTAATGCATGCCAAATAAAGTGATGATATGCTCTAAGATGAAAATAGAGAATGAAGATCCGATCGGACTCCGAAAAACCCAAAACTGACTTCTGCCCCTGCTGGTGCCCTATATATAGGGCGTCAGCTGCAGGTGCCCCCCTTATAGGGTGCGTTGACCTAGGTCAAAGCTCCCTGTATATGGGGCACTAAGTCTGGCTCGGGCAGATTTTCTTTTCCTCTTCGCGATGTTGCTCCAGAGTGCTGGACGGCTTTCGGGACGAAGTAAGGGCTCCTCCTTGTAGCCAATATGCAAATGAAGCTAGTGGTAGGTGATTTGGATGCTGGATGAAAGGGGAGAGACGGATAGAGGCTTTCAAAGTGAAAGAAAAACCATGTTTCTGAATGACAGAAACAGCAGCTTTTTGGGACTTTTGAGAGATGAGATTGGATCGATTTGGAAGCTTTTGGAAGGTGCAAATGGCTTAAAAACGTGGTATTGGATGAGCTCTAGGGTGGTACGAAGTTGGAACCTCCTTCCAGCTTCAAATAGGTGTCTATTTATAGCCCAAAAGAGGGTACTTTGGCCATTTTCGAAAAGTAGTTCCACGCGGCATGGCACCCTATATATAGGGTGCCAGCATCATTAGGTATGTCAAATCGATAAGATGAGTCCCTGCAAGTGGTCAAATCGCCCGGTCAAGTCGATTTGACTAGGTGCCAGGCGCCCTATATACAGGGCGCGGCGCCCTATATACAGGGCGCCAGATGCCCTATATACAGGGCGCTTTGACCCCAGTTAACGTCCTATCGATCTTCTTCGGAACGTGCTGAAAAACCCGATTCTTCCGGAAAACACGGTTCCCTTGAAGGGTTAGCCAAATATTCTTCATGAAAACAAGAATTTAAGCTCTCCAACTAGGCCAAAATTGTGTGTCTACAGTCACATCATGAACCCTTTTAAAGATGGTCTTTTATAGCCCCTAGAAGAGGTTTTGTTTTTTCAGAGAATCGGTTTCCAACATGTTTCAACGATGATTTCATCAAAACAAGAAGTTATTTCATTCTGAACTGCACCAGTATTTATGAGTAAACCTCATAAATTTGAAGAACCCAACCTTAGTTGATTGGTTGTCTCCTCTTTACTTTTCACAATTTACTTTTCATTGCATTTCTACCAAGTCCAGCACACCATGCAGTTCGGGTCCTGGTCAGTAACAATTCTCCCCTACGTGAGATTTTAGTTATTTACTTTCAGTACTATTCTTCTCCTTAACCAATCAACTAGAGGGAAGGTTTCGATAAGACAAAGGGTGATCTCGGAGTCCGGCAAAGTTTTATTCCACTCAACTAGGATAATGAAGGCGTGTCTAAATCTATACATTGGCATCACTTTTTCAATCTGTTACCACTTCATTCCACTGCGCCTCACTACGCTTCACTACATTCGCCTACGCTTCATTCATGTCACTCCCTTGCAAAGCCGACGCCAAGGTGAGGCAAGCTGTAGACACGTAATTTTGCTACAGTTGAAAAACTTAAATTCTTGTTTTCATGAAGAATATTTGAGTAACCTTTCAAGGAAACCGAGTTTTCCGAAAAAATCAAGTTTTTCGGCACATTTCGAAGAAGATCGATAGGGCGTTGACCAGGGTCAAAGAGCCCTATATACAAGGCACCAGGCACCCTATAAATAGGGCGTTGGCACCCGGTCGAATCAATTCGACCGATTGATTCGACCGCTTACTGGGACTCGTCTTATCGATCTGACATGGCTCATGATGCTAGCGCCCCATATATAGGGTGCTTTGCCGCATGAAACTGGTTTTCAGATTTGACCAAAGTGCCCTATTTTTGGCTATAAATAGGCACCCGTTTGGAGCTTTGAGGAGATTCCATCTCTGTCCAACCACCCAGCTCATCCAATACCATAAATCCAAGCCCTCAGCACACTCCCTAAGCCCTCAAATCACCTCAAAACTCTCTCCCAAAAATCCCAAAAACCTGCAGTTTCAGTCACCCAGAAATACAGTTTTCTTCATTTACATATTGGCTATAAGGAGGAGCTCCCGTTTCGTCTTGGAGACTTTCCTACACTCCGGGGCGACACCGCGAAGAAGAGAAGAAAATCTGCTGAAACCAGTCCCTGGTGCCCCTTAAATAGGGCGCTTTGACTTTAGTCAACGCGCCCCATAAAGGGGACACCTGCAGCAGGCGCCCCATATATGGGGCACTAGCAGGGGCCGACCCTGTTTTGCATTTTTTTGAGTTTGTTTACCTTTCCAGTTGATCTATTACTCCCCCCTTTCATTTTAACTTTCATTAACATGTCATTTAGCATGCATTAAGCCACATCTTTGCATCTTCATACCTTTTTAAAAACCTATCAAAAATAGGGGTTTGGATTTAGTCCCAATCCGGTCAATTCCTTCCCTTTTGCAAGTTTATGTTCGAATTTGAGCATGATTCTACACTTTCACTAGAACTAATGATCTTTTCACTTGTTTCTATATTTTCTTATGGACATTTGTAGGTAAATCCGGCCAAGGCGGAGCTTCAACCGGATCAAAGACGAAGGACTCACTAAGCTCTCTTCTTTCGGCCGGCCGAGAGAGGAGAAGTCGGAACCTAACAATCTCCCCGCTTCCAAAGGTACGATGGTTATTTTTATTTCTTTCTATTATATTTTGGAGTCTTTGGCTCCTAGCGACCACAACCACTAACATCCCATCCACTAAGACCCCAAAGCAAGCGTAGGGGCTAGAAAAGGGAGATCTACGGATCCCGTTTCGGGTGCTTACAGGTCCTTGCTCCCTACTTCCACCTAATTGGGAAGATCCCTAAATTTCAACGATCTATCATAGTAATTCTTATAAGTTAGAAATGCAAAAGGAGAAGAATTAAATCATCTTTGAAATGGCTTATACCTCAAAAGATATTTTATTAAAAGGAAACCCAAAAAGAATCATAAAATAAAAATGTAGAGGATGACCGTTGGTATCAAAAGTCCGCTTGTTATTTGGTGCCATGATCCATTTTTCAAGAATTAAGAATAGGCACCACACTACACACAAAACATGCCTAGATTTCTTGATCCAAGGCTAGAAGTCAGATAGAACGCTAAGCAAAGCTTAGGGGTGGAAGCTTCTCCCTATCCTATTCTCTTCCATCTTAATTCAAGGTAGATACAAGTGATTAGAAGAAGTAGCATCGAAAATGCCCTCTACCTCAATGGGAGGCTGACTTAAAAGGCCCAACTTCCTAAGAAAAAAGGTACCAAAATGTGGGCAATGACCCCCCCCCATCAAGAAAAGAAAAGGCTTGTATGAATGAGTACCAAATAAAGCCCTAGAAAGAAAAAGATGTCAAATGATGGGAATTCTCTCTAAGTCAAGAAAAGAAGAGGCATGTTTGAATGTGTGCCAACAAAAATATATAGGCATATCTATAAAGAAGGACTTGAAGGAGTCAAACATTAAAGCAGGTAGTTGCGCATGATTAGAGAAACCTTCTCAACATCCCCCAAGTCTAGTAAGGATTTATCTCAGAACTCTTCCTTCTTAACCCCCATAGGTAGGGTAGACCACCAAACTGAGGTGGAACTCTAGTCTATTGAAGGTAGAAGCCAGAAGATCCCAAATAAAGGTCTCTTTTCCACACATGGTGTTTGCTCTTAATCCACTAACAATGATTAAAAGCACCTACTTTAAGCAAGGCAGAAGATAAAACTGGTTGTTCCCTCTAAATAAAAAATTTGGAATGTCATAAACACATAAAAATTGAATATTCCAAAATAAAAACAAATATGAAAATTAAAAGACCTAAAAATTGAATACCAAAAACATAAAAAATTATAAATACAAAATTTCAAACAAAATAGAAAATTCACAAAATCCAAACAAATTTAAAACTCTCCAAATACCTAAAGATTTGCTTTCTAGTTGACAACATATCTTTGCATCCATGTTTAATTCCATTCTTGCATGTTTCCTTTTACATATTACATACTTAGTACTTTGTTGTTATATTTTACCTTGTTAACAAGGGCTATGTCACTTGACAAAAGATTGAGGCAACTCATCACTCTTCTTGAAAAGGACTAAGCCTAAATAAGGTTCTAATCATCTCTTTTGAGTGAATGTAGAAAATAGGAAGAATTCTTCACAAGGAAGAAAGCATGTTGACTTTTCTCTCTAGGTGCTCGAAGGATGCAAAACAACAAAAAAATTGAAAATGATATGTTGAAAATGATATGAAAATTGCAAAACAACAAAAAAAAATCTAAAGGGGACTACTCCTAACCTCTTAGAGTCTTGCATACCAAATATTGCATCTTATCAAAACAAAGTAGTACATGATATGTTGAAGACCTCAAGTTTGGGAATACTGAGTCTGAGACCTTCATTAAAATCAATGATGATTTAGTTAATTTTCATGCATGTGGATAGGCCAAAACTGTATAGATGTGGCTGATGGTTCCTATCTCAGGGTCTTGAATCGCTCTACATAGTCTATAAATTCAACTATGTTCTTATGTTACATTTGTGTTTTTTAGCCCAACATGCATACATCATTTTAATGCATCTCATATCCCACCTGGCAATTATGTTTACTCAATTCCACCATGGCTATTTATGTCCCACCATGTCCATCCTACAATCATTTATGTATCACCATTTGTTGATGCATCATCATACTTTGCATAACATTTTGCATCATACCATTGTGTTCAAATATTTGTCTAAGTTTCACCATGTTTTGCATCCCATCGTGCTTTGTATTTGTTTTTTTCGTGCTACCATGTCACTCAAATCTCTAGATGATTGATGCCCTATTAGGATTCAACAATGATTCCATTAAAATGAGAGGTAATTTATTTTTGAATTAAACCAAGTTACTGAGGATTCTTCAATTAACTTTTCATTTACTTTCAGCAAATTTACTTTCAGCTTAATTTCTAAAATTTAAGTTTCATTGCATGCCTCGATTTAGCACACCATGTAGTTCAGGTGCTAACTTATTTCCCACAACATGTGAATTCCTTTTATTTCTAATATCTCCCCTCCATGGGGTTTGTCTTTTATTTTACTTTTTTCCACACTCTAGTGCTCCTTTAAACTAATCAACCATTGGAGACAACTCAAATGGAATAGGATGGCGATCTCAATACTTAGTGGCATTCACCTCTTCCAATAGGTCATGGTTTGTGTGTTTAAATCTACATTGGCATCACATTTTTAGTCCATCACCATTGTACTCTACTATGACTCATTACACTATTATATTCACCTCTGCTTTGTTCCATGTCAATCCTCTGTAAAGACAATGACAAGGTGAGGCAAGCTATAGGCACACAAATATGGCTTAGTTACAGGACTTATAATCTTGTTTTAATAGAGGATATTCAAGAATCCTACCGAAGAGACCAAGTTTTTCAAAGAAACGAGATTTCTGGAGCATTCCAGACGTTGCAGGGCTTAGTGCTCCCTTAAGGGGGTGCTGGGAAGCCACTAGGGAGCACCAGGATTAGTCTCCTAGTGCTTCCTTAGGGAGGGTGCTAGGAGTACTCCCTTAAGTAGTACTTTTAGCTTGTTAATATTAGACATTTCTTTTATGACAATCAACATCTCATATACATATAACAACAAATATATAAAATAATTATTTAAAAATTTATTGAAATAAACATAATTACCAAATTGGCTTCTACAGTAACAATATTGAATAAAAAATGAATCAATTTGGCTATACTACTGTCTAGAAGATTGTTTCAAACCTTACAAGAATTTATGAACTAAACAAGCATGATTTTATTTTCCTTCAACTATAGAGCCTTCATGTTGTTGCATATATATTTTCTCTTCAAGTTCACAATGAAGAAAAGTTGTTTCCACATCCATCTAGTCTAATTATAAATTATAAGTAGCAACTAGAGATAGCAACATAAGAATAGAGCTATATTTAACAACAAGCTAAAAAATATCATGTAGTTAATACCTTCTACCTAACTATAGCCCTTTGTCACTAATCATGCCTTAAATCTACCTTCTTCATTTCTTGAAGTACCTTACTTTTTCTTGAAGACCCCTTTGTAGTTGACAATCTTCTTTCTTTTGGGAGCCTCCACTAACTCCCAAATTTGATTCTTGTAAATGGACTCGATCTTTTCCTACATAACAACTAGCCATCTATCTACATACTCATGAGATATAGCATCCGAAAATTTGTAAGGCTCATTATCATCAAGTGTTTTCTCTACAATAGATAATCTCTCTTCTTTGTATGTCTTGTGCAAGAGAATATTGTTGAATTTGTTGACTTCCTCCACCTACGAACATCAAGCACTTGAGCTTAGGAAGATTGTTGAAGTGTACTTGCAACATCTAAGTACATTTTCTCTATAGTACCACCTTTAGAACCTACATTTTGTGAAATAACTTAATCCTTCTTTGGATAAAGTAATGTGGATTCATCAAAATTGATATTCCTTTCAAACATAAATTTAGGAAATGTTGGCTAAAAACATCACAATCTATATCATTTAACTCTTGAAGTATAACTAAGGAATGTCCACTTCTTTGCCCTAGGATCTAATTTACCATTATCAACATGAACATAAGCAAGGAAACTAAAAACTCTCAAGCCAGAAAAATAGCCTAGAGGATAACCTGACCATATTTCATCTAAAGTTTTAAAATTGATAGTGGAAGTTAGAGATAAGTTCACCAAATAACAAGTTGTTGACACTGCTTCTACCTAGAAGTCTTTGCTAAGACTTGCATTTTATAACATACATAGAGCACTTTCAAGAAGTGTTTCGTTTATTCTTTTTACAATGCAATTATGTTGAGGTGTATACCTTCATCTTCACAGAACACGTCAAACTATGTAGAGCAAAATTCAATCATGTTATTTATCCTCAACCTTTTGATTTTCTTTCCTATTTGATTATCAATCAAAGCCTTCCACTACTTAAAATGCTTAAACACTTCACTTTTTTGCTTAAGCATAAACACCCAAATTTTTCTAGAATAATCATCAATGAAAGTTAAAAAATAATGAGTACCACCTTTTGACAGAACCTAAGAGGGACCCCAAAGATTAGAATGGATATAGCCAAGAGTGTTTTAGGTTTTGTGAATTGTCATCTTGAAGCTCACATTTTTTTGCTTCCCAAAAATGCAAAGCTCACAAAAATCTATATTACCAATATACTAACCACAAAGCAAACCTCATTGACATAATAAGGTCAATCCCTTCTCGCTCATTTGTCCCAACCTCATATGTCATAGTTTGGTAACAACATCTTCCGACATAGAGGTGGATGAAACAGTAGTTGCACTAGAAACAATAGTGCCTAATAGTACATATAAACCACCAAATATTTTACCTTTCATTAGATTAAAGGATCCTTTGCCGATCTTCATAACTCACCTTTACCTAAGTACATGCATCCATTTGCATCTACTGTACCCAAAGAAATAATATTTTTATTTAAGGTGGGATCATACCTGACAACTATCAATGTTCTTATAATGTCATCATACATCTTGATCCGGACTGTGCCAATCCCAACTATCTTGAATGGGGCATCATTATCCATCATTTCAACTCCACCATTGACTAACTAATATGTGGAGAAAAATCTTAATAAGGGATTATATGACACGAACAACTTGAATCTAAGATCCAATCATCTTTGGATCATATGGCATGCACAAAAAAACATAATCTTCTAATTCTTCTTTGCTGAACTTTCACCTTTGGTTGACTCTTTCTTATCTTTGTTTTTGTTTTTCCTTTTGAGTTTCTGACAATTACCTTTATGTGACCCTTCTTGTGACAGTAGTAGCAAATCTTGCTTCTATTTCATGACTTAGATCTAGATTAGCTATGGTTTCTACCAGATTAATTTATTTCTTATTATCCTTCTAAACTAACACTATTTATATCCATGTCTTTCAATTATTTCGAGAACAAAGAAGATTTTTCATCTTCAACAGAAATATAATATCTACTATAAAACATGGATTCTTGAAATTCTTATATGACAGTGGTAGTGAACAAAATACGAGCAATGCTTTATCCTACTCTTCTATGTTCACACCACTGCTTTCTAAATCTATGAAAATATAATTGAATTCATCGAGATGTGAAGTGCCTTCTACCATCCTGAGCATGAAGAGACACTGCTTCAAATATAGCTGGTTGGTCAAAGACTTAGTCATATACAATGACTCCAATTTTAGGCATAATGCAGTCGTTGTTTTCTCATAAATGACCTCTCATTAAACTTCGTTAGAGAAACTTAATTAAATTTAAGCCAGAGCCTTCTCATCTAATTATTGTTTCTCGTCATCGATTGGCTGGCATCTTCTCCATCCCTAGCAAAGCATTTTGCAACCCTTGATGGGTTAGAAGCATTCTCATCTTGATCTTCTACAAATTAAATTGATGCTCTTGTCAAACTTCTCGATATCAAATTTTGTAGAGTCCAAAAATAACAATGAATCTCAACTCAACTCTTATACTAATTTGTTGAGGATCGTGATGGATATCGCCAATATAGTGCGGAGCTGAATGCCAACTCCATAAACAATAAATACGAAAATACAAGAGAAGTAAAGAGATAGAGAGTAGCACATCGGGATTTACATGGTTTGGAGGTGATGTGTCTTTCTATTGTAAGGAATCGTCCATAAAAATTTGATGCAGTGGAAGCGACGATTCCTATGGGTTCTTTTAGAATTTGTCTCAATCAGAACCGAACAATAAAAACCGAAAATCGATCAAATTGGATTCGAATATACCTGATAAAGAATCATATAATCCCATGAAGAGGAAGGAGATGAGCTTCTCAAGCTCTTCAAACTGTTCAAATATCCAGTCTCCAGTAGTATCCACATGAACTTCATCCACAATAGGTTCTCCCTTCGCGCCGGCCTCGAGAACTCTTCCTGAACGGAGCTCCATCAACCATGGACACCATTTAGGGAGAGGAGGAGGTAGGGAGGAGGCTAGAGATGTAGTTTTCACTCTTGTCTTGATAGGGTTTGGCTGAAACCATTGGTATTTATAGAGAATTTTAGAATTTTTCATAATAACCCAAAATCTCTAAAAATTACATCATTGCCCCTGTACTTAAGGATAAGTCCTTTTGTGTGTGACCCACTAGGCCCAATAGCCTATTTGGTTGAGGCCTAAATAAAATAGAAAAATTCTATTTAATTTAATTAAATTTGTTATCCGATAACAAATTAATCGGCCTACCGATCATGAAGGGTACAAGCCACATCCCATAATCTCAAATGGCTATGGGGATAATCTCATCTCCATTGAGCCTTTCCATCATCAGTTACCGCATGGATATAAACCCTCATCCATCCAATGTCTCGGTCGAAAAAGAGTACGGCATCAACTGTCAGCTCCTTAGTGTACCGACTCTATAGGATCCTGTACTCGGAATTCGATCAATTGGAAAACTCCTTTTCCAATTATCCTATCTACCATGGCCAGGGATTTAGAGTACTATACCATAGGACATTCATTCTCACTTATCAAGAGTGGACGATCCCTTGTTGTCCGCTCAATTACCTCCATCGAGTTTTTCTTGTACCTGATCCATCGCTATACTGGACCATCTAAACGGTGATACATAAGTCAATGGTCAAAGCACAAGTTCCACCCAACAAGGTATCTTTGGCGCTCAGGTCAAAAGTCCAACCATGCAACCATGATGATAGAAAACCCTGATTGACAATTCGGTAAGATACCATTCAAGGTTTCTAATTTGATCAGTTCAGTGAACTCATTCAACTAATAAGCACTTGTATGTGTATCTCAGTGTCTCCACACTAATGACCAATGATCATCACATGAGAAGATATCACATACACTAGTCTATCCGTATCCTTGACGTCCCATCTCAAGTATCCTATGACTAGGAACATTTAGATCAAATACCTCTAGATGATCAATCTCATTATCATGATCTCATCATGATTTAATCATCATTGTATTTGATCAAGGACTTCATTATGATATTCGCATCTAATAAGAGCTTATAATGAAGATTTGTTTAATTAATTGAATAAGATATATCTAGAAATGTTGAATCATATCATATATGATTGGCTTGTAGGGCATACATTTCTATCACCTATATCCATGGGCGAAGATGAATGACTTCCACTATATAAGAATCAAGTACCTAAAGTTGAGAATCTCTAACATCTAAACCACTTTACACCCACAAATTTTCTGTAAAACATCTCTAAGGGAAAATATCTTAAATATAGAGAAAAAGGACTTGATATTTGCTTCTATGACAGTGTTCCCATGGCATTCAAAGCTTGTTCATTGGATGCTCTCTTATGTGTGCAGTGTTCCTCTTTATAGATGAAAGATAGTATTTAATTTTGGGCTTTTGGGTAGTTATGATATCTTGAAAATAATTGGATGGTGACTAAAGGGAGAGTGACGGAATGGACCCATCACTAAAGAAATTATGAGACCGAATTAGTTATTAAATATATGTAGTCAATAGACCTCCTACTAAAGTCATTTACTTAATTAGATCCCAATTTAATTTTCCCTAAAATAATTTCAATAATAGTAGACATGCGTGAGAAGAGATATAATTATTTGAAATGTCTTATTTATTTGCTTATTTTAGTAGAAAGATAAAGAAAGTGATGAAACATATGAGTATTGATGGAAACCTTAGAAACAAAATAGATAACAAGGTGTTTGGTTGTATTTTATTTTCTATATGATTTTATAAAAAATTTATATTATAAATATAAATATAATATTTTTTAAATAAAATTATAAAATTTTTGTGTATGGTTAGAACTATTAAATTTTTAAAAATACTAATAAGCCATTTGATAATATTTTAAAATAAAATTTGAATAAACATTTTAATTAGCATCTATCGTGTGAATCATGTTGCTCGACGACTCCATGGTCAAAGAGGAATCAAAGGAGTCTAGGAAGAATTGGCACAAGACTATGGGTCCATTTGGAAACTATTTAGAAGAACTTTTTTTTACTTCTCTTTCTCTCTGAAGTGCTTCTGATTTTTATGATACCATTCGGTTACATTCATATTCCTACTTCTTCTCCTCGTTGAAGGTAGAAGACGGAAGAAGAAAATTTTTCCTAGTGTCTTGTGAACTTGCTCTTCACGGAGCCTCCCTTATGGCAACAAGAGCCTTCCCGCCACCTCCCTTGTGGGTCCTCTAGCCTGTGCAACCATCGCCCTTCTATCCTTCTACAACCATCGCCCTCCTACGAATCCTCCAGCTGTATCCTCCACTCAACAGAACTCCTCTCATTGTATCCTTCCACACTGGCCACCCTCTGCCAACTCCTTTCGCTGTATCCTCCTCTTGGGGAGCTCCTCTCACTATAGGATTTCTCTTGCACTCTGTTGTCACCTTCTAGATGGTGTTGTCATAAGAACGTGCATCCACTGTGAAGGTTCTCTCACCATCACTAAGGATGTCCTCTACATTTGCTGCTCTTGTCATCGTGTGTGCTTCGGGTCTCTTTATGTTGCCGCCTAGGTTCCCCTCTTCCCTTCTCCTTCCTTGCTCCATCTCCCCTGCCCCCTTCATCTCTATTGTAGAACAACTGCCAAGCTTGGTAGCCAGATCCATGGTGTCAGGGTAGCAATCATGATTTTGCGGTAGAGCACTGTTCAATTTGGCCATCACAGGACGGTGGTGGCCACCATGCTACTACCCCTTGCCGCATCACCCACTGTGTCCTTTGGCAACAACCCTCCTCAGTTCCCAAGTCTCACACCGTTGCTCCCCAAGGTGGCTTTGAGGAGGCCATCCTCTTCCCCAGCTTGTGACCGTTGCACAACCCTACTAGCTACACTAGTAGAGGTGGACAGCCAACCCACACCACCACAAGCCGTTGTTCCACAACTCTGCAGGACTATGCAAAGTCCCTCCTACCCCCTTGTGCGGGCTACCCATCCTAGCCAATAGAAGCCAGCCCTGATCCTCCTAATCAACTTACATTGTTGATTTTCTAAGTTGATTTTCCAAAATAATGATCAAATGTGTTATAGGTGGTATACCTATCTTCTATCTATATATGTGTGTATTTCTCATACTCTTTAAATTTTCAAGCATTTCTTATTAATGCAAACATTTTTTATAAATCTACTCTGAAGCTTAGTAAATGTATGATCTTGATCTAAAATGGCTAACTAGTGATGTTACAAGCCACAAAATAAAAGATTGAATTATATTTTGATTCAAATTCTTTTTTGTTAAGTAGATCTAATCGCAAATTTGGTAACAGTAAATATGCTCAACCCTACTCAATTAGCTTCTAACTTAGGGATTGTTTATATATATATATAAATTGCCTTAGAAAAATAAAGTAGTGATGGAGCAAAGCTTGTTGATTGATCACCTTGCCTGCTGGCAATGGTTGCAGAAGGGATTTGAGCATAACAAGTTAAACATGGGCCATGTAGATTCTTTAGCGAGACAAATTTTTGGACAACAGTTATTTTTTGTAAAGAACTAGCGTTGTTATATTGAGACATGTCAAATTATTTGTATTTGTGTTTTTAAATCAATTTTATTGACTATTTTGTTTGAAATAAACTTTTTATTATTCTAGGAGTACTTCCATTTCAAAAAAAGTACCAAACAGTTTTCACTTCTATAACATAGTAGTTCTTCTATGTGAAGTACCTTCTTCGAAGAGGTGCTTCTAACTGAAGCACTTCTCAAAAGTTGCCAAATACTTCCTTTAACAACTTTGAGGGAATTCTAAATGGTGAATCTAGCCTTCTAGATATGCAACTACTGTCGGCCACTGTGGGGCGTTCCTCTAAGAGCATAAAGATTGAGATCCCTATAGCTTCATCATCATCAGTCTCTAGATCAAGCCATTGCTATGGAACTTCAATTGGGGATATTCGAAGGTCAACTAGTAGTCGTAGATGGAGTCTCCATTGGTGTGAAGATGGTGTCATTATTGGAGTTAAGTTCACCATATTTGATATACTAGATGATGAACAAGTGTTGTAGTGAAGAACACTGAGAAGAATAGAGGAGCTTGAGAAAATGAAGACACATGAGGATTTGGGCAGGAAATCTCCAATCTAAGATCCCGTTTTTGTAAACATTCATATAGATAGTTTTTAGGTTACATGGTGGTAACTCCACTCAATGTACAAGTGTACAATGAAGGCCACATGACCCAATTACAGTCAACTAGACAGTACATGTCAACCTAGATTAAGTTGTAAACACTCTTGTTTAAGCGGGGGATAGATAGTCAACTTTTTGCGTAATTCCTCAAATTTCTTGACGGAGAGTGGTTTAGTTAACACAACTGCAATTTGATATCTTATAGCAATGTGTTGAATCTTGATTTTTTTTCTCATGAACTAGTTGTCAAACAAAATGAAAGTCTACCTCCACATGCCTTGTTCTTGCCTTGAAAATAGTGTTTGTTGTAAGGTATATGGTTGATATGTTATCACATAATACCGTTGGTAAACTCGGAACTGGAATAGTTCAGTAATCAATTGCATAATCCATAGTAATTTAGTTATACTAATAGACATTGCCCTTAGTTTTGCTTCAGTGTTGGACTTGGCCACTATGGATTGCTTTTTAGATACCCAAGAGATGAGATTTGATCATAAATAAATCCCATAGCCAGAGGTTGACTTCCGATCATCAGGGCAACTAGCCCAATCTACATCACTGTAAGCATTTATATAGAAGGTAGATGGTTTTATTGTCATACCATAAGCATAAGTGGCCTTAAGATAATGTACAATTCTCTTAACTAACACCATATGAGCACTTGTAGGAGATGCCATAAACTAACAAGCTTCGTTGACAACAAAAGCAATATCTAGTCTTGTAATTGTGGAATATCGTAAAGATCCAATAAGACTACGATATTAAGTGGGATCATCCAGTAGGTCTCCATCCTGCTATGACATAGAATCTTTAGTTCCAATTGGAGTTGAGTGACGTTTAGCATCATGAAGTTGTGCTTTATGTAAGAGGTCAAGTATATAATTTTGATGACTCAAGTGAAAACCCATATCTGTTTTCTTTACTGCTATCCCAAGGAAATAATGCAAAGATCCCATATCTTTCAAAGAAAAATTGCTGGACAGATTGGCTATCAATTTTGTCATGGCAGTTTCATTATTACCAATGATTATAGTCTCATCAACATAGACAAGAACATAAATTGTGACAGTACCAACAAAAATTAGAAATAACGAGGGATCACATGTTGATGTCTTGAATCCGATGGACAAAAGATGAGAGTATAACATGAACCATGCTCTAAGTTTTTGTTTTAATCCATACAAAGCTTTATGTAATTTTTATATGTAATGTGATTTGTGTTAGCTACAAAATCTGGTGGTTAAATCATATAAATCTCCTCTTCCAATGTCTATAAAGAAAAGTATTATTAACATCTAATTGTCTAATAGACCAACAAAATGTTGTAGCCATAGCAAGAACAATGCGAATAGTTGTTGACTTTACCACTAGACTGAAAGTCTAAGTATAATCTAGACCATAGGCTTAATTAAACTGTTTGGCTACTAATCTTGCTTTATATCAAGCAATGGTCCCATTAGAGTTTCTCTTTATTTTGTATATCCATCTACAACCTACAATATTAGCACCACGAGGAGGAGGAACTAAAGACCATGTTCCATTTTTCTGTAAAGTTGAAAACTCCTCTTACATAGCTTGGCACTAAATTAAATCTTTATTTGCCTTGCTAAAACATGATGATTTAATATATGTAACTTGTTCAACCAAAAGAACTTGTCTTGTATGAGATGTACTTGTCTGCTATAGAATTGCTTTCAAGGACCAAGCTAAGGTGAAGGAGTAGAACCAGTGACCGGAGAAGAAGTTAGACTTGTGCTCAATTCTACATTTTGTGCAGAATTTGGACTGTTCAAAATATTAGGAGAACCTGGTGTGACAATGATACTACTTGGATTATCACAATTAGGAAAAACATGCTACTAGATATTGTAAGGAATCGTCCATAAAAGTTTGAAGCAGCGTAAGCGACGATTCCTATGGGTTCCTTTAGAATCCATCTCAATCAGAACCGAACGACGAAAACCGAAAACCGATCAAATCGGGTTCGAATATACCTGATAGGGATTCATATAATCCCATGGAGAGGAAGGAGATGAGCTTCTCAAGCTCTACAAACTGTTCAAGCGTCCGGTCTCCAGCAGTATCCACACGAACTTCATCCACAGCAGGTTCTCCCTTCGCGCCGGCCTCGAGAACTCTTCCCGAACGGAGCTCCATCGACCATGGACACCTTCTAGAGAGAGGAGGAGGTAGGGAGGAGGCTTGGGACGTGATTTTCACCCTTGGCCTGATTGGGTTTGGCCGAAACCATTAGTATTTATAGAGAATTATGGAATTTTTCATAAAAACCCAAAATCTCTATAAATTACGCCCTTGCCCCTGTACTTGTGGATAAGTCCTTTTTTGTGTGACCCACTAGGCCCAATAACCTATTTGGTTGAGGCCTAAATAAAATAGAACAATTCTATTTAATTTAATTAAATCCGTTATCCGATAACAGATTAATCGGCCTACCGATCATGAAGGGTACAAGCCACATCCCATGATCCCAAATGGCTATGGGGATAATCTCATCTCCATTGAGCCTTTCCATCATCAGTTACCACATGGATATAAACCCT
Organism: Cryptocoryne crispatula var. balansae; assembly: GCA_036172225.1. Taxonomy (NCBI): domain Eukaryota; kingdom Viridiplantae; phylum Streptophyta; class Magnoliopsida; order Alismatales; family Araceae; genus Cryptocoryne; species Cryptocoryne crispatula. The sequence goes on along the minus strand of CM069920.1, from coordinate 44,272,467 downwards.
CATCCATCCAATGTCCCGGTCGGAAAGGAGTACGGCATCGACTGTCAACTCCTTAGTGTACCGACTCTATAGGATCATGTACTCGGAATTGGATCAATTGGAAAACTCCTTTTCCAATTATCCTATCTACCCTGGCCAGGGATTTAGAGTACTATCCCATAGGACATTCACTCTCACTTACCGAGAGTGGACGATCCCTTGTTGTCCGCTCAATTGCCTCCATCGGATTTTCCTTGTACCCGATCCATCGCTATATAGGACCATCTAAATTGTGATCCATAAGTCAATGGTCAAAGCACAAGTTCCACCCAACAAGGCATCTTTGGCGACTCAGGTCAAAGGTACAACCATGCAACCGTGATGATAGAAAACCCTGATAGACAGTTCGGTAAGATACCATTCAGGGTTTCTAATTCGGTCAGTTCGGTGAACACATTCAACTAATGAGCACTTGTATGTGTATCTCAGTGTCTCCACACTAATGACCAATGAGATCGGTCGTCCTCATCACATGAGAAGACATCACATACACTAGTCTATCCGGATCCTTGATGTCCCGTCTCAAGTATCCTATGACTAGGAACATTTAGATCAAATACCTCTAGATGATCAATCTCATTATCATGATCTCATCATGATTTAATCATCATTGTATTTGATCAAGGACTTCATTATGATATTCGCTTCTAATAAGAGCTTATAATGAAGATTTGCCTAATTAATTGAATGAGATATTTCTAGAAATGTCGAATCATATCATATATGATTGGCTTGTATGGCATACATTTCTATCAGATATTATTCATAGGATCTTCAAAATTAAATGAACTTTTACAATTAATTGGAGTAGGCAGATTCAACATGACAGGAGGAGCTTCAATTGTATTGTTTGTTTAAGATAATATCTTGTAAGGAAAAACTTTTACATCAAATACCACATTGCATGCAATGTACATCTTGTTAGTTCTTGGTAGATAACACTTATACCCTTTATGCATTACGCTATATCCCAAAAAAAGACAACACTCAGACCAATAGGAGAATTTGTTTGAATTGTATGGCCTTAAGTAAGGATAGCATGCACAACCAAAAATTTTCAGAACTAAATAATCAGGTCCTCTTCCATATAGCTTCCCAAATGGAGAAATATTACCAAGAGAACTTGTAAGAAGTTTATTAACAAGAAAAACAACACATGTAGCAACTTCATCCCAAAACATATAGGGAAGATCAGCATGATGAAGAAGGGCTAAGTATGTTTCTACAATATGTCTATGCTTACACTCAGCAATACCATTTTGATTGTGTGTATATTGGCAAGCAACTCGATGAATTATTCCATGAGATGAAAAGCATTGTGAAAGAGTTCTAAACTCTACTCTCCAATCACTTTGAAAATATTTGATTTTATGACCAAGAACATTCTCTACTTGATTCTTAAACTGTACAAAAATAGAAAATACTTTCCCCTTTGATTCAAGTGGATAAACCAACAATATCTAGAAAAATTATCTATAAAAGCCACATAGTATTTGTGGCTATTTGTATATACAAACGGGAATAGACCCCAAACATCAGATGTAACAAGTTCTAAAAGAAACTTGACTTATATGTAGACAATGGAAAGTGAAGACGATGGCTTTTGGCCATTGCACAATGAGAACATAAAGTAGACTCTTTAGAACTAAAAAGGGTACCCAGCTATTGTAAGATTTTATTACTACTCTAAAAGTTGGATGACCTAGATGTAGATGTCAAGTTGCTTTATACTCAACTGAGAATGCAATCGATGAAGTGGAGAACTAGTTGAAATTAGTAAAGTCCATTAATTGTGCGGCTTTGGAATAGCACCTTATAAACTTTGATATCCTTGACAAGGCATTTAGTAGAAAAAATTCAAAATAAACATTATTATCTTTTGCTAACTAAGAAATTGATAACAGATTCTTTACTAAAGATGGAACATGCAAAACATTAGTGAGATGTAATGAATTGAGACCTGAATTCCCAATATATGTTATAGGTAAACTATCTTCATTTCCTATATGCACTTTATTGCACCATAATACTAATGTGGATTCTGTAAGAGTGAAAATTCAGGTGTCATATGTTGATTTGCTCCTGAATCAGGATACTACATAGAGCTCCCTGCATTAACATTATTCACATTATTGCTAGAAGTAACCATATTAGTTGAAAATTGTTGAAACTGTGTAGTGATAGAAATGTATGCCCTACAAGCCAATCATATATGATATGACTTGACATTTCTAGATATATCCTATTCAATTAATTAGGCAAATATTCATTATAAGCTCTTATTAGATGCGAATATCATAATGAAGTCCTTGATCAAATACAATGATTAAATCATGATGAGATCATGATAATAAGATTGATCATCTAGAGGTATTTGATCTAAATGTTCCTAGTCATAGGATACTTGAGACGGGACATCAAGGATCCGGATAGACTAGTGTATGTGATGTCTTCTCATGTGATGAGGATGACCGATCTTATTGGTCATTAGTGTGGAGACACTGAGATACACATACAGGTGCTTATTAGTTGAATGAGTTCACTGAACTGACCGAATTAAAAACCCTGAATGGTATCTTACCGAACTGTCTATCAGGGTTTTCTATCATCACGGTTGCATGGTTGGACCTTTGACCTGAGTCGCCAAAGATGCCTTGTTGGGTGGAACTTGTGCTTTGACCATCGTCTTATCGATCACCATATAGATGGTCCAGTATAGCGATGGATCGGGTACAAGGAAAACCCGATGGAGGCAATTGAGCGGACAACAAAGGATCGTCCACTCTCGGTAAGTGAGAGTGAATGTCCTATGAGATAGTACACTAAATCCCTGGCCAGGGTAGATAGGATAATTGGAAAAGAAGTTTTCCAATTGATCCAATTCCGAGTACAGGATCCTATAGAGTCGGTACACTAAGGAGTTGACAGTCGATGACGTACTCCTTTCCGACCGGGACATTGGATGGATGAGGGTTTATATCCATGTGTTAACTGATGATGGAAAGGCTCAATGGAGATGAGATTATCCCCATAGCCATTTGGGATCATGAGATGTAGCTTGTACCCTTCATGATCGGTAGGCCGATTAATCTGTTATCGGATAACGGATTTAATTAAATTAAATAGAATTATTATATTTTATTTAGGCCTCAACCAAATAGGCTATTGGGCCTAGTGGGTCACACACAAAAGTACTTATCCACAAGTACAGGGGCAAGGGTGTAATTTATGGAGATTTTGGGTTTTTATGAAAAATTACAAAATTCTTTATAAATACTAATGGTTTCAGCCAAACCCAATCAAGACAATGGTGAAAACCAAGTCCCTATCCTCCTCCCTACCTCCTCCTCTTTCTAGAAGGTGTCCATGGTCGATGGAGCTCCGTTTGGAAAGAGTTCTCGAGGCCGGCACGAAGGGAGAACCTGTTGTGGATGAAGTTCGTATGGATACTGCTGGAGAATGGACACTTGAACGGTTTGAAGAGCTTAAGAAGCTCATCTCTTTCCTCTCCATGGGATAATATGAACCCCTATCAGGTATATTCGAACCCGATTTGATCAGTTTTCGATTTTCGTCGTTCAGTTCCGATTGAGACAGATTCTAAAGGAACCCATAGGAATCGTCGCTTTCGCTGCACCAATTTTTTATGGACGATTCCTAACATGTAGTTGGTCCTTGTTAGACAGGAGTGGAAGATTCAGCAGTTTTAAAAGTGATGTCAAACCTTCTCCAGCACTTCATGGCAACATGACCACGCTTCTCACACAATTGGCAAACTAGTGTACTCTATTTTTTGTTAGTATAAGAAACTACATTATGTTGATTCCCAGAGTTATTGTAATAGAATTTTTGACCTTTGCCTTTGGATACGTTATTCCTATTGTAATATCCCTTATTCTACTGCTGACTAGTGGAATTTAAATCAACGTGAGCAATGTTGACTCTTGGTTCATTAATAGCCTGCTGACTTTTAAGAATATGAATTTCAAGATTAAGTAACATGCCTTAAACATCATCTGGACTTAAATCAGAAGCATCCATACGTGTTGTGATGGCAGTAACAAATCCATTGTACTCTTGCCCTAATGCTCCCAAAATGTATAAAATCATCTCACTTGGGGAGACCGGATCTAAAGCAAGATCTAAAGAGGTAGCAATAAGTCTAGCTTTCTGTATATACTGAGCAATGTTCATATTGCCTTTCTTAAGATGATGAAGTTGTTTCTCTAACTTGAGCTGTATTAGCAAACATAGACGAAACAACTTTCCAAATCTCAACAAAAGTGGAATAGCAAACAACTGGCAAAACAGCTTTCGAAATAGAGAAAATAAGGACAGTCTTAACAAGGATGTCATACTATTTCCACAAAATTACATCTGGATTAGGAACTAATAACATAGCATTATCCAGATCTGGAAGAGTTATCGGAGAACATAGTATTGTGCTATCAACCAATCCAATTAACTGGTACGTGTCTAAAAATGACACAAATTGAGCTCTCCAGATCATGTAGTTGTCTCCATTAAGCTTGAGGGAGATGCAACTAGAGATGTTTGAAAGTGAAGCAAAAATAGTAGAACTAAAGGGAAACTTGGACCGTGAGTTTGGCTATACTGAAGTTGCAGAAGATTCCTCCATCAAACCAAGTGCTATGATACCAAGTTAAGTCCACTAGATCTGATATGCTAGATGATGACTAGGTGTTGTAGCAAAGAACGCAAAGAAGAATAGAGGAGCTCGAGAAAAAGACACCTAAGGATTTGGGTGAGAAATCTCCAATTTGAGTTCCCATTTCTGTAAATATTCATATATATATTTTTCAAGTTATACAGTGGTAACTCCACCCAATGTACATGGCCCAATTACAGTCGACTAGACAATACCCATCAGCCTAGATTAAATTGTAAACACTCTTGTCTAACATTTGTTAATCGGCAATATAGGGTCAATGTCAGAATCAGAGGGTTTGATTTCATCAACGAGAATATTGACCCTAAGGAGGTGGTGGTGGTAGGCCAATGGCTCACATGAGAGTGTTTGGAGGGCCTACACGTGCTTATAAAGGAGGACATCTAGGGCAAAGAGCTCATGTTGATCGTTGATCATCTTCGTCTTGACGAAGCATTTGAAATGGCATATGCTTCCATCTCCACCTCCACCTTCTCTCGATGCAACCGCAAGATCAAGGACATGTGGTCTCCGACGTCGCCATTGCCAAAGCCGCCCACTCCTGCTCTAGCTTTGGCTAGGGATCGTGGACACCGTCTGTTGGTTGCTTGTCAACATTTCCCGCAGTGCTGGCGCTGCCTCATCAACCACCTCCATTTGCCACCACTGCCTAGGAGAGAGTTTTTGATGCATTTGACTTTATACACTATAAATTGTATGCTTTTGTATTTAAGATAGAAGAAGATGATCTCAACTCCACATATACAATGATGACACAGGTGGCAATGAAAAGAGAATCAATTTATTAAACAGCGCTGTGGCAACCAATCAACAACGTTAAAACCAGATATCAGATGAAGAAAAGATGGACTGACATAAAGCAAACGAGATCGGCCAACATAGACGCATACAAGACGAGTCTTCGAGAAGGGAACTGCTTGTTATCCCTTCCTTTAATTTGGGCACTCTCATCGTCTCCCGGATTAGTTGACTCTTCGGCAATTGAAGCGGATCTCGCCCTCAGAGCCTGTTAGCGGCTTGATGTTCCCCATCTTGATCATGGAAACGCCGAAGTCCTCCCAGAAGACCTCCGGGTTGTCGCTGTAGTACTTCACCCTCGTGTCACTCTCACTTCCGTCGCCCTTGAACAGCTCCTGGTCCGAGTGGAGGAGGCCCTTCTTCTCCATCAGGTTCTTGTAGAAGACGGCGTCGAAGCGCGCCGTCGTGCAGTCCAACGGGTAGGGATTGTTGCCGCCGCCGGAGGTGGGGCACTGCATCCTGGCGAGGCGGGCGAATTCGGGGTCGATGGTGGTCTCGCCGTAGATCCTTCTCCGGAAGGTGCGGCACTGCGCCGTGCCGACGGTGTGCCCCCCGGACAGCACCACCAGGTCCTTCATGTCGAGACCCTGCGCCTGGAAGTTGGAGAGGAGGCCCGACAGGCTAAGGGAAGGAGCGGGGATGTTGTTGTTGGCGGCGTCCCTACTCGCAGTCGTGGAGTCCCTTCTTCCCAGCTGCACCACGTAGGAAGCCCCTCCGAGCTGTGTATCGTATATGAAGTATACAACCATGACCATCAGATATCATAAACGCTTGGCAGCGAGGCCGGGGTCGAACCGGCCTGACCAAGTCAGAGATTTGGGCCTCATGGAGACCCAAATCAACTGATCAGGCACGGCGTCCCGGCCGGATCAGTCGGGTTTGAATTTCCCGGGCACTCGGTTTTTTTTCACACAAACATTATTTTTTTATTTTTAAAAATGACACTTTAATTTTAAATTTTGTAAAATTAATACCATTCGACAAAAGTCATAATCAAAATTTTCAACTTTAGACCGAGATGTTAAAGTTAGACTTTAACAAAAGAAGTCAGTTTTTTCGTATTCAACTTCTATTGAACATTAATTTTTACAAGTCATTTTTTGAAATACCGACTTATGAAGTAAAAGTCGGAGTGTGTGAGTCCGACTTTAAGGTAAAAATATAAAATTTAGACTCTTCAAATTTAACTTAAATATAAAACTTAGAATCATATACTCTGATTTTATTTTTTATTTTAAAAGTCGATGTCTACTATATCGACTTTACAATCTTATGACTCTAATTACAGATAGATGATATTAAAAAAATTTATCTTAAATAAAAAATGTTAAATCCGGACATTTTTATTCCGACTTGGCTCAAAGTAAGACTTTGAGGGAACGGTGATAGTTTTACAAAATTAAAAGTTAGGGTGCCATTTAAAAAAACAATGCTAGTTTAAAAAAAACACCATGGCTAGCTGATTTGGGTCGACCCCGCTGAGCCAGGTCGGTCGCTGAGTAGTCGACCTGGTCAGGAGGGGCTGACCCACTCCGGACCCAGACCCGGCCTACTTGTTGCAAGCTATATCAGTTGGGTGAAAGTTGTTATGCGAAATACGTATTTGCATAAAACTCACAATGACAACAGAATCTCGAGCTGCAGCTGCCACAATGTCCGCACAAGAGACGACGTTGCCGTAGCAAGCTTGGTTGACAGCGTCTTTGATTCTGTCGATGACGTCGAATCCTCGGATAGAGTTGTTGTTCGGCCTCGCCGTCTTCTCCCCCGTGAAGGTGGGCGTGTCGTCCAGAAGAATAGACCCATCGCAGCCCTGCATGCCCATCGACGTACCGGAGAGCGCACGTAGAGATGCCGATTCAGTGGTCAGTAATATTTAGTAAAAGAGTTCGAATCATCTTAGTTCTCCAGTGGAGACACTAGTTTCACTTCATAATCAAAAAAAGTCACGATCTCAACCATAGCGTCGATAACAGTTCAACCCTATGAATTAATAAGTTAGTGAATCATTGTTAAATTGCTACTACTGACACTTTACTAATTTATTACCGAACTTTATACAACTCGCAATCGATGAGTAGCAAGTAAGTACTTTTCAAAAAAGAAGAGTTGCAAGTAAGTAAGACGTTGATAGCAGTTCAGCCCTTTTCGATAATAGTTCATTAAACTTACTATTTGAACCGTCACTTAAATGACTTGAGATCGTAACTGTTTTTGATTGAGAACCGAGACTATTCTCTTTACCCGAAGATTGAGGGGATCGAAACTCTTAATAAAAAGAGCAATTACTGTTTGGTTTGATTCAAAACCAAAAAACTTAAAATCATAAAAAAATTTAAAATGAACTAATTTGGTTTGGTTCAAAACCATAAATCAAACTAATTTGGTTTGTTCTGGTTTATTACTATTTAATATTATATATGGTTTTATTTGAGCTATTCTAAATCATATTTTATGAAAATATCATATATATGTATATTGATGATTAATAAATTATTATTATTATTATTATGTATTCTATTTTTCTTCGTTTATCTTATTAATTCTCTTCTCACTCTTTTTCCTTCTTCTTTTTCTTCTTCTTCTTCTTCTTCTTCTTCTTCTTCTTCTTCTTCTTCTTCTTCTTCTTCTTCTTCTTCCTCTTTTATGCTCCTCATTCTTCTTCTTCTTCTTATTCTCTTTGTCATTCTTTTGATTCTTCATCATTTTCTTTATTTTTTCTTCTTTATTTTCTTTCTTCTTCTCTTTGTCATTCTTCTCATTCTCATTGTCTTCTTTATTTTTTCTTCTTCATTTTCTTTTTCTTCATCATCATCGTCATTGTCATCGTCGTCATCACTATCGTCTTCTTCTTCTTCTTCTTCTTCTTCTTCTTCTTCTTCTTCTTCTTCTTCTTTATAGGGTGTTTGGTTCCACTTTATTTCTGATGCACTCTTATTTTTGAAATCAAGACAATTTGTCACCTCAATTTTAATTTTTGGTAAAACTGGTATAATTTTTAAAATTTATTGAGTCATGTTTAACAACACACGTCTAACTCCCCTCTCTTTGTCACCTGCAACTCCGACGTCATCTTCCTCATTGTCGGTTACCCCTCCTTCACACCCTTGCCAAGTCCTGCTTCGTTATCGATGAGACTTTCACTTCTAGGACCGTGGTGCTCAGGATGGCACTGTATCCATCGTCGCGATGCGGCGATGGCACCCTTCGTCGAGGAGAACTCTGCTGCGGTGGTTACCAAGTCCTACTCTGCGATTGATGCCCCCGTCTCCGGCAGATGACCACCAACTTTCACCACCATCCTATCCAACAACAACGATGACGAGAACGGGCCGAGGCAGCCGTTGTCTCTCCGGCCTCCATCTTCTCCTCCTCCTTGCCTAGATCTTTGTGTCCACTAGCGACCCGAGCATGTCTAGCTGGCTCTCGGCGGTGGCATCGCCGCCACCCCTGACATGGAGAGAGAGAGGGTGGACGGGGGGCGGGGGGGCGGGTGTGCACACGTCCCGCCTCTGCCGCCATTCAAACTATAGCAATTGGGGCAATTGGGGCCCTAATGTTGAGGATGGCCCCAATGTTGACGACGTCCTTGTAGGAGATGGCATTCCAGTCGTAGCAATTGGGGCTTTTTGATGACCAGCCATCGAGCACGCCATGGGGGTCTTCCAGAAATGAAGACTTCACCTCCAGGAGAATATTATGGTATGAGGAGGCAGCGACGATGACAGAGGCAGAGGCACAATAGAGAAGGAAGAGGATGATGGGAAAGAAAAGAAGTCGGGAGAGGGTGGACGACGACATGGGTACATAATAGTCAAGCTCAAAGAGGATGAGGAGAAGAGGGAAGCGGCATAAATCGGCCGTGGGGGCGGAGAGGACGACAATGAAGAAGAGAGGTACTACTACTGCCATCGCCATCGCTACTACTACTACCGCTGCCATCGTCGCCATCGCTACTACTACTACTCCTACTATCGCTACTATGCGCTATGCTCGCCATCGCCATCGCTATCGCTCATCGCTACTATCACATCGCTATCATCGCCATCGCTACTACAACTATCGCTATCGCTATCGCTGCATCGCTACTATCGCTATCGCTATCGCTACTATTGCTACTATCGCTATCACATCGCTACTACTACATGTGTTATTACTTTTTTGTTGAAGGTAACGATTACCATATTCATTTATTGAAGAATATAAGAGTATATAATTATGATTTTTATATGATACATGAAAGGTTTTTTTAATATAATATTAATCATGCAAGGTTAGAATGACTCCCAGTGAGATAATCTATCGATATCGATGTCACCTTTGAAACATAGTGAGGAGGATAGAGAGGACGAAGATCAGGACAACGAGGATGAGATACTTTTTGGATAGGCCAAGTGAGATTGTATTGTTTTTGTATCATGACATAATTTTAATGAGTTTATTGTGTTTGAACACTTAACATATATATATATATATTAGTTTTATCTGTTCTTCTGCTTCTATATTTGTATGTTGTACATTAATTTATAATTGTATGTGTATATTTGTATGCAACACCTTATATGAATTGGTTGTATGTATGAGCATGTTAATTATATGTGCACGTTGTATGAAACTTGTTAACATATTGAATGTACATATTTTATGAACTGATTTTATGAACATGCTTTATAAACTAAGGTTTTTATGAAGCATAGTGTATGTACATGTTGTATGAAATATATGTATAGACCATATTATATGTACAGATCATATGAGACAATTATATCTATAGATAGTATGAGACAAACAAGTTTGAAATTAAAACGGTTATATGTAATTTGGTTGTTAAGGGGGTGTTTGGTTGCATGATAATGGAGGTTTTTATTTTAATTTTTAAAAATTGTAAGAAAACTTGTTTAAAAAAGTGTTTGGCAACCTTGACAATTTTATGTTTTGAAAGTGATTTTCTTCTTAAACAAAAAAAGTGTGTCTCACCTCTTTCTTTTTTCTTGTGGTCCCCCACTTTGTTTGGTCATGAATGATAGTAACTCTTTTTTGTTATCACATCCCTCCAAACATGATAATTTTATGTCATGGGTTAGTTCACTTTTTATTTTAATATAATTTTTTATCATGAAAGTGCACAAAAAATTATCATGCAACCAAACACCCCATAAGAATTTCACAATTAGTATGAGCAGGCCGAGTAATCGATAACAGTTAGACATCTCTACTGGCCAGTGTTGTGCCTCCTCCGTGTTTTATTTCTTTTATTTCTTTTATTATTTTTTGTTACAACAATAAAACTAGTCGGTTCACTCAACAATCGTATTAATTAATAATATTTCCAAAAGATGACTCATCCTCATCTTTCTTTCCACTTAAGTTTTAAATTTTTTCAACTCAACATCTAAAAAATAGTTAACTGAAATTATTAGTAATATACTAATTTAATTTTATTTACAAATCAATCAATGCGTTACACTTATTATTATTAAATTACCAAATATTATGGGGTGTTTGGTTGCATGATAATTTTTTGTACATTTTCATGATAAAAATTGTATTAAAATAAAAAGTGAACCAACTCATGACATAAAATTATCATGTTTGGAGGGATGTGATTATAAAAAAGAGTAACTACATCACATGACCAAACAAAGTGGGGGACCCACAAGAAAAAAGAAAGAAGTGAGACCCTCTTTTTTTTGTTTAAGAAGAAAATCACTTTCAAAACATAAAATTGTCATGGTTACCGAACACCTCTTTTAACAAGTTTTCTTACCATTTTTAAAAATTAAAACAAAACCTTCATTAATCATGCAACCAAACACCCCATTAGGCTCTACTTTGGCCTTTTTCTAGGTTGTCTGTTGCTAGCCCAAATAGTGCTAAACGTGTATGATTCCTCCCAACTTTGGCTGCTAAAATTATTCACAGGGGTCACATATCATCAAGTTCTTTGTCATCTCAATAAATTAGATTATCTAATGAATTTATTAAACAACGCAGTGATTACGTACCAAGATATACATACAGACAAAACATTAACCAGAGGTTAATTATTTCTTCGGAGGCAGCCGATCCTTGGAAGAAAAGACGGACGGAAATAAGCAAAACGAGAACGGCCAACACAGATGCATACCAACACACAGATGCCTGCCTGTTATATATCTCTTTAAGGGCACTCTCTCACCCGTACGTCTTCCTGATCAGTTGACTCTTCGGCAGTTGAAGCGGATCTCGCCCTCAGAGACGGTCAGCGGCTTGATGCTCCCCATCTTGATCATGGAAACGCCGAAGTCCTCCCAGAAGACCTCCGGGTTGTCGCTGTAGTACTTCACCCTCCTGTCGCTCTCACTTCCGTCGCCCCTGAACAGCTCCTGGTCCGAGTGAAGGAGGCCCTTCTTCTCCATCAGGTTCTTGTAGAAGACTGCGTCGAAGCGCGCCGTCGTGCAGTCCAACGGGTAGAGATTGTTGCCGCCGCCGGAGGTGGGGCACTGCATCCTGGCGAGGCGGGCGAATTCGGGGTCGACGGTGGTCTCGCCGTAGATCCTTCTCCGGAAGGAGCGGCACCGCGCCACGCCGACGGTGTGCCCCCCGGACAGCACCACCAGGTCCTTCATGTCGAGACCCTGCGCCTGGAAGCTGGAGAGGAGGCCCGACAGGCTGAGGGAAGGAGCGGGGATGTTCTTGTTGGCGGCGTCCCTACTTGCAGTCGTGGAGTCCCTTCTTCCCAGCTGCACCGCGTAGGAAGCCCCTCCGAGCTGTGTATGATGAGATATATGAGGGTTGAACGTACTGTTCCATTTCAGATTATATTCTAGCTAGCTATATCTATATATAGAGAGAGACGGTTGTTTATGATTTTGATCTGGTTTGCTTTTTGAAAATACAGCCAAACCAACCGGCCGCGCAAATCAAATCAAATTAATTGAGCAAAATATAATTTGGTCCGATTCAAACTATATTTTATCATGATATAGTACATATATGAATGTATATATAATTTTATTTGATTTATTTTAAATCTTATTGTATTAGAATTTGGTGTATACATATTTATACATTTCATTAGTTTTATCTTTTAAGCTAGAATTAAATTTGTTTTTATTAGTATATATTATTATATCTAAATTAAAATAAATATTTAATATAATTTGAGTTTATCTGTTTAATTTGATTTGAAAGTCTTACCAACCAAAAGAAACCAAATTTATAAGTCAAATCAAACCAAACAAAACCTAATTTAATAAATTGGTTTGGTATTTAGTGTTGAACCTAACATCGGTGAACAACCCTATGCCACTTTGGTGAAACTTGCCAAGTGAGAGCAGATTGCATGAATTAAACTCACAATGACAACAGAATCTCGAGCTGCAACCGCTACAATGTCCGCACAAGAGACGACGTTGCCGTAGCAAGCTTGGTTGACAGCGTCTTTGATTCTGTCGATGACGTCGAATCCTCGGATAGAGTTGTTGTTCGGCCTCGCCGTCTTCTCCCCCGTGAAGGTGGGCGTGTCGTCCAGAAGAATAGATCCGTCGCAGCCCTGCATGCCCATCGACGTACCGGAGAGCGCACGTAGTGACGACGATTCGATGGTCAGTAATATCTAATAAAAACATTAATTACTGTATACACATATACCTAAGTATGGCTTACATTGACGAAGCAGTCGTGGAAGTGCAGCCGGATCAGCGAGGCGCCCGCCCGGGGATCTCTGGCGATGGCATGGTGGACCTCCCTTCTAATGGTGGGCAGTGCCTCCGGACAGATATGGTCGTAGTAGTTAGGGTTCAGCTGAGCCCCGGCAGGGAAGGCGAGAAGGGAGAAGACGCACAACAGGAGCACGGAGAGGGAAAGAAGAGAAGCCATGTTCGGAACCGTGATCCCCGAGAACTACTTGTTTAGTTCACCGCGCGAGAACTATCTCCTGCTCTTGTTGGATGACAAGAGAGGGGCGGGCTTCCCTGCGTATTTATAAGTGATGCCCAACGAAGGGCGTTTTCTTCGCATGTCTTCATCGCCGCCCATTTCATTAAGTCATGACACCCACCAACTCGATCATATAGAAGGCAAGTTTTGGTGATGATATCGATCGCATAGCTAACATATCTCTATGTATAATCCGATCACCGGTGCATGCTGGGGGGGTCGATATACGTTTTGTTAGATTGGCGGAACCCATGCCCGCATCCAAAAGTCAAACCCTAATCTGCAGGTCCAGTTTCAGAAAACCTCACAGAGAGGGAGAGAGACCAAATTGAAGACATGGACGGGTCGTTGAACCGACGGCCGTAGCAAATTAGGGAATCTTATCCTGCATCTACGACTGATGATTAAGATATATTTTCCCCCTGCGGCAGGTTGGTTTATGGACCAGCTGTGTTACAGTGTTAGCAAAGGAGGGAAGAAAAAGGGTATCGATTAACACACGGGATGTCATTCGATGTGTATGAAATTTTAGTTCATGTCCGTACGCGCGATTTTCCTTCATAGGGTGAGCATATAGTTATTGTCAAGATAATCTCACGTGAAAAATATTTTTAAAAAAAAGTACATCAGATTATAAAGGATGCAGGTCCACACCATTCATTCATTCAGATCTACTACAATTGGTCTCAAGTGTAAATTTGATTCTGGATCGACCAAGTCATGCCCATTAATTTTAAGTTTCTGAAGTGTAATTTTGCTCATATTTAATAAAGTTTTTATCGACTTTCAAAATAAATTTAATACTGCAAATGGGCTCATCCAGATTCGGTAAGGGTCGGTAAGGGTCAGTTAGTATTATCGGCCACATCTATCGGCGGATACTGTTCGGCTTGTTGGAAGCTGATACGCTCATTTGATATATAATATTTCTCACAGGGGTCACTTCTAATATAGTTTGAGTTTGTATAGAGTTATTCGTGAAAGCATCAGACATAAGGTTGATACTTTACGAAATAAGATCTTTCTTCAAACACAGATTTTTCATTTGGTTCCTTGGTTTATTTTCTGTCACGCCCCGGATTTCCTAACCTACGCAGCGGAATAAATCCGGGTACGGGACCGGGGAATTAACCCCTAAACTACGTCGGTTTGGGAAAAGTAAAGAATCACAGGTCCCATTTTATAAAAAAAATGATTCAATCCAAAAATAAATCATACCTGGATTTCAATATAAACCATGCATAAACTAATTCTCTAATCTTCTTTCTGCACTAAACCTGATCCACTATGTTTCTGTTGCGCTACTTGATTACTTGAAAATTGTTAAATGATTTGAAATGAGTCACACGGACTCAGTAGGACTTGTACCCAACTTTCCTATTATACTAATCAATCTAAATGATAGCAATAAATGATAAAAATCAACACAAATCAGATTATATCATAATCACTAAACTAATTATCAAGATTCAATTATTTATTTGGGTCCTTTTCAAAATTGATTAACCGAATGAGCCTGACTCAACATGAACCAAACTGACTATACTAAACTAACTGATCTACTCTACATGTCCATGCAACTTGGACCTACATGTGTTTATTTTTTTCCATCTGTCTGAGTAGAATATATACTCCACCTGGCAGAACTCACTCCGGCTCTAATATATATAGAAGTACCATATAGTAAGCTAAATCGTATAGTACGTCTAGGCTGGGGCGTACTTAGGATAAACCACGGTATCCGACATCGAAGGATGCACCGGATTGATCTAATCTCCGCTGCCCATGGGCCACTAACATAGGCCGGAGGAGTAAATGTTCCATCACATGCACCATTGCATCAACAACATTTCACAAGTAAAGCTATATAATTGCTCAGACAATTTCCAATGCAATAACCAATTATACAATTTAACTCCATCAGATAGCCAAATCATTAAACAATGTCAATCATTCTATCCATTCACAAAATTATGCACGTAACCATCATCATGCCATTAATCACAATCATTTCAACTCATGCAGACCATTCAATTAATACAAAAATTCATGCAGTAGACCTAATCAGGAGTAATAATTCAATTATACTGCAATTCATGCAATTGACCCAATCAGAAAAATATGCAACATAATTAGACAGGTTAACTTCAATTAATCACAATTCAATATCAATTCATTTTTCAATTTAATTTATCTATTAATAATTTTTCAAGATCAATCATAACATAGATCGGATATAAATATGATCATAAAAGAATTGTAATTCAATTTTCATAATTTAATATAATCAATATATTTAATCATGATCAGATCTAACTAACTTCTGATAATTACTAACACAAGATCAAATATAATTACCACTACCTAATGCATGCCATGAAAATAGCTAAAACTATACATGGATGACATGAATGACATTTAAATGAATCCATACAGACAATCAAATAATTAAACTATCACTTAATCATTAATTTCTAACTATTTATCTAATAAACATATTTTAACATTTTAATTAAAATATCGAGATGCTATTCGAAAGTCGGGATGCCTACCTCAATATTAGATAACGATTAACCTAAGTTCAAGGGAAGCTGACTGGACGACGAGCATGGACCGACAACGGTCAATGGCAGACGGCGATGACTAACTGGGAGAATATCAATCTTTTAATGCATTGCAAATGTATATAAAAATCCCAAAATAAAATAAGAAATAGAAATGGGAGGCTCACCTTAGCGGATCAATCAAAAAGCGACGCCGACTATGGCTACGGTTGCCGTGGCCGAGGGCGCACGGCAACAGCGAGTGGCATCGTGACTGTGCCGCGTTCACTTGGGCGCATGGGACAGAAGAGAGAGAGAGAACGGGAGAGAAGAGAGACAGAGGGGGTGAGAGAAGAGAGAGAATTGGCGGGAGAGAGAGAGAGCGCAGCATCGGAGGGGGGAAGAGGAGGAGAGAGAGGAGGGAGAGAAGACAACGGGAGAGAGAGGGCGCAGGGGGAGGAGAGAGAGACAGGAGGGACACAAAGCGCCGCCTCCTCAGCAGCACAGCCAGGTGCGCCCGGCGGCGCACTGGCCGCCTCGCGCGGGCGCGGGCGCAAAGGTCGCACGCGCGGCTGAAAACGGAGAAAACGAGGGGGAAGGAAGAGATGGGAGAGAGAGAACCCGAGAGAGGGAGAGCGCAGGAGAGGGGGGAGAGCGCGGCGGCGGCAGCCGCAACCACGGCGGGAGGGGGAGCCGGAGAGAGAGAGAAGTGCGGCGAAGGGGAAGTGGGAGAGTGGGGCCGAAGAGCGCGGCGGGAGAGCGCGATGGCGGCTACAACAGCGGCGAGGCACGATGGTGGCGAAGGCGGCGACGCCGACGGCGGAAAACGGCAGAGGCCGAAGGAGAAGAAGAAGAAGGAGGAAGAGCGGCGACGGCGATGGCGGAAGGAGAGAGAGAGCGATGGCGTTGGCCACGATCGTGGCGGCAGTTGGCGGCGGCGACGTCGACGGCAGCTCTCGGCGACGCCAGCAATGGCGGAAGAAGAAGAAGAAGCAGAGGAAGAAGAGAGGGAGGAGAGACGGTCACGGCGGTGACCTTGCGGTGGAGAGGAAACGACGACGGGTGGCATCGACGGCGACGGCGACGGTGATGCTGCTGTAGGGGAGGGGAAGTCGGCGACCGAGGGGGGTAGAGGATGGTTCGCGAGGGGGGTGAGGGGAAGAAGGAGAGGGGAAAGGTGGTGGAGGAGAGAAGGTTATGGAGAGAGTTTTTTTTTAACCGAATATTACATTTTCCGTGTCTATTTTTTCTGTAAATTCGCTGACCAGCTTATAAGGGTTATTTTGCTTAAGCACTCTCATCCAAACCAAGTTTTCAAGGCCTCCTTTTAATTGGGTGGACAGTGTACAAGCATTGAGTGCTGTGGGAGCACTGTCAAAGCCAATATCCAGGCACCTTTTCTTCCTATTTCATGTATTCTTTTTAAAAAAAATTAAAGATAGTTTGTGGGTGTTAAGTGATTTGGATGTTGAGAAATTTTCCACCTTCAATATTTATATTTTCATGTAGTGAAAGTGGTTCTTATTTACCCACGAACATAGAAAGACACATCATCTTTGAACCATGTGAACTCTAGTGTGCTCTTCTATATCGCTTTTCTCTCATGTATTTTTGTATTTTTTATTAAGACACATCATCTTCGAACCATGTAAACTCTAGTGCGCTCTTCTATATCGCTTTGCTCTCATGTATTTTTGTATTTTTTATTTACAAAGTCGGCATTTGGATATGCACTAAATTGGTGATATTCATCACAATCTTCAACAAACTGGTATTGAAGTCGAGTTGAGATTCACTAATACTTTTAAAAAACAGCAATGTTTGCAAAATTTGATATTAAGAAATTCACCTAGAGCATCGATTTCAATTTATGGCAAATCAAGAATAAAGCACTTATAACTCATCAGTGGTTACAAAAGGCTCTACTATGTAAGGAGAAGATGCTAGCCACTATGTCCAAAGATGAGAAATAATAATTAAATAAGAAGGCTATGGCTTCAATTCAATTAATCTTCTCTAACAAAGTTCTACAAGAGGTCATTCAAGAGAAAAGAACGGTGGCATTAAGGCTAAAATTGGAGTCATTCTTTATTTGACCAAGTATCTAACCAACAAGTTGCATTTGATGTAGCCTCTCTCTTCATGCTTAGGATGGCAAACTTCAATAAAAACACATCTCGATGAATTCAATTCTATTTAATAGATTTAGAAGAGTAGTGATATAAAAATAGAAGAGGAGGATAAAGTTTTGCTCTTATTTTATTCACTACCACTGTCATGAATCCATGCTATATAATAGAGATTTTATTTCTATTGAAGATGTAAAGTATGCTTTTCTCTCGAAAGAATTGATGGACAAGGATATGACTAGTGATAGTGTAGAAGGACAACAGTTTGAGGGTCTTTTATCAGATGTAGACCAAAAGAAAGGAATCATTTCGGTGGAAATTGTGATGAATCCAAATGTACATCTAGAACCAAAAACAATATTTGCAATTACTCTAACAAGAAGGATCACATAATGGTGACTATTGAAAACTCAAGAAAGAAGCAAAAGGAAGACAAGAAAGAGTCAACTAAAGGTGAAAGTTCAACAGAGGCTAGTGCCTCTAATGAAGAATTGGAAGATTATGTTCTATATGTGCAAATCATATGATCCATAGATGATTGAATCTTAGATTTAGGTTGTTTGTATCATATATATGACTCCTAATTGATATTTTTCTCTACATAAGTCAGTCAATGGCAAAGTTATCTTCATGGGGAATGATGTCCCATGCAAAATAGTTAGGATTAGCACAATCGAAATCAAGATGTATGATGGCATTATAAGAACATTGACAAATGTCAAGTATGTTCCCGACTTAAAGAAAAATCTTGTTTCTATTGGTACACTAGATGCAAATATTTGTAAGTACTCAACAGAAGGTGAAGTTATAAATATCAGCAAATGATCTATTATTTTGATGGAAAGTAAAAGGTTTGATGGCTTATACACTCTATCAAGCACTACTACTTCTAGTGCAGCAGCTGCTGCATCCACTTGATCTATGTCAGAAGACAATGTAACAAAACTATGACATATAAGATTGGGACGTATGAGAGAGAAGGGACAACATTATTAAGTCGGAGAGGTATCTTTGTGCTCAATAAACATCAATAAGATAAATTTTTTCAGCATTGCATTTTCAAGAAGCAAAAACAAGATGAGCTTCAAGATGGCAATCCACAAAATCAAAAGCATTCTAGGGTTCCTTTCAGTTCTATCAAAAGATGATGCTCATTATTTTCTAACTTCATTAATAATTATTCTATGAAAGTTTGGATGTTTATAATCAAAAGAGTGAAGTGTTTAAGCATTTTAAGCAATAGAAGGCTTTGGCTAAGAATCAAACAAGGAAGAAAATCAAAAGGCTAAGAACATATATGGGCTTGAGTTTTGCTCCATAGAATTTGATGAATTCTACGAAGATGAAGATATTGTTAAGCATTATATAGTTAGATATACACCTAAAAATGACATTATAGAAACAATGAACAAAACACTTCTTAAGAGATCCCAATGTATGTTATCAAATGTAGGTAACAAAGATTTCAGGGTAGAAGCATTGAGCTAGCTTGTTATTTGGTGAAACTAATCTCTCTAGTGTCTGCTGTCAACTTTAAAACTTTAGAAGAAATGTGTTTAGGTAATTCTCTACACTATTCTAACTTGAGAGTTTTTTACTGCCCTACTTATGTTCATGTTGATATATAATGTAAAATTAGAACATTAGAGCAAAGAAGTGTACATCACTTGTTTATGCTTTAGGAGTTAAAGGATATAAATTGTGATGTCCCGACCTAAAATCTCTTAAATTTATAGTTGAAAAGATTATCATTTTGATAAATCTAAATTACTTTACCCAAAGAATGATTATGTTGTTTTACAAAAAATAAGTTCTACAGGTGGTATTACAAAGAATGTGTAGTTAAATACTACAAGTTCACTTTAGCAATCTTCTCAAACTCAAATGTTTGATGTACAACAGGTGGGAAAGCTCCATAAATTCAATAGTATTCTCTCGCTCAAGATAGACAAAGAAGAGATATTAGACCACCCTTGGGATATGGCTATGTACATATAGTAGCATATGCATAGAAAACACTTGATGGCAATGAACATTCCAAAATTTTTTATAATATATGTCACAAAGATGTAGATAATTAATTCGCTAGTTTCTACGGGGAAAAAGATTGAGTCTCTTCACAAAAATCATACTTTGGGCTAGTGGAGATTCAAAGGAAAGAAAATTGTCGATTGCAAACGGATCTTCAAGAAAAAAAATAAGAAAAATTCAAATAATGAAAGAGCTTGTTATAAGGCATGGTTTGTGGCAAAGGGCTACAATCAGGTAGAAGGTATATATTGATTACAGTGATGTGTATTCACCTATTATTATACATGGCTCTATTCATATGCTGCTATATCTAGTTACTTATGATTTAGAGTTAGAGCAAACAGTCGTAAAAATAGCTTTTTCCCTATGAATAACTTGAAAATAAAAATTATATGCAACAAGTTGAATGCTTTAGGTTGAAAAAAAAGACCATGTTTATTTACCTTAGATATCTTTGTATAGTTTGAAGCAATCTTCTAGACAATAATATAGGCAATTTGATTCATTTATAGTTCATCATGGTTAGTGTAGAAGCCAGTTCACTAATTAAGTTTATTTCAAGAAATTGATATATAACTCTTTAATTTATTTATTTTTACACATAGATGATATCTTAATTGTAGCAAAAGAAATATCTGATTTCAACAAGCCAAGAGTACTACTCAACCGTGAGTTTGAGATGAAAGATTTGGGTGTAATTAAGAAGATCCTTGGCATAGAAATTTAGAGAGACAGAGATGAAAGTAAGTTATATCTTACTCAAGCTAAGCACATTGAAGAAGTATTTAAGCACTTTGGCATGTGGGGATGCCAAACTAGTTGCTACATCGGTCATTTGCTCATTTAAACTTTCAACTTCTCTATCACTACAAACTTTAGAAGAGACATGACACATGTACCTTACTCGAGTGTAGTTGGTAGTATTATGTTTGCTATGATATGTACACATCTAAATATTTCACATGCAATCAATGTTGTCATTAGGTATATGGCAAATCTAGGTAAAGCACATTGGTTGATGTAAAATAGATTTTTAGATATCTCTGTGGTAGTACTAACACTTTTTAGTGTTTAAGAATGATGGTGATGATTTAATGGGTTATGTTGATTTAGACTTTGCAGGTAATCTTAATAAAAAAAGATCTCTTGCTAGAAATGTTTTCTCATATGGTGGATGTGTTATTCAATGGAAAGCTATCTTACAGCCTAGTATTGCATTATCTACCATAGAAGTAGGGGTGTAAACGGAATCCGATATTCCGATATTCCGATTCGATTTCGATAAAAATTAACGGGTTTGGAACTTGTTTTTGTATCCTATAAGTTATCGGAATCGGAATCGGATATTCCGGTAGCTTATCGGAATCGGAATCGGATTCAGTTGGTTCCGTTTCCGTTAATTCGATTTCGATAAAAAGATATTTATATATAAATAAAAATAAATAAAACAAAGTTAAATAAATTATAATATATAATATATAAATTGATAAAATATTAAAATTAAAATTTTAAGAAGATTATATCAAAATTTATTAATTATATGTAAATTATTGACTCACTTTTAAATAAAAATTAATATTTAATATGTATTTCGGATTTTATCGGATTCGATTCTGATTTCGATAACGGAATCGGAATCGGATCGAAATTAGAACATAGTGATTCCGAAATTATCGGAATCGAAATCGGAACCCCTTAACCCTTATCGGAATCGGAATCGGATTCTGGTGAATCCGCTACCGAATCCGACCCGTTTACAGCCCTACATAGAAGTAGAGTATTTGAAAATTACAGAGACATTAAAAAAAGTAATATGGATAAGAGGATTATTCTCCGAGCTTAATTCATGTATCCCAGGAGGTCAAAGCACATTGATGCCATGTATCATTTTATTTGAGAAATTATTTTTTAAGATGAGATCAAAGTTAAAAGGATTGGAACAGAAGATAATCCAACTACTATGTAAACAAAGCCTCTTTTAGTAACTAAGTTCAAGTATTACGAGACCAAGGGTTTTTGTGTTGACCAACCCAAAGGTAGACTCTCTCTCTCTCTCTCTCTCTCTCTCTCTCTCTCTCTCTCTATGCGCACGCGTGTACGTGTGCATGTGTGTAATTTTGAGAGATTCTTTACTTTTTGATTCTCATATAGTGAAAGTCGATCGTCTTTGCCCATGAACATAGGAAGGATCATCGTCTCCGACCACATAAATTCGGTGTGCTGCTCTTTATCTCTTTACTTCTCGTCTATTTTCATATTTATTGTTCGTAAAGTCAACATTCCATTCCACACTAGATCAATGATATCCGTCACGATCTTCAACAAGAAGAAGCACCTTCTTCTTTGCTTATGGTTGATATTTATCTCTCTATTCTATCTAACCTCCCATCCATGTCCTTATATGTCTGCTGCCAAGTTGTTAGTGCCTTGCTAGGTTGAAAAGAACTGGCAAACATTTGTACTCTTTTTTTGATAATTGAGACAACTTTAAGACATGCACAGGCTCATCTCCTGCATACCAATTTCTAATCTCCGCGGTGAGTGGTAAAGGATATACGTCAACAGTGGCGGATCCAAATAGACGTGAATGGGGTTAAAGTGACACCGCTGAATTTTAGGAAATCTTTTAGTATTTCTAAATATCTCTATTAAAATTTTATAAAGAAGGTGACCCCACTAATTTTATTAGATATGAAATCGTGGGTTCAAGTAGCTAGCTTGTGCGATGGCAGAGTATGTTTCTCACATGTATAGCAGCTTAGTCAAGGCCATGTTGGATTAGTTTATTAAAATTTATACTATATCAATTATGATATTGATGTTTCTAGAGAATAGATCAGTTCCAATGACAAAATTAATACCTATTACAATTCATAACATGATTTTACTGCCGATTCCATATATAATTGATATTAATAGCCAAATATTTTGTTATGATTTATATTAATATCAATTTTAAAAATTAATGGTCCTCTTTAGAGGTGTTTTAAAACTGATATCAATTGATATTTTGGTATGATTTATATTAATATCAATGTTTGTAATATCCACTTCCTATCACATGCTTGCTCACCTCAGTCCACTCCTACTCTATAAATGTCTCTTATATACACACATATATATATAATGTTATTGGATGATGGCATGATTAGGATCCTTTGAGCCCTCGATATCAATTGTTGAAGTACGATTCACGGATTAATTAAGTGAGTTATACTTTATGTCCTATTCTGTTTGGTCACAGTATCAACAGCATGCTATATCAATTTTAATATTAATATTTTTAGAGAACAGAATATCAAAATTAAAATTGGTAAAAATAAGTACTTATATTACCTAACTTGTAACGAGTTTCAAAAATGATAATAATATTATGATTTATATCATATCAAATTTAAAATTAATAAGGACCCAGTTCTTTTTTTTTTACCAAAAAAGTTGCTAGTTTAATTAAACTATTGATGTACGAAATTACCTAATTAACATGGATCCAACTGCATATACATCACTTGAAAAATAGACGGTCAAAGACAGCCTTGGTCATCCAAGAAGGTATTCTTCTTTGTTGAGGACCGATCCATGGAGAGAGAGAGAGAGAGAGAGAGCAGGTGGGGAGCAGTTTGGGGTTGACCTAAGATTAGGTTCTCCGCTGAAAACTGCTCCTCACACTGACGTATGTGTATATGCTTCTCACCAAGCCAAGATAATGAAATATGAATTAGGTTTCTAAGTACATGCATATATAAATGTTTAGGCCGTGTTTGGTACAGGTTTAATTTGGAGGTAAATTGGGTTTAACCTCAAAATTTTAGGGATAAGTCAGAGTTTTCTCAAATTTAATATTGTACCAAACATGCTATAACGACCTGTTTGGCACCAAAATCTTTTGGGGATAAACCCGATTTATCCTCTAAATTTTGGTGAGAAACCAAATTTATTCCCGAGTTATCTCGATATAAATTTGTTTGGCGTCATAAAATTTGGGGATACATCTAGCTTATCCTTTAAATTTTGAGGATAAATCAGATTTATATCCACATTATTCTCATACCGAACAGCACTTTGGTACCATTAATTTTTGGGGATAAATTGATTTATCTCTTAAATTTTGAGAATAACTCAAGTTAATCCTCGAATTATCCCCGTACCAAATAGGGCTAAAAGACCATCCCGACCTGGCACAAAAGTTGGGCATTCGAGTGGACAGTGGGAGCACAGGTGGGGTTTTGGAGTGGTTGACGTGGGTAGAGTCTTGTGAGGAGCTTATCTTCTTCCCATGTCCTGGAGCAACAACACCCAATATATATTCCAATGCTGAAATAATTTCGGCGCGGTTGGAAAAAATAATTATAATATATACATGTGTGTACGTAATGTGTGAGATTATCCAATTCTGTTGAAAAACTTTTCAATGGTTTTGGACATGAAATCGGTCGATTTTTAGGTCAACCGACCAATTTTTAGATATTTTAATATTATTATTTTTTTAGACCTGCCCGACTCTGACCCAACTCAGATCTCAACCCCAAATGACTCGGGTTGATTTAGATCTAACCGACTTGATCCCGACCTCTGACCCCACCTACCTTGGTTTGGGACGATGGAGATTGTCACTCATCCAAAAGAGCAGATCACCTCAGTCCCACGGTGGAGGGAGAAGCCTCAGTCCCCAATCAGGGGCGGCCACATACCCCCGTCACTTAAGTGGCGGTTCAAGTTATGTTACTGAACCGGTTCGGTGAACCGCTACCGAAAAGGGCTGAACCGCTACCGAGCCCTTTGTAACTCACTACCGGTAGCGGTTCAGCCCTATTCGGTAGCGGTTCACCGAACCGGTTCAGTAACATAACTTGAACCGCCACTTAAGTGACGGGGGTATGTGGCCGCCCCTGATTGGGGACTGAGGCTTCTCCCTCCACCGTGGGACTGAGGTGATCCGCTCTCAAAGGCCATACAGCCACCATCTGCTGTTCTAAGAGTCAAGATCAAGTATACTGGCGGGTGGAGAGAACCGCCTCCACCTTCTCCACCTTCTCTCCGAAAGAGTAGGAGACTGGTCACATTAAAAAAGAGTAATAGGATAAATGAGTATTTAACACGTTGGATCTCACTCCCCCCGGTGAAAAAATGGAGAGAGATATCTCCACTATGGGGTGATGTGATCTAAGCTCCTTTGTTCTAAGGCATCTGGTGCCATATATGTGGCCTTCCTTAGGACATATGTATATGTAGTGTCTACTCTAATGTCCATATTTGGTGTATATTTAATAAAATACTGTATACGCCAACCTTTTATATTTTGACAAATATATTACAACGTGTATATTTGATGTCAATTCATCTTAATAAAATCTTAGTTTAGATGTTAATCAAACAATGTTAATCACTTATATATTAATCAAGTTGAGTAATTTTTTACTTATGTTAAGATGTTAGACGAGTTTAAAATTTTCATGTATTCACTCTGGTCGAATGTGTAACTAACAATCTAATGGGGTGTTTGGTTGCATGACAATAGAGGTTTTAATTTTAATTTTTAAAAATTATAAGAAAATTTGGTAAAAGAGGTGTTTGACAACCTTGACAATTTTATGTTTTGAAAGTGATTTTCTTCTTAAAAAAAAGATGGTCTCACTCTTTTTTTTTTCTTGTGGTCTCCCAATTTGTTTGGTCATGAATGATAATTACTTTTTTTTATTGTCACATCCCTTCAATCATGATAATTCTATGTCATGAGTTGGTTCACTTTTTATTTTAATATATTTGTATCATGAAAGTGTACAAAAAATTATCATGCAACTAAACACCTCATAAGTAAATAAAAGATCACTAGTCCGTGAACTATTATGGGGTGTTTGGTTGCATGATAATTTTTTGTACACTTTCATGATAAAAAATTGTATTAAAATAAAAAGTGAACCAACTCATGACATAAAATTATCATGTTTGGAGGGATGTGATTACAAAAAAGAGTAACTACCACATAAGACCAAACAAAGTGGGGGACCACAAGAAAAAAAGAAAGAGGTGAGACCCTCTTTTTTTGTTTAAGAAGAAAATCACTTTCAAAACATAAAATTATCATGGTTGTCAAACACCTCTTTTAACAAGTTTTCTTATAATTTTTAAAAATTAAAATAAAAACCTCAATTATCATGCAACCAAACACCCCATTAAAATTTTAGATTTTCTTCTTCTTACGGTTTCTTGATTTCTTCTTTTGAAATAGGCTTCTCGAAACTTACAGACACATTCAACAAAAGTTATTTGAGAGTCTCACAATGTGACCTAGTAGACAATAATCTCATATTTCACTAATTGTATGTAGCTATAAAAGCCAAGATGGTAAATAATCTACACTGTTTCGATGTCATACTATATATAAGTTGGGTATCAAATTTTCCTTTACTCTCTCTCTCTCTCTCTCTCTCTCTCTCTCTCTCTCTCTCTCTCTGGTGTAAGATATTTTCTAGTTTATCTTCCTTAGTTTTTGACTGGCTAGGAATTATCTTCTAATCATCAAGATGTCTTTTATAATATAAATAGATGCAATAATTGTGACAAGCAAGAATAATCAGATGTGAGATATAAATGCAATGCACACTAAAGACACGTCATCTCTTTAAATGGCATATTTCATTTTACCATTTTCCTTGTTGACATATGTTAGAATTTTTTAAAATCATGTTCTAACAAAAGAGGACTGTCATTACATGTCATTCTATTACTAATGAGTTTCTCTTACAACAAAACACATTTTCATAGAAAATTTAATATCTTGTTTTCACATATGACATTGCATACTGTGAACACCGAAATTTCTTCACAAGAAAAAATAATCTTTTAACTATTATTATTTTTCTTTCCATCTCAATTGAAAATCAAAAATCATTTGGAGTCTAATTTTTCATTGTTCTTTCCTTGATAAATCTTCATTCCCTTGCAATTCTGGCTCAATTTGAACATATTGGCCTATTGGGCTCACTTTTCAAAGAAATTATATTTATCCTATTTTTATTCCGAAAATAGGGATAAGTATTCGAAATTTCAATAAAAATACAATTCACCACCTAAAATTCATTGAAAATTCACAGAAAACATCCAAAATCAATTTTCTGTAAATTCCACATTTTTTGGAATTTTATTCAAAAAAATTTACAGAAAACCATTTTTTCTTTCCAGAAAAATCAAATATTGGGTCAAAAATAATTTTACATGCCTGATATTATTTATTTTTTTAAGACCTGGGAATATTTTATAATATTTCCACATTTTTTGAGCTCAAAAATTTTTTTCTCTGTCTTTTTTGGGTATTTTTCTATTGAATAATCCAGAAAGTTGATGGACAAACTTCAGAAATTCGGAGATAATTTAAAAAAATCTCAGAAAATATCCAGAAGCTTCCCACGTCTATCTCTTTACGCTGAATTCTATTAGGATGGGGTCCACCACCTAAGAAAAATGGAAATTCGCGCTGAAAATGCTTGGAAAATAGTAAATCGCCCCTATTTCTTCTCCACCTGATTTTATCTCTCGGTGGAGATAACCCTTGACCCCAACTGCCTCCCACGTTGCTGCATAACCTTCCTTCTCTTATAAAAGCATCCCTTCAAGGTCAAAAAAGGGGACGTACGCACAAGCCCCTGTTCCAGCCGCTGCCAGCTTCTAAGGAGAGGAATAGAGAAAGAGGAGAAGAAGAGGAGTTGTCTCAGCCTTCCAGGTTCCTGCGTACCGGCATTGGCAATCCAAGAAGGAGTCAAAGAGAAGAAGAAAAAGCAAGGAAGAGAAGGGGGGGTCTATCCCCTGCTGTCGCACCAAGAAAGGAAGAAAGGAAGAAAGAAGAAAAGATAAGAAAAGGCCTCATCGGTTGCACCTTTCCTCCTTCCTATTCCCCCTCTTTTCTCCTTCCATTCTCCCTTAGATCTCTTTCAAAATGCCTCCAATTGCTTAGCCAAAATACCCTTCTTTTAGACCTGTTCGACCCACATTTCTGGCCCACATGTTCATCCCTTCATCAATCCCGATGTGACCCCATGTTGGTCCCCCTTTCAAGCCCCCAGTCAACCAAAAGCCAGCACCTAATCAGACCCTTAAATCCAATTCCAAACAGCCCACAGATGAACCCTCAGTCAGACCCAAAAGCTAGTATTTAAAACAGCTCTGAAGATCCTCCATTATACAGTCTCCTCGGTCAGCTCAATGACCCCAGATAGGACCTATTTTCAGGCCATAAAAAAACAGACTTGGATTCCTTCCTTTTAGGGTCGACGCTTTGAGATTCTCGGAATCCGCCGGACGGACCGAGACTACTCGGGCGGGCCCTTAATTCCCTACCTGAAAAAACAAGGAGGACAGGGTGAAGTTCAAGGTGCAGATATGCCAAACATGCTCAAGGAAATAAAAGCCGGATCAGCCGGGCTCACAAGAACATGAAACTGACCAGCAGGGTCATGAATGACATGACAGTAGCCCAATGGGCCTTGGACATAAAAAATAAACTTAAACAAAATCTGAAATGCAAAATGCCAAATTAATTAAGGAGTTAGTCCACCACTGAATGCTCCACCTTGGACGGCTAACCCGGGCCCGACCCGGCATGTCGCATCCTGGACGTAGGCACGGGCCGGCTCCCGTTGTCGACAGATCCTTCCCTCAATGTGGCGAGTCAAAAGACTTGGCCATATTGGTGGTGAATTCCATTCGATCAAGGATGGGTCATCATGCCGTTATAATGTCGATTTCTTATATTTGATCTTATGGAAATACACCTCGAGGGAAGGAAACCGCCATTTTCAGACTTAGGCCCATGTACCGACTTGATGTACTCCGACATGGAATGGAATGAAATGAATGATTCAAGTGCCGATGTGTATGTTTGAACTGGGCACCGGATGTTAACCCAATGGACTGGATGGGATGCGAACCTGAAATTAAATAAACAAAACAAAATAAATATAAAAAATGACTTCATTAAATCTGGAAAATAAAAGATCAGATTTAATCAATCTATAAATTCATTTAAAAATCACTTAATCTATGAAATTAAATTTTTAAATAAGCGATAATCAAATTACTTTATAAAGAATAAAAATAAACATTATTCAAAACATTGAAAATTCATCAAAAACACGTTAAAAAAAAGAATCATCAGATCACAAAACTAAATGAAACTCAAAGAACAAAATCGAAACATAACTCAAATGAGCCAATCAACACTAAAATCAAATCAAATCAGGATTAGAATCAAAACATACCAAAAATCAACATATATCACGAGAATGATAATATCAAAAATCTGAAATATTTAAATCAATTTAATTGTGAATTACTCATCAAATCCCAAAAGTGAGATACAATATTCTAATTGAACATAAACCAAACATAAATCCAAACATGAAAACAAACTCAAATACAATTTATATCAAATCTGGAAATAAATCCAAACCAAATTAAAATCAACATCAACCACATCTTAAATCAACTTGGTTGCATCTCATCGAGCCCATGGGGCTATCACCCATTGTGTATTTATTTTATATGGATGTGCATCTTCTACCAAACAGGTTGCTATGGCGGTTAATCAAGGGTCTTCGAGTCGTTGCTCGATGTAATTAACGTCTGATATTCGCACCATCCGACGGGGAGAGGTCAAAAATCAAAATATTTTCACAGAACCCGAACCTCGGTTCTATACTCTTTTAAAATCACCCGGACTATCTAGTATTTTTTATGATCTATCACCTGTTTTACTAGAAAATTCGGGTACAATATTTCAACATTAAAAAATTAATATTTTAAACACGTTTAAAACCAAAAAAGAAAATCGAGGTTTCACACATACGTACCACTACAACAAAAGAAGTTATTCAGGATGACTTATTGGGGATAGCTCCCCAACGAACTTAGTAGTGATGACTGAAAGAAAATTGTTATAGCTGTACAAGCAGTGGTAACAAGACAAGATATTCGGGATGACTTTAGCCATTGCGAACTCAAAAAAGAATTCTAAAATTTCAAAATCGGGACACATTAAGAATGACGTTTGCGATGACTATCGAGAGTTATCCCCAATAGCTTAATAGAGCCGTCGTCAACGATCTTATGGCATCCATTGAATAGTCAAAAGTTAGAGGTGTCGCCAATAACATTATAAGCACCAATAGCGACCTCTTGTTGCCATCATCGCCAATGTTTTTAATTTTAAACTGTGTGCCACATCTTTTCTTCCTCCCCCTTTCTCTCATGCTTTCTCTCTCTCGAAAAACTCTATCAAATGTTCTTTATGCCTGCCACCATTTTCTCGTCGCCGCCATCTTCCACTTTCACCCAAGTTCTCCTCCTAATAGGAATCAACCCTAGATCTTATGTTCCTTCAAGTATATTTCATCATTCTTTATCCTTGTCTCCATGTACATATTGTTGATGAGCATTTGGTTTAAGATTCTTGCTTCATCCTTTCTTAAATATTCTTTGTTTAGCTAATGTGTGCTTTATTGGCCGCAAATAGGGGTGTGCATGGTTTACTTTAATTCAACTTAAGATTTTTTTTCACAATATAACCGAACCAAATAGGAGTCACAAATTAAACTAAACTAGTTCAGTTTAATCCATTTTACTTCAATTTAAGATAAAAATATTAATTAAATATATAAAATAATCATTTTTGTATGAACAGTTAAGTTATAAATAATTATTATAAATAGTATGTTATGTAAATATAAATTTATTAATGATATCATAATAATTTTATTATATTTTTATTTAATTTAGTTTAGTCAAGTGGATCTCCTAACTTGATAAGCCAAACTGATAGTTCAAGCCATTCGAAATAGTTAATTTGGTTATTGATGATTTAGAATGCACACCCTTAGACATGTTTGTGTGCTAGAGTACTAATATTAAAATTAATTAAAACACAACTAAGCAATAATAAATTGTGTGCTAGAGGTTATTAAGTAGTTTTTGATGATAATTATTGTGAAATATACATTAAAAATTCAAATGAGTTAAAATTTATAGGCCATTATGAAAATCCCATCATGAAAATCCTTCAACATTAAAATAGGCATCCTTTCATATATTCTATAACCTAGGCCTATTAAGCCATATAATCTTACGGTGTCATTTTGAATCGGGATAGAAACATTTGGGATAGAAACAATCAGCTCCTTCCCAAATTAATTACAAAATAAATCCTACCACATTTTGGTGAGTTTTCTACTCGATGGTGGGGGGTTTGAGGACAGCATGGGGCATGTTATTTTGGTGCTACCTTTTTGCCCACTTGCCTTTGCATTTTCTCCATTAAAGAAGAGTTTGGAAGGCAGAGAACTTATCCTTTTTATGGATTCATCCGAGCTAACCTTGTCTTCATGTCACTTATATCCTTGAGTCTTTTGAGGCATATTCTTCCTTTGGTGGATAGACCCTTTTAGTCTTGACTCGACAATGTTCTCGTCCTTTTCCTCCACTTGAATGGAGTGATTTGAGGCATAGCGCCCATCTTTTGTGGATTGACTCTGGTTAGTTTTGATCTTGTGGATTGACTCCGACTAGTCTTATATTTTTTTTATGTGTGTCTTAGTATCCCCTTGTTTGGCTTTGTTCAGGGCCTTATTATTGGGCTTATCATCTTGGATCTCTTTGTAGGCCTATTCTGGCTTGATTTGCTCTTGTTATTGGGCCTAATTTGACGTTTATTTTGGATTTGTTTGCGGGTGTAACTGATGCGTGTTTGGGGGGATAGTTTTAGACCCTATTTGGGCTTGCTTTATACCTTGGGCTGATTTGATTAATGTTTGGGCTTATTTTAAATTTGAATAAATTAAACTTAATATTTATGATTTTTTAATATGATAGATGAAAATATTTAGTAAAAAGTCAACAAAGATCTCAAGCAGGTGCATCTTAGTCAGGTGGATCACATATTCAAACAAGTGGATCATCTCAGTCTGCACCATATTCATCCGCTCCTTCTTAACCTGGTCCTTCTCAACATGGTCCATTGTATGATATTTGTGGATAGTTTGTGTACGATATTTGTGTTTGTGTATAAAAATATAAGTTGTATTTACATTTACAACCCATGCATGCATAAATTTTTATTTATAAGTATATAAAATATTTTTAATTAAACATTATAGGTGATAGTTTCCGATAGTCGTCAACAATTACTAAAACGACTAAAGTAAGTTCCGGCAACAGCTCCCAACTATCAGTTCACCAAACTTTCAAAACCCAAAGTAATTTTAGATGTTAGGTGATATGCACTGACGATGACTTTAAATCATCCTAACTAAGTTACTAGCAACAATTTAAGTCATCACACCACTATCTATTGGGCAACAGTTTAGGGTGTAATTGGTAATATATCTGTGATGACCGGAAATTGTCACCAGCAACTTAGCGATGACAACTTGAAAAACCATTAGTGATAGGTTTATTTGCGATAACTTTGTAGTCGTCACCAATGTTTGCAACTTTCGCTTTTTTGAGATAGTTTCTGCCGTCACCTTTATTGTTTTATTCTTGTAGTGTACACAGAATCTAAGTATACCCAGAGTAATCACTATAGCTAAGTTTATAGTATATCAAGACAACCCTGCAATTCTTTGGATTATTCTAAATTCTCATTGCACATTAGCACAGTAAGCGTTGACTGAAAAGACAAAACACATCATGCAACTCCAAATCATACTCCTCTGACAAGCTTTTCAACCTACATATTAAAACTCATCATGTCATGTACATGAAATGCTCCAACCATAGACGTCAAAAAATAAAATTGAATGATGCCTAATGGTATGCATGCAATAATATTGACGACATACATAAGTGAGAGTTATATTTAGATGAATGATCCGAAATGCACATGACCCTCACATTAGGACTATACTCAATCAATTTTGGATAAGGATATTTGATGAATGTTTAATTACGACTTTTGCAATTTTGGATAAGCATATTTGACACCAATATATCTATCAATTTTGAATTTGATATTAGTACAAATCATCATTAAATATTTGACTATCAATATTATTTTGATATCTGTGACACAAACAAAATATGTTACAGAATATAAACGTATCTCAATCTATATATCTTCTAGAAATATTGATCTCAAAATTAATATTATTTTAAATATTCTAACCAAACAAGACAGTAGCTCTGTTGTATAATTGTATTGAGTACATCTATCACTATTTTAAAATTAATAATAACAAAAAATTATCAAATTCTTACTGCAAACAAAAATGTGTCATATAATATTAAGTATTCATGTGTCTCAATTTCGACATTGATATTTTATTCTCTACCAATATTAATATCAAAATTGAAATAATATAATTTTGATACTCAGACCAAATAGGACACGAAGTATAGATTTGCTAATAAGAAAGTTTAGTAGATAAGAGATAAATGAAATAAAATACTGTGCCGTGATGGACATCCAAATTTCTTGTCTAGACAATTATTTAATATTTCAAATTATATCCATAACACAAAACTTATCTAATTGAGTAACCTCTCTCTCTCTCAATTTCTCTTGTCTAGACAATTATTTAATATTTCAAAATATATACATAACACTAAACTTATCTAATTGTGTAACCTCTCTCTCTCTCTCTCTCACAGAGAGAAAGAAAATAGTTTATGCCCTGTTTGGTTAGAGTATCAAAAATGATACTATATCAATATTGATATTGATATTGCTAGAAGATGGAGTATCAATATCAAAATTGATACAAGTTGACACTTGTATTACGTAATATGTGTTATTTGTACTACAAATTCCAAAATTGATACTATTAGTCAAACACCTCAAGGTGATTACCAACAATATCAATTTTAAAATTAATAGTGATAGGAGTGTCTAATAGTGTTACCAAACAAGGCATTAGATAACTATTAGTTGACCTAAAAATAACGGTAAAAGTTGCCGGAAACGTTGTAATATATGACATGATAAAATAAATCAAAAAATGTATAAAGATTATATAGACATTTGGAATATCAAATAATTCTAAAGAACGAAAAGTAAAAAAAACCTTGTACTTAATATAAATGTATTTTTAAATATGATTAATATATTTCAGGGTGGTTCAACATATTAGTTAATTATTGACGCGCCCTTGTGGTTAATCAATGAGTGGAGATATTGTCATAACAATATCCCTTTAATGGTAGATACCTTGCTTTCGATCGTATCGATCAATTTTTAAACGTATGGAACTATATAAACGTCTCAAATTGAATCTTTTATGGGACACTTAAGCTTAACATAAAAAATGGCCTTTATTTTTTTGTTTATTGATTTTTTTTGAAAAATAAAATGCTAGGGAAACGATGGATAATGAATAGAACCATAAAGTATGCATATTATATGAAATGCACCATACAAGTATCTTAATGTGATATTGAATAAGCAAGGGTATTAACATGTGTGGGGGAAAGAAACTAGTTCTTTGTAATATACGGTTTTTTAAAAAAAAATTGAAAAAAAAAACAAAAACACTCTCGAACCTTCTCTCCTCCACCGCCTCTCCGTCCTATTTTCTTCTCCCGGACGCCGCCTTGCCGCCTCACCGCCTCGGTCCGCCGTCGTCGACACCGCCTCGCCGTCACCGTCTTCCCGAGCCAGCCCCCCCCTTCTCCCCGCCGTCGCCGCTCTCCCCTCTTTGCTTCTCCTTCCCCTCAGTTGAGGTCGCCGCCGCAACCACCTCTCCTCCTCTCCTCCTTCTTCTTCCTCTTCGATCGTTGCCGCCGTCGTGACTGGAGCCGCGTCTCGCTCGCACCTTCCCCCCCGTCACTCCTCCTCCTCTTCTTCTTCTTCTTCTTCTTCTTCTTCTTCTTCTTCTTCCGCCGTCGCGTTGTCGCCGAGGGCTGCCGTCGACCGCCGCCGCCGCCGCCGCCCCCCTCCGCTGCCACGCTCCTCTCTGCGGCTCTCCCTCCCACCGTGGTCGCGGCTGACACCGCCGCGCTCTCTCTCCCTCTCCCGCGTTTCCCCCTTCGGCCGCCGCGGCCAGCGTCGCCCTTGCCTCCTCCGCCGCGCGCCCTTCCCGCTCTCTCTCTTCTCCCCTGCCGCCGCGAGCGCGGGCTCCCTCTCTCCCTTCTCTCTCTTTCCCCCCTCCCGCTCTTTTCTCCCCGCCCGGCGGGCGCCCCGCGCGAGCCGCGCGCGGGTGATGCCGCGCTCTCTCGCCGCGGCGCCTTGCGCCGGGAGGGACGGCGCATGCGCCGTCCGTCTCCTCTCTCCCCCCCCCCGCGCGCTCTCTCTCTCCCTCCTCTCTCTCCCTCCTCCTGCGCACTCTCTCTCTCTCCCGCACTACTCTCTCTCTCTCTCTCTCCACCTCGTCGGCGCTCTCTCCTTGCTCTCTCTCTCTTCCTCTCTCTCTCCCCGTGTCTCTCTCTCTAAATTATTTTATTAATCAATTTGAGTATTGTAATTAATCTAGTTATCATTTTTAATGTTTTTAGGATTGGAGGACAATTGGGTATCACCATTGCCTCGGTCGCCTCGTGACTAATCTGGCTTGGGTTCTTGGACGTGGGAATTTACCGATCTCTTCGAGGTAGGCATCCCAACTTATCCTTAGCACATGATATTATAATTAATGTGTTAAAATATGATTATTAGATTATTAGTTAGAAAATGATGAATAAATGATGATTATGTATTTAATTGTCTGCATGTGATTAGTTAGATGATTATCATGTCATTCATGTATAATTTCATGATTTGCATTAGTTAGATGCAATTTTTAATTAATGTGGTTTAGAAAATGATTAAATTAGATATATTGTGGTGATTAATTAGATTGGTTGTATTAATTCATAAAATTTGATATATGACTGTTATGATTATATTTATACCCGATTTATGTTATGAATGACATGAATTGTTATATGGAAATGATTTGAGATCTTTTATGATTATAATTGTATCGATTCATGTGTGGAATGTTTTGAAATCATTAATACTTATATTGGAATGGAAATTGATGGCATGATAATTATGGAATGTGGTTAATTAATATTAATAGTGACTCGATCTTGTAAAGTGCATTATTTGATAAATTGATACAAAATTGTGTTTAATTGAAGTTAATATGCCTCATTATGTTGCATATTCCTTCGATTGGTCGATTGCATAAATTGGTGTGAAATTGAATTATGTGAATGATATTGCATATTAAATTACGATTGGTCTATCGTGAATTGTTGGTATAATGAAATGGTTGTGCGTGACTTGATAATTGGCATTTCTTGTTGATTGAATTGGTTTTGTACGAGTAAATATATGGCTTTTACTTGTTGAGGTCCTCCGGCCTACATTAGTGGTCTGGGGCGCGGATGACGTAGTTAATCCGGTGCATCCTTCGATCCGGATACCGCGGTTTATCCTAAATGCATACTGCCTAGGTGTACTAAGGATCTAGCTTACTATATGGTACTTCTTATATATATTTAGAGGCTGGAGTTGAGAAGTCCAAGTATGGCATATGATTTACTCGAGACTTATGGAATGGAAATGGTATGGAAGCATGCACAAGGCTCGTACGCAGTCCGGATGGCATAAACATATAGTTTAGTCTAGTTGGTAGCTAAGTCCATGTAGAGGCATGTTTAAATGGGTAATTTAGTGAAAGAAATCCCATTTAAATAAATAGACATGATAAATAGCCTATATGATACTATAGCAATTGATGGATCTGGTTTATGCTTATAAATAGCAGTTAGATTGGTTAATATATTAGGAAAGTTGGGTATAAGTCCTACTGAGTCTGTGTGACTCACTCCTATTCCTTCAACATTTTTCAGGAAAGCGAGAGTAGCGCGACGAAGCGTAGTGGATCGGGATTAGTGTAGAAGAGGTTCGAGAATTTGGTTTATGATTTGTTTATATTGAAATCCAGGTATGATTTATTTTTTGGGATTCGATTATTTATTTTAATGAAATGGGACTGTGATTCATCTTTTTTCCGAAACCGACGTAGTTTAGGGGTTATATTCCCGGTCCCGTACCCGGATTTATTCTGCTGCGCAGGTTAGGAAATCCGGGGCGTGACAGGTTGGTATCAGAGCAATAATCCAGCCAGAAGGTCTATTTTGACCTGCCTAGGTATAGGATGTCGGTTTGGATAAATCAAAATCAATCCTTTGGAATCAATGATCTTCGAGATGAATGAGGTTTAGAATTATATGTTTGAGGTTGGAATTTTAATTGCCTTAGGATATTGATATTGGATGGTCAGATCTTGATCTACCCTGCGTCAATTTGGATTTTGTAGGAGGATCATTGATTTTGGATTTAGATGATATTTAGTGGTCCATATTAAGGACAATCTATTGAGTCGATTAGAGTTACGGTGATATGATTTCAATAAGAAGATGGATAGATATGTTATATAAATTAAGAAAGGATGGATGTATATATGATAGATGAGTTGATTTTTGAGATTAATAGTTAGATTGATAGAAGTATGGATATATCAATGCAAATGAGAGAGAGAGAAGATAAATAGTTATAGGTGCATGTAGAGGATTGATGACCTGGATAAATTAGATAGGGGGATAAGTTTGGTAAGAGGGATAAATTAATCAATATCAAGAGTTAGACACGACAAAATTTTAGAAGTATTTCATTTGATGACATATATGGGAACAATTTAGACCGTACGTTAGATTAAGAATATGAGATGATATAGAGATTTGATTTTAGATTATTGGAGGATTACATTGAAGAATTAATGATATCACTTTATGATGATCTAATTATTGTTCTTGAAGTTTAGATTATTGTTTATAGAATAAGATTATCAATTTGGATTCATTTGATTTCAAACATTAGATGGTAGTCGGATCATTAGATACTCAAATTGAATAATTAATATGTGATAACCAATTCTTAGAATTGACCGACCTTTTGGTTTAACTTGATGAAGAATTACTTTTACTAATTTTGAGATGAGATTCTTGAATTAGATATATATCGGATTATGAAATATTTGATACGTGATGGTTGAATATTATTAGATCGGTGTATGCTTGATGATGAATTTTCAAATTTATCATGTTTAGTATTTTAAGTGGTTGGTGAGTTTAATAAGTACAAATAGAATTATGATGATATCATAGGATTAGAAAGATGGATTAATTGATGAATTTTTGGAAAATCTAATTGGATAGCTTATGTGAAATAATTAGAGTGAATCATTTTGTGTATATGAGATTGAATCTGATATATCATTATATGTTATTTGGAAGGAATCCAATTTATCATTATTTGTTATTTGAAGAGAAATCTATGTGATAAGAGGATAAGGTAACATTTGTTAATCAGAATTTGGTATTGGATGTACCTTGGACATAAAGTGAAATGATAATTGTACTATTAATTACTTGATTCTATAGTTTAATGGAAAAGAAACTGGATATGAGAATGAGATTATTAATATGAGATTTCAAAGTATGGATTATGATGCAAGATTTGAAGATGAGATATTTAGTTGATTTATTGTAAAAATTAGAGATGGTTTGAGTATGATGATAGTTATGTGCATTAGGGTATAAGCAACTAGTTTGGAATTATACTTATAGTTTCCCGATCATGATCGTTTACCTTCGTTATCCGATTTTGAACTCATTTGTCTCTTGTCTACGTAATTTAGCCAAATCCTGACATTAGATGATTGTAGCTATATGTTGTGTCTAAGCATAAGTTGATCTTATGTGATATTTAAACCTTAGCCTATGAGTGATGATCTCTCAAATTAATAGATGATATTATGATAGTCGAGATTTGTTTTGCTAGTTGTGTGGAAGCGAATGGAATTTAAAATATAAGATTGTTTTAAGGAAGGAACGAGAACATATCAGATTTAGAGAATAAATTATCCATATGAATTTTGGAATAGATTATAAAATTATAGACATGATCGTAGAATTGTCAATCTTTGGATATCAAGGATGAGAATATATCAGATGTTAAAGGATAGACAATTATCTAGACATGGTCATAATTAGTTTTAAAACGTTGGCAAATCTGATTTAGAATGTGATCTATCTATCATAATTTGAGTATGACTTGCTCTATTTGAGAATTCTTCACTTCGAATCTTGATTTACAAACTTAGCTAGAAGTAGACTTGAAATTCTCAGATTTAGACTTGAGTAAAAATCAATTGATTTTCAGATTATAATTAGTTATAGTAGACAAATTGGTAAGACTGCATTTTATTAGAAATGATTTTCGGATAAGAGAATGAAGGAGGAATAGTTAAGAAATTTTTTATCCTTTTATTGTGGATTAGATAATCATCGTTTATGATCTTATAAAGAAATGTCTTCAAATGTAGTGGATCTCGTTACTTAGAGTAATGGTGATTGGGTATATCAATCTATATATAAGATATTGGTTGGAAAATTGAATTATTGATATTGGATCATAGTTATTAGATTAGTAGTTAGATAATTAGATTGTGTGTTGATAGCATTAGATAGGTATGTTATGGAGTTGAATCTTTCGATCTAATATATTTGAAATTTTTGATAAATAAAGATCGAGTTGTCAACTTTGGACGAGATTATTAGATTTGATCTACGTGGAGACTTTAGGATTATTAAATACCGTTGGAGAGGATAATTGATCTATATTGCATTGATCTACAAAATATTTAGATATAGAATGTCAATAATTTGGATTACTGATCATCTCGAGAGCTTATATGTTTGTATGGTAAAAATGATTTATAAGTAAGTTGGATTGTCAAGATATGTGGATAGAAAGATAAGCTATCGTTGAATTTTGAAAGATTTTATGACATATGAGAATAATTAGAGTAGTTCGTCTAGCTTACGTGAGAATAATGGAATACGAGTGATATATGTGATTCTAAAAAGTTGTTTATACGATATGAAAGATTTTCTCAGATCATGAATGATATGAAATTAAATCTTATTAATGTGTCATGATTGGATGATTAATCTGAATCGAAGAAGTTATTGTTAAAAAAAAAGGTTGCAGAAAGGGATGATATCGGTGGACGAGGAATATCAGTGTTTTGTAAATGATATTTTGAAATTTCGAGGACGAAATTTTTGTAAGGAGGGAAGAATGTAATATACGGTTTTTTAAAAAAAAAAATTGAAAAAAAAAAACAAAAACACTCTCGAACCTTCTCTCCTCCACCGCCTCTCCGTCCTATTTTCTTCTCCCGGACGCCGCCTTGCCGCCTCACCGCCTCGGTCCGCCGTCGTCGACACCGCCTCGCCGTCACCGTCTTCCCGAGCCAGCCCCCCCCTTCCCGACGCCGCCGCCCCTCTCCCCCTCTTTGCTTCTCCCTCCCCCTCGGTTGAGGTCGCCGCCGCACCCTCCTCTCCTCCTCTCCTCCTCCTCCTTCTTCCTCTTCGCTCGCTGCCGCCGTCGTGCCTGGAGCCGCGTCTCGCTCGCACCTTCCCCCCGTCACTCCTCCTCCTCTTCTTCTTCTTCTTCTTCTTCTTCTTCTTCTTCTTCTTCCGCCGTCGCGTTGGCGCCGAGGGCTGCCGTCGACCGCCGCCGCCGCCGCCCCCCCTCCGCCGCCCGCGCTCCTCTCTACGGCTCTCCCTCCCACCGTGGTCGCGGTGACACCGCCGCGCTCTCTCTCCCTCTCCCGCGTTTCCCCCTTCGGCCGCCGCGGCCCGGCGTCGCCCCTTGCCTCCTCCGCCGCGCGCCCTCTTCGCTCTCTCTCTCTCTTCTCCCCGCCGCGAGCGCGGGCTCCCTCTCTCCCTTCTCTCTCTTTCCCCCCTCCCGCTCTTTTCTCCCCGCCCGGCCGGGCTTCCCGCGCGAGCTGCGCGCGGGTGATGCCGCGCGCTCACGCCGCGGCGCCTTGCGCCGGCCGGGAGGGACGGCGCATGCGCCGTCCGTCTCTCTCTCCCCCCCCGCGCGCTCTCTCTCTCCCCCTCCTCTCTCTCCTCCTCCCTCGCGCACTCTCTCTCTCCCGCTTTCTCTCTCTCTCTCTCTCTCCACCTCGTCGGCGCTCTCCCCTTGCTCTCTCTCTCTCTTCCTCTCTCTCCTGTGTCTCTCTCTCTAAATTATTTTATTAATCAATTTGAGTATTGTAATTAATCTAGTTATCATTTTTAATGTTTTTAGGATTGGAGGACAATTGGGTATCACCATTGCCTCGGTCGCCTCGTGACTAATCCGGCTTGGGTTCTTGGACGTGGGAATTTACCGATCTCTTCGAGGTAGGCATACCAACTTATCCTTAGCACATGATATTATAATTAATGTGTTAAAATATGATTATTAGATTATTAGTTAGAAAAT
The DNA here is from genome assembly GCA_036172225.1 of Cryptocoryne crispatula var. balansae. Classification (NCBI taxonomy): domain Eukaryota; kingdom Viridiplantae; phylum Streptophyta; class Magnoliopsida; order Alismatales; family Araceae; genus Cryptocoryne; species Cryptocoryne crispatula. Next base: position 44,231,007 of record CM069920.1, on the reverse strand, counting down.
GATGAATAAAAGTTGACTATGAATTTAATTGACTGGATGTGATTAGTTAGATGATTATCATGTCATTCATGTATAATTTCATGATTTGCATTAGTTAGATGCAATTTTTAATTAATGTGGTTTAGAAAATGATTAAATTAGATATATTGTGGTGATTAATTAGATTGGTTGTATTAATTCATAAAATTTGATATATGACATGTTATGATTATATTTATACCCGATTTATGTTATGAATGACATGAATTGTTATATGGAAATGATTTGAGATCTTTTATGATTATAATTGTATCTGATTCATGTGTGGAATGTTTTGAAATCATTAATACTTATATTGGAATGGAAATTGATGGCATGATAATTATGGAATGTGGTTAATTAATATTAATAGTGACCCGATCTTGTAAAGTGCATTATTTGATAAATTGATACAAAATTGTGTTTAATTGAAGTTAATATGCCTCATTATGTTGCATATTCCTTCGATTGGGTCAATTGCATAAATTGGTGTGAAATTGAATTATGTGAATGATATTGCATATTCGTGCATTACGATTGGTCTATTGCATGAATTGTTGGTATAATGAAATGGTTGTGCATGACTTGATAATTGGCATTTCTTGTTGATTGAATTGGTTTTGTCTGAGTAAATATATGGCTTTTACTTGTTGAGGTCCTCCAGCCTACATTAGTGGTCCCGGGGCGGCGAGATGACGTAGTTAATCCGGTGCATCCTTCGATCCCGGATACCGCGGTTTATCCTAAGTACGCCCTGCCTAGGTGTACTAAGGATCTAGCTTACTATATGGTACTTCTTATATATATTTAGAGCTGGAGTTGAGAAGTCCAAGTATGGCATATGATTTACTCAGACTTATGGAATGGAAATGGTATGGAAGCATGCACAGTTGGCTCATGCAGGTCCAGATGGCATAAACATATAGTTTAGTCTAGTTGGTAGCTAAGTCCATGTAGAGGCATGTTTAAATGGGTAATTTAGTGAAAGAAATCCCATTTAAATAAATAGACATGATAAATAGCCTATATGATACTATAGCAATTGGTGGATCTGGTTTATGCTTATAAATAGCAGTTAGATTGGTTAATATATTAGGAAAGTTGGGTATAAGTCCTACTGAGTCTGTGTGACTCACTCCTATTCCTTCAACATTTTTCAGGAAAGCAGGTAGCGCAGCAGAAGCGTAGTGGATCAGGATTAGTGTAGAAGAGGTTCTGAGAATTTGGTTTATGATTTGTTTATATTGAAATCCAGGTATGATTTATTTTTGGGATTCAGTTATTTATTTTAATGAAATGGGACCTGTGATTCATCTTTTTTTTCCCAAACCGACGTAGTTTAGGGGTTAATTCCCCGGTCTCGTACCCGGATTTATTCCGCTGCGCCGGTTAGGAAATCCGGGGCGTGACATTCTTGATGGGAGGCAAGACATAAATTTAAAACAAACATAAAAGGATAGACATTGTAATAGAAAATTTAAGATGGAAAAGATCAAAGGAAGTATGATGATAGAAAACGGAAATATTGGATCTCTTATGAAATATTTATGAACTTTTTTGAAAGTATGGAGGTTCACGAAACCAAATGGGTGAGAGAAATACAATGAAGTATGAAACATAAGTTATAAACTCTGGTCTCCAAGAAAATAGAAAAATAAAATTGGGATAGGTTATTGATAAAATATGAAGGATGGCATTGTGTAGGTGAAAAGAGAAGGAGATAAAATTATCAAGGTAAACATAATTATAGAAAAAATATAAACAATGTTGTTATGTATCACAAATTAGACTAAGCGGTTAAGAAAAAAAATTTGAAGATATAAATAATTTTATGCAAAGTATAACAAATGCAAAGATTGTATTTATTGGAAAAGATATGTTAACAAACATTTTGACAGAAGCATCAGAATAAAATTTTAAATAAATATGAAAAAGAATGTTTGATTTTATTACGACCTATCATCTTATCCTATAAAATATACATTTTGTTAAATTAGAATCTAATTTAATAAAAATTAAAAATAGATAAAATAAAGCCAAAACGACTTCAACTCTTAAAGACTGATCATGTTTTCTATCAAAAAATATAAAATTAAAATAAGTGAAGATTTAACAAAAAAATATAATTTTAGATGTTAAGATCAAAAGACAAGCACACGCATTTAAAATAAAATTTGTCTAAAATAAAATTATCAGAAATAAAAAAGCAAACATTTAAACATATATCAAGATAAATGAATAAAAGTCAGATATAGAAGCGAATATGCTATGTACATGAACATGATTACAAAAATTAAAGAGATGGTTAAAAATTATTTGATGAGTTTAAAAGACATGATTCACCTAAAAGAAGTGTTGGTGGAACAAAGAAATTCAAAAGGCAATCAAAAATAGTGAAAAAATGCCTAATGGGGTGTTTGGTTGCATGATAATAGAAGTTTTTATTTTAATTTTTAAAAATTGTAAGAAAACTTGTTAAAAGAGGTGTTTGGCAACCATGACAATTTTATATTTTGAAAGTAATTTTCTTCTTAGACAAAAAAAGAGGGTCTCATCTCTTTCTTTTTTCTTGTGGTCCCCCACTTTGTTTGGTCATGGATAGTTGTTACTTTTTTTGTTATCACATCTCTCCAAACATGATAATTTTATGTTATGAGTTGATTCACTTTTTATTTTAATATAATTTTTTATCAAGAAAATGTACAAAAAATTATCATTGGTTGCATGATAATTGAGGTTTTTATTTTAATTTTTAAAAATTGTAAGAAAACTTGTTAAAAGATGTGTTTGACAACCATGGCAATTTTATGTTTTGAAAGTGATTTTCTTCTTAAACAAAAAAAGAGGGTCTCACCTCTTTCTTTTTTCTTGTGGTCCCCCACTTTATTTGGTCATGTGCGGTGGTTACTCTTTTTTGTAATCACATCCCTCCAAACATGATAATTTTATGTCATGAGTTGGTTTACTTTTTATTTTAATACAATTTTTTATCATGAAAGTGTACAAAAAATTATCATGCAACCAAACACCCCATAAGTGTGTTAGCAATGAAGTTTATAAACGGTACAAGACAGTAAAAAAAGAACCAAAAACGATTATTAGACAAATAAAAGATGATACTTTTAAATGATATCCAAGAAATTTAGCCTCAAAGAAGACAAAAATATATTTATAGACTAACAAAGATGAAAGAAAAAAAATCTAAGTTCTTTAGTAAGTTGAATGTATCAAGGATAAAAAAATAAAAGTTTTTTACAAAGATGATGACATGGAAGAAAGGTGTAAAAGTTATTTTTAAACTACAACTTTGTTAGAAATATAGCAGCTATAGAAAATGTAACAAAATTTAATATGAATTATATTAAAAGAACTAAACTTTCATAAAGAAACAATAAAGATGATGAAAACAAGACATGTGAGTAGAATCCATTATAAAATATGAAAATATTTAGAAGATTTAGGGATTGAATGATTAACTCAATTTTTTAACAAAATATTAATCTATAAGAAAATGGTAAATGAATAGAAAAAAAATATCAACCATAGAAATTTTAAAAAATATTTATAATTCATATAATGAAATTATGAAAAAGAGTTATTAGTAGTAACTATATGTATTTAAGTCAATCAATGTGAAATTATATGTATGGTCAATATCCAATAGAATTTTTTTCTTGTTAGAAGTCTAACAAAGAAATTGTTATATGTTTTTCTTCATATGGTCAATATACAATGGAAGGTTTTTTATCCTTTTTAGAAGTCTCACCAAGAAAATTCAAGTTGTGAAGAAAGGACATATGGAGTTTATTATTTATAAAATACTTGAGATAAACTTTTAAGAGATATTTTGTATTTGATGTTAGAGCAAAAAATGGTATATGTTAAATATATACTAAGTGATGAAACACAAATGAAGTAACTACTAGTGTATAGATAATTGGAGGAGAAACAAAAGTCTATTTCAATTAGAATATGATTAGTTACCGACCATATGATATTGATAGATGAGACATAAAAAAGTGACTAAAAAATTAAAGTGGTACAAAAATAGTTTATAGTCTAAGAATTTGAAGATAAAATATATGTATTATGAATTTGATGAAAATAGTGGAAGAAGAGATGAGAATTAATTTAGATAGAGTAGTATTTACTCAACACACTTAATTTATAGCTTATTTGATTAGAGTAGCAATCAATTGGATATTGATATTTGCATAGGATAAAGTCTCAATGTCAAACGCGATACAAATAAACACTTATAGGGTGTTTGGTTGCATTTTAATTTTTAAAAAGGTTTCATGATAAAAAATTAAAATATAATGCCAAACAAGATAATTTTTAAAAGTGAAAACGTGACAATGAATGTGTTTGGCAAAAACTTTTTAATTTTTAAAAATGATAATGAGGTGTTTGGTAGCATTTTAAATTCAATTTTCATCAACTTCATAAACATCAAAAAACAAGTATTTCATGTCATACAAGAATTCAATCAACTAAAAATATATAATTACAATCTACGACGTCTAACATAATCTTCCCACATTTCTTTTGCTATATTATCTCGAAGAAACTTTCCGATACGCCTTTGCTCATTTGTGCTTGAAGTGCTTCTAACATTATCTTCATTCCTGATTCTTTCTTGTCTTCTTTGTTCTATATCTCCATCAATTGCAATCCCTTGCTCGTTCTCAATATCAATCCACAATGTGTCTTTTCCACCTGTAAAATCTCTGATAAAATTATGTAGCATGCAAGCAACAACAACTAATTTTGGTTGTACATCTAATGGATATTGCAAGGGACTTTGAAAAATTCTGAAGCGCTCTTTTTAACACCAAACATTCGCTCAATAACATTTCTAAGTGATGAATGACGTAAATTGAATAATTCTTTATAATCTTGTGGAGCAATATGGTTTGGCCCAAATTCTTTAAGATGATACCGTACTCCACGATAAGGAGCCAAAAATTGATTTGTATTTGCATAGCCAGCATCCACAAGATAATATTTTCCTAGCATAAATAAAAAAATATTAATGCATGAAATAAAAATTAATAAACAATGATAGTGTAAAAAAATTTATACCTTCTGGGACATAAAATCCTTCGTGTAATGCATTCATCAAAACAATAGAATCAAAAGTGCATCCTTCCCAACCGGCATTTACATAAAGAAATTTCATATCAAAAGAGCATACAAAACCCATGATATTTTGAGATAAATTGCCTTTGCGATTTCTATAACGAGGTTTGTCTTCATTAGGCACTTCCACATTTATACGAGATCCATCTATAGCTCCAATACAATCCTAAAATATTAAAAATTATGTTAACAAGAGAATAAATAAAACTTAACTACAAATTAACAAGATATCACTCTTACCTTGAAAAAATCGAAAATAGCGTCGACGAACAATGTAACTTGGAGTTTCCTGAGGAGGTAAACATATATAACGAGGTGCCATTGTAGTAAATGCATCAAGAACTTTGTTAAAATATCGATCGATTGTTTCTCCCGAATGTTGAAATCTACCTTGAACATTTCGATTAGAAGCTCCCGTGCCGATAATATATAAGCACGTGATAACAATCTCCTCAACATAAACATTCATACTTTCTTTTAAGTAAATTTGCTTCTCTTAGATGATTGCATAACTCTTTAAAAATATTTTGATCCATTTGACAATATTGTCGAAAAACAACTGGAGAACCATTTATCAACTCTTATGAATTCTTTCCCCGCGAGAACCGAATTTCTGATCCGTCCTTGTTGAGTCTCAAATCTTCTTTCCACATATGATTCAACCAAATTTAAGGTTGAATTATATAATACACTTCTACGTGTAATGCAATATTCTTCTTCATGATCCAATTTTTCAAAATCATCGTGATCAAATGACTCGTTGTCCATGCTATCTAAAACACAATGTCATCAATACAAGACATAAAGTAACATAGAGTTTACAACATCATTTAAGAAAAACAAGTCCATTAAAAAAAGGACAGAGTAACATAGAGTTTAAAATGTACCAACATAAGTAACCAACGACATAGAGTTTACAACATCATTTAAAAAAAACAAGTCCATTAAAAAAAGTTACAAGTACTATAATACTATTTTCCTAATTCTAACTTAATCCACTCAAGTCGTGTCTCCTCATCCATCTTTAAAAATGTTGCAAATGCTGATCCATTCCTAATAATATTGCTAACTTTTGCTTTTTCAGCAGCTAGGATAATTGGGTGGCATCATCGTAACAATTTCCATAGCTTCTTGTATCATAGCAATACTAGTCGAATGTGCATTTTCTTATATTCCTCTCAGCATGGATGGCCTCAGCAATACTAGTCTCATCATTGTCCTACTCTTCTTGCTCCGTGACTTGCCCTTTTCTTTTCTTGAACTTTTTAGGGAGCAGGAGGACTAGATGTCCGCACTATCTTCTTCATCCGAAATTAATTGCATAGAATGTGGAGGACTAGAATGAAGCTCTTTTACTTTTACTTCGATGAATCGTGTCGAGAGAGTGTGGTTATTTGTCTTCTTCCATCCGCCTTCAACCTAAAATAAATAAAAGTGACTAAATAATATATTTAATTCAAATATTTTTAATAAAAAATAATATAGCTTACCATCAAAGAGTTCAAACCATTGTATAGTGGAGTCCGGCTTATTTCTCCACTTTTGCTTCCTTCTTGTGCCGATCCAAGAAAAAATGTTGAAAATAGATATCAAATTAGAAAATCAAATAATTACAATGAAATAAAGGATATCACCTTGATATAAGTATCCCAAATATCATCTCGTCGTTTCCACCATATTTGTTACCGGATTCCAACCAAACCCACTTTGTTTCAAGATGTCCTTAAGAACTCCATACTCTCTCTTCATCACTTGAACTCGTGCTTTAAGTTGATCGATAGAAGTAGTTAACTTAAATTTCGTTTGAAATGCATTAAGCATAGATGACCATGCTTCGGTTTCCATCCATTATCCGCTCACAAAGATGTTGTTGCTCAAGTAATAACTCGGTAAAATATTCTTGACGTGAATTATCCCATTGCGTACGACCCGTAAAATGACTCAATTCGAGACATCTATATACAATTTTATGTATTAAAAAATAAATTATAAAAATTATAATAAAAAAACAAAGTTAATGAAGTTTTGCATGCATATTCAAACTATACATCTATGTCGCACAAATGCACCATGCAAGATCACTCGTGGTTCAATTACCGCATTCGTGCTATATATAAACTCGCGAACACTCAAATATTGAAGTTAACTCGGGTCTCGATGAAGTACTTCGATTTTTCTCGGGGGTAAGGCTGATCCCGACGCGAGCTTCACTCAAGGTCGGCTCGGATCCGCGATCAGCCAGATCGTGCAATTCTAGACCGGGATTGGCTGATCTTGATGGGATCCATGCCAATATGGTTGAACCGGGCTTCGACCAGGCCGAGATTGGCCAAGATCACCGATCCCCGAGCTCGGACGCTTGATACTAGCATCTGCTCCGGACAAACCTTGCTCGGACAAAGCTGATAGCCAGCAGCTCTATCGATCGCTTCCCGTCTCCGTCTTTAGACCATGAACATGAATTAATCACTTGCGATCAAGAACCCAAATGAAGATACTCGTAATTTGTGCTAGTATAGCATAGAGATTTATACGTACACTCACCCAAAGCAATCCACATAACTATTTAATTACATCTCTTTGTGGGTGAGTGATATATAATCATATATCAATAGATAGTAGTAATCAAATTTTAGTGCCATCTTACAAAACTTTAAGACTATGGCGTTAAGATTAATTAAGATGACTATGATATATATACACTACTTTTTTGTGACATATCTAACATGAAACTAACACCCATGTTAACACTCGTTTTTCTCTAGTAACATAGATGGTATATATGTATAGACATACGGTATTTTCTCAAATGAACACATAATAACCCCGTGCGGTGTACATATACATCTAAGAAGACATCTTTGTGGGAATGTGATGTGTGTGTGTGTGTGTATATATATATATATATATGTAGAGAGAGAGAGAGAGAGAGAGACACAAAGCACACAACCGGGGAAATTAAACCACCAAACCAAATATGCAAAGAAGCAAGAGTAAAGCAGCTCGTACCTCGATAAGCCTATAATGAAAGTCCCCAAACTTGATCGTCACCCCAATCGCCTTCAAGGGTTTCGAATCGAATTGAAACTGCATCGGAGAATCAGCCAATTCCATGAAAAAATTAGATCCAGACCGACTGATCGATTCTTCAAAAGTCAAAAAATTGTAAAAAACACATGGCAGAATTCTCCATGGGGATTTTGGTCCGACCGACCCTTTGGGGTTGAATTGGAACCGGAATCCAAAGAACAAAGGAGTAGATGAATTCTCAGATCCGGATCCAACTCCTATCGGATCTAGCTACCCAAAGAGGACCCAATGGGATTCGGGTAAGGAAGACGTTAGCCGGCACCACAGTGGACTCGTGGAGTCACTGAATCAACCCCGAATTGGCCGATTCGGACCAAATCAGTCCCAAAACCAAGCGATCTACCATATTCGGGCCGATTCGGGTGAACCGGAGGTGGATAGAATTTTTCCCCTTATTTGGATTGGTCCAAATCAGCCAATTATGAGAATCATGATTGCCTTGTACCATGGAGATGGGTAACAACCAAAATGCCATCACCCTCATTTGTACCAAAATACCATGGATTGGTCATGAGGCAGACCCATATGAAAGAGGGAGAGATGACTTCAACAATGATAAAATTGAAGTTCAATTTCGCCAACATATCCTATTATGGGATAGTGATCAAGGATCCTTTCTCATACATATAGGTGATCCATATAAAAAAATGAATCAAGTTCGGACATAATTGGACAAGGTAAGAGATTAATCACCAACATATGCAGAAATCTAGGCCGGGAATGGGCATGATGGATCATAGCTCGACCCATATGTCCCGGTATTTAAATCGGGGAAGTGAATGAGCAAAGCATGCCATGTTAGAAATATATATGATGTCTACCCGATTAGAGGCATTATGATTGGGTGGCTATATCCACATCTACTGGATAAAGGCCGATGTTACAGTAGAAAGGAAGATAATTGATTTGAATATAAGAGAGCAGGGTATATATGTATATTTTAGCAATACAGGGGACTGTGCATCGCCAGATTTCAGCAATACATACACAGGGGGGTGATGGGAGACCCAGGATCCTATGTCGGACTCAATCCCCTCCTCCCCAATCAATCCCCTCCTCCCCAATCAATCCCCTACGCCGATCAGGACTCAATCCCCTCCTCCCCAATCAATCCCAAGACAGACAGATGACAGATCAATCGGATTGCCAATGGAGGAAACTTCACCTCGAAGAAACAACAACAATCAAGATGACATCAATCGGCCCGCGCCATCGCCGCCGCCACGGCCGCCGCCTTCGTCACGAGAGGGAAACGAGCCGAGCTCGCGCCGGGAGGAGAATGTTACCTTCAAGAGAGTGAAGAGGGCGCCGGGAGGAGAAGACCGCCGTCGGGAAGCGCCGAGGAGGAGCGGGCGCCGCCGGGAGGAGGAGCTCGCGCCACGGGGAGGAGGAGGGGCGCGGGGAGGAGGAGCTCGCGCCGAGGAGAGTGCCGCCGCCGGGAGGTGAGGGTCGCGAGGGCTTCGCTGGGAGGAGCTCGCGCCGCTGGGAGGAGGAGGAGCGCCGGGAGGAGGAGGAGAGTGCCGCCGCCGGGAGGTGAGGGTCGTGAGGGTCGCGAGGGTTTCGCTGGGAGACGCCGTTTCACTTTCAAAAAAAAAAGTGGCCTCCACCACTTTTTTTTTACGTTGGCCATTCCATCCAAAACGTTTTAAAAATAAAAAACGAAAACAGGTGCCAAACACATGTTCGAGAGCACTTTCATTATAATTTTCAAAAATTAAAAAGAAAATGGTGATTATCACGTAACCAAACACCCCATTACATCACATATCACGATTTGTTTGCGCAAAACATTTCAATATCGATATACATCGATGATTGCTATCATGGCCAGAGATATTTAAAACAATTATCAAATAAGATCGAGTTGTCCGAACTACAATCAATCAATTATCTATTCATTTTGTTTGAATAAAAATTAATATATATGTAAAAGTTAATACTAAGATAAATAAATTATTGAAATATAATGTATCAAATCATTCCGCTTCCTATAACAAAATCGAAACGAAATTAGAATGTGATTATTCCAATTTAATTGTAAACAGAATAATTTAGTCTTTATTGAAATCGAAATCGAAATCTAAAACAGACAACACCCTTGCCAAATCGGACCATTTGCAACCATAGGAACTTGCATGAGAAATAGCAAAATGAACGTAGGACATTAGTCCATCTTACCACTCTTGAGCTCTTGCCCTTGAGCTTGTCGGTCAGGAAAATCTTATTTCATAATGATACCTGCAGGTTAGCTAAGGGCATCCAGGTTTTGGAGTTAATTCTCAGAGAGAAAAGACTTGGGACTGTCAACTCCAATGTTGATGATGAGAAAGAGGCAAGCAGCCGTATGAATGGTGAGCTCCAACAGACGAAATGAACAGTCACATGAATAAAAGAATAATATCACATTTCCTGAAAGTAAATTTGTGTTATTATTGCCAAACGTCCTTTTAAATAAGTCTAGTTACAAAAACATACTTTTACAGAAAAAAAACATATTTATCATGAAATCAAAAGCATTTCCTGCCGTGTAAATGCAAGATCATGGCATTTACAGACCATGCAAACACACCTGATCGCATCTGTGATGAAGTGGAAAAGGGAAAGCTTTCCACTTGACCCACAACGATGTTATTTTTCGTATGTTCTGGTGTTTCACAAACACTAGACAAGATGTCAAGCTATCTGTAAAATGTATCAGGACGCAGAAGAGCATCTACAACTTTGAAGGAGGCTGAGATTTTCGACTGGATATAAACTTCTGCATATTTTGAAACTGCTCCTTAGTCATGCCATCATAATAGTCATGTGCTCTCCCCTGTAAAAAAAAATCTAAAAATCAGTATGAGCAAAAGGATACAAATTATGACTGTGGAAATGGATGTGCCTACTACTACAATATGTATGATCAGCTAGAGTGATCCGAGTTCTAAAACCAAGTACCATTCTGTCTCAACTCTCATTTTTATAAAAATCATGGCCACCAATAGGCACCTCCAGTCACCCTCTCTCCCAACCAATTCTCAGTGGAATGGTCGGTTTACATGGGATCCCATTAGATTTGTTTCTGCTGTACGGGAAAACAACAAATTCAGAAGGGTACTACCTATGTCTATCACCAAGCACAAACTGGGCGATGAGGGTGTTCAACTGGGCTAGGAAACTGGGGAATGCGTGTTCTACAATGAATATGCTCTTTACAAGACCCACGTTTGGAAAGACTAACATGAAACGAAATTTCTTTAGTCATAGGCCAGTCATTATCGCCAAATAAAACGCATGCCTTACATACAGCATGCATCCTTTATTAAATTTCAGAAATGGAAACAAGAACATGTATTTGTAGTTATGAACAAATACTTTTTTATCTGTGTGCATATGTATCTAGGTACATAGTCCCTCCAATATACCGCTCAAAAAGTTGTAACGTATAAAACCAAATCATGATCATTCTTAGCAAAGGCTTCTTAATGATAAACGATCTCTTATTTGTTAATAATAAAAGGGATGGGGTGGGGGCAAGGAAAGTGGAATTGGAATCGGCCACCATATCGGTAGCGCCAATCCCAATCCAATCCGGATCGGATCAGCTAAATCAGTCAATCTTTTGAGAGAAATTGATCCGCAATCGGTCCTCTTTGGTTCTTCAAAAAAACCTTAAAAATAAAAAAGTCACAAAATAAAAGGCTAAATCAGATTCTGGTTCAATCTAGCTATTTTGGGACCACATACCAGAAATGGCGGCCTGCGCAGTGTAGTGTGGCCGCTGCTTCTTCCCCACATGATGGTCCATCAACCTGGCCAATTCAGACAGGATTCCAGTAGGGATTGGGACTCCTGGCCAAAGTCAGATTGGTGGGTGCCAATCCATCTAGATCAGCCAATTCCACAATCCATGACAAAGGAGTAGGAAAGAATGAACCAAAGCTTGTTACTACACAGACTAAGTAGAGAAGACAAACCTTCTCAGTAATCCTTAGAAGACTACAACACTGGATATGCGTCTATATTTTGTTTCTCCTTTGTCAATGGAGAAAGTAAAACAAATTTATATTTAATGGACTGGATAAAGAATAAATGCAATTGTTGATAGTATGAATTGGATTTTTGATGATGTGGGGAGTGTAGGTATTAGGGGTCCACAAACCTAAGAACCTAAATCATTATAAAAATAAAAACAAATTACATAATAACTGAAATGTTTAGACACATATGGAACTGAACTATTATTATAAGAACCAGTACGTTCAATATTAAGAGATATATAATAGTACCTTCTCAAGGGCTAGGGCATGGCTCAAGTCTAGCTTGAAGCCATCATTGATAACTGATTTGTATCGCCGCACCATGTCCTGGTTGTTCTTCAGCATGGCTTCTGCGATCTCAGTAGCCTTACTCAGCACCTTGTCGGTATCCACAACATGGTTGACAAGCCCCCACTTTTCAGCCATCTCTGCAGTTATTGGAGTGGAAGTAAGTGAGTACTCCCTGGCCCTGTTGGGCCCAATGATCCTACACAGCTTCTGCGATAGCCCCCAAGATGGGAAAACCCCAAATCTGTATCAAGCAAATAGAATCAAAACTAAAGCATCATGTAATCAAGCAGTGTAAACATTTATTGATGCTTATCGAAAAATGATTTTGAACCAAACTGCAAGGACTAAGTAACGCTTCTCCTGGCTGTCCATTCTATGAAAGCCTCTGAGATTTAGCAGGACAAAGACCAAGCCAGTAAGTAGGTGAAATTTGAAGGATCAGATGGCTATTCAGCACAAAAAACTTTGAAATAGGGTCAACATATAAAAATAAACTCTAATTTCAGTTGTAAACAAATTCCATCACAAGGTCCATTTCAAGTCATTATCTTACCAGTAAACCTCTTCTTTAAAAGGTTCCTGGTGCGGACACCCATGCTCGTGACTGGTTTAAGCACGTTTACCGATGCCAATGTCAATGGCTGAGCTCCATTTGGATAGAAGATGATGATCCCTTCACTTTTGGTTAGATTGGATTAGGATTTCCTAAATTTTAGCATTTTATGTGCATTTTCAGACATTTTTATCCCATTTTTTCAGCATTTACTTGATTTTTTCCCTATAAATAGGGACCCATGGCATTGTATTAGACAATGATGAAAAACTAGAAATAAAAATATGAAGTTGATTCCCTTTTACCCTGTGAGTGCTCTTCTTTCCCTCTTTGCCCCTGTTGGCGTCAACATTTTTCAAAAAAAAGAAGGGAGAAAATGGGCCAGCAAGGGCCGAGCCTAGGTAGCCAATAGTTAAGTCAAATCAGGCCCAGTTGGGTCCCCCAATATGTACTGTGGTCAGCCAGCCCATAATTCAATTTTAATTGAACAAATCCCAGCCCATAAAAGGAGCTTGCGCGCAGCCCAGCAGGAAGAGGGGCAGTCTAGGTCACACCTGCACAAGACCGGCCCATTTCGGCCCTCACCAGGCTGCCAGCCCACCTGCAGCCCCAATTCGGGCCAGTCTACATGCAGGCCTAGTGTGGACAGGCTGCTGGCCCACCTGCCACATCAGCAGGCCCCAGCCGCACCAGCCCATCTGCACACCTGCCACCTCATCCGCCAGGTCACCATGCCCAATTGATGGCGTGGGGAAGCTGAGGGATCTGGCCAACATAGGAGAATTCAAGAGATTAAATGGGATTAATTGCATTGGGCAGGCCAACAGCCATCTTACTGGCTGTCCCTTCATCTTCCCCCTATTCCTATAAAAGGAGGAGAGCGCCCAAGGCCAGAGGGGACCGGATTTTGGACGCCAACAGACTGCTTCATCTCCAGTTGCTGCCCCTTTACGTGCCAGCCTGCCAGCCTACCCCTCTGCCTGTTGCTGCTCGCCTGCACCTGCATCTGCCAGCAACCAAGAGAGGAAGTGAAGGAGAAGAAGAAAAGAAGGAGAGAAGAGGAAGGACAGCAGCCCCCCCTGCGGCCTTCCTTGGGGCAAACCGGCCCATCTTCATCCAGCACCAAGAGGAGAAAAGAAAAACAAGGTAGGAGGAAGCAACAATATAAGCTATGTAGCCCTCTAAGGGCACCCTCTTACCCCTTCCGATTTCCTCCTCTCAATCCCTCTTATGGTCTGAAGTTCTGAACTGACCTTCACCGACATAGGCAACCCATTCAACCTCTTCAAGGCCTGCTCGGTCCACCTGCAGACATCCTACAATCGGTCCATGTTCAGTCCATATCCAGGCCCATTTTCGGCCACCTGCAGGTGCCCATAACCGGCCCCCAATCCAGGTCTGGCCAGCCCACGTTCAGCCCATGTGCAAGCCCATTTTTGGCCACCTGCAGGTACCCATAACCGGCCCCCAATTCAGGCCCATAAACCGCCCATGTTCAGCCTATATCCAGGTCCATAAACAGTCCCAATTCAGACCTCCAAACTTGGTCCAAATCAGACTCCTGCACAGGCCCTGTCCGGTCTCTAAATCAGACCCCTATAGGCATCCTGATTCTGAACAGACCCCCAGACAGGTCCATAACCGGTCCAGAATAGCCTGCTGCGCACCCCTTTTTGCGGCCCATCCAGCAGCCCCCGAACAGGTTACCTGCTGTAGCCCCTTGTGGCTCGGACCAGCAAAGAGGGAAACAAACTCAATGGCCCTTTCACGGGTCCGGTTCTACATTCAACCATAGCAAGGAGGAGGGGCAAGCCTCGACGGCCCTTTCACGGGTCCGGCTTTCCCTTCAACATATCAAGAGAGAAGCAAGCCTCAATGGCCCTTTCATGGGTCCGGCTTTGCCTCCAAGAAGAAGTCCATCCGATTCAAGCAAAACCGAAGATCGACTTTGAACGCCAAAGGAACTTGAACCGGCCTTAAATGGCTTACAAAAAAAAACAAATAAAAAAAATCAGAATGCGAAAGCTACATTAAACTAAGGAGCTTCACCCCTAGCGGGGAACTCCACCTTGAACGGGGGCACGGGCAGGTTCCCATAGCCGTCGATCCTTCCCCCAATATGGCTAAGTCAAGGCTGGCCACTTTAGATGGGTAAACTTCACCAAATTAGAAAATGACCGGTATGTCATCGTAATGCCGAAAATTTTCTAAGTCGGTGAGGAACCTATAAATTGGGGAGAAGGAGCCGACCATCTTGTACACCGATGTACTCTACTTTCAATGCAATAAAATGGCATCGTTTGTCGACTTGGAATGCATGAAGCCAGGCACCGAATGGTAGCCCGATGGGCTATAGATGAAATGCAAACCGCCAAACATAACAGTTAACAAAACAACATAAAACAAATCTGCAAATTCAATAACAAAACAGAAAAATCAGAATCTGAAATTTTAAACTTAAACTTATCCCGATTTAACAAAACAGCCAAACCCCAACAAAGAAGGAACTGATTTTGAACTAAACCAAACAAAGATCAGATTTCAATCAATCCAAAAATATCTAAAACTCAGATTTAAGCCAAATCTGTAAAAAAAAATCAGACTTGAGCAATCTGTGAAAAAAAAAGATTCTAATCAACTTGAAGCGCACATAAAAATCTGGTTTGATAAAAATATGAAAATTAAACTAAAAAGGCACCGAACATTGCCTATATAAATGACAAAAGACCAACCTTTCAAAAAAAGCAAACGACATTTCAAATATCTAAAACTTGTCAAAGTCAACTTAAAACTGAAAATTCAGATCTAAAACCAAAATTCAGACTGATAATAAAAATTCAGATTCTGAAAACTCAAAATACCAACCAAATCAAAATACACAATGTTTAAAACATTTCAAACACATTAAAAATCATCAAAATTGAAATTAAAACAACTTGAATCAATCAAACTCAACTCAAAACAAATCAACAAAACCAAACCGAAATCAAATTTAAAACAAACAAATCAAACAAATTGATTCAAAACCCGAAATCAATAAAATCGACTTCAAGTCAATCAAAACCAACACAAACAAATAAAATCAACCCGAACAAATCAGTTTGCATTTCATTGGGCCCAAAAGGCTGCTGCCCTTTTGAGTTCATTACTTTTTGTGGATGTGCACGCTTCTCCTAAACAGGTTGCTACGACGGTTAATCAAGGGCATTCGAGCCGTTGCTTGATGTAAGTTATTGCAAGATACCGAAGGAAGTCTGATTCCAACAATTATTGCAAGATACAAAAGCTCATCTCGTATGGTTTTCAGTCTACTTTACTCGGATTGTAAACGATATATGGTTATTTTCCTTCTCTACAGTTTGACTATACGGATCTAGCCATAGACAAACTTTCAAGGCTATGATGTCTATCTGTGGTTTCGATTGGTCTTGATTCTTTGAAGCTCTTCAGTTCTATTGATCGGAAGCTGAAAGCTAATTCATCTGAGTTGTCTTCATTTGGATCTGCGATAATCTCTCCAGCTGAGATTGTTATTATGTGGGAGATAATGTGGTGTTTTATAGTCTGTTCACTTTGAGTTGAAAGAATTTGAAACGTCTAAGATAAAGTGTTTTCATTTTAAAAGGTTTGATTGGTCATGCTAGACCCGATTTGATCATCTAAAAGTTACCGGTCAACTACTTGGCATATTGATAACACTTGTTATGTTGATTCTCTCTCTCTCTATGACCAAATATCCTCGCAACAACACAGTTGCTGCCAATTTAGAGTTTGGTTGTTTTAAGCCCCATTCATACAGTCTCAACTAACCTATGGTCTTGAGAGAAGTTTTTCATACCGCTGGATTCACTTTGAATATTACTTAGAAGAACTAACTTCATGATAGTCTATTGATGGATGAATTGACGTAGCCCTAACATCAGCTGTCAGAAAGATCTTCTGAACTGAAGACTATGAACTCCAAGCCGAGTCAGTCCTATTACTTAACACGAGTGAATCGATTTGCTTTTGCAACATGGTCCAGATAGTGAAGCCATATCTCGAGCAGGATCTGTTGGCGAAGTATTTTTTCTGATGCACTCTTCAACCAGGTGATAAGCACAAATCCATCTTCTCTGTTTAGGTCTTTTACCTTTCTACGAGGTGTGGGCCAATTACTTGGCTCTATAAAGTCTTTTATTTTTTAGTTGTATAAGGATTCTGTGCTTATCTTCCAGCCGAAAGGTCTTCCACACACTTAGATGTGGAGGTAACTCTTAACCCTCTTCCTTGCATGTTATACTTGCTTAACTATTATTCTGTCATGATGGCGTGCCTCTAAGTGTGATTAGGTCCTAGCCACTTATATGTGAATGTTGTTGGACATTTGGTGAGAACAATAGAGTAGACCTAAATCCAGATAAATATAAATCTGTTTCTGGTGAGGACACCCGCGATCGAGACCGGTTCGACCCCGCCCTAGTTTATCGACGGCGTCGACGACCGGTTGTGTCACTTTGGATTGATGATTAGGTGCTATTTTTTTTGTTTATTTTGTGTAGCACACACTTCATTTTGGGTTTTTTTGGGGACACATTTTGTATGTATTTTGAGAATATCTACATATTTTGAGTGTACACACACCTTACACTTAGAGTTGGGGGCATTTGGAAAATAGGTGTCTTTTGGGGTATACTTGTAATGGGCTTAGCTTATTTATACCCACACTTGTATGTTTTTGTTATGATGGAATGAAATGGAAAGAAGCAGTGGCAAACTTGTGATTTCTCTTCACCCTCCTCCTCCCGATTCTGTTCCTCACCCATTCTCTCGGACGCGACGGACGGAGGTTCGCTAGGGCGCAGACGGCTGCGGCTCCCTTCCTTCTCCTTCCGGCAGCAGCGGACGCCCCTCCAGGCCCTCCTCCCCTTCTTCCTTGGTGGTGGCAGCTTCTCCTTCACCTCTTTCACCTCCGGTAAGGGCTGGTACCGCACCCTTTCTCCTCCTCTCTTCCCGACGGTCAGAACCGCAAGGGTTCCTGGCGGCTCCACCTGCATCCGGACGCCCCTCCTCCTGCTCCTAACCTTCTAACCAGGTCCGTCTGGACCCATCCTCTCCCCCTGCAAGCCCCCCACACCCCGGCGTACTCTCCCCTTATTCTTCTTTACCGATTTATCCCCCTATTCCGGCGAACAGGAACCGGGAATCATCCCGGCGGTCATCCCTCCTCCGCCAGCTTTCCCCCCTCACGTGTGGCCTTCTAAACAAGTCCGTCCAGACCTGCTTTCACCCCTCAGCACCCTCGTCCCGGTTGGAGCCCAAACCCCTCACCGTCCAGCCCATTTCCCGGGTTGTACGCCCCGGCTTGCGGTGGTCTCACACCCTATCTACCCGCTTCCCCTAACAGACCCCTCGCCAACCCCCATTTCCCCTTCCTGCAGCCCTCCTCCTCCCTCCAGCACTCCCCAGCCACAGGCCCCTTGTTTCGACAAGTTTTCTCATCGCGCGCGGACAGCCTGGAGACTCGGGTGACTCAGCAAAATGGTCCATAAAGAGCTACGAGGTGGTGGCAAGATGGATGGCATGTGAGCGTGCGACGCGACCAGCTACGTTGAAGGTTCCGACGGTGGTCGACACCCCACGCTTAGGCGTGGAGGTATGATTTCCTAACCGAAGTCTCTTGCTCGTTTATTATACTTTGATTGCCGTGTCGTGAGTCACTAGGTCTCCTAGCTATTTTCATTCGATCGCTGTCCAATGTGAGTGGAGTTCCCCGTCCCAAGCTACTTAGATCGGTTACATTGGAAGTTGGCAATGTCCTATCTCGGTACCCCACATGGTATCCGATCCTCCCCCTAGTTGGGACCGCTTCTCGGGCTGGATAAACTTGATATAATTGTCTACCGAGGTGTTTTCTTAGCTAGTCAATTGCATAGTCAACGTGCTGCTAGGCCTTCATAGCTAGCTTTTAGTTTGGTGCCCGGTTGGTCCTGCATCAGTTTTGGTATCAGAGCGGGTTGAGTTAGGACATTGGTCTAGCACCCCTTGAGAGTCTAGGTCCTATTTGCATGCGCACCCGTAGTGGTACCGTTTATGACCCGGAGTCTCCCATGTCTGATCGCCACCCTGAGCTTCTTGAGTCCTCCATGGATCCACACACTGCCCAGTTGACACATCGAGTCGATACCATTGAGGAACTAGTTAGGGAGCTTAGGGATAGGTTCATTTATCTTGAGCAGACCGTGCACGAGCTTTCCGATCAGGTTGCGACTCTGCAGAGGCGCCCCCCTCCTATTGACCCTGTCAGGCCTGCCGACCCGGCCTATGTTGTTCCTGACCATAGCCCCCCTATCTTTCCAGGCCGACCTCCCATTCCCCCTCTATGGGGCGCCCAGAGCGGCATCTCCCACGTTGGCTTCCGTGATCATGGTCCAGGACACCGACATCACCATGATCAGGCGGAGGCCGAGGAGCGGATGCTTCGCCATGTCAGGGTCGATGCTCCTGAGTTTGGGGGAGCACTTGATCCGAGCCTCTATCTAGACTGGGAATCTGGCGTGGATCACTACTTTGAGTGGTATGACATGTCGGACGCCCAGCGGGTGAGGTTCGCCAAAATGAAACTCACGGGGCAAGACAAGATGCATTGGAGCAATGTTGAGGCCCTCCTTAGGCAGCGTCAACAAGAGCCCATCCAGACTTGGGACGAGATGAAGGCCAAGCTCCGCGAGAAGTACTTGCCTGCTTCATATCGCCAACGCCTTCTCGCCCGTTGGCATGCTCTGGCCCAGGGGCAGAGGTCCATCTTTGCGTACATAGCCGAGTTTGATGAGTATATGCTTAAGTGCAATGTACGCGAAGAGAGCGCGGTGACACTCACCCGATTTAGAAGAGGGCTTCGGCCTGAGTATCAGCGTGAGTTGTACCGTCGAGGGGTCGAGACCTCGAGCATGCTTACGAGGTAGCCACCGAGTATGAGCAGTTTGAGACTCTGTACGAGCAGTCTGCTCGTACTAGAGCTATTCCGTCTACCCAGGGCGACACTCGGGTCACCTACTCCCCTCCGACCCACCCTTCTTTGCCCCGTGGTCCGGAGTACCCTCCTCGTCTGGCTGCTCCCTACCCCCGCCAGAGCTGCGGGTCAGCCAGCGCGACCACCCCCTCTACCCTTACTACCCCCTCCTGTTCGGCCCCCTGTGGCCGCCCCTCTTCCCCCTCGACCGTATGACAAGGGCAAGGCCCCTGTTGTTGGTGAACCCTCCCGCCCTATCTCTCGGGGCAACTGTTTCGGATGCGGGCAACCCGGGCATATGCGCGCCCAATGCCCATATTCTCTGTGCCTTGATGGTCAGCCTCTTGACCCCTCCTCAGACACCTTTGAGGAGGTCACGTACATGGCTGACCCTAGCCTCTCTCGGTGAGTTTCAGTTGGAGGATGAAGACCCGGCTGACCCTCATTCTGTTGTGCCTCAGGTAGGGTCAGGTGAGAGTGCGCTTGGCATAGTCCATTGTGCTTTCACCCAGCCCGTTCCGAGTGACGATTGGCGCCGGACTACTATCTTCCACACATATTTTCGACTTGGGGGCAAGGCATGTAAGGTTATCATTGATAGCGGGAGTTGCATTAACGCTATTTCTGCTCGTCTCGTATCATGCCTCGGGCTGGTTCCGACCAACCACCCTCATCCTTATCGAGTGTCATGGGTGGATTCTACTTCCATCCCTGTTTACACCCGATGCTTGGTTCCCATCCACTTCCCTCCTTATTCTAGGGAGATCTGGTGCGATGTTCTACCTATGGAGGTTGGGAGCCTTATACTGGGCCGGCCTTGGCTCTTTGATGTAGATGCGACCCTCCATGGTCGGTCTAACACGTGTGTCTTTGAGCACCAGGGCCGGCGCATCACTCTTTCTCCGTCTCCAACTCCTCCTCCCAAATTTGCCGGTAGCTTGCCACTCCCTCTCCCTCCGGCGCCCCAGTCACCACCTCCGACTTCTCCGACAGCTGCAGCCTCTACTTCTCCTGTTCCCACCGACGTCACCCCTTGTGTTGGTGGACACTTGCAGCTAGTCATTCCATCCTCTACTGACTCTGACTCTCCTGATAAGGTCAAGGAGGGTCCCGTGACACATCATTTTGTTCCCGATGCATACCTCGCTCGGCCGATCCCCACCGCTGATTATCATGAGCTCGAGCGTTGCATCCGAAAAACCCTCCTCATGGCGGTAGTCGCTCGTGAGACCCCTCCGACCCTGGAGACCTCCCACCCTCCCGAGATCGAGGCACTTTTGCGAGATTTTCGGGATGTATTCCCCGATGAGCTTCCCCTCGATCTCCATCCGACGAGGGACATACAAGATGCCATCGATCTCGTCCGGGATCTACTCTTCCGAACTTGCCTCATGATCGCATGGACCCCTCTTCCCATGCCGAGTTAAGGAGGCAAGTCGAGGAATTACTGGGGCGAGGATATATCCGGGAGAGCTTGAGTCCTTGCGGCGTGCCCGCTCTCTTGGCACCCAAAAAGGACGGGTCTTGGAGGATGTGTGTTGATAGTCGAGCCATTAACCGGATTACCGTCAAATACCGGTTCCCCATTCCCCGCTTAGATGATATACTTGATATGTTAGCGGGAGCCACCTTGTTCTCCAAGATTGACCTTAAAAGTGGCTATCACCAGGTCCGCATTCGACCGGGTGACGAATGGAAGACAGCTTTCAAAACTAAGGATGGTCTATATGAATGGATGGTGATGCCATTCGGGCTATCCAATGCCCCGAGCACTTTCATGAGGCTGATGAACCAGGTTCTTCGGCCATACATTGGGCGATTTGTGGTAGTTTACTTTGATGACATCCTTGTTTACAGCCGGTCCCGTGATGACCACTTGAGCCACCTCCACCAGGTGTGCCTCACTCTTAGGCGGGAACAGCTGTTTGGAAACCTCAAGAAGTGTGCTTTCATGACCCCTTCTGTTGCCTTCTTAGGTTTCATTGTCTCGGTGAACGGCGTCTCAGCCGATCCCGAGAAGATCTGGGCGATTACGGAGTGGCCTGAGCCGTGTAGCGTTCACGATGTCCGGAGTTTCCTTGGTCTTGCCGCCTTTTATCGCCGGTTCATCAAGGGGTTCAGTACTGTCACTGCTCCCATCACTGATTGCCTTCGGAAGGGTGCATTTTCTTGGACCAAGTCGGCTGCTTCAGCCTTCGGCACCCTGAAGGAGATGATGACCCGAGCACCTGTTCTTCGATTGCCCGATTTCACCAAGGTGTTCGAGGTTGCATGTGATGCCTCGGGGGTGGGCATTGGTGGAGTCTTGTCTCAGGAGGGTCATCCGGTAGCCTTCTTTAGCGAGAAGCTATCGGATGCCAAGTTGAGATACTCCACTTATGACAAGGAGTTCTACGCCGTCGTGCAAGCTTTGAGGCACTGGCGACACTACCTTCTTTCCCAGGAGTTTGTCCTCTACTCAGACCATGAGGCCCTCCGCTACCTCCATTCTCAGAAGAAACTTAACCCTCGACATAGCCGATGGGTTGAGTATCTTCAATCGTTCACTTTCGTTCTCAAACACCGTGCTGGGGTTGAGAACCGATTGGCCGATGCCTTGAGCCGGCGAGTATCCCTACTCGCGGCCGTCGGCATTGAGGTGATCGGATTCGAGAGGATCAGGGATGAATACCCTGATTGTCCAGACTTTGGCCCTATCATTGCTGCTCTCGAGTCCGACCAGCCCTCTGATTCTCGCGGGTACCTCCTTCAGGACGGGTACCTTTTTCTTGGATCTAGACTTTGCATTCCTCGGACTTCGGTCCGTGATTTCCTTGTCTGGGAGCTTCATGCTGGCGGCTTAGCTAGGCATTTCGGCCGGAACAAGACGATCGAGCTCGTAGAGCAGCGATTTTATTGGCCTAGCTTGAAACACGACGTGGCCCGCATTGTTGCCCAGTGCCGCATCTGTGCCACGTCTAAACAGAAGAAGCAGAATACCGGTCTCTACACCCCACTTCCCGTTCCGGAGTCCCCGTGGCAGGATGTTAGCATGGACTTTGTCCTTGGGCTACCGCGCACCTTGCGCCGCCACGACTCCATTCTTGTTGTTGTGGACCGATTCTCCAAGATGGCCCACTTTATCCCGTGCTCGAAAACTTCTGATGCGTCAGTGGTAGCCCGTCTTTTCTTTGCTGAGATTGTGCGCTTACATGGGCTGCCCAAGACGATTGTCTCCGACCGTGATGTCCGGTTTACCAGTTATTTTTGGAAGACCCTTTGGCATCTTCTGGGAACCAAACTTAAATTTTCCACAGCTTACCACCCCCAGACGGATGGCCAGACTGAGGTCATCAATAGGAGTTTGGGTGATCTCTTGCGTTGCATAGTGGGGGACCATGTTCGCACATGGGACCTTGTTCTTCCTTTAACGGAGTTTGCATATAATGATTCGGTCAATAGGTCTAATGGTTTGAGCCCCTTTGAGACAAGCATCGGCCGCAGACCTAGGCGGCCTTTAGATCTCACCCCTCGCCCCATGCCACCCGTGTGTCGGCCTCGGCCCGAGTCACTTGCAGAGCATATCCGCAGTCCGTACGGTCATGTTGGGCGCCAAGTTGAGGCTAGCGATGAGCGATATAAGCGCACGCCGCCTTGCATAGGCGAGCCCGAGAGTTCCGGTGGGCGATTATGTCATGGTCGGGGTTGAACCCGAGCGATTCCCCTCGGGGTCGTCGAAAACTCCAAGCTCGAGGGGCCGGTCCTTTCAGAGTGATTGAGAGGGTGGGGACCAATGCTTACGTGGTGGATTTGCCTGCCGAGTACGGCATTAGCTCTACTTTCAATGTTTCCGATCTAGTGGCTTATCGGGACCCGACAGCGATTCCTAGTGAGATTTCTAACCTACACCCCCTCCCTTCGAGTGAGCCTACACCGGAGTGTCCACCTTCAGCCCCTCTCCCTACACGACACGAGCATATCGAATGTCTAATGGACGAGCAGGTGATTACAACTCGGGAAGGAGCCTATCACCGCTACCTCGTGCGCTGGAGAGGTCGACCACCCAGGAGGACTCACGGCCGACGCGGGCGGAGGCTGCGCGCCTAGACCCGCATCTTTTGGAGCGTTACCAGAGTGGCAGCGACCCCTACTCGACGGGGTCGAGTTCCTCCCACCCGGGGAGGATTAGTGAGGACACCCGCGGTCGAGACCGGTTCGACCCCGCCCTAGTTTATCGACGGCGTCGACGACCGGTTGTGTCACTTTGGATTGATGATTAGGTGCTATTTTTTTTGTTTATTTTGTGTAGCACACACTTCATTTTGGGTTTTTTTGGGGACACATTTTGTATGTATTTTGGGAATATCTACATATTTTGAGTGTACACACACCTTACACTTAGAGTTGGGGGCATTTGGAAAATAGGTGTCTTTTGGGGTATACTTGTAATGGGCTTAGCTTATTTATACCCACACTTGTATGTTTTTGTTATGATGGAATGAAATGGAAAGAAGCAGTGGCAAACTTGTGATTTCTCTTCACCCTCCTCCTCCCGATTCTGTTCCTCACCCATTCTCTCGGATGCGACGGACGGAGGTTCGCTAGGGCGCAGACGGCTGCGGCTCCCTTCCTTCTCCTTCCGGCGGCAGCGGACGCCCCTCCAGGCCCTCCTCCCCTTCTTCCTTGGTGGTGGCAGCTTCTCCTTCACCTCCTTCACCTCCGGTAAGGGCTGGTACCGCACCCTTTCTCCTCCTCTCTTCCCGACGGTCAAAACCGCAAGGGTTCCCGGCGGCTCCACCTGCATCCGGACGCCCCTCCTCCTGCTCCTAACCTTCTAACCAGGTCCGTCTGGACCCATCCTCTCCCCCTGCAAGCCCCCCACACCCCGGCATACTCTCCCCTTATTCTTCTTTACCGATTTATCCCCCTATTCCGGCGAACAGGAATCGGAAATCATCCCGGCGGTCATCCCTCCTCCGCCAGCTTTCCCCCCTCACGTGTGGCCTTCTAAACAAGTCCGTCCAGACCTGCTTTCACCCCTCAGCACCCTCGTCCCGGTTGGAGCCCAAACCCCTCACCGTCCAGCCCATTTCCCGGGCTGTACGCCCCGGCTTGCAGTGGTCTCACACGCTATCTACCCGCTTCCCCTAATAGACCCCTCGCCAACCCCCATTTCCCCTTCCTGCAGCCCTCCTCCTCCCTCCAGCACTCCCCAGCCACAGGCCCCTTGTTTCGACAGGTTTTCTCATCGCGCGCGGACAGCCCGGAGACTCGGGTGACTCAGCAAAATGGTCCGTAAAGAGCTACGAGGTGGTGGCAAGATGGATGGCATGTGAGCGTGCGACGCGACCAGCTACGTTGAAGGTTCCGACGGTGGTCGACACCCCACGCTTAGGCGTGGAGGTATGATTTCCTAACCGAAGTCTTTTGCTCGTTTATTATACTTTGATTGCCGTGTCGTGAGTCACTAGGTCTCCTAGCTATTTTCATTCGATCGTTGTCCAATGTGAGTGGAGTTCCCCGTCCCGAGCTACTTAGATCGGTTACATTGGAAGTCGGCAATGTCCTATCTCGGTACCCCACATGGTATCCGATCCTCCCCCTAGTTGGGACCGCTTCTCGGGCTGGATAAACTTGATATAATTGTCTACCGAAGTGTTTTCTTAGCTAGTCAATTGCATAGTCAACGTGCTGCTAGGCCTTCATAGCTAGCTTTTAGTTTGGTGCCCGGTCGGTCCCGCATCAGTTTCATTTACTGCTAAAGAGAATTTCAAAATTAAGAAGGAATTCTTTAAACTTTGCTTTTCTCAAATTCTCATGATTAACTAAAGAAATAGCAAGCTAGGTTGATTTCCGATAACAAAGTTCAGTATTGAAACTCTTTAAAAATTTCTTAGCAATTTCATATCTTTCGCTTGTCTTCCTAGCTCACCCTAGTCTATTAGGTATTTTTCAGATATTGTTCCCCATCAGTACCCAAAAAGAAACAATTCATTGAAGCCATAAAAAGGCAGTTACAAACAAAGATGGTAGGATCAGAATTGGGACCCAGATCAGCAGATCCCAATCCAACCAAATCAAATCAAATCAGACATTCTTTATTTTTTTATTTAAAAAATTCAAAAAAATCAAGATAAATTCTAAAAAATATGAAATCCCCTAAAAATTGTTAAAATATAAATGTGACATCTAACATACTTTCATGTGACTCTATAAGGCATTTCAAGACAAGTGGATGTAAAATAACATAAATATTTATTCTATAAAAAAATAAAATTGTACAATTCATCTACGGAATTGCCCTTCATAGTTTTCGTAATCCTGATTCTCCTACATGTTCCATTAAAACTGCTCATGATTGGCACGTATCTATATGAAAATAATGATTCGATCATTTGCCTAAAATCATACACACTATCTAGAGGTGGGGGTGGGTAACGTGGATTCAAGTATAAAGCTAGTTCTAGATAATTTGTTGCATCGTACTCATCAAAAAAATATATCTGATTCAAACACAATTTTTTTCCACTTAAATGTTCTCTAACCCAAATCATCAGGTCATACATCACTCGTACGTGCACTGCTAGATCCGAAACCATATTCTCCTCCTCCATCTTCAGCTTCACCTCCACTTGTTGTTGCGTAAGTAAAATGAACTCTCCCTCATCATCTAAAGAATGTGCTTGGGTACTATCTATGGGACTCACAAGTCTTCACCTAACAATTAACTTCCTCATCTTTCCAATTTTTTCTTGCGTACATAGTTTAATATTGTACTAGTATACCTTCTTCAAAAATTTGAAACCTGCAAATATTTTTTTTCTTTTGTGAACTCTTATAAACAGTAAAAGGCCATGCACATGAAACGGCATGAGAAGTTGGAGCTAGAGCTGTGACTGGTGCTGGCCTTGGAACTCTGGTTTGAGCTGGAACCAGAATTGGTGTTGTATAAGGAAGTTAAGTATCTTGTCCTTCTTGTATCTTTTTATCCTCACCAATTACATTATCAAGCTCATCTACAGCCCATGCTCAATCATTCGGGTTGAACTCTAACTCTAGTTCAACATCATTGTCATCCATTCATGCTGAAAATGAATATTTTTCTTAGAAAAGGTCTTCCAAGTTAACATCATTATATTATAAGCCTTGACATGTTTCAACCTTTTGCTCATATAAACCACCTACAAATCTCTCTTGATACAAGTTTTTACATTTCTTGATTTTCTTTATTCTCAATCACATTATAATGATAGGACACTAGTTTCTCCAATCTTTCACTCCTTAATATGTTCCTTGTTTTTGTGTGTATAACGTTGAAGGTGCTTCAATTCCTCTCACACTGGGATGAATTGGTATTCTGACTCAATACTCGAACTGTAATAGCGGCGAGTTAGTGTTCCCTTGAATCCACACTAGTATGCAAAAAGACTAGTATAGTAAGTGTATATTCTTCTTACAAGAATGTTTAACATATGTGATGTAACCTCAAATTTCAAAAACTTTATGTTTCTTTTCTTTTGGAAATTCATTTTCCTTTTTGAATTTGAATTAGACCTTAGCATTGACTTTGTAAGAAAATAGATGATATTTCATAAAAGTACTAACTAGGGTCAAAGTTATATGTTGAGGTTGTTAGGTTCTTTGAAAATTGATTTTGACCTCTCCCCATCGGATGGTGCGAAGATCCGACGTTAATTACATCGAGATAACTCGAATACCCTTGATTAAGCGTCATGGCAATCCATGGAGTAGAAAACATACATCCAAAAAATAAGCATTCACATACACACATAGGAGAAAACAGTCCCATGAATTTAATGGAAGGCAATCACTTGATTTATTTGAATTTGATTTGAATTTATTGATTAAATTGATTTGAGTTGAATTGGTTTGATTAATTTAAGTTGAATTGAATTGATTGATTTTGAGTTCAATTGGTTTGATTTGCATTAATTTAAGTTGATTTGAATTGATTTGAATTTCGGTATAATTTTGAATTGGTTTGAATTTTGATTTGAGTTGAATTTAATTAGTTGAATTGCTTTTGGTTTGATTTATTTAAGTTTGATCCAGTCTGGATTTGTTTGTTGACTTAAATTTGGTTTGAATTTGGAGTTCAATTTTGAATTTGAGTTTTGAATTTGGTTTAATTTGAGTTTGTTTCATTAAATTTGTTAGAATTCAGTTGAATTTTGTTTGATTTGGGGAATTCAATTTGAGTTGGGTTGATTGATTTTAAACTTGATCTGAGTTTGATTTAATTTGTTTATTGTTTGATTTTTAGTTTGATTGGAGTTGAATTTGAATTTTGTCTTGATTAATTTGGATTGCAGATTTTAGGTGACCATTGTGAGTTGGATTAAATTACGGATTCTTGAACTGTGTTGATTTTTTTTATGGGTTTGGTTGAATTCTGTTTGATTGGCTTAAGCTTGAGTTTAAGAGTTTGATTGAATGTTTTCCAATTTCGGATTTTACAGTTTCAGATTTGCTTGAGTTTGAATTACTTAGAGAAATTTGATTTGATTGAATTAGAGTTGAGTTTGATTTGGGTTCAATTTTGTTTGATTGAAGTTAATTTGTTTGAATTAATTTTGTTTGAGCTTAATTGAATTTGGTTGGTGCTTCCGAATTTCAGATTTTCTTTACTTAGGATTCTGCAGACCTACAATTTTCGGTTTCCTTGCTTTAATGTGAGGTTCAAAATTTTAATTGATTCAAACAGGTTTATCTTGGCAGATTCTATTGGGTGTATGCATTCTCTGGTTTAGATCCCAAGTTTCTGACTTTAAATGATCTGATTTTGGATTTTAGACTCGGCAGACCTTAGATTTTAAGTTCTGCGGATTCCAGACTTCCCCAGAGTCTGGATTCTGCAATTTTCAGATTTCAAGTTTCAGATTTACAAGTTGGCTTGGATTTCAGATTTTTGGAGTCCAAATTCTGCACTTCCCTCCTTCAGATTTCGGATTTTCAGGTTCCCAGATTTGCTTCAAATCTTAGACCTCAGTTGCAAAGTCCAGAATTCCGGCCTCTTATAAATTCTGCACATTCAATCTCCAGATTTCTACATTTCAGATTCTGCACAGCCCTCTGTTCCTTGTTTTGGACGCAAAGCTCAAATTCTGACCTCTTCAAACATCAGACTCCAAATTTTGTCAATTCAAACCTCAGATTTTGGATTTTAGGCTCTGCACAAATTCAGATTCATTAAACTTCAGACTCTAGGATTTTACAGGCCTCAATTTCTTTGTGAAATTCATATTAGCAAGTTTTAATTTCTGATTCTTTTGAAATGGGTTCTGAACACAAATTCTGATTTTCAGTTTGGTGCATTCAGATTTTAGATTTTACAGGTGCAGGTTTGTGTGTTTTAAGTTCAGAGGTTTTTTATTTCAATTTTACAGGTTCGGTTTCAGATTTCATATTTTAAATTTTCAGATTTCTTTTGTCTTGTCTTCCAAGAGTTTCATGGGGTTGTCCTCTCCTTGTAGTATCAATCAATGCACCGAACATGAATTTCTCTTGTTTTTCTCAATATGAGACATGATTTACAACTTGACCAGCAATCCGGTCTCTTGAGTTCTTGATGAACCTGTCAATTCATGGGTGGCATGTACCCGGTCTTGATAGACTTATGGGCATCCCCCATTGTTTTGAGATTGAATACACCCGGCTTTTGATAAGCTTGTGGGCAATCAACTCACTGATTTGAGATTGAGCGCACCCGGCTTTTGATAAGCTTGTGGGGACTCATCTCACTGATTTGAGATTGAGCACACCCGGCTTTTGATAAGCTTGTGGGGACTCATCTCACTGATTGAACCTCATTAGCTCATAGTTTGGCATATCGGCATGTTGATCATGCACAGCCTTCCCATGGCATAATGGGTAAGTAACTCCCTCTTGGGGCATGGTGAGACATTGGGGTCTTTTTAATTAGACCTTTGTATGTCCACCTTAAAGGGTCAAGGGGCGTGCTTAAAGCCGGCTCATTGCTTTCCCTCTCTGTTTTGAATTCTTTTAAATTAAGCCAAGACCATGAGGCGGGTTTTAGCCGGCCGGATGCTCGTCTCGGTTTGTTGAATTAATTAATGAATTTTTATTTAATTTTTGTTTATTGTTTGTTTTGTTTCATTTTTTGAATTATGGGTCAATAGACGTGCTTAAAGCCGGCCTATTGCTTTCCCACTTATTTTTATTCTTTTAAGTTATGCCGAGACCATGAGGCGGGTTTTTAGCCGGCCGGATGCTCGTGAGAGTTTGTTTAATTAATTAAGTGCATTTTTATTTAATTTAAATGAAAGAGTTTGTTTTAAAAAGAAATTTGCTTTTCTTCTTTTTTTTAACACTGGATACTGTCCATCCGCAGGAGGTGTTTGGACCCTGAAGGCCCACTACGGCCCAGCCCTGTGCGGCTCTTCCCTCCTTCCCCTCTTTTTTTTTAAACATCTTTTCTATGTGGGCTCCACTACCTCAGTTGACCCCGGGTCAACTGGCTCACGCGGCCGCCTCCTCTTCGCGCACGCGCGCGGCCTGCTCTCTCTTCTTCAGCCCACTTTCTTCTTATTTTTTCACTTTTCCTTTCGGTGGGCCCCACCACATGCCACGGTGGACATAAGTTGGGGGGGGGGGGGAAATAATCCCCCCCCGACCTCTTCTCTTCACGGCGGACCGGCTCCTCTCTCTCGGCACTCGATCACGGCGGAGGCGGCTCCCGGAGGGAGGGGATCCGGCGACAGCGGTTCCCGGAAGGGATTCCGGCGACGGTGACGGCGGCGGCAGCTCCCGGAGGGGGGTCCGGCGACGGCGGCTTCGGGAGAGGATTCCGGCGACGGCGGCTTCGGGAGAGGACTCCAGTGACTGCGGCTTCGGGAGAAGACTCCGGTCTCTCTCTCTCTCTCTGTTTCTTGCTCTCACGGCTCCTCCTTTTTTGATTCCCTTCTCCCATAGCCTTGACCATGCTTATATAGGCTTCGACGGTCTCCCACCCTCGCTGGGAAACCCCCCGCTACAAGGATTTTAGCTCCGAGACGGACTCGGAACAACCCCGACGCACACGGGATCCACTTGCCTCCTTTCCTTGGCTCACACGGACTCTCTTTTAGGACGGTTGGCCTTGCTTACCAGGACTCTTACCAACGGAATTAGTCTCGGAGTGAAATTTGATCGGGAATCCAATCTCGATCTCTTTCTTTCATCGGAATCTTTCCCTCCCGATTATTTCCTTTTATTTAATGTTTTTGATGACGTGGTCTTCTCCCAAAACAGGCCTGCCGTAAGACATAAATGGGCCAGAATTGGTATTCCAATGGGTCCATTTGGCACTTATTAAACCCCTTTAATAATATGTTTACTCGACCCACAAATTGGCCTTGAAGTGGGCCTACTCTAAAACAAAGCTCATTACATGCATGGAAATGAGATCAATTTTTTTAAAAAAAATCGATGCCAACAATATGTTATCACATATATCAGAAAAAATCTTGTCATATAAATATCGTGGGTAAGGATCTCTATACACTATAATTCGATGCTTGTATAATATCATCTTAAATATAAGCATGAAATACAAATAAGTCTATTGGTCCTCAAAACTTAATAAGTAAACAACAATTCACTTCAATTTCTACTACTATTCTATCTATGTTGCATCTTTAGGTTCAAAAAATATTCTGTCAAAATAAAAATCAACAATTAACATATTACTACAACAATTGAATAAAATATAACAAGAAATAAATATCTACCACATGAATGTCATAGTGAATTGTCTTATCACATGTTATCTATAATATTCCACTATTTCTTATAACCATGTGAATGTTTCACTTTGATTTTTATATTTACTTTGCCCAATTATCATACAAGTAATCTACTTAAATTTGATCATTAGAATCAACCAATCTCAACACTTACCAGGGGTTCTGTGACAAACAAATATTATTACATTATTTCCCATCACCTATTGTCCTCAATAATATGTTCTATTTTAGCTAGAATCTCAAAGTGGTTCATTCTACCATGTAAATCAACCATAAAATCAATGTACGATGATAAAAATATGAATCTCTTCAAACCATGTCGATGTCTCAGTGAACTCTCTAAAAATATGAAATATAATTAGGAAATATCATAAGACTAAGTTGCACTAGATCACGATCATCGATATGTTGTCTCATGATGTGTAATAACCTAGGATACCCATACATGAAAGATGTAATCAACTAATCTTGACCCACCAAGGACCTTACAAATGGCTCATTCCCAATATCTTCCAACATCAAATATATAAAGTGTGCCATGCATGGAACCCAAAACAAGTGGGACATGACCTCCATAAATTTCCTTCCTACAGCCTTGTAAGATACTTTATTGTCAGTCACAAACTGCATAATGTTGTCTTCCCAACAACATTGTTCATAAGACTAAACAAATACTTTGCATTCTAGATCTAGCCGATGCATCAATACATTTTAAAAATGTGATGTCCTCAGAACAATACACAAGAAAATTGATCGTAAATCTCTTTGTAATTCATGTCCATCAATCACACGTTACAGTGCAACCTCTTTCCTTTCATATCGTCTTGAATCCATCTATCTATGGGGTCAACTGAAGCATGACGGCGCGGCGGACCAACAGCTAGAGCACTGCTAAAAGACATTGGCACGTGAAAAATACCTCAATCAAACCCAATAGATGTGAACCGGACTAAAACCAGCCAAATCATGCCCAAATCAACCTTAAACCATGTTGAACCGGGCTCAGACCGCCCAAAACACCCTGAATAGACCGGTTTAAGGGTTGAACCAGTCCGAACCAGGCCTCGATTGGCCTCGGACCCGCTGAACCGGGCCGACGTCAATAGAACTGGCATTGGCTTGGACCAACACGACTTAACCCCCCTGGGGGATCGTGGCTCTCACTAATTTGCCTAGAGGGGGTATGTGACCAGCTCGCTATGCGCCATGAGTCCTAGAAGGAGGCCTCTTCCACCCCCAACCGTGCAACAATTTTTGGTCAGGGGTCTTCGTGTTGTCGTCTTCATGTAGGAAAGGAGGAGGATTAGGAGGCCACAGATGCCGGATTGTCGCCGGAGGAAATACCAGGAGGGAGGTCCGGCATCGCCAATAGCTTCAAAGAGGTGGTCCTTCGCCACTGTCACGCAAGGGCAAAGTCAGGAGAAGCTCCAAAGGGAAAGGGAAATGCCATCATTATTATAAGTTACGCAGTAGTAGCATAATCAAAAGAGGAGGAGAAAGCCCCGGCAGCCACCGGTGTCTTCTTCGACCTCCCCTTCCTCTTCTTCTTCTTCTCGTCGTCACATGTCAGGAGAAGGAGGAATGGACTCAGGGCGTAGCGTCTAACAAGCGGGGGGTGGGGGTCGGTGCACCAAGGAAAGGGGAAGGGATAGAGGTTCTTCGGGGATCATTGGAGGTGGAGGTACTAACGATGGTGGAGGCAAAGACAACGAACGATGGCGATGCAAGCAAAGCGTCGTCAAAGGTGTTGAAGACAGACAAAGGATGTCAGTGTCAAAGAGGATGTCGGTGTCAAAGGAGACAAAGACGTAGACAAACAGTGACACAGACACAGTCAAACCGGAGTTACAAGGAAGGGGAAAAGGAAAGGGGAAGGGGAATGACACGATGGCATACCGCAAGGAGGAATGGGCTCAGGGCACAGCATCTAACAAGCGGGGGGTGGGGGTCGGTGGCTTGGTGCACCAAGGAAAGGGAGAGGGGATAGGGGAACTTTAGGGATCATTGAAGGTGAAGGCACTAACAGTGGTGGAGGCAAAGACAACGAACGATGGCGACGCAAGCAAAGCGTCATCAGAGGTGTTGAAAACAGATAGAGGAAGTCAGTGTCAAAGAGAACGTCGATGTCGAAGGAGACGAAGAGATAGACAAACAGCAACACAGACAGAGTCAAACCGGAGTTACAAGGAAAGGAAAAGGGAAAAGGGGAAGGGGAATGACAGACGGCAAACCGCAGGGAGAGAAAGAAGAATGTTGAAGCTAACCTCTTGTCAGGGGTATAAGGAAGGGAATTAGCCACTACCAAAGGTGGAATAGAGACCTCCATAGGGAGGGGGTGAAGGAGAACCTGAGGCCAAGCCCCCTTGCGCACACACCAAGAGCCCTAGGCCTTACCAAAAATTTCACTTCATCTATCTATTTATTCCAACATTGGTGGTATCCTTATAAAGAGAAACCAAGTATACAATAGAAGAACATAAAAGAAATACTTGCACATATGTCCTTTTGGACGAAAATGCTAAAATAAATTCCAAATATTTACAAACATGTAAACATGTTCAAAAAGACATAAATAGAAAACAAACCCAAAAAAGACCGAACTGGATCCCCATCATCAACTCATTGTCTTCTACATCCAACCCACCATCATATATATATAGACGTCGGGACGTTTAATCTCATCTAACCTCGGTGATAGCTTCAATCAGTGTCTAAAAATATACACTAGTCGATGCATGGGTTCTGACACTTCCATCTAAAAAATAAGATACACTTATTATTATTTGGTTCAAAAATATGTAAGATACATTTAAAAAAAGTTTCTGTATACCTATATGTAAAACTCATTTACGAATGTTCTTAACTGTCCTCTTTACTGCCCCTATCGTAGCCTTAACTCCTTTCAAGGCTTAATTGATCATCCCTTGACCTTTGTCACTTTGCCTATACAAGGATGTGTATGTTGGCTAAACAAAATGTGACCAACAAAACTCACTATATTGACCTAATTGATATATAGGCCGAATGTCTTCCACATACGAATGCCTAACAATAGATCTTCTTATCTCATTCTTCTCTCATCATCTTCTCGGCCCCAAGCCTTGCTTTCATGTATTACTCTCTTGACTTGTGCTTCATATTCATCATCTGAACTTAATGAAACAACATCGACATGAGATTTATGTATCTTTATCCAAGTAACTCATCGTGCAGGTATGCTCTCTACTTAATACATATCTTCCTCTACAATGCTCTCCCAGTTAAGTATACCCTCATTTCTTCTCTAAGCTCTGCCGGTACCTTCTCACACTTCTTCACATTCCCACTAATCACATGTATATGTCGTTTGAGATGGTAAACACCTCCATTCATTTCTTTCCCACACCATTTAAATTTTATTCCCTCTTTTTCTTAACATCTAACATGTGTCTATGTTTAAGCCTGTAAGTGGATATGGTTAACCCGTAACCTATCCTGAATCCGAATGGGAAAAGAAGATCCATGCGTTTGATCGGTGCTCCCGATAACTCTTGGTATCGGGTTTAACCATGCCCGATTTTAGCCATACCCGAATGTCACATATCGGGTTTGATAAGATAACCCGATCGTGAGATCAACGACCCGAAATTGCTCAGCGCCACGACAGCTTGTCGGTCGACAGTCGACTCCGAAATCGCGGGCGGCGGGCCACAGCGGCGTGCCCTAGCTTGGGCTCCAGTTGCCAGTCGGCTTCTCATCGTCATAGGCATCGCTCAACGCTTTGACGGCTCGGTGGTATCACGCTCCCGCAGCAACGGTGATTAGATCTTCCCTGTGCTTCCTCTCCGCTCCCTTGTCTATTTTTTTGTTGTCTGATGCTCGAGAGCACCTTTCTTCTTGCCATTTCTCTTCTCCCTAGTATTGGGCGTTTGATTGGTGCTCCCTCAGCTTCTCACCGCTCGACGCTACGACAGCCTACAGGTCGACTCCAGTTGGTGCTGGTGGTATCCCACGGTGGCATGCCCTAGGGTTCAAGTTCGAATCGACAGTCCAGCTTCTCATCGCTCGGTGCTTCGACGGCTTGGTGGTATCACACTCCCGCGGCAAAGGTAATTAGATGTACCCCTTGATTCCTCTCCGCGCCCTTGTCAATTTTTCTTGTCATTGATTGCTCGAGAGAGCCAACCTTCACAAACGACAGACCACCAACCGTTCTTCCTCTATTTTTGCTTGGCCTCCCATCCACCCCTTTCACCTCTCGGTAGTCAGAACTCAGTAAAGAGGTGGTTTTATTGTTTACCTCTCGGTAGTTAGAAAAGAGGGAGATTGAGCATGCTTAGCATCTGGCACCTGGGTCAACATCTCGTTTTGGTGATCTCGTTTTGGTGAACTAAGTGTCATTGCTTTTGTACATCTGTTAATTCCAATATTTTATCTTAATATTTTTCGGATTATAATTTTGTTACGTAGATAATAAATGTAATCAATTGGCACTGGCATGCGTAGCATAAATTGGCTTGAACTCTTGTAAGCAGTGAGTTCAAGTTTCTGTGTCCATTTCCTACTGCCTTAGTAAGAAGCTATTGTTTTTGTTTTTTTTATATTTTTTAACTCTAGCGTTTGCTTTTGCTTTTTTCTTTTTTTATTTTGGACTACCTTCGAAAAAGAAGTGAAGTTCAAGTCCAACAATCCAACTTGTTATTTATTCTGAAAGCAACTCTTGATTTTGAGAGGTTCACTGTAATGATTGTTTATGTTTCATCTCTTTCATAGGGGTTTAATTCATCTTAAGATTGCTTTCAATAATTTTCTTGCTTTTGTTTAATAATGTGCAGCTCAATTTTGTACTTTATACATGATATATTATTCTACTTTTTTAGGTGAATATTTTGTGTCATTCTTATCATCGGGTAGACCTATGGCTAGTGTTTCGGATAGCACAGATTGTCATATGGATAATCCAGAAACAAGTGCTACACAACCGCATAGAGGAAGAAAGCTTAGATCTAAGGTTTGGTTGGATTTTGAGAGAGTGACTAATGATGATGGTATTGTGTCGGCAATTTGTCGATATTGTGAGAAACGCTTAGTTGGGGGTAGTACAAGTGGTACCAAACATTTGGCAAATCATACTGTAAAATGTGTCAATGCTCAAAGAATGAGACAAACAAGAGAAGCAGAACTTATGGATAATGCAATAGATGAGGGAAATAATACTTTTGTTTTTGACAATGAGAAAAGTAGAGAAGATTTTGTTAAGATGGTTATTGTTCATCACTATCCATTCTCCATAAGTGAACATGCCTTTTTTAGGCATTACATGAAAAATGTTCGTCCAGAAATTACATTGATATCTCGTAATACAGTTAAATCTGATTGCATGAAATTATACATGAAGGAAAAAGATAAAATTTTGTTAATGTTCAAAAATCTCGATTGTAGAGTGAGTCTTACCTCGGACATGTGGACATCAATTGGTAATGTGGGTTATTTATGTTTGACATCCCAATATATTGATGATGAATGGAAATTGAGAAAAAAGATAATCAATTTTGAGCATGTTGAAGCAGCACATGGTCATAGAGAAATTAGAGATGTGTTACTTGACAAGTTGTTTGAATGGAATATTCAAAAAAATTTGTTCTCAATTGTGTTGGATAATGCAAGTGCTAACAATAAGGCAGTGAAAGAATTGATAAGTGATATAACATTTAGAAAATTGTTAGTTCTTAATGGGTCTTTCTTTCATGTTCGTTGTAGTGCTCACATTTTGAACTTGATTGTCCAAAGTGGTCTAAAAGAGATTGATGGTGTTATTTTGAAAGTACGGGAAAGTATAAAGCATGTCAAATCTTCTCAACTAAGAAAAGAAACTTTTATAAAAGTAGTCAGAAGAGAAAATGGTCATAAAAAGTCTTTACTCCTTGATGTGCCTACTAGATGGAATTCCACATATTTGATGTTAGAGACAGCAATGGAGTTTAAAGATGTTTTCTCTATTCTACACTTATATGATACTTCTTATGTGCATACGCCATCTGATGATGATTGGGAAAATGTCAAGCATATTTTGGAGTGTCTAGTTGTATTTTATGAAGTTACTGAGAGATTGTCAGGAAGTAAATTCACAATAGCAAATCTTTGCTTTGGGGATATTTGTATCATTCACTTGACTTTAAAGCATTAGTGTTCTAATTCATTATCAATTATTTCTTTGATGGCTTCAAATATGCTTATAAAATTTGAAAAATATTGGAAAAAGACAAATACCTTGCTTGCAATTGAAGCAATTTTAGATCCAAGGTTCAAATTAATTATGGTTAAATATTTCTTTGGAAAATTATATGATGACCAAGCTCAAGGGAAGATAGAAGAAGTGAGAATTGGATTACAAAATCTGTATGAAACATATGCAACTTCTAGTGTGAATACTTACAATAAGTCTGATTTATTGATATCCAAAAACAGAAGATCTATTTTAACTACTTTGGTTGTTGGGTCAAAAAGAAATGTGGGGGCATCTTCACAAAGCACATTAGCTACTTTATACATGAAATTTTATAGTTTTCTTCAAGAATCCTCTATGCTTCAGTCTGAAAAAAAATGATTTACAGGCATATCTCGAGGAACCCCCAATTCAAGAAAGTGATTTAGATATATTAACTTGGTGAAAAGTTAACTCTTCAAAGTATCCAGTTCTTTCACGCATGGCACGAGATGTATTAGCTATCCCAATGTCTACTGTGGCATCAGAATCTGCTTTTAGCATTGGAGGTAGAGTGCTAAATAAGTATAGAAGCTCATTAGATTCAACAACTGTTCAAGCATTGATATGTACGGAAAGTTGGCTACGTGATGACACATATAATATTGAAACAACGGAAGAAGATGCACTTGCTACTATCTTTGCAAGTAGTAAGATAAATGAAGAGAATGAGGAACTTATGCCAGAGATAGTTCATGATGATGATTCATCTGCGGCATCTTCATCTTCTAATTAGGTAAGTTAATTTTTATCTTGTAGTTTCTATTTTCTCTTATACTCAATGCAGTGCATAAGTTCAAAGATTTCATATTTGATGTGTTATACATATAAAAACTTTTGGTCTAGATGACATGTGCGGATCATGGCATTAGCAACGTACAAAAGCATAATCATGAAGAGCAATTACATTCTCATTCTCTGCAAGGTCTTTTTGCAAGATTATCGGTTCTTGGATTTTTTGTCAACTGCATTTTGGTATTTATTTTATGGTTCTTGGTAAATTTGTAGATCACATGTGTGTGTATTTGAAACCATGTTTCAGACAACCAGGTGAATCTTTGTTTAATTATATATCTTTATTAGTTTTAGTATATGTAGGTTCCCTTCGTACGGATTTTCTTCTTACAAATACATAAACCTCCTAATCATATATGTTTCTTTTTCTTCCTCTTGAAGTCTTGACATAATTGGCACCGTATATATATTCATACATATGGGTTTCAAGCTATGCATACATATGGGTTTCATACACTCACTGCATTCACTGTGAGTGTCAACTGATTACTTTCTTGCTGTCATTCTTACATTCAAGCTATGCATAAATATATATTTACATAACCGGATGGTGTCATTCTTGCTGAGTGCAGTTGCAGGGTGAGTGGTCAACTGATTACTTTCTCAAGAGTTGTTTACTGAGTAAATATTTGTCTTCGGTTATATACCATGATGTATGTGTAAATGGACCAAGTGGGAACTAAACATGCGTGCATTCATTTTTGATAGGCCATCACAGAATCAGGAAAATGATGTTCATGGATCTCATATTTTAATACATTTATACTGAATATTGACCACCAGTATGGATGCAGATAATCATTGATGTGGAAAATGGTATCCAATCATTCATACAAAATGGCTATCCCATGGAGCTATATTTTCTGAAGAATGGTTACCTAAAATAAGTTCCTTTATGTAAGCATGATTTCTTGAAAGCAAGAATTCATAGGTCGTTGGAACATCCCTATGATCCGGTGGTAACCAGGTATCAACCTGAATCTGGCTGATTCAGCCCTGACTAGGAAGACTTGGCCAAGGAATTGATTGATTCTACTTATGTCAAAGGAATAATGCTGACTTCCACAGTTTCCTTGTTAAAACATTGAAAACTTTCTTCATTTTCATTCCCAGAATACAGTGGAGAATTTTAATGTGCATCAAGGACACAAATATTTCATCAATGTGATGATCCCTTTTATTTATCATCATGCTGATACTGTACTAAGATTGTGGCCTTAAATCTTATTTGTTGTCTTAGATTTATGGTCTGGAGCCTGCAGAGAGCAATGTGCTGAATGGTGGTAAACCAGGTGCTTAACAATTTAAGCTACTCTGCTGCCCTTCAAGTTTGCAAGTCGTATATGTACAATTTTACAAGCATCTGAAGATTCTATGCTTTTCAAGCAGAAAATGTCAACCTATATCTGAACATGCTTGTATTTTTTTAAAACATATACATGATTGGGTTGATGCTATCATCTAAATGTTTGGAATTTGTGATTGACGCACTGAACATTTGAGGTATCTTCTATATAGTTATCTCTTTAGTTGGAAGATATTTGTTACTTATAATTTTTTCTTTGAAATAGGACAAAGAAAAAACTGCTGAAAGTGAGAGAAGAGATCAAGTGATTGTGAAATCTTTTGATTTTGTATTTTTGATTTTGAATTGAGATGAGAATCTCAAAATTTTGTAATTTTTTTTATTTTGATATCAAATTGTGATCTTTCATATTTTTAATGCTCCAGCGGATGTAAACGTATTTAACGGTGATTGTGAAATCTTTTGATTTTGTATTTTTGATTTTGAATTGAGATGAGAATCTCTAAATTTTGTAATTTTTATTTTTATTTTGATATCAGATTGTGATCTTTCATATTTGTAATGTTGCAACGGATGTAAACGTATTTAATGTGCAGTGCGGCAGATGTAAAAATATTTTAATGACAGATATTCCATAGCAGATGTCCAATATGCTGTAGCGGGTGCAGTGGTTCTGTAGCAAAATTTATTTCTGCATGTCAAAATTGGTTGCACGGTGTAACGGGTTGACCTGGATCCGAAAGTACTTTCGGATTCAGGTATGGATTTAAACCTGAAATCCAATAGCTTATCAGGTATGCAGTCTGCTATTGGATTTGGATATGTCTTATTAGATTCAGGTTTGGATCATAAAAGATCCGCCTGATAGTGACCCGTTTACAGGTCTATCTATGTTGCCATCCAATATCACTATGTGCATGGACCCTTTACTCCTCATCCAACATTTTCCCTACACATAGAAAAAATAAAACAAAAAAGTAAAAATTATATTAAATAAGAATTTTCAAACATGGGGGGACAACCAAACAAGGATCTGATCCAAGTTCCCAAGGGGTGAAGCCAAGAGAGAAACATATCACCTTGTAGTCACCCCTTCAGGGTGAAGCCACTGGGGGGGAGTGATTTGTTCGGGTGAAAACGAGGGGAAGGGAGGAACATATCAGCCCTCGAGGGGTTACAATCACTACTAGGGGTGACTCATGTATGGGTTCCCCCTACAGTGGGGGTAGCATCCGCCGGGGGGATGGGGAAAGAAAGTCTCCCCTCAATCAACCTTAGGCCACCAGGGGTGGAGGGAGAAGAGGGGAGGCCAGGGGAGTCCTTGACAAAGGGGCCGTCGTAGGAAGGGGGTGGAATCTGGGTGAGGGCCAAGGATCGACTGATTTCCCCCAAGGAAATTGGATCAAAATCAGATCTGGGATTAGGCCCAATTCCTATCTTTTCAAATTCTTGGGGATCAGTCGATTCCTAATCCGATTCTACAAAATTGGCCGATCCATGGCCAATTCTACCGATCCAGGCGAATTCCTCTCGGAATCAACTTTGGATTGGTTGTTCAAAGGTTACAATCGGATCAGCAGGTGTTGATCCAATCCAAGAATCATCCGACCTCAATCCAAATCAGCCAATTCTGCAAACTATGATTATAAAAAAGAGAGAAGAATGGAAGACGGATCTATCTAAGAGATAGAATACAAGAGTAAGACATTGTGAAAGATAAATGTAAAATATCAACCAATCAAATAGCTCAATGGTCATATTATACTTTTAAGTTTTTTCGAAGGGAATTTAAAATGCAAAACAAGGTGGATATAGATTGCACAAACATGTAGAAAAGTAGGCTGCATTGCAGATCATGACTTTAAATTGAGAGGCAAAATCATGGAACCTATGAAAGCATGTGTTGTTATCCTGTGAAACACAGTTATCCATGAGATTCTAAGATTTCATCTCTGTGTTACAGGAAGATGGCCCTTCTCCAACCTGGATCATGTAAATTTACAACCCATTCAAGCATATTCTTTAAAAGATCAATAATATATACCTTAACTTCATTACTCATCAAATAAACCCCAACAATTACTGAAAGCAATAGTGCCATTGTTCATGGTGAAAATGTTGTGGATACAGAGCTGAGACTCAACCAGCAACAAACAAGATATGTTCCTGTTTTCACCGATTAATGTCAAGCCAAATCTAGTCCATGTCATTTTCACAAGGCCAAGAAAATCATGTGCCAGTGCATTATAATAGTAGCTACAATGTCGGGACACCATGCTCTATGAATCAAAATGTTGCCTAGTTTTTTTCGAGACACCTGTTTGATGGTTGTGTGTCTTTCAGAAAGGATAGGTCTACACAGCATTTTGATGTATGGTTCATGCATACCACACGTACAATACCCCCTTTATGTCTAAGCAACCTTGACCATATCTTGGTTGCATCCATGTGCCCTAACCAAGCCTAAGGACCCACATATCCCCATATAGTAAAGGCTTGCTAAGTCCCATTACAACCAATAAGTGCAAGAAATGCACTTGTTAATGTAACTTTCAGGACTTGCGAGAACAAGATGTCCTATTTAAAGTAGCACCTAAAATGGTAAATGATAAAGAACCGCCTATTCTTGTTCAAATGTCAACCATGATCATCAAGGCATTGTCTAGATGTACACCTAAGGCAATGCATAGAAGCCAACTGATGTTAAGGCAACTTTCACAGACCCCCGAGAGTTGGCTTAACCCTTCAAAGAAGGTTCAAGTAGCCCAAGCTCCGCTTAGGAAGCTGAAGTGAAACGAGTCATGATCTTGTTGGCACTTTGTAATGCTATTATGCATGAATTTGCATAATTATGATTTGTGTTATGGTTTTTCTTCTAGAGTGCTAGGCCTGTTCTTGATCTTATAGCTATTTGCAAGTCAATACAAAGTTATAGATCAATTTTACAGTGCATTCATGTCAATATCGTGTTCCCTTTTTGTTAAATTTTGTGAGGAAAAATGGCTGATCCAAAATTATTCTCACTTATGTAGTCGACTCTGTAATCTAATGTCGAAAATGTATCGATCAAAGATTATCCTTATCTCTGTTTACAACTGGACAAATCACTGTAATTCATCTGCACCTGTCAATCGGTCTGACATTTTTTCACTACTTTTAAAAGCAAAAACCTCTATTTTCACATTTACTACTCCTTGCCTTCTTTCTGAATCGCTTCTCTGAAATAAAAAATCCCTTATATTTTGAACCTCAAATTTCACCCCTATGAATAAAATAAAATCCCTTCATTTTTTAACCTCAAATTGTACCGTATAAATAAAATAAAAATCCCTTAATTTTTAAACCTCAAATTGTACCCTTATGAATGAAATCAAAAAGTCCCTGTTTGTTGGATGAATGTAATTATTATTTACTAATAAACTATATTGCAACTGAACCTAAAGATTCTAATTCGGTCAAAACCTTGCTCTGATTTCACAACTTTTATAAACAGAAGCCCCTATGTTCACGTTTACGACTCCTTACCTTCTTTCTGTATCTCTTTCCCTTAAATTTTGGACTTCAAATTGTACCCCTACGAATGAAATCAAAAAATCCCAGCTTGTTGAAAGATACAATTATTATTTACTGATATATATTGCAACTGAACCTAAAGATTATAATTATGTCAGTACTCTACCCGGATCTTACAAACCTAAAAGGCTTGGTGTCAAGGCCAAGGTCGACAGTGAGAATAAGAAACAAGAATACAATAGTAAGTTATCACCTTACGGAAGGGCCCAAAAAATTCAGGCAACCAAGAACCTTCTAATATTCATTGACGTGGGACTATCCCACAGTTCCAAAGGAGAAAATTACCGGGCGTGGGTGTCGACGAATTTGGCGTCCCTGCCCGCAACAAGGACGTCGCAGGCGAGAGCGATCTCAAAACCG
This sequence comes from Cryptocoryne crispatula var. balansae, assembly GCA_036172225.1. Classification (NCBI taxonomy): domain Eukaryota; kingdom Viridiplantae; phylum Streptophyta; class Magnoliopsida; order Alismatales; family Araceae; genus Cryptocoryne; species Cryptocoryne crispatula. The sequence continues at coordinate 44,186,878 of CM069920.1, read as the reverse complement.
GCCGTGACGGCGAAACCCGACACCGCCCCAATTATGGGTTTCCGGCAGCGCTCCATCTGGCAGACGGGGTCTGTCTCGGGGTCCTTGACATCGCCCTTGAATACGGCCTCCGCGGCCGTCAGGTCGACACCGGAGCAGAACGCACGGCCGGCGCCGGAAAGGACGATGGCGCCGACGGAGTCGTCGCCGTCGAGGGAGCGGAAGGCCCGGGCGAGATCGACGATCATGGCACGAGTGAGAGAATTCAGGGAACGAGGGCGGTTGATGACGACGTGGGCGACGCCGGAGAGATCCCTCCGGATCTGAATGAGGGCCTCCGCCGGAGGGGCCTCCATGCGGCGATGGCGGTCACGGAAGGGGAGAGAACTGGGGGAGCGCGGTGAGAGAGAGCGCTACGCAAGCAAGCTCCGGAGTGAATATACGTGCCTGAGGTTGCCGGCCAGAGCAGCGCGTTTCAATGGTTAAATATCAAACAGGAGGAGAAAGAACAGCACAGTTTCAAGATGATAAGGTGGAAACAAATATATATAAGATAACTTTTTATATTTAATTCTTTTATTTAAAATATATCTCTTGAAATATTTATTGGCTATTTAGTTGCTTAGAATTTTGTATGTAATTTTATGACAAAATTATGTTAAACTAAAAATAAAATTTAAACTAATTAATGACATAAAATTATTATATTTTGAGAGATGTGAAATTCAAACTCCAACTCCTCAGTCTCAAATGGTTGAAATCAGCTATATAAATTCATCTTTTCCATATTAGAGAGATGTGATATAAAAAATAGCATGTACGGTCAAAAGAGACGAGAGAGATCAAGAGATAAGAAAATATTTTCACTCTTTTTGTCTAAAAATCTCTTTCAAAATATAATTTTTTCATTATTTCTAAACAAAGAAAATTTGTTACGAAAATATATTTTTATAACAAAAACTTAAATTTACATATAACTAAACACCCCATCCGGAAAGTTGAGTTTATCAAAACTGTGAAATGTGATTGTAGGAAATTTCATAATGATATTTGACATTTGTAAAAGTATCTCCACACAGAAAACGGGTAGACATTAATACAAGGTTTAATAAGTTGACAAGTGCATCATATTTATAACATTGATAAAATGGCCAATACACTCCTCAACGGTGGTATTTTTGTTTCAGAAATCTTCAAGGTGTGATATATATGTTATATGAAGCAGTGAGAAAATAGTCAAATACATTTACATATGGTGATAAATACTTCAGAAATTTTTAAAATGTAATGTAAAAACTATCTTTTAACGTTTAAATATGAGTCTTAATGAAGGCCCCCCCTTAAAATGTCAGAAAGTATCCACTCAAATGCAATATTAAATGTTTTTATTCGATATGGTAATATTTTAAAAAAAAATATTAAGTATCAAAAAGGTCATAGATTTCATCTCTTTCTAGAAAATTGATTATAAATACCAAATCATTCTTTAAGTCCTTGTTTGAATAGAGTACTAAACACTTGTATTTATTGATCTCTAACTTTTCTTAATACCATGTTTGATGTCAATATTAGAATTGATATTATTTATTAGTTTTAATGTTGTGATCAACTTAACCCTAAGAATCTCTTTCTTTCGTCATGGTGGCGATGGCTATCTTTATAGAATAAGACTATATCATCTTAGTATCACACTACAGGAAACTGGGTCATTGGCGACGGGTTATTGGCGACGGCTTTTTTAAACCGTCGCCAATAATGATAAAAGCGACGGCTAAACTAACGCCGTCGCTAATATTTGGTAAATAGCGACGGCTAAATTGAGCCGTCGCAAATAATGGTTTTTGCGACGGTCGGTTGCCGCAATACCAGGAAAACGACTGCGGGTTTTTTCTCGAAATCGGCGACGGCTTGTTACGCCGTCGCTTAATATTAGTGGCCGGGCTTCGCTAAGCCGGCGAATACCTGCAAAACGCCCAGCGTGCGGTTTTTTACCTCGAAAATTTACGGCAATACGCCGCTTAATATCAGCATGACGCAAGCTGCCGCCACTAATCCATGGTGACCGTTGAACGGTCGGAAGCACATGGCCGCCGCCGCCAATGTAACTTATCTGTTATTGGCGACGGCTCAAAAGCCGCCGCCAATAAGTTTGGGTTAAAACCCTCGACGCCCTCCTTTCTTCCCCCCGCCGCGCTCTCTCTCTCTCTCTCTCTCACCGTCCGGTCCCCGCCGCCGCCGCCGGTCGCCGCCGCTTCAACCGCCGCCGCCGCCGCCGGTCGCCGCCGCCGTGGCCGGCCGCTGTCGCCGCCGTCGTCGCCGCCGCCGCCGCCGCTTGCCCCCTCCTCGCGTAGGCACCCGAGGGGAGAGCTACCTCCGTCACCGCCGCGGGTGTCGCCGGCTCGCCGCCGCCGCCGCCACCTCCTTTGTGCTAGATTTAAACCCTACTTAGGGTTAATCGAACCTCCTTTGAGGTATACATCTTCAACAAACGAATTTTTTTTTAATTTTGTTTATATACATCACAAAGCATATATGTGCCAAATAGCCCTAACAAATTAATAGGTTAGGACCTCCTCAAACCAATTATGTAGCACCTTGATCACTTTAATTATTTGGGAGATAGAACAAAGGTATCTAGGTCCATAATTTATTTAATCATGGAATGAGCCTTAGAATAATATTTCATAATGCATTTGAGAGAAATACACAAGGGTAATGCACATTTGCATATAAATTCCCTTTAATTTTACTTGATATTTTTAGAGCTTGGTAGCATTAAATCATATTTAACCCTAAAATTTCGTAATAATAATTATTTTACATAACTAATATGTTTAGAATATTATTAGAAGACTATAATGTATTATTTGAATTTATTGGCATGATTGAACAAGAATAACTCATCATAAATAGTAGTTTGGAGTTGGTCAAAGATAGGGTGCGGCCTTGAAGGCTAGACCCTTCTAACTATTGATTTTGTATAATTTTTTGTTTCGTTTTAACTTAATATAACAAATCTCGAATTCTTAGTTTTCATGTCTAACTATTCGTTTTGTGATAAAAATATTTAATTGGTATGTATAAACATTTATTGTTCAACAACAAGTCTAATTTTGATCATTTTATCTCTTTTTCAGAAACTTCAATCGAGATATACACTTCGAGAGTTTCTTCTTCGGTGGAGGTTCGGTTATATATTGATTTATTTATTAAATTAACATTTCTTCATTGTATTTCAATCTTTTCGACAAATTAAGATGAGTAACTTAGACAAATCATGGATGCATATTCCTAATAGATTAGATTCTAGATATATTGAAGGAATCGAAGAATTTTTAAACTATTCTTTTCACTGATTCTAGAATACAATTTAGACATGGACAACATAACGATCTAATACAGTGTCATTGTAAAAAATGTTGTAATACATTTATTTTTAAAAGAAATGTTGTCAAAGAACACCTAATATGCAATGGTATATGGTTAAATTATCAAAAATGGATATGCCATGGTGAAATTGAAGTCAATATGATAAATGAGGACATTTCAATTTTAAATGAACCACAAGATAATTATGTAGATGATGAGGTAATGGAAATGTTACAAGATATTCAAAATAACGAATCTTCTATTCGACATAATGAGGAAGAACACAATGAAGATAATTTTCAATATTCTAAATTATTAAAAGACTCGAAACACCTCTATATTTAAGGTGTTAAAAATGTATCTAAATTAAAATTTATATTAAAGTTGATTCAACTTAAGTCCATTAATGGTCTCACTAGAAAATGTATGGATACGATATTATCTTTATTTAAGGAAGTCTTACCTAATGGGGCATGTGTTCCCGATAATTGGTATGAGCTTAAGAAATTAGTTAAGGAATTGGGACTTACTTATGAGAAAATTCATGCATGTAAAAATGATTGTATTCTATTTTGGAAAGAGAATAAAGATAAAAATGTTTGTCCATATTGTAACACCTCCAGCATATAAAAATGATCCTAAAAATCAAAATAAAAAATAGCACAAAAAGTTTTACATTATTTTCCATTAGGAGTTAGGTTGCCGGCTTTATTCATATCATCCAATACGGCTAAGTGGATGACATGGCATTACCAATCACGATCATATCACTGAGAGGTGAAATGCGTCATCCCGCCGATTCTCCCGCTTGGAAAAGGGTGGATGAACTTTATCCGCACTGGCGTTAGAGAAACGCAACATTCGGATTGGATTGGCTTAGATGGCTTTAATCCATTTGGTCAAATGTCTTCAAAATATAGTGTGTGGCTGTTGTTACAATGGTGTACAACTTACCACCGTGGATGTTGCATGAAAGCCACATACACAATGATATCATTATTAATACCCGGTCCGAGAGCTCCCGGAAATAATATTGATGTATTCTTACAACCATTGGTGGAAGAGCTAAAAGATTTGTGGGAGATTGGATTGAAGACTTATGACGCCGAAAAGAAAGAGATTTTCATAATGAAAGTCCTACTTTTTAGTACGATAAATGATTTCCCCGGATATGCAAATTTATCTGGATGGAGTACTTAAAGGAAAATTGGCGTGTCCTATATGTAACGAAGAAACACATACCATTCGACTTACCCATAGTCGAAAACAATGCTACCTTGGTCATCGTCGGTTCTTACCGAGCACATGGGTGGAGAAAGAACCAGTATAGGGAGCGTTTTGATGGTGGACGATGTGCGAAGGGAGCACCAAAGATACTTACGGGATATGGCCTATGGAGGCAACAAAAGGAGATGGACACTATTAGGTTCGGAAAACCGATTAAGAAAGATTTAGAGGACTTAAGGAAGAATTTGTCAAAGAAAAAAAATTGGAAGAAGAAGAGTATATTTTTGAGAAACTCCCATATTGGTCATCTCTTATCATTCGGCACCATTCGGATGTCATGCATATTGAGAAGAATGTGTGCGACAATATATTAGAGATGTTTAACCTATCGGGAATCGACAAGGACAATTTGAACTCACGGAAAGATTTAGTAGATTTAAATATTCGTCCCGAGTTACATCCGTACGAGGGTTCATCAAAGTTTCCGCATGCAATTTTTAAACTTAGCAACGATCAAAAAGTCTAGAATACTTGAATTCATTAAGAATGTTCGAGGTATGGGATGGTTATTCGTCGAATTTTAGTAGATGTGTAGATTTAAGTGTCCGAACAATTAGTGGTTTAAAAAGTCATGATTGTCATGCGATGATGCAAATAATTATTCCTTTGCGCATTTCAAGGAAATGTGCCGAAGGATGTACCGAGTCCTATTGCAGAGTTATGCCGGTATTTTAAGATCATCTCGCGCTAAGGTTTTGAGCAGTAACATTTTCGAGAGATTGGGAGACAAAGATTGCAAGAATATCAGTGCAAGTTGGAACAAATTTTTCCACCATCATTCTTTGATGTAATGATTCACCTAGTTGTGCATTTGGCTTATGAGGCAAGAATGTCCGGGACCGACTTCAATACCGATTGGATGTATCCAATTGAAAGATATTTAAAGAGGCTCAAAGATTATGCGGGCAACAAGGCGAGAGTTGAAGGTTCTATTGCCCAGGGGCTACTTGGTTGAGGAGTGTACCCAGTTTATTTCAACATATATGCGTGATACGAGTGAATATAGTAGAGATCGGAACTACGACGGTGGTTCGAAGAAGTTGATACGGATGATAGTTCAATATTCAAACCAATTGGTCGCCCTTCGAGATGCAAAGCGTGTGCCTAAAATTTTGACGGAAAGAGAACAACGTTAATACATGCATACGTGTTAAATCAAGTTGATGACATCGATTATTTTCGTCAATCTCATAGTGATGCTCTTAAAAATAGACCAACTACGGAAGAAAACTTCTTCGTGTGGTTCGTAACACACATTCAAGAGTTAAGAAATATAGGTTCTTCTAGATATACCAAGGAGCCGGAGATTTTATCACTCGGTCCGTCGAGATTTGCCTCGTCATTAAACGGTTATATATGTAATGGATTTAGATTTCGAACATTGGAATCCGATTCAACCAAATCAACTCAACTAAGTGGTGTTATTGTAAATGACCATCTTCAATCTGGTTGTGACGATTGCTATTATGGACGAATATTAGATATAATTGAGATATCGTTCGATCGGAATAGCCGTTTAACACTTTTCGAATGTGAATGGTGGGATGTACATGATAATGATCGAGGTTTTAAGGTTAATGAATATGGTTTTATATCATTAAACACACAGAAGATTAGAACGGATGAACTGCTTGCACTAGCAAGCCAAAGTGGAACAAGTTTTTTATGTAAATGATAACTCTAATAAGGGATGGGTGTTACCAAGATGCGATCACTACCTCGTAACTATTACAACCTTTCCGGAAATGAAAGTGAAGATGAAAACGAACCGTATCAAGAACAACTTATTAACGCGTCTATAACATTTAGAGTAATCGATTTAAGATGTACAACTTCAAGAAACTCAAACCTATACAAATAGAAAGTTAATCAGAAGAATTGGCAAAAAAGCTAAGTCCACATCCGGCCGGATTGCCCGATCGAACCCTAACGGGTCTGATTGGCAATCCGCCTCTGACAATTGGCCAAAAGCAGTCCCATTAATCCGGCCGGATTGCCCCGATCGGAACCTGGAGCGGGTCTCGGATTGGGCAATCCGCCTCGATTGGCCAAAAAAATCCAAGTTTCTCAACTGCCGGATTGCTCCGACGGAACCCGGAACGGGTCTCGATTAGTAATCCGCCTCGGATTGGCCAAAAATCCAAGTTTCTCAACTGGCGGATTGCGTCGGAACCTGAACGGTCTCGGATTGGGCAATCCGGCTGATTGGCCAAAAATCCAAGTTTCTCAATCCGGGCCGGATTGCCCGACCGGAACCTCGGAACGGTCTCGATTGGGCACATCCGCCTGATTGGCCAAAAAATCAAGTTTCTCAACTGGCCGGATTGCCTGACCGGAACTGAACGGGTCTCGGATTGGGCAATCCGCCTCGGATTGGCCAAAAATCAAGTTTCTCAATCCGAGCCGGATTGCCCGACGGAACCCGAATCGGTCTCGATTGGGCAATCCGCCCTCGATTGGCCAAAAATCAAGTTTCTCAATCCGAAGCCCGGATTACCCTGACGGAACCCGGAACGGGTCTCGGATTGGGCAATCCGCCTGATTGGCCAAAAAATCCAAGTTTCTCAACTGCCGGATTGCCCGACCGAACCGGGGTCTCGATGGGGCAATCCGCCCGGATTGCCAAAAAATCAAGTTTCTCAATCCGCCGGATTGCCCGACCGAACCCGAACGGGTCTCGGATTGGGCAACCGCCTGATTGCCAAAAATCCAAGTTTCAATCCGAAGCGGATTGCCCGACGGAGAATCAACGGGTCTTGATTGGGCAATCCGGTACTTGGCCAAAATCCAAGTTTCTCAACTGGCCGGATTGCCCGACCGGAACCCGAACGGTCTCGGATTGGGCAATCCGCCACCGGATTGCCAAAATCCAAGTTTCTGAACTGCCGGATTGCCTGACCGGAACCCGAACGTGGTCTCGGATTAGCAATCCGGCCTGACAGCCAAAAAATCCAGTTTCTCAACTGGCCGATTGCCCGATCGGAACCCGAACGGTCTCGGATTGGGCAATCCGCCTGATTGGCCAAAAATCAGTTTCTCAATCCGGCCGGATTGCCCGTCCCGGAATTTAACGGTCTCGATTAGTAATCCGCCCGGATTGGCCAAAAATCCAAGTTTCTCAATCCGAGCCGGATTGCCCGACGAGAACTGAACGGGTCTGATTGGGCAATCCGCCTACTGGCCAAAATCCAAGTTTCTCAATCCGGCCGATTGCCCGACCGGAGACCTGACCGGGTCACCTGATTAGGCAATCCGGCCTCTGATTGGCCAAAATCCAAGTTTCTCAATCCGGGCCGGATTGCCCGACCGGAACCCGACCGGTCTCGGATTGGGCAATCCGCCTGAATTGGCCAAAATCCAAGTTTCTCAATCCGCCGATTGCCCGACCCGGGCGAACGGTCTGATTGGCAATCCGGCCTCGGATTGGCCAAAAAATCCAAGTTTCTCAACCGGCCGGATTGCCCGACCGGAACTGAACGGGTCTGATTGGGCAATCCGCCTGATTGGCCAAAAAATCAAGTTTCTCAATCCGGCCGGATTGCCCGATCGAACCGGAGCGGTCTGATTAGGCAATCCGCCTCGATTGGCCAAAATCCAAGTTTCAATCCGCCGGATTGCCCGACGAGAACTGAACGGTCTCGATTGGGCAATCCGCCTGGATGGCCAAAAAACCAGTTTCAACTGGCCGGATTGCCCTGACCGGAACCCGGAACGGGTCTGATTAGGCAATCCGCCTCGGATTTGGCCAAAAAATCCAAGTTTCTCAATCCGGCCGGATTGCCGACGGAAATCTTAACGGTCTGGATTGGGCAATCCGCCTTGGCCAAAAAATCCAAGTTTCTCAATCCGGCCGGATTGCCCGACCGAACCCGAATCGGGTCTCGATTAGGCAATCCGCCCCTGGCCAAAAATCCAAGTTTCTCAATCCGCCGGATTGCCTGACGTCCCGAACGGTCTCGGATTGGGCAATCCGCCTCGGATTGCCAAAAATCGGTTTCTCAATCCGGCCGATTGCCCGGTCGGAGAATCAACGGGTCTCGGATTGGGCAATCCGCCTCGATTGGCCAAAAATCCAAGTTTCTCAACTGCCGGATTGCCGATCGAACCGGAACGGGTCTGATTGGGCAATCCGGCCTCGGATCGCCAAAAATCCAAGTTTCTCAATCCGAAGCCGGATTGCCCGACGGAACCGGACCGGTCTGGATTAGGCAATCCGCCTCGGATTGGCAAAATCCAAGTTTTCTCAATCCGGGGTTTGATTGCCCGACGGAACCTGGAACGGTCTCGGATGTAATCCGGCCTGACAATACCAAAATCCAAGTTTCTCAATCCGCCGGATTGCTCCATCGAACCTGGAACGGTCTCGGATTGGCAATCCGCCTGATTGGCCAAAAAATCCAAGTTTCTCAATCCGCCGGATTGCCCGACGAACCCGAACGGGTCTGGATCGGGCAATCCGCCTCGGATTGGCCAAAAATCAAGGTTTCTAACCCGCTTTTTCTACGGTATTGCGACGGCCGCTTTTTAATATTGTGGACGGCCAGTAGCCGCCGCCAATAAAGATTATTCGACGCAGGCTATACAATTCGCCGCAATACCAGGAGTAAATTTCCGCAACGGGGTGATAGTGGTTTCTGGTTGCCATTTTGCGATACCACGCCGCCGTCGCCAACTACATTTATTGGCGACGCCGACAATTAGCCGCCGCCAATAAGATTATTCGAGACGCTTAACCCGCCCCAAATAACTTCGTGCCGCCTAATCTCCTTATCGCCATGACGCTTGCTGCCGTCGCTAGTAATCTTATTGGCGACGATTTGCCGCTCTGCCGCCGCCAATAAATGGTCGTTTCTTCACAACTTATGCGACGGCTGCTAAAGCCGCCGCCAATAAATGAACTAGGGACGAAGAATCAATAGCCGCTAATATTATTGGCGACGGGCGTTATTGCGACAGCGTTCTGCGGAAGTAGCCGCTAATATTTATTAGCGACGGCTTTTTGGTTTTTTGGGACGGCTGTAAGCCGTCCCTAGTAACCTATTTTCTTGTAGTGTCATGATGGAAAAAAACATCCTCGATCTCCAATCAAAACATGCCATAACCTATGTCACTTAAGTGACGATTCAATAACAAATGATTTACTATTACTAAACCATTACTGATTCTTTACAGCACTATCAGCACCAGTTGATTCAGTAACAAATTATACTGACTTCAGTAACAAGTTAATAACGCCTTAATAACGGTACAATAACATTTATCGAATCGTTACTAACTTTTTAATGAACAATTACTGAACTCAGTATAAGTCGTTACTGAAATCAAAGTAACTCATTACAGTTCAGTAACGATTCAGTAAGGGTTCAACGACGGTGAATCAATTGTTATTGAACCGTCACTTAGGTGGCATAAGCTTGTGGCATGTTCAGATTGAGGATTAAGGGTAACTGTGTTTTCTCCATCGTGAGATTAAGATGATCCGAACTCTTTTGAAACAGCTTATTTTTATTTTTTTTAAAATTAAATTTTATTGACATTTACTCAAAATGAGGCAAGTTGATTGTCATGAATCATTTCCCACACGTCAATGGGTACACAATTAGAAAATGAGTTATGTACCTTTTAGGTACCAATTTTTTTTTAAGATAAATCTAGTTATCTTCTAAATGTTGAAGATAAATTAGATTTATTATCAAATTAATCTCGTATATCAAGGGAGAAACATATATGCCATGGTTGGACCTCTCTTACATCTGCTAGATGTAGATAATTGACCATAAAATAAGAGTAAATTATAAAGTTATATTATATAATGATTCTAAAAGATTTAGTAAAATATATACATGAGGCGATAGAAGATGGATTGCCCTAGGACGTAGGTGTCACCGAAGTAGGCCAAGAAACATTTGCTTGAGATATACCAAGAGATGGATATCTCTGAGAATGAGATCCACCTGACCTATCAGTGGATCCATCTAAGTGACCCTGCAATCCACCTAATGTTCATTAAGCATGATTTGGCTGATCCAATCTCAATTGGGGTTCAAATCCGCCTTAAGGGATATTTTAAGGTTCATTGGGCATGATTTGGCCCCGATCTAGCTAATTTGATCCCTATCTGGATCGTTTCAAGATTTATTATTCGACCTCGATCCGAATGATTTGGTCCCTATTCGGATTGAATCAGCCTTAATGAGATATTTTAAGGTTCATCAGACATGATCTAGATCCCATCTAGCTGATCCAATCATGATTGGGCTTTGGATCAACCTCAAGGGAATGTTTGAAGGTTCGTTAGGTGTGAACCAACCCTGATCCGGCTAATACGATCCCTATCTGATTCAGATCAACCTTAAGGAGATGTTTTAAGATTCATTAGGCATGATCCAGTCTTGATTTAGCTGATTGATCCCTATCCAGATCGGATCGACCTTAAAAGGATGTTTAAACATTCATTAGACATGATCCAGCCCCAATTTAGTTAATCCAATTTCTATCCGGTTTGGATTGGCTTTAAGGGGATGCTTAAAGGTTCATTAGATATGATCCCGTTTTGATTTAGTTATTCCGTTCATCGGTTTGATTTGGTTTGGAACATCATAGAAATCAAACCAAACTGGCTTATTCTATTTATTGGTTTGGTTTGGTTTGGAATATCATAGAAATCAAACAAAACAAGTTTATTTGGTTTATCAGTTTGGTTCAAAAAGTTAACCGGTTTGGTTCGATTTGGTTCGAAATGGCTTAGAAATCAAATCATTTTACCAATTTTTCTATTTTTTAGTTTGGTTTGATTTGAAAGGTCTTGAAAATCAAACCCTACCAATTTATTCAGTTTACTAGTTTGATTTTGTTTGAAAGGCCTTAAAAATCAAACCACGTAGTTTATTTTACTTAGTCATTTGGTTTGATTTAGTTTGGAAGGCCTTAAAAATAACAAAATTTATAGTTTGAAAAACCTTTGAAACAAAACCAAACCAAACCAGTTTATTCTACTCACCGGTTCAATTTAATGGCTTAGAAATCAAACCATTTTACCAGTTTATTCCATTTACCAATTGATTTGGTTTGAAACGGCATTGAAATCAAATCAAACCAATTTATTCAATTTATCGATTTGGTTTGGTTTGAAAGACCCTAGAAATCAGTTTGATTTGGTTTGGAAAACCTTACAGCCTGTTTGGTAACAGTATTATCTAACTTTTCCATTTTTTTCAATTTTGATGAACACTCCAAGTTTTATTTATTTTATTCTAGATTTAAATAATCTATTTAGTTATTAATCCCAAATCTAAACTTAGTTGTCAAAATCACATTCATATAAACGCAAAACAACATTCATAGAAACCCTATATCGTATTAATATAAACCATAAATCACATTATATCTATTGATTACATGTCTATACAATAAAACCAACAAAAATTTAAAAACTACATACAAACTTAAACACAACAAAGAAGTAGGGTTAATATGTACCTAAAGAAAGTGATCTGCGTGCAAGGAAGGCGACATTAGCAATGGTGGTGTCATCCGAGCTCTCGTGCGAGAGAGAAAGAGCCTCCAAAGTGTGTGTGTGCACGTGCACGTGCACGTGCGCACACACACACACAAAGAGAGAGAGAGAGAGAGAGAGAGAGAGAAGCTAGTGACAATGGTAGTGGCTAGCAGAGGTCTCCACAAGAGAGGGAGAGTGTCAGTGTATTTATATAGAGAAATCGAGGTTTCCACAAAAGAGGGAGAGCATCAGTGTATTTATATAGAGAGATCACCAGAGTGAAAAGGGGAGGGAGAAAGGGGGTGCACAGTTCTTGAATTAAAATGATGGCGGCGACAGCTAAAACCATCACCAATCAAGTTCTAATCGTTGAACGGTCAACTTTCGATAAGTGTCAATAGCTTAAGGTGTTGCCAACATGTTTTAGTGGCAACAACTAATGTAGTCATCACCAATGATTGTGTACGTATGCGCGAAGTGAACTTCGAGTACACTTTTACTACTTTCACGATGGTGGTAGACATCCCTAATATAGTATATGGTGGCGGCTATTGAAAAAGTTTGGATCGCCTTAGACGCCTAGAGGAGGGAGCTCCCTCAATCTCCAATTAGAGAAAGCCACATGGGTTCCCCTGGTTAAGATATCCAGGTGATGAGAACAAAGGAGGAGGGGGTCATAAATGTTGTCAAATCCTTGTAAATGAGTTCACATTGAGACTGAAAAAGTTCCTTAATAAAAATAATATAAAAAAACTTAGAAAATTTTCATACCAATACATATTAATAATATAAAATAATAATATAAATTTTCTTAAAATTTAATCATAATCTATAAAGTCATATTTTAACTTCAAACATAATATATATTTTCTATAATATTTTTTTATAATTTTTTATTTTTAATAGAAAATTTACATATAGTTTATTTATTTTATTTTTTTATAATAATCATTTATAATTTTTATTTATTTTATAATAAATATTTATATTATTTTTAATTATTTTTTATTTTATAATATATTTATATTTACTTGTATTTTTATTATATAATTTGTTTTTATAATAAATATTTATATACTATATATTTTAACATTTTTTATTTTTTATTTTTTTAAAGTTTTTAATTTTTTTATTTTTTATATTTTTATATTTATTTTTTATTTTTATAATTGTTTATATATTAATTATATTTCATTAAATTAACTTTTACAATTATATATTTATAATTATTTGTTATATATTTTATTTTTATAATTATATATATTCATAATTATGTATTATATTTTAATTTTTGATAATAGTTTTTTTGATTAACCATTACATTTAAAGTGATTTAGTAAAATGTTTTATTTTTGAAGTTGGATAACTAATTAAGATTTTGTATTCCACTTGATAGATTAAAGATGAAATTAAAACTTGATATTTTATTAAGTTAAATCAAATACCGCCTTATTAATATATGCAATAACTTGATAATATATTGTAAGAATTAGTAATATATGACATAATTTAGTAATATATAGTAGGAGTTACTGATATATGGAGATACATAGTAATATATGATACTAGTTACTAATATATGAACTCATATGGTAATATATAGGTTAACTAAGTAATATCTGTAGAGGTTAATATATATGGACAGACTTAGTAACATTTAGCAAATATTAGTAATATATAGTAAGAGTTAGTAATAAACATAATACCTTAGTAACATGTATGATAGATGTTAATAATATACTAATATATGTAGTCAGTTAATAACATATGGATTCTCTTAGTAATATATGCAGTAGTCAGTGATATATAGATTGACTTAGGGCCCATTAGAATGGGTTGAATCACCATCCAATGTCTGATTTAGTTAGACATTAGGGGTCCGTTTGATTCCTCGTAAAAGTCTCTACTTGCAGAGTTTTTCGGGAAATCTTTTTCATATCCTTTATTTGGTTGCTAGTAAATTCATTGGTCAACGTAAAATCATTTACATTGACCAGCTGAGGCAGGAATTTCGGCCTCCAAATTTTTGTGGTGTATGCCGTTTTCCGCATGTTGCTACAGAGCTACTGCATTTGCATTTCGATAGTAGACAATCAACATTATGAGCATATTATAATTTCATGTTTACATATATTGATCGATACCATTTATTAAAATTTTAAATATATCAATATAAAATTTTAAAACTTTAAAAATTTTGTAGTTAAATAATTTTAGTATGATCAAAATATCTTTTTTTTAATATTATCTTTTTTTTCTTACATCTTTCTTTTCATTTCAAAGTGAAAATGTTTTTTAAATAATATTAAAAAATTTTAGATGATGGCACTTTGCATGTTTATTAAGTTGAAATAATTACTTTTTAAAATTTAAATATTTTTAATAATTTAATTTTTATGAATACGTGTTTATAAATACAAATTTTAATGGCTCTTAATTTGTAAAATCTCAATAATTTAAGAAAGCTAAATTTTGTTTAATTATATTAAAGTGCCAACTAGTTTAAGAATAATAATTAACAACATAAAATCAATTTTACAAGCAGATATATCTAAAAAAATGAAATTATTATAAGTTTTGATTTCATATGGTCAAAATAGTTTCAAAGAGTTTTTAAGAAATTGAATGTTAAAATATTATGAAATTTTTTACAAGTAACTAAAAGATTAGAAATTACTTATTGGAAATCATTTTCGGATGAGCCAAATAAAACATATGTATTTCTTTTTCCCCGTAAACTCTATCCCATGTAAAACTTTTTCACTGTTTTTCCTTTTACACCTAAGCAAACAGACCCTAGGTCTTTTTAGAATGTTTGGCAAAAGCACTAATGGGGTGTTTGGTTGCATGATAATTTTTTGTACATTTTCATGATAAAAAATTATATTAAAATAAAAAGTGAACCAACTCATGACATAAAATTATCATGTTTGGAGGGATGTGATTACAAAAAAAGAGTAACTATCACACATGACCAAACAAAATGGGGGACCACAAGAAAAAAGAAAGAGATGAGATTCTCTTTTTTGTTTAAGAAGAAAATCACTTTTAAAACATAATGTTGTCATGGTTACCAAACATCTCTTTTAACAAGTTTTCTTACAATTTTTAAAAATTAAAACAAAAACCTTCATTATCATGCAACCAAACACCCCATAAGAGTCTGTTTGGATCCTTGTAAAAACAAAATCACGCAAAACATTTTTTTGGAGTAACTTTTCTAAAGAAATTGAAAACATAATCCATTGTTTGGTTGTCGGTAAATCTTTTTCTCAAAAATGTAATTCTTTATTTGGTTGACTGTAAAACATTTTTCTGAAAACACTTTTCAGTCATTTGGTTATTTGTAAATTATTTTCAATATTTTTGTATTTTAAAATATGATATATAAGACTTGTAAAATAATGTGTATTTTAATTAAATTATTTCTTGTAACAAATGACTATTACATTCATCATTATAAAATATTATATAATATAATATTTTTTAAAATAACTTTTTTAAAAATTTGTTATTTAAAATTTTAAAATATATCAATAATTAAAATTGAAAATAGACATCTTATCAAAATTTAAAATATTGTTCCAAAAAATTTCCCTATTTAGAATTATATAATTTTTTTGCCGAATTTTCCTATTTAAAACCCTCGCATCGAAGTGACCCTCAGCGGAAAATGATGTCCGCTAGATTTTTTGGAGGCCGAAATCCCTAGATACGTTGGTCAATGGAGGAGGTGTTACGTTGACCATTTATTTTACTGCTAAACAAATAACACGGTGGAAAAGGAAAACGGGAACATTGGCGCATGTAACGATTTTTACATGTAAACAAACAGACCCTAAATTTCTCTGTGCATCTCTAATATCTTAAAATACCTCTTAAAATAAGTAATTCAAAATATTTTTTGTGCTCATATCTATCAATGCTACTTTAAAATCTTTTTCATTTCAAACATTAATTTAGATGAATTATCGAATATGTTTCGTTGAATTAAGAACTTAATTTTGTCTTAAACTAAGAGATTAGACATAGAGTTTAGAACTTTCTGTCAGATTAAGGTAACATAAACGCCACCTTGCCTCCTTTGTTTTAGCCTAATTAATGCCAATCAATCAAAGATTGGACATTGAGATTTTTGAAAAAATATCTGCATATAATAATATTTTTTCGTATTTTTTTAATTTAAATAGTGTATTATAATTTTTTATTTGTAAATATAAATAATTAACATTTTATGTTGCAAGAGAGAAATTAATAATTAAAATTAAGATTTTAAATATTTTATTAAATCAAATCAAATATCAAATAAATAAAAGTTACGGGTGATCCCAATTAGAAGACCAAGGAGAAAATTTCTAACAACATTTCTCTGGCAGTCGTCGTTAAAACAGTGCTCCTTATATTTTCTCTAAATGGACGACTAGAAAAAGGCTTTAACTTTCATTTGGGAGGATGGGTAAAAGTAAAATGAACTATAGACTAAAAGGAAATTACCTAATCATTCAAATAAATAGATATAAATACTAGTTATTTTATATAAAAATAATAATAAAGTTGACTTCCTAATATCTGATGAATGTGTTTCTTTTATTTTCTTTTCTTTTTCTATGTATGGTATTCAAAGATATAAGGAGTCCAGTAATATTCTCTTCAAGTTTAACCCATTCGTTTGTACGACTCATTCTGAGTTAAGTTTAAATTTAAATTAATTACAATCATGCGATTATAAATAGCTGCAACTTAAATTTTAATCGATTAAGTTAATTATTTTTAAAATATTGAAGAGTTACCCGTTAGTTTTATCAGTAAAGATATCTTTAAACTTAATTATCTGATTAATTATTTTTTTAAAATTATTTATTTTGATATAATAAATAAAGTTATGAATTTCCGCCTACAAAAAATTTAACCCTCAGCTCGGAGGTTCTCGTCCTTCTCGTTTCTTCCCTCTGGCCTGCTTCCAGACTTCCGTTCCTTCGGTGCGTCGTCGTTCTCTTCGCAGTGCGACTTCGTACAGAGGGCTTCGCACTTCGGCGGCGAGATAGGGGCCGAGAAAGAGAGAGACAGAGCCCTGTCTAGGAGGTAGGCGGTCGAGGCGTAGTGAAAGGAAGAGGCAAAGTAGGAGCGGTTCGCGGTAATGACGACCCGGATCACTCCGGGCGTGGGAGCGAACCTCCTCGGTCAGCACTCCGCCGAGCGTAACCAGGACGCCACCGTTTATGCCGGGAACCTCGACCCTCAGGTGTCTAAAATTGCCTTTTCGGTCCTAGACGCCTATTTTGTTCTTTATTCTTTCTTCACTTATGTTTCTCGACGGGCTACTGCAGTTCAACATTTGCAATTGAACTATTCCCACTATTTAACCGAAAAAAACTATATCCAGTATACCTCGTAATCTCTGTGCTTTTATTATTGTTCCAATTTGGTCTCAAACTGGACTGCTGCAGTGTTTGCATCTACTTCTGTGCTTACATGAGATGTCTCCTATTTCTTTCTATTTGAAAGCTTAGACCTGCATATATAGTGCTTGGGTAACATTCCTGAGGAATTTTTGTGGAACATGGTTGTTCTAGTCCTGCTTGTTCATTACCATTATGTTGGATCATTTGACGTGGAACAGAGTTTTATATTATTTGTGAGTCAAGCTGGCCAAAATCCTTGGTTCTGGTAATCTGCTCTTAATTGAGTTTGCAGACAGCAATAATTTTAGCTTGTTCCTGATACACCGTCATCTTCATTTTCATGACCTGATGCCATTCTTCAGGATGACAGATAATAATTAGTTTTAGCTGTGGGGATATGCTAATTTAAGCTTTGGCTACAATATATAGGATCGAAGGATGTCTGCATGGCAGTCAAGCACCTTTCAAAATCTGGAAAAAATGTCCGAAAGAAGATGTTGTAAGATCAACGATGGGTTTTGGATATAAGAATTTGAATGGTTTCAATCTAGCTTATCTGTGTTTCTGGTACTGCATATGCCCTAGCAACCCAAATTGAACTAGGGGAAGTCATGGTTGGGGTGACTCCCCAGACTTGCTCTGCTGAGATGGGTACCCTTGCTGGTGGTTTTCCTGGTCCTCCTAGGCAGGATGGTTGAGTCCAGGTCTTTAGTTAGAAGCCTTTCCTGCTGGTAGACCCCCTGCTCCAGCAGCATTGAAGAACAGAAGTCCAGTTAGTTGGGATTGCTGTGCAAGGTGCTTGGGCAGAGGTAATTGGGCAGTGTCATGTAGAAACAGGGTGGGCCACAAAGCAGGTTTGATGGTAAGGTTGTACAAGAAGATTCTCAGTTAGTTTGGAAGATGAGGGGAGGAGAGAGAAGCTCTGGCAAACATGGAGCCTCTCATAAGCTCCTCTCGGAAGAGCCGACTGGTCACACCTATCCTCATGCAGGCTTTATCATCTCCGGTAATTCTCAAGCTCTGTCAAGGGAAGGATTCTCTGGGGAGTACCGCTCCAACGGTCGGGATGGGCAACCAGAACCATTATGTGGGGAAGCTGGGGAGGCTAACATTCATCGAAATTCTTAAGGATTGCTGTGATTGAATGTGCGAATGTCAAAGGAAAGCATTGGACATGCGGGCAATGCTGCTATGCAGATCATGCCCAGTCGGTTGGTAGGAACAGGCTTTGGTGTCAACATTGCGGGGAGTTGGTCATGGGCAGCGTGGATGTCAGGCTGGAAGCTTCACTCAGGAACAAGCAACGGTCCAGTTCTCAATTATTTCATTCCCTTTCTTTGAGTTCCGGTGGGGTTGTCCACGTATCTTCTTCTCAGGATATGTATGAGAAGCAAATCTGGCTACGGGAGTGCAGATGTGTTGTTGTGGGGGGTATTGAGAGCTTTGAAGAGAAGAAGTCACTTATCAGTTTCTTCTTATGGATGAATTGGCCCGAAACCTGTTCTTGGTGGATTGGTGCACCAGATTCCAGAGGTTTTGTGGTTAGAAACAATTCATTAAAAAACTAGCTAAGTGCAGAGGAGGGCAAAAAGTTCCTAGTAAGGGGCTTCGATGATTGTATAAAGGAAATCTGGATTAGATCTTGGAAGGAGGATGCTTAAGGGACGACCATTACAGGGGAATCACGTCAATTGAGGATCAAGGTTTGTGGCTTTCTAGTAAGAGCATGGTCTATATCCTTTTTTATCTATTATCATAGCCCCCCTATGGGAAGGTGATCTTTGTAAACACAAAACTTCTATTCACGATTGTCATTGAAAGTTCTATGGATTTCTCCTTTGGTTCCACAGTGCCATTTGTCATTGTTGGTGTCTAGTTTGGTGTTAGTTTGTGTTATGCTCTGGATTCACAGTTGTCTAAGGATGATCCAATACTTTCCCCTATTTTGCCTCCGTAGAGGGAGACTTACTCGCTTTGGAACCTCGCAGCCTGTATTTTTATCAAGCCTATGAGGTAGAGCTTTAATGCTGGAATGGACAATTTTGGAAAGTCTTTCGGCCCTCACGGCAGTTGGTTGTCAAAATCATCTCAAGGAGCTCCAACGGGGATATCGGCTGTGATGATGAAGACTGCGTTGTACTATCGGGTAGCTCGAACCCGATAAAACCCTTGGAGTGTGGGGATCTGTCGAACTTAAAGATGGTTCTTCTCTTGGTCACACTGGTTCAGCCTCCTTCTACTATCGTTTCAACCCTTACTGACAAGGGCCTTGAACTGGTGTTCACGCTCTTGAACTGGTGGACAGTTCAACCCTTAGCTGTTTGGAGCGGAACTTCCTTTTGCCTATGAAGAATCTTGCACCCGAATGCACTTCATCTTAGGGAGTGGACATGGAAACCCTTAAGGATTGCCGTCTCGGATCTCGGTTTCATCTCGGAAGGGTAAAAGAGAAGAGATCTCGTGAGATTCTCGAAAAATCTCGGAAGATCAGATGTTGGATTTCATTTTCGTAGGGTACACCACCTAATAATATAAATGTGAAAAAACAAGAAAAAACTTAAAAATAAGCCCATAGATAGATTTCTATGAAGCTTATGATCCGATTGGACCCATTTTGGGTTAAATTGGCATTGCATGTTGGCGTTGGGCTAAACCATTGTATCAACACACCACTGTGGCTCTTCCCTTTCCTATTGGGCGGGGAAGATGCTCATACCAGAGGACCCAGTATGAGCAGGATCCTAAGTGATTGGATCTTGAGATATTAGGTCATCTTAACCTGGTATCGCATAAACCGGATATCGGTGGATCCAGTCACTCAAGTGATCGGATCTTGCTCTAGTCTTGGTATGGCAGGGAAGAGCCGCACTGCAGCAGTAGAGCTGCTACGGCGGCTCCACCATCCCTTGGTCGATGCTGGTTCCCGGACTTCTGAAACAGCCTATTTCAGTTGTTTCGAATCTCGCGGGGCCGCTAACACCGAGATTCTCGCGATCGCTTGACGGCAAACCATGGAAACCCCCCATGACCTGTGTGGCATTCCGGGGGGGGGGGGCTTGTTGATGAAGCGAATGTTTGATATGTTTGAGAATCTTGTCCAAATTATGTTTGGAGGGTTTGATGCTGCTACATCTCTAGAGATCATTGACTATGTTGATCCACTAGCCATTGTACCATAACGACACCATTGTAAACTATTCTTGTTGGGGTGATGCAGAATGTGTTGCTTAATATTTGATGATGTGGTCAAGGCTATTGGACACTTACTGGTCTAAGTTTTATTGGTCGAGAGCAAGGAATAAGAAGTTTTTTTGACAACCTTAAACATGAGCTCACTAGTCAAGACATCCCCTTGGAGGGTTAGGGTTCAAAGAACTCAACTTTATTCTAAATAATGATATAGTTACTGAAGGTAGGAGAAGGAAGAATCGAGGGCGGGGTCTTGAGTCCAGACCGAGACCCAGTTTGACCCCTATTATTTAACATTAAACATTCAAAAAATGCAAAAATTGCAAAAAAAGTGATGATGCACCTAAAGAGGGGTTTGCCAGGGGGTCGTGGTGTCACACAAAGCCTTCTCGCGAGACCAAGAGGGGGTTGGTGGTCACCCTAAGTGGCACGCGACGGTGTGCGAAGGCTAGCATGGTGTGTGGCCACGTGAAAAGGGTGTTGCGGACAGGTCCCAACAAAACATCAACAAGGGCTTTAGGGTCCTTTTGTCACCGTGACCTCGTCAATCATCCGTACAAGTAGCAATGCCACAAGGGGAAAGCAAGTGACGCTGCCATCGCCGCTGGGTGGCTTTGTCTTCCTTGGCCCTTCTCCTTCTTTCTCTCTTCTTCTTTGATGTTGTCGTTTGGATGCAGCATGAGAAGGGGACAAGGTAGAGGGAGCGGAGGAGGGTAGGGGGAAGGGGGTGTTGAGTCCTATAGGGTTGAGGGTGGTGTGGGGCTTGAGGGGATACCAAAGGAGCCTTTGTTGGGGTCTCGAACAGGGAGGGGGAGTATGGGTAGATTGTAAGGCTCGAACGGAAGGACTGTGGTGTCTTGTTGTGGGCAGGGTCTCCTCCTCCTATTGTTCGTTGTCGTCACCTGTCCAGAGGTAGGGTGGCAGGTTGGTGCAGACAATGATGGGGTGTCCTCTAATCGGAGAGGAGGAGCCAGAAGGGTCCGAAGAGGGCAGTGGTGATCATAGTTATTAGAGGCGCTCGCCGCAACTGCCTAGGCGGTTAAGGCTGGTGAGGCGCTGGCAAAACGCCTCGCCTTGCCCCAAAACGCCTCACCCTGCCCAAGTCAAACAAATCTGGTCAAACATGATCCATTTCTTAATTTTATTATGATATTTGTTTTCTTTTGTTATTGATTTCTACTCTTATTAAGTTGTTATGTTATGTTACGCTTGATTTGTACTCTACTCTTGTTAGTTATCATGATGTTATGTTTGTTATTGACCTTCTTTTATTGTTATAACATTATTTATTGATGGGTACAATATATAGTTATTAAAATGATGTATTTATTTCAATATTACAAGTATTTTTTTAGATTTATTTCAACTATTTGTATTAGATATATGTATTATTTAAATTAAAATAATTAAATAATATAAAACACCTCGAGCGCCCGCCCCAGGTGCCTGAGGCAAGGCGCTAGGTCCCTCGCCTCGGGCGCCTCACGCCTCGGATAACATAGGTGGTGATATAGGGGAGGTGCTTCGATAGTTGAATGGTGCTGGTGGTTCTGGCGGCTTCGGAATAGGAAGACGGGCGTAGAAGAAGCTGAGGGTGAGGGACGAGATCTCAGCGGTGGGTTTGAAGGAGTCAAGTTCGATCAAAGGAAATAGAAGTTGCTGGGATCGAATTTGGTAATGATTTTGTGTGGAGGACGGGTATGAAAATTGTGCATATTCTAGGATCGTCAGTTCTGCCTTCTTGTGCACCGAAGACCTGTAGAGGGTGCCGTGTGAGAAACTATTGCCATGCAGGGAGCGGGGTGGCCTTCTTCTTGTTCTTTGGGGATTGTTAAGAACTACATCAGACATGTTTGGGGATCGCTAGACATAACTTGGAGGATGATGAGGGTGACTATGCTGGTGTGCTGATGCTGAGAGCGAACATTGGTGATGAAGATGACATTGAACCGAGGTAAAGGGGAAGGGGAAAAGCATGGCATAAAGGCCGACTGGAAGGAGAGGAGGAAGACGTTGGAGCCGACCTCTTGTTGGGGGTGGGGGATTGGAAGCCGGCATCTTGTCAGAGGTGAGGAAGATGGCCTCCATCGTGGAGGGGGTGAAGAGGTAACTAGGGCCGAGCCTCCCTCTGCACTTCGTCGGGCCGATAGCCTTCCAAAAATTCAATAATCTATTGTATTCTTGCAGGAGTATAAGGCTTTATTTATAGAGCCGTCTAATCACAAAAAAGGGACCTCTAAAAAGCTATTCACCGCTAAGCCTTCTAAGAAATGGGCTATAACCAAAATAACTCAAAAGAACCAAGTATTTACAAAGAAGTCCCTAAGGACATAAGCACAAAATAAACCTAAAACTTAACGATCAGGATGCCCATGAGTCATTGTGTGAAATTGGTCACATTGTCGAAAGGAGCTTTGCATACTCTGATCACGAAGTTGAAGATTCTAGCTAAATTGCTGGAGTACATGAGATTGATGGACAACGTTAAATGTCAATCAGGGAATTCATAGGGTTGGGCACATCCATCAGTGTTGAAGGACATTAGAGGACTGGATTCTTCCTTGGTTTTTATTTTAGAATCAAAGCTTTACTAAATCTCACCCTTTTCAAGATGATCATAGGCATTCAAAATTGCCAGTGTTAGAGAAGATGATGCAGCTGTTCTGGTAATTGTTAGAGGGGTTGGTGCAACTCTTTTGGAAGGTCTCGTTTCTCCCAAGGAAAATTGTGGCATGCAAGGAAACTACTCCTGTTCTTCTGCCTTCCTATTTTTGTACCTGTTATTTTTGGCACTCCAGGTTGACAGGGCAGCCAGTATGCTCTTGCGTTAGGGGGGGGAGGGGAAGCATGGAATGTCATCTCGCCGAGATCTTGGTCTCGCCAAGGGGGGCGAGAAACGAGATCGCCGAGATCTCACCCCATGTAGCCAGGTCGATTTGCAGCTACTCTGCGCCCCCCGTTAATGATAGTGTAAACATATTAATATTTCTCACTATCACTTATACTATCACATAAAAATGTGCTACAAGTTTAATACCATATTAGTATTTAAATAAGATTGTATACAAGTTTTAATCTTTTAGAAACACAAATATCATCTTTTTGGTATTGAGAGTGTTTTGTAATTGTTCATTCACACAGTTGATGTATAAATGTGTTATATATTTTTATATAAATTCATTGATGTACTCTTATCTTTATAAGATATTATGTTATGTTTCATACATATATACATTTTGATCTGAGAATCCAAGATCCAATCTTTCGAGATTTTTCCGAGATCTCTCCGAGTTCTCATCTCTTTCACACCCCCAAGACGAAGCCGAGATCCGAGATGACAATCCTTGGGGGTAGCATTTCGGGCGACGGAGGCGGCTAATGGGCTGTCCTCTGAACCCAGAATCTGGACCCATTTGTTTGAATTTGCCACTTGAAGGTGACTCGACAGCCAAGTTTCTAAACCGGATGGGCAGTTGGATGAACTGGTTGAACCCTTTTTCAGTTCAGGACATGAATTGGGTTTTATGGGGACTATAAATGGCCGTTCAGCTCTCAGTGGAGGCTCCAAACTGGGTGAACTGGAGGTGGCTCAGTTCCTGAATGCTGATGCTTTTTTTGTCCACTATTTAATCTCTTTTCTACCTTTTGTAGTTGGGCAGATTTGTGAGGACTTGCCCAAAATGACCGACAAGGCAGCTGATTAGATCCTCTTCTGTGAGAGTGTGCTCCTCTGATGGTGTTCCGAACGAGCAGTCGAGGTTTAGAAGAGGATCTGCTAAAGTTATTTGTGGATAGCTATATGAGCATTATAGATTAGTATGAAGTATTGGTGAAGATGAATCAATTGATAGAGGATAACAGGTGGTAGGAAAATGTGCAATACTACCTGTCTGTCATAGAACCCTTAGTATAGGTGTTTAGGTTGGTAGATTCAAACGATAAAAATCAAATGGGGTACCTATACGATGCTATAGACAAAGTAAAAATGAAGATTAAAGAAAAGCATTTTAAAGGTTATAGAAAGTGGTGGAAGGTGATAGACAACAGATGGGACAAAAGATTACACCACGAATCTATGATATTCATGCTGCATGTATACTTTAATTTGTTGTATATTACAACTTGTATTATGTTATACTTTCATACTAATATGAGGTTACGTGTTTACAGGGTATTTCTTGAACCCAAGGATATAGTATGTTGGGCAAGTGTGCAACGATGGTGAGGTACTATCAAGCACACTATTAGTCATTAAGCGGCTTTGTAGGATTCAATAAGACAAAATATTTGTTGAGGTTGAAGTGAGTACTTCCTACTATCTTACTAAGCTTTGAACTTGAAGTAAGCAATGGACTTAATAGTCTTTCTTTTAGTCTTTCATATAACTTCATATAGGCATAAGATTGGAGTCTATAGAGATCTTGATTTGCAGTATTCACATGGCATGGTTTCTTCTAGTAAGCTGCCTCAACCAAATGAATTTCTTACATATCAAAGATTATTGTAAGAAATTCTTACAAAGTTACTAATGCCAGTATTACTTGTCTTCTTTACAGCTGAGTAGTGGATTTAAGTGACAAACGGGATTGGTTAGAATCCACTAGTATCCGTTGCAATTCAGGTGCTAAGTCAGAGCACTTCATCCTCCAAATGCGAGAGGAATTGGAGCACCTCCAACCTCATTCAAATGAAGAGAAGAAATAGGTTGAAGATTGTAAGATTAGAGAAGCAAGTATACTAGCATTATAATGCAAGACTGGGGATCAAGAATACCAAAGATAGGCAGAGAAAATCAAAGCAAAGATTTGCACAATTTGTAGGTGGATTATACCTAGGAAGAGCCCAAGCTCAAGTCACTTAAGAAGAACATCCACTTGCAGTATGGGTGGAAGGGAAGGATGCTGAAGGAGAGTTATAGTTCTACTCAAATGACAGATCATGAGCCAAAGGTGAGCTTGACAGCGTCCTTGGTGAGGATGAACAAATGCAAGAAGGAGAATATTGTCAAGTTCTATGCACAACTCCACTTCCCGATCCACCCTAGACTACAGTTTCTCTAGAGTGACATTTAGCTCCCGCCACAACTCCAGCTCGGGTTCTAGATATAGTTCCATCTAGCACCACCAGGAAGGATCGTGACTTATTTAAGACTTTAAAGAAAGCAATGTTGTCAACACAGCAAAGCAGTGAACCACAAAATATTTGAAGAGGAAGAAGATAAGTGTTTAACGCCGAGCACATCTCCTTGATACTGACATCATTTAGTCACCTTCTTCAGATGAGGATGAGAAAAAATTTGTTCCACCTACACAACAACAACGTATGGGGGGTGGAAGTGGAGGTGGAGGTGGAGGTGGAGGTGGAGGCGGAGCCTCAGGTGAGGGTGTCTCTAGGTTGTAGTGCATGCGCTAGTGAAGCAGATCCAGATGATTTGAGTGAGAGAAGGCATTCATGTTCAAGTGGAAAGAGCAGCGGACGTTGTATAAAGATGAATGTATTCGATGAGTTCGCATCTTCCTATTTAGATCTTGCTTCAGACATTGAGTTATGTTATCCACCATCTCTTTCAGTTCCGACTGAGAGTGTAGTTTATGATTTTAGCGAGATGGCCCAATCTTTACTTTTCTATGAGTATGAGCCAATTATGACTGATCAAAATCAGTGAAGAATTCAAGAAGACCGGGACGAGTAGGACAGAGATCTGGTATGATATCATAGTTGGTGGTGATGAGATCATTCATCATTATAAGATATTTTTGTATAACTTGCATTGTTTTTATTTAGTGGAATGTGAAATGAATATTAAATAGGCTTTGTATTGTGTGATTGTATGATACAATTTGTAACCACTTGTGACTATGTGCGCCATAAAGTCAACATCAAAGTTGTGTGCAAATGTCCAAGATTAGACAACTTTCTTGTGTTCTTCTTTTCTACAATTTTTTCTCAATTTTTTTAATTTTATTGTATTCTCAGAATTTTTTTAATTTTTTAGAGAAGGGAAAACAACAATCCACACCGATTTTGGATCGGTCTGGATTCCGGTGGATTGGCCGGGATCTAACCGATCCGATCCGATCCGATCCGGATCGATCCCGATCCCGATCCCGCAATCTTTGGATAAAACTTGAATTAAATGGACTTTCTTGTACCTATCCGAATTGAGACTAGATAGATTTTGGTCACACATTTTTGTTCTAATCATAATCTTACAACAAAAAGAATCTTTAGATGTGAGCTTACTGACTTGGATCAGGCAAGTGGGTTCTGTGGACCTTCCTAAGCAATGATGGGAAGAGCCTCTACTTGGTATCACGGCTTGTGAGAAATTTGTAAGAAACCTCCAAGGGCTACTCGGAGAAATAAAAAAAAATGGAGTTGTACATTCGGTGTGGTGGCTAGAGAAAGACATGCTTTACTGAACAAAATTCCATTATTCAATATTTTGAATGATAAAGGATTTATCTTTGATGAGGAGGGAAAATACTGGGAAAAACGAAAAGGAATACAATGAATGCTGTTTGACAGAGTGATGGGAAATTAATGTTGATTCTTTTTGGAATGTAATATTTTGGGTTTTTAGTCTTTTTTGTTTTTAAGCCGATGTTTGTAATAGCTTTTGTTTTGGGGTCATATTGTCAAAATTTGTTCTGTAAGGAGCCTATCCTGTAACCCAACAAGGAATAGTGAAAAGTTTCAAAGTTTGAAGTCCCTTTGGGTTTCTGTAATTGGATACATCAATTGCTGTGTA
The DNA here is from genome assembly GCA_036172225.1 of Cryptocoryne crispatula var. balansae. Classification (NCBI taxonomy): domain Eukaryota; kingdom Viridiplantae; phylum Streptophyta; class Magnoliopsida; order Alismatales; family Araceae; genus Cryptocoryne; species Cryptocoryne crispatula. The sequence continues at coordinate 44,159,403 of CM069920.1, read as the reverse complement.
GGGTCTTATCCATTATCATGTTTAGACTTTTAGTCATCTGTTTTAAGCATTTATTTAATCGTATAGATTGTGCTGCCAAAGATTTTATTGCCATTTTAACATTTTCAGCATATCTAGAAGATACAGAAATTCTTTTCTTCTTCCCGCCTGTCTCTCTCTCTCTATATATATATATTCACTAACAGATATCTTCTCTCGAGACTTCTTGAAATTCTCTCTTTCCATGCATTCGAGAAACGAGATTGCAGATACGAGATCTATATAAATATTTATTATTTTTTATTTTCCACCATAAGTTGATGACTCCAACTTTAAAACTCATCAATACAAATTACTTATATCATTTGTATTATCTCTCATTCTTTTTCGTATTATAAAGTCAATTAGATGACTTTATGAAATTTTGCACATGTTAACAACTCTAGTGTTACATCTATCCAATGTCTTATCTTGGCATTTTTGATTCATTTCTACTATAATTTATAAATTAAGATTTTTATATGGCTATATATACAAGTGATTCTAATTGTCACACAATCTCTCAATTTTCAAGGAGTTCACTTTTCTTTATATTGCTTGAGAAAAAGTCTAGATCCGTATTGGAAACTATTGATATATCTCTTATTGACAATTCTTTCTTATTATTTCTATCTTAGTTCCTCTTGTTGATTTGTCTAGTCTTGGTTCTCATATCTCATCTATTTCGAAGAGATTATTTTGTCATTTTACACTAGCATCCTGAGACTCAATCTCTTGATTTGTTCCTAAGATCTCAAAGAGAACTCTTCTATTCATTTACTTTGAAATGAAATTGAGATAAGAGATGACAATCTATGATCGGATCAATATCCAACATAAAATCTATATGTGGGCATACTTTTAGGATTTTTCATTTTTTATTTATATTTTTACATAAAATATATTCTACATAAATCTAATTCGAGATCCGATTTCCCAAAATATTTCTGAGGTTGTCACTCGATCTCTTCTCTTTCACTCTTTCAAGATAAAGCCGAGATCCAATATGGCAATCGTTCGATGGTTGTCATTTCTATATCCTCATCCGGCCACCAGCATCTCCTTTTCTTTTATTCTAGTTTTGTCTATATCTTTATCTCCCTTTTGGTGGAGAGATCCTACATAGTCAGAATTTGATGATATGCCAAACCATGAATAGAGAACATATTTTATGGGCTTGATTACACATCATAACCTGTTTTAGTTGTGTGATAGGGTGAACATATTGTTCCAAGAATAGCATACTGATATACGAAATGGTAAAAGGTGCTTGCATAAGCCTTCTCTCTTTAGTATGGTACATGTTTTGCATTTATTATCTTGAAGGACCATCATAAATTTGAATATATGTTTCCGATATGATTTTGTGGCTTTTTGCTTTTTCTTTTATATGCATTACCTTTGTTTGCATCACCTTGGCGGCACCCTCCCACCTGTCAAGGTGAGGAGTGCTTAGGTGTGTATCACATTATTTACTCTTTCTGTCTAATTTAGGGATAAATAATACTAATTAAGTATCAATAGCACTTATTTCAGTGGTTTTGAAGTAAAAATAATTGTTTCTAATAGTTAATTTGATTATAAATAGATATTTTGATGGAATAATAATTAGGATTAAGTAATTTCATTGGTATTTACTAGTAGTTAATACAGATTAAGTATTAAAGTCAACTTAATTTAGTAGTTCTAATTAGGTATTCATGTTATTTTGTCTAGTTAACTATGCACTTGCATATTATTAATTGATTTACATGTTGTCATGGTTATTTATTACTTTTTATGTATTATTTTTTACTCATATATTTGTTATTTTATCAATTTTACTATAAAAAGGTTTTATATGGATCGGAGTAATGGATTTCCATCCTCTGTTTCCTGATTATTTGTTCTGTTGCAGGTAACTGAGGAGCTCTTATGGGAGTTATTTGTGCAAGCAGGGCCAGTTGGTAAGCTCTAATGTTTCATTTATGTGGAAAAAGTGGCCCTTCACCTTTTCCCGTGATATGTTGGAATTTGGTTGGAGAAACTGATTTTTTGGGTGTCATGCTACTACTCCATATCCAGTGGGAATTTATTTCTCTTCGGAGAATATTATATTGTTTCAGTTTATATTAATATGACTGAAAAATTGGAGGTTTTGAAACAAAAGTTTTAAGATGTTGTTTTACGAAAAAATATAAGTTTTTGAGCACAAAAACGGAGTATAAGCCAAACAACAAATTTTAAGACAAGGCATTACAAGAAGAGCAAAAACGGTCAATAGAGATCTGTTATATAGGGTAGATCTTTTGTGACCTTAGTGAACACTTCACAAAAGAAGGCATTCACCTATGCAATCTATTGAGAGGGATAGATCAGCCATAGGCACTCAAACAAACTACTAGAGGAGCAAAACCCCAACCTCATTATGCAAAACACACATTGAAATCATCCATGAAGACAAGTAATGGTTGCAGGTGCTCTCTTGAGAAGTGGTCAGCCATTGCTCGCTCACTGCAGGAGGAATTCTCTGGCCGCCGCCAAAATGCTAGTTTGGCATGGGGGGTTGGGGGGGGGGTGAAGAAAACTAACTAGAGGAATGGAGCCCGTACCCCTCAGGCCCTTGCAACTACATATTAATGACACCACAAGTTAGAAATAAATGAATTTGTCTTCTTGATGGGAGCCAAAAAAGACACTTGTTGATTGACTCATTCAACCACTGAAGCCTGCTTGCCGATGGGATTCTTCTTCAGGCAATCTTCCACAGGAAAATTTTAGTTTCGGAGGATCTTTTGAATGCCAAATCATTTTGTATCAAGCATAGTTTGCTGAATTGGCCAATTGGGATTAGGGTCGGCCGATTCCTGGTTCGGATTGGCACCTTGGACTGATCTGGGACTGATTCTTGGAGGAATTGGCCTAGATCGGTTGGATCAGCCCTACATCATCCTATTACTAACGATCCGATTAAAACCAGCCTATCCAGCCGATTCCGACCAGAGTCCGAAAAACCGGACTTGAGCCTGATTCCTGATTTTGGGTCTGATTTCCCCCTAGAAGTGCTGACAATGCTTTTGACTTTTCCTTGGCTGTGTTCCATTCTTCACAGAAGTTCATTGAGTCTTAAGGTGGAATGCCCGGCTCCCCATTGACCCTACCATAGACCTTTTCAAAATCCAACTTTACAATGATGACTTTTTTCTTTTTCTTTTTGGAACAATTCTTGCACCGTCAAGTTATCATTCATTCTTTCTTTAAGAAAAGTGGATTGGGACTTGTCCACTAAATTATTGACAATTTTTTGCAATATGTTGGTAAGGGTTTTTGTGAAAATTTGTAGATAGTGTTCAACAAGCTGATAGGCGGCCTATCATAGGCCTAAAATTTTTAGAGGATAAACTGTTATCTTTGTTTGGAGATCAGGGACAAATGGGTTGCATTAAAGGCTTTAATCCTTGCAGGACACTTTTGAATTCCCTGTATAGTCTCGTTTACTATCTCACCATCCAGGCACTAGAAGTGTTGAAAAACCTCTGCTGAATATCCATCAGGGCCTGGTGATTTGTCTTTCCCCCAGCGCTTTACAGTATCTTATCTGTTTTCCGGACATAAACCTAGTTAGAGAGGTGTTGCCTTTCTCAGACACTTTTTGGTTTATTAAATTGCAAATGGTGGGTCTCCAGGCGCAGTCTTGTTGTTTTAAATAACTGGGATAGATATTGTACAAAACTTGCAGCAATATCCTTTTGATGGTGGGGTCCCATTTTTGCTGATTTTTGATATATGAATTTTCCTACACTTCTGGCTACCTATTACATGGGAATTTTTTGTATTTTTGACGTTTTCTTTAAGCCACTTTTGTTTAGCTCTCTGCCTTCATTTTATGAGTTCCATGTCCAACACATTGTTAGAGGGCTGACCTCCTCACGGTATCGTTTTCCCTGATTCCTTGAGCCTTCATTTCCCCCTCCAGTTTATCTAGTTCATCAAGGATTTCTTTGCTTCTGTCTTTCTTTCCTGATTCCTTCCGCCGTTGAGATCTTAACTTTTCACATTTTTTGAGAAGGTAGGATGTTGGGTTTGGGCCCCTGACATTGGCAACCCACCAATTTTCAAATAGGGCATTGAAGCCCGTCACCTTCAGACAGGCAGATTCAAATCTGAGGGGCCTAGGCAACCTCTTCCTAGGGGGTTTAGTTAAGACTTAAGGGGGTAAGGGGATCAAGGATCGCAGAATCGGAATCCGATTCCGATTCCCAGGAATTGGTCGGAATCGGCCGATTCCTGGGAAGAGAATCGATCCAGGAATCGGCCTGGATCGTTTTTTTTTTGATTTTTTTTCATTAAAAATTTTTAAAAATTCATAAAAATAGGAAATGAGTTAGAAAACAATCTAAAAATAAGATTAGCATTTATCCACATGACCACATCGAATAATTAATAATGAACATGAAATGAAGTTAAGTACATATTCCATTGATTCAAAAATTAATTAATTGATACATCATGAAAATATAAAAAATAGGAATTTACATGATATCTATCTAATACCAATATCTAGGATATAGATATTGACTTTCCTCTTCTTCCTGCTGTTGTTGACGCTCTTGAATTGTGCTCAGTTTTGTATATTGTCCCGGATCATATCTATATGAAAATAATGCCGATGCCATGCTATCAAGGTCGTAGGGATCGGACTGCGGGATGATCGGGATGTAAGCAGACTCTGGTGGAGCTAGTGGTGGTGGTGGAGGAATCCACTGCTGTTGAGTCTTGCCAAATGTTAGATACTGTGGCTCTATAAAATGATGCTGTGATATCTGCTCATCCAGCATGGAATACGGATTTGGCCGCCGTGAATCAGGTGACTGGGCTACTGCTGATGGCTGCGTCGCTGGTATGCACTCGTCATCATCAACTGAGGAGTGAGAAGGGGCCTGCGTGCTGTCATCTGGGCTCACAGGACGTCTGACCTCTAACTTCCTTCTCTTCACCTCTTCAGTCATCTTTGAAGTACCAGAACCCAAAGATTTTTTTTAGCTTTGCAAATACGCCCATTTTTCGTGCAGTCACTTTTGTTTTCATTTTCTCTGAACTAAGAATGGGCTGGGTAGCGGCGGCTGGGACTGGAGCTGGGGCTAAAACTGGAGGTGGTTGCTCCATAGCTGCTGGGGCAAAAGAAGGCCATGCCTGAGCCTGAGAAGTAGGTGGAGGTGGAGCTGGAGCATCTTCCTCGGCTTCAACACCATCCAATTCTCCTTCAGCCCATGCACGGTCATCGGGATCAAACTCAGCTGGATGATCCCTGGCTGCCCTCTCCTCTATCCAAAAGGCAAGTGCATGTTCCTCCTGGAATATCTCATCCATGTCCACCTCCTAAGGTGGCGGTGTGGCGGAGGTATGCCTCTTCTCGTATGGACCACCTGCGAACCGTGCAAATCGCTCCTCACTGATCTTTTGTTGATCCTTGATATTCTTGATGCGTAGTCTCATATTGTAATGACAGAAGACCAGCTTCTCCAGCCGGTCTGAGGTCAACCTGTTCCTTCTTTTTGTATGTATCAGGTTGAATGTACTCCAATTCCTCTCACAATGAGAGGAACTGGTGCTCTGGCTAAGTATCTTAATACCGATGGTAGCAAGTGGATTCCATCCACTCCCGGTATTCACCTGAACCCACCACTCAGCTGTAAAAAGAAGAAGAAAAGGTAAACAATTAGCCCATCATCTTCAATAACTTATATGAAAATAAAATAAAATCTTCATCATAAATTAATATACCAGGTGACACTTTGTCGCACGAATATCTCATATCAGCATCTGAGTATACGCCGACCCTCATCTTATATTTCTGCATCTGAATTTTTTTTAAAAAAATTATTAGTTAGTCTAATAATTAGCTACTCCAAAGTATTGAATAAACTTCAACTTACTTCTATCTCAGCCTCTATCCTGCCTTGCTGAGATCGGCAGAGACGCTGAATAACAGCTAGTGTACCCCGCATCACCTCGTTGTCGTTCACCACCTGCCCTCCATATTGGATGCAGGGGTTCAAAAAGATCCTGTAAGAATTTAATAGTTAACATTATGAATAAGACAATTATTGAATAAACTTAAAATAGGTAAACACAAATATTTTTTAACCTACTAACCTACACATGGACATCGTGGTGTAAAGTCTTGTCCCATCGGTCATCTATGATCTTCCACCACTTTTTGTAACTTTTGAGATTTTTCTCTTTTATTTTCAACTTTGCCCGGTCCATGGCATCGTACAATGTGCTCATCTGGTTCCTGTCATCTGAGTCAACCAAACCTCAAGACAACTACCAGTGGCTCAATGATTGCCAAGTAGTAGGCAATCCTCTCCCAAAATCTCTTGTCAGTGATCTGCTTCTCAGACCTGACAAAAAATTCCAGTTGATCTTTCTTGTTGTGCAGGTGGTCCACCATATAATTATAATATTCTTTGGACTGTGTGAACCTAACCAATGCATGCTTGTGTCGGTGTAAACTCTCCAATGCAATGAAATTTGTGGCGAAACGAGTCAGATCAGGCCTAACAAGATCATGCCCTCCTGTGTGTGATTTCATAATATGTAGCAGACGGGGATACGAATAAATAAATGACGTGATCGTCTGCGCCTTCCTGACAAAGGTGGATACACTCTCTTCCTTGCCTATATTCTCTAATATGAGTTCAATAGAATGTGCCGCACAGGGCACCCAGAACATGTGTTTTCTCTTCTCCATCAGCTTTTTCCCAGTCACCTTATATGAAGGTTCGTTGTCAGTGACAATCTGAACCACATTATCCTTCCCGATCTCCTCCACCACCACATCCATCAAAGAAAAAATGAAGTCGGCATTTTTAATCTTCCCAGAAACGTCCACCGATTTCAAGAACGTGGTCCTCTCAGAACAATACACCAAGAAGTTTATCATACTCCTCTTGGTGATACCTGTCCACCCGTCACACATAATTGTGCAACCCCTCTCCTTCCACACCAATTTGAATCCATCCATCCACTCCTTCAACTCCTGGACCTCCTCATCCAGCCCAGCGCCGTATATATGCCTGTTGCCTGGGGCTTGCAGGCCCAGTCCAACCTCACCCATGGCATCCACCATCGTCTGGAAGTAGGGGCTGGTGGCTGCATGTGCTGGGATGCCTACATCAAGTAAAAAAAAATTGGATCAGGCAAAAATTAAGCTTAAGTAAATAAGACACACATAAATGTCATTTTAAAAGTGATACCTGCATGTAAAAAACACTTCATAATGTGGCGAACAACTCTCTTTGCAGCCGTTCTTGTTGTCTTCACCCCTTTCATAGCTTGTTTAATCTTCATTTGCCCAGCACTCTGTTTCCTAAATAAGAACTCATCACTCGGCGTAAACTGAGTACTGACAGAATGGCGGTGTGGCTCCCATCTCCATCCCTCCGTCTCCCGGTCCCGAGTAGGGTGAGCCGATGCTGATCGGCCAAGAGTTGGGTCAGTTCTGGACCTGACCCTCCTACTTCTTTCCTCTTGTCCTCGTCCTCGGCAAATGCACGCTTGCTAGCATGCTTAGCATGTCTAAGCTTGGAGTCCGTGGACTCCTCCTCGCTCTTTGGCTTCGGCTCGGCTAGTGTCTTTCCTTTGCCTTTCCCTTTCTAGGTAGGCAAATCTCGGTCCCTCCTTCTCTGGAGTAACTCGTCGTGCAACTCCTTCCTCTGCTCAATCCTAACAGCCCGTTGAGAGGCTTTACCTGTCATGTAGTCTCTCATCTCCTCACTCTTCTCCCTCGGCACTTTATCACATTTTTTTACATTTCCACATGTTCCGGCAATATGTTGTTTCAGCCAGAACACCCTCCCGTTCATCTCCTTCTCACACCATTTGCATTGCACTCTCTTTCTGACCGGGTCTACCATATGCCCGTGTTCCCAACTCATGTCAAAAGGACGTGCTGGTGCTGCATCACCTTGATCGGCCATTGCTTAGACCTGCAAAAATTGTAAACAATGCATTAAAAATTATTAAGCACCATAAAAATTGCTTTAGGCACTGTTCGGAAAGCAGATAGGCCATCAAACACACTATTCGGTATATTTAAAGGGTTACGTATTTGTCAGAAATGGTCGTAAATCAACATACGGGGTATCCAGAATTTTTCCTGTACAAAGAACATCCAATCGATGTTCTTACAACTTGAACGGAGTTGTTCGATCAAAAATCACCGAGTTTAACCATGCTCGGAGTCGTCGGAAACGCGTAACAATAGGCGTACGGGATATCCGGAATTTTTCCCGTGCAAAGAACATCTAATCAAATAGTTTAGAACTTAAACATAGTTGTTCGGTCAGAAATCACCGAGTTTAACCACACTCTGAGTCGTCGGAAACGCGTAAGAATGGGCGTACGAAGTTTTCGGCGAAGAAATCTTACCAATAACCTTCTAAGGATCGAAGAAGAGGTTGAATCGAGGCCGATCAAAGCTTGGATCGGCTGAATCCTTTGAAGAAGTAGCCTGGAATCGCTGGAATTGCCACCGGAATCGCCGGAATCGTTGCTGGAAGCACTAGAATCGCACTGGAATTGGCGCAGGGAGCTGGGATCGACCTTGGAATCGCCAGAATCCTCGTTTTCGAGGGTTGAAATTGCCCAGAATCGTTGGAAGGAGCGCCTCGCCACCTGCTGGATCGCCGGAATCTACCGCGCCCAGAATCGTTGGAAGGAGCGCCCCGCCGCCTGCTGGATCGCCGAAATCGACCGCAGCGGTCGATTCCGGCCCTAAAAGGGCCGGAATCAGTTCGATTCCCGGTCCAAAATCGAACCAGGAATCGAACCGGACCGGCCAGACCGCTCTTCCGTGAAATTGGTCGGGATTGACCGATTCTAGACATAATCGCTAGAATCGGATCGATTCTGACCGATTTCAACCGATTCGGACCGATTTCACGGAATTCCTGCTGGAATCGGCCCTTCCGCATGGAATCCGATCTGATTCCAGAATTGGCCGATTCCGATCCGATTCCGGCGATTCTGCAATCAATGAAGGGGATTGTTGTTAGACAACATAGCAGGAAGGCAATCCGCTTTCGAAAGAGGAAGCAAGGCCATCCAGTTCTGTGTTACCAAGTTCCTATCAATTTTAGACCAGTACCAGCAGTTTGGCTGGGTAAACTTTCTATTAGAGAGGTTGATCTCTATTAAATCATTATCAGAAACCCATTGGTTGAAAAAGGTGCCTTTCTCTTGTCCACCCTGAGTTGTTCTTCCAAACCTGGGGTCACCTCACCATATTGGACGTTCCTAGAATGATGGTTGGCATCGATTCATTCACCAATAAACTGCTGAATTTGTGAATGAAAGCCTCTCTCTCATGATCGGAAGATGGCCTATTGATGCTAATATGCTGCTTAATCTCATGGCAATCTTTACCAAAAAAATGTGCTGTGCTGCTGTTGATTGCTGATCAGGAAGGAACTAGCTTGAAAGAAGTACATGAAGGTATGACTGAAGCAGGTGGATATGTTCCTGTCAAGGTTCCAAATGTGGTCGAAACCCTCTTACAAACTGATCTGTCCTCTTTCCTGTTTACCAGACAAACTGCAATGTTATCATCATGCAGTCCACGCTTCTTTCTAAACACTTCAGTAACAATTTTTTGGGACATGTCCTGACTCGTGATGAGGCTAATTTCAAAATTCTAGTGCGACTGTCAATGGAAACAGCCTGTCCATCTGTAACGCTATAAAAAGAAGATTCCATTCTGAGCATGAAAACTTGTTCCCACCTTTAAGAGGTGCTTCTAAAATTCGACCTTTTGAGAATTCCATGTCACTTTCTTTTGTGACTGCATATTTAACTTGTGTTTCTGTAGTATTTGTTGTTGAGCAGGAAGTAGTTCTCCTCTTCATCATTATTTTCTTTAAGTTTTGTTTTGGAAAATGTTATTATGATGATTGTCAGGCCCCCATCTTGTGAACTATAATTCTCAAAAGCTTCACATCAGTACTCTGAACCATCTGGATACTGGGAACTTGTCTTTTAGATAAAGTTCCCTTGACTGTTCTTCTTCTCACCAGGATAGAGTTTCTTCCTTATGACTTTCTAGTCTGTATACCTTTTTGAAGCTATCCTGCAGAACGCATCCACTCCTAAAGGTGATATGATCTTTTTATTTGTTCAGATTAGTTTTCAAGTTCTGTCGAAATGTTTTCCCTCAATAATATCAACCCATAATCCTCCTCTCTCTTTCATTTCCTCTGTCCTTCATCACTCTTGCTCTCTCACCTTCTCATCCACGATCATGGTGATGACCCACTTCTTCACGTGCTGAGCCCAACAATTTCTGCCATCCCTGGTCCTCTGCTGCCTTACTGTAGCCTGCACTTGCTGCTTTTGCATCAGTGATGCCTTCCACCCTTGTGGAACCTGCTCCTATCCTTCTGCCACCTGCACTTGCTACCCACAGGGCCACAGCTGACACCACCACCGAGCTGGAGACTGCCCCCTTCAGACCTGCTGTCTGTGTTCTGTTCACCATTCCTGTTCTGATGATCTCCAATACCATGTTGAAGTGTTAGACACCTGCTGCCTATGCTTGGGTCTCCAGTGTCCATGCCATCTGCGCTTGATGCGTCTCCCTGACAGTGTCAGCTGCCCAACTGGAGCCTGTCTACGTTACCACCCCTGCACCACTGGTGTGAATGGAGGGGGGAGGAGGGGATAGAAAAATGGAGAGAGAGATGGTTGGGAGGAGCGTAGAGATGATGGCAATTTGGTTCTTTAAAGAATCTAATTCCATTCATCATACATAAGTTTGATTCTCAGGGGCATATGCTATATTTCAGAAGTTTCAAGCGCCTGTAATCTAATAGGTATCTTGCTTGGATGTTTGTAGAAATAGCAGCTGTCAAGGTGACAAGATGCCTATGATGTTCATAGGTTCCATTTTTGCTTAGACAACAAGATGGCCACTTAAATGTTGTCTAAACGGTAGAATTATATGTTAATACCGCATATATACATAATATATATACACAAATATACACACATACATATAATGAGTGTGTGCGTGAGAGTAGACTTTGTCTGTACTTTTAATTAAAATTGTTAGACATGTATAGTACTATAAGTGATGATAAAATATTTTAATATAATTTCGCTATCATTAAATAGGCATCTGTGATTTGTGGATTTACTTGCATGGCCAAGTTGTCGAGGTCAAGGGGTAGCATCCCTTGTGGGTGTGGGGGACAAACAACCCAAAATAAAATTTTTAATTACTCATTAGTCATGTGGAAGGGGCACTTTTTTTTTCTTTTTCTGAAGGTGGTCTGCACCACAATTTATTTATTAATAAAATAAGATTATGAAGAATATGAATGAAGCCTGCAAAACAAAAAAAGGAAAAGAAAAAGAGGATGGAATCCATCTGGATTCTACCTTTCGTAGAATGCTACCAAACTTCTACATTGTCAGTTTTTTCTACTTAATAAACAGCCTACTGAAAACTGTATGGTCTGGGTAGTTGCCTGAATGGGTAAAATGCCAATCCCGCATGCAAGAAGTCATACCGTAAACGATATCAGTGGGGAGAAGAGTAGTCTTTAACTATCATTTTGTTCCTAGCTTTCTAAATTGCCTTGAGTAATGCTGGTACAGAGGGGTCCTGCAGTTTACAATTTTTCTTATGTGGGGTCTTGTTTTTTTACTTCTGGTGAAGACCAATTACATCATGCGGAGGGTCCCCAGCTTTTGTACATGGTGCACCAAAGACTAGGAATGTTGCCACAATAATTGAACAAATGGTTAACATTTTACCTATGAATGCCTCAGAAAACAACATGAAATGGAATCCAGTTGAATGAATGAGTCCTTAGTTGTGGACGGAGGCAGTTACACATTTTACCCAGGAATATATAGTTCTTACAGGGAAAGATGGTTGCCTGGACTAACTTTTGGGTGCCGTTGAGCCCTCAGATATGTGTCTGGGTGCCTAGGGTTTGCAAAAGCACCTTGGCGCGGCCTAGGTGGGTATCTTGACAACCATGTTAGAGAGATTTCAGAGGTGTAAAGAGCTAATCTCCAACTTGGGACTTGATTGTAAATATAGAGGATGAACTTCAATAATTTGGCTTGCTAGTATCATATATGAGAAAGAATAGCATATCGTCAGAAACTTTTGTGACTAAAACTGTCAAATGGGCCTACATTGATCCCACCCAATGATTCCAAAATCGGAATCGGAATCAGCCGATTCCTGGGAAGGAAATCGATTCAGCAATCGGCCTAGATCGTTCTTTTTTTAAATTTTTTTCATCAAAAAATTATAAAAATTCAAAAAAAGGAAATGGTTTAGAAAAAAAAATTTAAAAATAAGATTAGCATGCATCCACATGGAATAATTGCTAATGAACATGAAGAGATGTTAAGTACATGTTGAGATGCAAAAACTATAATAAATTTTAACTGTATAACATGAAAACATAAAAATAAAAATATACATGTTATCAATCTAAGGCCAATATTCATAATATGGATATCGGCCTTCCTCCTGATACTGTTGTCAATGCTCCTCAGTTGTGCTCAGTCTTTTATTAAGTGTGGGAGCATATCCATATGAAAATAATGACGATGCGATGTTATCAAAGTCGTAGACATCAGACTGTGGGACGTATGTAGGCTCAGGTGGAGGGATCCACGGCTGTTGAGGATCGTAAAACGCTAGAAATTGTGACTTCATATAATGTTGTTGTGATGTCTGCTCATCTAGCATAAAATACGGCTTTGGCTGCCGTGAATCAGGTGCTAGGTTGTTGATGGCTGCGTTGTTGGTATGCATTCCTTGTCATCATCAACTGAGGAGTGAGAAGGAGCCCGTGTGCTGTCATCTGGGCTCATAGGACGTTGTCTGATCTCCAGCTTCCTTCTCTTCACATCTTTAGTCATCTCTGATGTCCCATCACATCCCAAAGATTTTTTTAACTTTGAAAATTCACCCATTTTTCGTGTTGTCACTTTTGTTTTCGTTTTACCTGGACTACGAATGGGCTGGGTAGTGGCAGCTGGGGTTGAAGTTGGGGCTAAAGTTAGAGGTGGCTGCTGTATAGCTACTGGGGCAGAAGAAGGGCCTACCTGAGCCTGAGAAGTAGGTGGAGCTGAAGCATCCTCCTCGGCCTCAATACCATCTAACTCTCCTTTAGCCCATTCACGGTCATCGGGATCAAACTAAGCTGGATGATCTCTAGTTGCCCACTCCTCTATCCAGGAGGCAAGTGCATGCTTATCTTAGAATATTTGATCCATGTCCACCTCCTCAAGTGGTGGTGTGGCAGAGGTATACCTTTGTTCGTATGGATTACCTACAAACCGTGCAAATCGCTCCTCAGAGATCTTCTGTTGGTCCTTAATATTCTTGATGCACAACCTCATATTGTAATGACAGAAGACCAGTTTCTCCAGCCGGTCTGAGGTCAACCTGTTCTTGCTCTTTGTATGTATCAAGTTGAATATACTCTAGTTTCTCTTATAATGAGAGTAACTAGTGCTCTGGCTGAGTATCATGATACCAATGTCAGCAAATGGATTCCATCTACTCTTAGTGTTCACCTGACTCACCACTCAGCTACAAAAGAAAGAAAGAAAGAAAAGACAAACAATCAGCCCATCATCTTCAATAACTTATACTCAACTCAACTCAACTCAACTCAACTCAACTCAACTAAGGCCTTTATCCCAAATTACTTGGGGTCAGCCATATGGATTCTCTTTCTCCACTTATGTCGATTTTGTGTTATTTCTTCAGAGATATTTTATACTCCAAATTATTGACTAAACTCCAAATTACTTCTATCTCAGCTTCTATCCTGTCCTGCTAAGATCGGTAGAGACGCTGAATAATAGATAATGTACCCCACATCGCCTCGTTGTCGTTCACCACCTGTCCTCCATATTGGATGCGTGGGTTCAAAAAATATCCTACAAAAATGTATCAATTAACATTATGAATAAAGCAATTATCGACTAAACTTAAAGTAGGTAAGCACATATTTTTATCACCCACTAACCTGCAGTATGGATATCGTAGTGCAAAGTCTGGTCCCATCGGTCATCTATGATCTTCCATCATTTTTTGTAACCTCTGAGATTCTTCTCTTTTATTTTGAGTTTTGCCCAGTCCATTGCATCATACAGAGTCCCCATCTGGTTCCTGTCATCAGAGTCTGCTAGCCTTAGCACAACAACCAGTGGCTCTATGATTGCCAGGTAGTAGGTAATCATCTCCCAAAATCTCTTGTCAGTTATATGCCTCTATCTGACAAGAATATCCAACTGGTCTTCCTTATTATGTAGGTGATTCACCATATAATTATAGTACTCCTCGGACTGTGTGAACCTAACCAGTGTATGTCTGTGCCGGTGTAAACTCTCCAGTGCAATGAGGTTCATGGCAAAACGTGTAGGACCGGACCTGACAAGATCGTGCCCTCCTGTGTGTGATCTCATAATATGTAGCAGACGGGGATGCGAATAAATAAATGAAGTGATCTTCTGCGTCTGCCTGACAAGGGTAGAGACACTTTTCTTCTTGCCTATATCCTCAAATATGAGATCAATAGAATGTGCTGCACATGGCACCCATAATAGATGCTGCCTCTTCTCTATCAACTTCTTCCCAATCGCCTTATATGAGGGTTCGTTGTTAGTGGCAATCTGAACCACATTCTCCTCCCCAATCTTTTCCACCACAGCATCCATCAAAGAAAAACTGTAGTGACATTTTTAATCTTTCCAGAAGCATCCACCGACTTAAAAAATGTGGTTGTAACAATACATCAAGAAGTTTATCATACTCCTCTTGGTGATACTTGTCCACCTGTCACACATAATCGTGCGACCTCTCTTCTTCCACACCAATCTGAAGTCATCCATCCACTCCCTCAACTCCTGCACCTCCTCCTCTAGCACCACCATATATATGGCTGCTGTTCGGGACTTGCAGACCCGGTCTAACCTCACCCGCGACATCTATCGCAGTCTGGAAGTAAGGGTTGGTAGCTACATGTGTTGAGATGCCTACATTAAGTTAAAAAAAAATTGGATCGACAAAAAATAAGGTTAACTAAATAAAACACACATAAAAGCCATTTTAAGTGTGATATCTGCATGTAAAAATCATTTCATAATGTGGCGAACAGCTCTCTTGGCAGCCGTTCTTGTTGCTTTCATCCCTTTCATGGCTTATTTAATCCCCATCTGTCTAGCACTTTGTTTCCTAAACAGATACTCATCACTCGGTGTAAACTAAGTACTGACAGAATGATGGTGTAGCTCCTATCTTCATCCCTCACTCTCCCGGTCCCAGGTAGGGCAAGCTGATGTTGATTAGCCAAGAACTAGGTCAGCTCTGAACCCTGACCGCCTTGCTCCCCTCCTATCTTCTTGCGTAGTAGATGCACGCTTGCTGGTGTGTCTAGCATGTCTAAGCTCGAAGTTCGTGGAGTCGTCCTCACTCTCTGGCTCCGACTCGACTGGTGCGTTCTCCTTGCATTTCCCTTTGTATGTAGGCAAATCTCAGTCCCTCCTCCTCTCAAGTAGCTCATCATGCAACTCCTCCCTCTGCTCAATTCTAATAAACCATTGAGAGATTCTACCTGTCATGTAGCATCTCATCTCCTCACTCTTCTCCCTCGGCACCTTATCACATTTTTTAACATTCCCACCTGTTCCGGTAATATGCTGTTTTAGCTGGAACACACGTTCATCTCCTTCCCACACTACTTGCATTGCACTCTTTTTCTAGCTGTGTCTACCAGATGACAGTGTTCCCAACTCACGTCAGAAGGACATGCTGGTGTTACATCACCCTGATCGGCCATTGCTTATACTAGCAAAAATTGCAAACAATTTATAGAAAATTATTAGACATCCTATAAATTGCTTTAGGGGCTGTTCGGGAAGCAGATAACCCGTTGAACATACTATTCGATATGTTTAGAATGTTACGTCTTTGTCGAAAAGGGTCGTAAATCGGCATACAGGGTTTCTGGAATTTTTTCCGTACAAAGAATATCCAATCGATGTTCTTACAACTTGAACGGAGTTGTTCGGTCGGAAATCGGCGAGTTTAACCGTACTTGGAGTCATCAGAAACGCATCAAAATCGGCGTACGGGTTTACGGAAATTTTCCCGTACAAAAGAACATTCAATCGATGTTCTTACAAGTTGAATGGAGTTGTTCGGTCAGAAATCAACGAGTTTAACCATGTTCAGAGTCGTCGGAAACGTGTAAGAAAGGGTGTACGGGTTTTCGGCGAAGAAATCTTACCGACATTCAGCTTAAGATCGAAAAAGAGGTTGAATTGAGGTGGATTGGAGCTTGAATTGGCGGAATCCCTTGAAGGGATCGTTGGAATTTAAGAATCGTTGAAGGATAGCCGTTGGAACCGCCGGAATCGGTGCTGGAATCGCCGTAATCACTCTGGAAGCACTTCAGAATGCTGGGATCGAGTGATCTTACGCCGGATCGATCGATTCCGAGGGTGGAATCGCATTGGGATCGACAGGGGCAGATGGGAGCTCGCCGTAGATTGGTTCTTGCATGGGAATCGACCTGCAGGCCTGTTTAGAATCAGACCGGGAATCGAACCGGACTGGACCAGTCCGGCTTCCGGCAGAATCGGTCGGATCGACCGATCCAGCCGATTTAGGACGATTCTCAGGGAATTTCTCCCGGAATCGGTCCTTTCGCAGGGACCGATCCGATTCCAAAATTGTCTGATTCCGATCCGATCCCACCGATTATGCAATCAATGATCCCACCAGATTTTAGTTCATTTACACATCCATGTATGAACATTTGCTGTAAGGACAATTATCAGAGGTTCCACTCAGTCGCTGTGCCTTCACAGCTCCTGAAGTAACCATGATTTTCCCAATTACAACTGGGTGCTGAACCATGGAAACACTTTTCACAACACTCACAAAATCCTGATTTCCTGGAGTGGCATCTGCCTTCATAATCTGAGATAAACAATCCCATGATATTCTATCACAAGCCTTGTTGAAGTTGAGTAAAATCTCTATTCATTTATTATTCCTTTTTGTTACTAAGAGCATTGCTGCCACTTCCATGGCCAGATGCAGTGAACAAGGAGGAGATTTATCACTAGTTGCACCGTACACTAATGAACTTTTTTTATTTGAAAAATGCAAGATAAGACTTTATGTTTCTTTTGGAATGAGGTGCTCGTTGCATAATCTTATTTGCTTTGTTCATATCGATGAGGTTTCCTTTGTCAGGAATCTGGGGTACATATTTCTTCTGTTTTATCACTACTGATAGTCGATGTCATATTGTAGTTGATGTTGTCATATTGTATTCAATTTCAGTTAATGTCTATGTTCCAAAGGATAGGGTGACAAACCTCCATCAAGGATATGGATTTGCAGAGTTCAGGAGTGAAGAAGATGCTGATTACGTGAGTAAACTTGGTTATTCTATGTAAAACATTTTCTTTTGTAATTTTTGTTGAACCAAAAGAAAAGTTCTTGTGTTGTGGCTGATAAGATCTTGAATTTTGCAGGCAATAAAGATTCTAAATATGATTAAACTATATGGAAAACCAATACGAGTTAATAAGGTATGTAATGCGTTTCTTATGATTAATGATAGTCATTTGGGATGTTCAATGATCAGCATATGATGTTGCACAATAATAGTTATTCTCTACCATTTTCTTTCCTAAAACTTTTTCATGCCATGTGGATAGAGCTTTGAGGTAGGATCACGGGATTGGAATCGGGATTAGTAGGTACTGATCCGATCTGAATCGGATTGGATCGGACTAATCTAACCGATCCACTGGAACAAAATCGATCCAGAATCGATAAGTAAAAAAATTGATTCCGATTCCGATCCGATCTAAACCGATCTTGTCCGATCCCGGCCAATCCGACTAGAATAGCAAAAAAAAAAAAACAATCCGATTCGGATTCCGATTCGGATTTCAATCAGATCTTGTTTCGATCCTGATTGATCCGATTCTGATTCCGATCTGATCTCGACCGATCCTGCCGATCCCAGCCAAATCTGCCGGAATTTTTTTCGGATCGGTCCTTTAGTCGAGAATGGATGGGCATTGGCCGATCCGATCTTGGAATCGGCTGATCCCAATTTGGATCGGCCAATTCAACAATCTATGCTTTGAAGTGAAGACAAAGTTGTGTAACTAGATTGTTTCTCTTTTATTGCCTGCTTTCTTTGTTCATCTAGAATTCTTCTGTGGATGTTGCCTTGCGACATCAGTCCTTGCCTTTAGACCAAACCTTTTAGAACTAATTGCCAAACGAGCTAAACGTCAAACCCAACTGTACTGCTATATTCAAATTGATTGAGTCGAACTAAACTGATCGTGTCGAGTTGGAGAATTGAATTACAAAGCTACATAATAGGTTCGATTGATTTGATATGGGACTTGAACCGGTTTGGAATCCAATGAACCGCCCTAAACTGGGCTTGAGGGGAATGAACTGGCTGAACCAGTGTAAACCGGTCTTGAACCCGTTGAACCTGCCTTAGACTGGCTGAACCGGCGAACCCGGTTGGACTATCTAGTTGGGCCAGCCGTCCGGCCCCACTTGAAATTGCGGGCTAAGGAAGCTTCTCGATGGTAGATAGGGTCGTGGTGGCTCGAAAGCAAGAAACTTTGTATGTATTGGGGTGCACATCAGGTACTAGACCTAACTTCTAGACAGAATCGGTGGAAATTGCATTTATGCAACTACCACTGTCAATGATGAGCTTGCACACTTTTCCCTTAGTCTTAAAGAAGGTCTGAAAAATTGAAGTCCTTCTCCAATCATCACTAGGTATATATGTTGAGTGAATGTGCATCTAACCACTCCCAACCTAGCTTCTACTTCTGGCTCTTTCTGGGGTATGCCTACCTTTTTATCGTCAAACTCATTTAATAGACAAGGGTTGGCCTCATAGACCACTGATTCAATGTTTGTGTTTTGATTCTCAATGTTGTCCTCATCAATGCAAAGAGTTCTGTTTTAAGGACATTGAGATTTATAGTGTCCAGTTTTGCCACATCCAAAACATTGGACCTTACTTTGGCTGCTCTTAGCCACAGCTAGTTGTTTACCCCTATTATCCCTCATAGTTGGAGCATTGTTGACTGAAGGTTTGTTGGAAGGTAAGGGTAAAAATGGCTCCTTATGTGTGTTCTGGAAATTTCTCCTATTCTGAGGAAAAGGAGGTTTAGAAACCTCATGATTTCTGATTTGAGGTTGAGAAAACCTCCGGTTCAAGTTTCCTCGGTTGTCATTTGAAGCATTTTGATGATACTTCGGTTTGAGATGTTCAAGGAGGTTTTCAAATTGTTCAAACTGAGACACAACCTCATAGGCATGGTCAAGGGTGGAGACTGACTGCCTATACAATTCTCTCTTGTACTCTTGTCTGAGCCCTTTCCTAAACCTAGACAAGGTCATCAGCTCATCTTCTTGAACCCCACATCGAAGAAGATAGTCATCAAACTCAGCTATGTAGGTTGTGACAGTCCTATTCCCTTGGCTGAGGTTCTGTCATTTGTCTACCGACATTTGCCTATAGGAGGAAGGTTGGTACTTCTCCCTAAGCTTGGCCTTTATCTCCTCCCAATTCTGAATTGGTTCTTGATGTCGTTGTCAAAGCAAGTTGTCTACATTATTCTAATGTATTTTGGCCTGTCCAAGAAGTTTCATCTTGGCAAATCTTACTGTCCTGGCCTCAGACAGCTCGAACCATTCAAAATAATGGTAAATCCCTGATTCCCAATCAATGTAGTCCTTAGGATCTGGAGATCCTTCAAAACTAGGAGCATCCACCTTGATGTTCCTAAAACATCTTTCCTCAGCCTCTTGGAACTCCCTACCCTGTCTTTGCATTACCCCTTGATAACAAAATTCTGGTTGAGGGTGAGGAGGATAAGCTGGTTGGTATTAGTAGACTGGTTGTTGAGGGAAAACAGGTGGTTGGTTTTGAGGATAGACTGGTCTAGGATGAAATTCATGTTGATTTTGTTGCCTATGATGGACATTCCTAGGTCCCTGATTCATCCTAACAGGTTCTGGTTGGAATTGGGGCGGTGGATTCCTTGGCTCTTCTAAATCAGGAGGAGCTTGTGTACCCTCCACAACTGTCACCCTATCTGCCACATCATTGACAGATAGCTCTAATTGAGTGAACCTATCATTTAGATCCCTGATCAGACCCTCAAAGGACCCAAATCTATCCATCAGCTGAGAAATTTGCAACTCAATTGAAGATGGTTCACTAGATGACCCAGACATGTTGGATTCTGGAGGCTGGATCGCCAGTGTGACTCGGCAGTGGGTTCTGACCGCCAGGGTCCATTTTTGTGTCCGGGGAATCCTCGTTTCAGCGGCGAGGGTTTCGACGGACGCTGCCTTCTTGACGACTTCTTGGCAATGGGGATCGACAGCTGGTATGGGCAGCTGTCAGTTCAGGAATCTCACTAAGCCAGGCTTGGGGCTTGCAAGTGGCTAGAGTACATTCTAGCCAATTTTTCTGCTCGCCTGGAGCGTGTTGGCCTACTGTCTGCTGTTGAGGCTGCTTTGTATGGTTATCCGCGCCGGGAAGGCTACATTCAGGCACTGGCGGAGAGGTTCAATCGCCGGTGGAATACTTTTGTAACAGCTCAGGGTGAACTGTCTCTTGACTTATGGAGCTTTCATATGATCTCGGGCTTGCCGATTCACGGGGCTCCATATGAAGAGGTGGTTCTGGATGACCTGCACCGGTGTCAGACAGATGGAGCAGGGAACTATACCTTGTCATACTGCCACCGTTATTTGGTGAAGGTGTGGCGCGACTTGGCACAGGCGGGTGGCGTAGGAGCACTAGGAGAGACACAGAGAGTTTCCGCAGACTCGTGGCTGCGCTAGTTTTACGGTGGCCCTTTCTGTTACAGGCGCACGTTCGCCCGTCCGGACAAAGGCCGGTCGGGTCTTTTTCAGCTTCCCAAACCATCTTCTGTGCCCTGTTTTGAGGGATTGGAGGCTCCGCGCGAGGCGGAGGACCCCTGGGATCTGGGGGAGGTGACTCACCTGGCAGCATATTTAGCGTACTGGCTGGCTACCTTCGCGCTCCTGTTTGAGGATGGTGACAACATCAGGGTCAATGTCATTTATCCAGCTTGCAGGTTGGCGTGCGGGAAGAAGTTGGCAGTTGCTCCGGCAGCTTTGGCAGTTATCTACTATTCCTTTGGCACACTGGTGACCCATCCTTCTCCTCGAGCTAGCACGGCAGTTATGGCCACTCATTATGTCTGTGCCTGGGCAACCTCCTTTTTTGATGGGATTCCTACTCCTTCAGATGGTTCTTCTTCAGCACAGGCTTTGATGCTCCGGCTGACCGAGAAACCTGGCTCACGTTTTCAAAAGGATTTATCTAAAGGGAGGCATGTTCTGCATCTACTGCCTAAGGATGGGGAGTCAGCCCTTCCTTTCGATCATTGCTCCAGGGGCTACCGCCCGCATACCGCAGTTGAGCGGGGGAAGAAACTTCAATGGATTGACTCTTTGACTGGCGGCTACTCAGAGACAGTTGACTGGGAGTGGTGCTTGAGCACGCGACCCAGCGTTCTTGTTTTCCGACAGGGCCGGCAGGCTATCTTGGAGCCCTACTTCCCACACCGTTTCGGGAGGTGCTTTGGCTACGACCAGAGTGTGCCTCCCAATGCGGACTTTGATGTTCCCAGCAGGGTTTACACAGGACGGGACTGCCATCTTGTTGCCGCGGAATGGTGGAACTTCTTTTATCGCAGCCACCAGGGCAGTGTTATGATTATCCCTTCCTTGGGGACCGTGGGTGAGTTTGACACCACTTACGAAAACTGGTGGGTTCACCACAGCAGTGATTACCGGAGGCCACCAATGGCCTTAGCTGACGCAGAATTCAAACGGTTATCTTTGAAAGGTCGTGCTCCTCCTGATGTTAGTTTTGCATATCTGGACATGCATTACAAAGATTTGAGGGATCGGGTCATTGAGCGTCAGCAGCGATGGGCCCAAAAGGGCCTGCCTACAGCTCCTCTTCCTAGGCCGTATAACGGGGCTGTTGATTTGTTGTCGGAGCCACTGCGTGCATCATACCGAGCTAGACAGCCGGCTCCTCCTTGCACCTCTGACTGGTACAAGGCCATGGTGCTCGACTGCATGGGCCGACCATCTGTTCCTTCTGGGGAACTGTTGGAGCTTCATGACCGTTCCTCTGCTTGGCGTCGCTTTCTCTGTTGTTTGGTACAGTCGTGGGGACCGCTGGAATGTGCTTTGTTGGTGGAGCAATCTCATTGCTTTGGTGACATCCGGTCAACCATGATGCAGGCTGCCCGCAAAGTAGGGCGGGATGCCGGGTTACTGGTCATCGCGGGGCCAGATAGCTCCCTTCCAGGTACTATCAGCGGGAATGGTGCTGCCTTGAGCGTATTCCTTTTCTTTGCATTCTGGCATTGGTTAAATGTTTGCTTCTTTTTCTTTGCTCGCGGTTCTTCTTCTGCAGGAACCCGGACCCCTGTCGAGCCTAGGCACAATGTTGGGCGTTCGGAGCTCTTTTCTGACGCCCTACGGTCCCGGAAAAGGATTAGGGTGGAGGAACTTTCTCCAACCCCCGCTTCTGGTTGGCTTCTTTGCACCCACACTATTTCTCTTTCTTTATTCTTTTGCATTTTTTGTTGTCCTGACTTGCTACCATTGGTAATCCTTCAGATCTACCGGTCTCTGTTCAGGAGGAGACGACGATGGTTCCTCCTATGGCTGATGGAGACACCTATTTCTCCTGTGGAGTCTGGCGGTCCGGGGGGAAATGAAGCGTTGCGGCCTGACGTGACGGCTTCTGATGACAAGATTGCTCCTCCGACCGAGGTGGGGGAGTCAATCAGGATTCAGGCTCCTTTACCGGAGGCTTCCCCGATACGGTCACCCTCCCCAATGCGGGTTGATGTTGAAGCTGTTGTCTCTTCAGATCCCGGTGAGCTCTCCCGTGCCGCTTTCATAACTGCCTTTGTCTTTATGTTTTGACATTCTTCACTACTGCGCAGACAGCTCTCCACTAGCGGCGGCTGCCCCGGCGGCTCCCTCCGGACAGCTGATCATCCAGGCGTTGCTAGCAGCGCCTCCTCGTCCTGTTGCTGTTGTGACCAACACGCCTCGCCTGGCAGAGGCACCACCAGTTGTTGTGCCGGAGTTGACAATCATGGTTGTCGAGCCCGACATCGCGGTAATTCTTTTGCGAAGTCCTTTCCTGCTTTTAAGTAGCCTTCAATTATACTTACCCTGAAGTTGCAATGTTGTTCTTTTCAGGTTCTTCCGGCCGGAGAGCACGAGGATGCTGCTACTTTGACCTCGTCAGCCGTCTCTTCCCCTCTACCCGAGATGACGGGTCCGGAGGGCAGCGTTCCTCTTCCAGAGCTGGGGCTGGTTTGGCCTGCTCAATTGAAGGGAGGCCGGCGGATTTCCGCAGTCTTTGAGGAGAGCTTCCTTACCTCATTGGGAGCCCTGCCGGGCTTGTTTGCCGACCCGGAGGGTCTTCGAGAGGAGCTACGGTCGGCCACCTTCCACTTTCATCAGATGGGTGGCTCCATGGTTCGGTGGATCCCTGCAGTAGAGGGCCTTTGGGGTGAGTTTTGCACCCAGTGGCGCGAGGAGCAGCGACGTGTCCGGTGGACGACGACGTTCCTCCCGCAGTTTGAGGCAGCTTTTGCTCGGCTGCAGCTTGTCGACGAGGCCTATGCGCTGTCCGGCATAACCCTGCAGCAGCTCCAGGGCGACCTTTCTTCGGTTGAGGCCCAAATTGGGCGCCTGCAGGCGGAGCTAGCTGAGGTGACGTCGGCTCATGAGCTCCTGGTGGGGCGGCTGGATTCCGTGTTGCAGGAGCAGACTTCTTTGGTCCTCGAGGGGCAGGCACTTCGAGCGCGGTTGGCGGAGCTGGATCGGGAGCGTCCGGTTGATCCTCTCGGTGGCCCGCCATAGTCCTTTTGCTGCTCCTTTCTTTTGTCAGACTTCCAGGGCCTGTCCTGAAAAAGTCTCCATCTTATGTTATGATTTGCTGTTTGAAATAAAAATAATGAATTCTCTGTTATGTTTTGGTCTCCGGAATACTGTTTTGCGAGAAGCAAGCGTGGAAACACTCGGGCATTGGGCCATTTCTTTCTTGAATCCGGAAATGAGGGTAAACAAATACATTCGATCGATCGGAAAACAGGGGCTCAAAGGGCCGTATCGTTCAACCGATCCAACGACATGAAGAAAGAAACTGGTCTTCCTTGTCACCTCAGTTATGGCATTTCCCAGCCTACTTCTGCCGTTCAGGCAAGGGAGCTTTATGGAAGCCGGTTCATCATAGGCGACTCGGACCCCCTCCCGGAGAGAACCCGTTCATCGATTCTTGGTTGTTTTTTTTGTTTTGTTTTTTTTACTAGCCCGACCACCTGTCTCCAGGTTCTTTCGGTCGGACCAGCCCCCTTAAAATTTTGCCTACACGCCCCCGAAGGGGTTTTCGCGTAGCGGGGTAGCCTGATTTTGCCTGGAATGCTTCCCATTCTTTTTTTGTTTCACATCCCAGCTAGGTCTCTTTTTTTTTGAAGGAATAGGGTAAAGAATGGGGTAAGGGCATGCGGAGTCAAAGCGCAGCCGCAGGCATTATTTTTGAAGTCCAACGATAGAAGGCGGACTTCTCCCAGACCTTGAGAAATGGCCTGGTACGGGGAATCTTTAAAGAAAAAAAGGGGGGTGACCAATCCAAGCGCATGGTGCGACTTGGCATGAGGGTCATTTTGGTTTGAACCAGTCCGAGTGTAGAAGGCAGATTGGCACGAGGGTTCGAAAGGAGATGACCAATCCAAGCGCGGAAGACGACTTGGCGTGAGGGTCATTTGGTTTGAACCAGTCCGAGTTGCGGGAGGCAAATCGGCACGAGGGTTCCAATGGAGATGACCAATCCAAGCGCGGAAGGCGACTTGGCATGAGGGTCATTTGGTTTGAACTAGTATGAGTGCGGAAGGCAGATCGGTACGAGGGTTCGAAAGGAGATGACCAATCCAAGCGCGGAAGGCGACTTGGCGTGAGGGTCGTTCGGTTTGAACGAGTCTGAGTGCAGAAGGCAGATCGGCACGAGGGTTCCAATGGAGATGACCAATCCGAGCGCGGAAGGCGACTTGGCCTGAGGGTCATCTGGTTTGAACCAGTCCGAGCTGCAGGAGGCAAATCGGCACGAGGGTTCCAATGGAGATGACCAATCCAAGCGCGGAGGGCGGCTTGGCATGAGGGTCATTTGGTTTGAACCAGTCTGAGTGCGGAAGGCAGATCGGCACGAGGGTTCGAAAGGAGATGACCAATCCAAGCGCGGAAGGTGACTTGGCGTGAGGGTCGTTTGGTTTGAACCAGTCCGAGTGCAGAAGGCAGATCGGCACGAGAGTTCCAATGGAGATGACCAATCCGAGCGCGGAAGGCGACTTGGCCTGAGGGTCATCTGGTTTGAACCAGTCCGAGCTGCAGGAGGCAAATCGGCTCTAGGGTTCCAATGGAGATGACCAATCCAAGCGCGGAGGGCGGCTTGACATGAGGGTCATTTGGTTTGAACCAGTCCGAGTGCGGAAGGCGGATCGGCACGAGGGTTCGAAAGGAAATGACCAATCCAAGCGCGGAAGGCGACTTGGCGTGAGGGTCGTCTGGTTTGAACCAGTCCGAGTGCAGAAGGCAGATCGGCACGAGGGTTCCAATGGAGATGACCAATCCAAGCGCGGAAGGCGACTTGGCGTGAGGGTCGTTTGGTTTTGTGTTTTTTTTATATCGGCCCGACTGCTCTTATAAAGAGTTTTCACCCGGGTCGACCCCCTTTGAATTTTGCCTGTACGCCTCTTTGTGGGATTTTCACACAGCTGGGGTCATCCGATTTTGCCAAAGGCGCCCTTTCGGGTTTTTCACCTCTGCCGGATTTATTTATTTATTTATTTATTTTTCAATTTTCACGGCTGCCGCCACCAATGTCGTGGAACTCATGCTCAGGAGCATAATATTTGTTGATGTGTTTGCCGTTGAGCGGCGGGAAAGGAACATCCCCTTTGCTGTCGACAACTGTGTAGGCACCACCTTCAAAAACCTGATGGATCACAAAGGGACCCAACCAATTTGGTAGGAACTTGTTTTTAGGCCGACCGGCCATGGCGTCCTTTTGTTTCACCATGACAAGATCGCCCTTCTGGAATGCTCTGTCCTTGACCAACTTGTCGTAGGCACGGGTCATCCTGGCCTGGTAGGCTTTGAGGCGTGTGTAGGCCTCGAGTCTGCTACCCTCCAGTCTTTCGAGCTCCATAAATCTTCTGTGTGCTTCGTCGGGCTCGTCGGTGGCGAGACCATGATGGACAGCTACCCTGTAAGAGGCTAACTCAATCTCTACTGGGATAACAGCCTCGCTTCCATAGACTAGAGAGAAAGGGGAACACCCTGTGGGGGTCTTGTACACTGTGCGGTACGCCCACAACGCCTCCTGCATCTTCTCGTCCCAGCTTCGCTTCTTTCCCCCAACCACTTTAACCAGGAGTTTGCACAATGTCTTGTTGAATGCCTCTGCTAGGCCATTGGCCTGGGGATTGTAGATGGTGGACGCCCTCCAATCAATGCGGAATTTAGCCGCCATTTTGTAGACCATGTGGTTCTTGAACGGGGTACCGTTGTCGGAAAGGATCCGACTAGGGACGCCGTATCTGTATATGATATTCTGTCTGACGAAGCGTGATATGACTTCGCCTGTAACTTCTCGAGCTGCAATGGCCTCGGCCCACCTGGAGAAGTAGTCTGTTGCTGCCAGGATGAATTTGCACCCCTTGGAAGATGGCTTGAAGGGTCCGACTATGTCCATACCCTATTCGGCGAAAGGCCAGGTTGGGGTAGTTGGATGGAGTTGAGTATGCGGACGCCGCGGTATAGTCTCAAAAGCTTGACACTCATGGCATGCTCGGGCAAATTTGTCACAATCGGCGAACATGGTTGGCCAAAAGTAACCTTTAAGCTTGATAGCAATCTTCATTTTGGGCCCTGGCTGGTGAGCGCCGCATAGACCGCTGTGAACCTCCCTCATGATCTGGATGGCCTCCTGTCTGGAGACACATCTGGCTAAAACTGCCCTTTCTTTCTCTGGCATCATCCGGTATAACTCCCCACCTATGATTTGGTAAGAAGGCACTCTTCTTGCCATCTGTACCCGCTGGGCACGTTCTTCTGGCACAATGCCATTTTTGAAGTCGATGATCGGCTGGCGCCAATCCGGCTCAGAGGGCCCTTGATCGTCTTCAATCATGTTTGCTTCTAGAACGGCTTCTCTGTCTTCGGGCTGCCTCCTCCCAGGTAGAAGACGCCTGTGCTTTACAACAATTTCAAGCATACCTTTCGGTGGTAGCTTGATGGCAGAGGCCAGTTTGGCCAATGCGTCGGCTTGGGAATTTTGCCCTCGCCGAACGTGTTCTATGCTGAAGAGATAGAACCCCTGTGACAAGTGGGTGGCCTTCGTATGGTATGGCACCAACTCCGGCTTGCGGACTTCGAAGACACCCAGCATCTGTCGGATGACTAGCATGGAGTCCCCGAACACTTGTATGCATTGTATGCCCATGTGGAGGGCAACCTGGAGACCAATGACAAGCGCCTCATATTCGGCCTCGTTGTTGGTGTAGATCCCCGTGAGGGAGCATGATTTATGGAGAACCCCGCCATCAGGGCTGAGAAGCACGATTCGCGCGCCTGCCTTGCTTTCGATTTTCCTCGACATTTTCCTTTCAGTCCTGGCGGCTCCGTCGAAGAAGAGCTGCCAAGGCTTGATATCTACACGCTGGACTTCTTGTACCGAGTCGTGTAGCGTCTCCTCGTCCCGAAGTTGGAAGTTGAGAGGAGAGTTGGCTGGAACGGGGTGAGCTGCAAGAAAATCAGACATACCTTGGCCTTTGATCGCCCTGCGAGGAACATACTTGATGTCGTACTCCATGAGCATCAGTGCCCACTTCCCCAGTCGCCCGGTTGGCACGGGCTGCTTCAGCAAATGCTTCAGAGGGTCAACCTTGGATATAAGGTTAACCTCGTGTGCTAGCAGATAATGCCTCAGCTTCTTGGCGGCAAAGACGAGGGCTAAACATGTCTTCTCCATCGGAGAGTATTTATGCTCGGGCCCGACCAACCTCCTACTCAGGTAGTATAAAGGCTGCTCCTTTCCTTCATCATTCTCTTGGGCAAGCATTGCCCCCAGAGAGTCTTCCATTGCCGTGACATAAAGGATCAATGGTTGGCCTTGAACTGGTGCCCCCAGAACAGGGGGGTTGAGGAGATACTGCTTCAAGCCGTCAAGGGCAGCTTGACACTCATCATCCCATCGGAATGGAGCTCCTTTCTTTGCAAGTCTAGAGAAGGGCTGACATCTTCCAGACAGATTGGCGATGAAGCGCCGAATATAAGCCAATTTCCCCTGTAGGGATCTCAGCTCTTTTATGTTTCGGGGTGGAGGCAAACTCTGGATTGCTTCAATCTTCTCCGGATCGATTTCAATCCCCCTGTAGCGGACTATAAAGCCCAGAAACTTGCCATTGGAGACGCCGAAGACGCACTTCATTGGTTTCATTTTTAAGTTGTACTGTTGAAGCTTCTCGAAGACCTTCCTCAAATGGAACAAATGGTCCTGCCGAGACTTAGTTTTGACTACCAAGTCGTCGACGTAACATTCGACCATGTCGTGAAGCATATTGTCGAAAATCTTCGTCATCGCCCTTTGGTAGGTGGCACCTGCATTCTTCAAGCCGAAAGGCATTCTCTTGTAGTTGAAGATTCCCTTGGGTGTCCGGAAGGCCGTGAAAACCTTGTCCTGGGCGGACATCAAAATCTGATTGTAGCCTGACGACCCGTCCATGAAGGACAGCGCTTCATGCCCCATAGTTATGTCAACCATGTTTTCAGGGATGGGGAAAGGGGAATCGTCCTTAGGACATGCCTGATTGAGGTCCCTATAGTCGATGCAGACTCTGACTTGCCCATTCTTTTTCTTGACGGGGACAATATTTGCTAACCAGACAGGGTAGGTGCACGGCTCAATGAAGTCCACCTCCCTAAGCTTATCCACTTCAGCATTTACCTTGATTTCCAGCTCTGCCCGCATTCGCCGCTGCGCCTGTTTCACCGGCTTGGCGTTGGGTAGGATGGCCAAATTATGGACCGCCACGTCTGGGTTCAGTCCTGGCATTTCTCTGTAAGTCCAGGCAAAGCAGTGCTTGAACTCCTGGAGAAGGGCTTGATATTGGGCCCTCTCCTCTTCGGTCAGTAGGGCACTGACGAAGGTTGGTTGCGGATCCTGCTCCGTGCCGAGGTTGATCTCGAGCAGGTCGTCGACTGTCGCTTGGCCGCCGTCTTCAATCTGCTCCGGAGCTGGTCGTAGATCGACGAACTCGGGGAGTACTATAAGCTCAGTTGCTGACTCAGAGTCGCTGTCCGGACTCGGAGTCGGGTGCTCGACCTGTTGGCAAGGTTCATCAGGGGTAGAAGTTGGAACTCCAGGCTCCTCATCTTTCTGTACATTGACCATATTCACTGCATAGTGGACCGGCGCCTCGTAGTCTGAATCGTAGGCCACACCGGGGTGCTTGCTGGTGGATCTGTGGTTTCCCTGTGGGTAACACATATCGTGGAAGGCGCGGGCCTTTTTCCATGACTGCTTCTGAGGAATACCCATCTTCCGGTACATCTGAATAATCCTGGGAGCTACGCCCGGGGAGGGTTGGATAGTGACTGAATAAGAGTCAGAATGCTCGTGCCAGTCGAGCTCATCTCGGACTCGCTTCTGGGTAGGCTTAACCCCATGCATAACATGATCGGGCTCGTTAGGGTAACGAACCCGGAATATGGAGAGCTTTTCAACTGTCTGGAGCTCTCGCTCCCCTGCTAGCCATAGCAAGCCGTGGGGCATGCCGATACTTTCCTCAATCTCCCTCGTGATGGAGTTGGCATTGTAGGTAACAGGTCTGGTTCCTTTTCTGTATGACTGTGTCCTTGGGCCTTTAGTTTTCATGGAGAGTTTGAACATCTGGGCTCTGACCTGATCAACCTCGATTTCTGCTTCAACGGGAGTCTCTTCTCCCATCTTCTCTTTACCTTTGCTGACTGGGGGCTTCATCGGCCCGGTCTGAAAGTATGGTATGGCGTCTGCCAAGTGGCACTCTGCAACTTCGAACGACGCTTGGTCGGCTTCGACTCTGCACTGCTCACCATCCCTGGAGTACTTGACACACTGGTGCAATGTTGACGGTACGACACCATTGGCATGGATCCACGGCCGTCCCAAAAGTGCTTTATATGTGGTGTCGGCATCAATAATATAGAAGGTGGTCTTGGAAACTAACCCTCCAATGTCTAGCTCCACCTCCACTCGTCCGAGTGCTTCCTCTGAATATTGATTAAACTCGGAGATAGTGACTCCTGGGGCTTTCTGTAGGTATGGCGCCAAGAAGAGTGCCCTGAATGTTTTCATCGGCATAAGGTTACATGCCGAACCGGCATCAATCATGATGCGGTTCATTCCATGTCCGTTGATGGACCCTTTCATGAACAAAGCCCGGTTGTGGAACGGGGCTGGAAAGACCATATCCTCCTCCGTGAAGGTCACGGGAAGGACCTGGGTGTCTTGAATCTCGGCGACTTGCGCCTCATAGACTTCGGGCTGCTGCATTACAGCAATCAATGCCTCCCGAAGTTCCTGACTGAGAGAGAGGGCCTCCCAGACACTGATGCGCACTGGGAGACGTCTGATCTTCGCCAGTAGCTTGTCGTCCACCTTTCGCTTGGCCTCCGGTAATGACGGAAGCGGAGTTGAATAAGGCAGGTCTGCAGTGACAAAGAGCTGCGAAGGGCTTGGGCCCTCGTCTTCGTCTTGAGGCGGCGTCGGCTGCGGTTGGCTCTGTTGTGCATCCATCTGAGCTTCAGTGCCTTCCTGGATATCTGCGCGCGCAGTGGGCGGCGCGGGGCTGGTACTGGGGAGATCTCGGATGTTGACCGGGTTACCTCTGTGTGGTTGCTGGGGTGGAGGCTGCCTGACAATGGGAGCGGGCACGGGGCCAGGCTCCTCATCTCTGAGATAAATGACTCGACCCGAGTTAGATCTCTGCCCACCTTGCTGGCGCTGGTTCTTCTTGTTTTCCTTTCTCCGGTAGACAAGCTCGGCACGCGGGCCTGGCCTCGAAGGGCGCTGTTTATTATAAGAGCTCGGGGGAGCGAAGTTCACTATATTGCAGGAGAACACTTGGAAGTGGTTCCTAAGTGCCTCCAAGTCGGGTTCATATTCATGTAATCCCCATAACTGGGAAACTTGGGCTTCTGCGGCCCTGTCACCAATGGTGACCCTCTGCTCAAGGATGTTGAGGCGGCGGGCGAGGTCGTGGTATCTGATCCACTCGGCCCAGGAAGTAAATTCCATCGGTGTCGGGAGGCCCACAGGTTGCTTTGGGGCGCATCCTTCCAACCGGCTTCTCATTTTCTGTAGCTTCTGGCGAGGGGTCGGCCTCTGAGGCCCTGATGCCCTGGCAACTCTCCCCGTCTGCTGTCGGAGTCGTGCCTCAACCTCGATGTTCATCTGGATTAGCTCCTGGGGGAGCCTCTCATAACAGGAAAAATAACCTGGTCTAGAGGGTCTGTGAGACACATCTCTAGCCCCAGTCTTCTGGACAGCTTTAATTTCTGAGGTGACATTGATAACACAGGAGGAGCCAGCCGGCTCTATTCTGACATGAGGCCGCGGCGGGTGGACCGAGTAGCGGCCTATTCTTAAGACTCCGCCCCTAACCAACTCTTCCAAGCTTCTCTTTACAACTCGGCAATTTTCAATGGTGTGGGAGTAGGTATGGTGATACCCACACCCTTCCCTAGGGAATGACATAATGTGATACTCCCTCCCTGGGCAGGGCTCAATCAGACCCTCTCTGGCGGCCTTCTCGAACAGTTGCCGAGTCATTGACTGGGGGAAGGAGTAACACGTGTAGGTGTAACTCCGCTGGCGCTTTCTCTGGGGAGACCCTGGTGGACGTCTCTCTGACACTGCGCGGGAATGGTCAGAGGGGGCTTCAGATTCAGCACCGCGCATGTGGTATCCACCATGATTACTGTGCAGATCTTGGGGTTGCTCCTCTGTTCGCCGTGATCCTGCAACTGATGACTCAGAGAATCTTGGAGGCTGCCGTGGCTGGCAAACCTCCTCAAAAGTTACCTTGCCAGTCAGGATGTCGGGGAGATTAGCCAAGGTTGCCGTGATATCGGCCTCCAGGCGGGCGCATCGGGCCCGGAATCCCTCCAGCATTGCAGCGACGTTGGAGGCTATTTGGCGTGCCGAAGGGCGCGGGGCTGGTTCTTGCCGTGGACGAGGTCCGTGGGGAGACGATCGTTGCCGAGGCAGCTGCTGGGGCGGTGCCGATCGAGGGCGCGGAGACTGTGTCTGCGTTACCTGATAACGCGGTGTCCTAGGGCGTTTGGGCCCGGAGCCTGGGTGACGACAGTGCACCTCGTTGACGGCGAAGTTCGCCTGTTGACGGGCGCCTTGATGCGGCTGGGGTGGCTGGACTAGCCGATTGCCCAGGTTGAAGACTTTGTCCTGAATCATCTTTTCCGCCTGATCATTGAATTGGTAGTAGTCCTTGATGACGTGCCCCAACAGTCGGTGGTAGGGGCAGTAGTTGGCCTCGTTACTCCTCTTAGCGTCGTCAGGGCGCCGGCTGGCAACATGCTGATGAGGTCGTTTTGCATGCAAACCTCGAACAGCTTGCGCATGTAATCGCGCGCGAAGGAGTAAGGCTTCTGGGTGCGCTCCTCCCACGTTGGTCTTGGAGGGATGTTGACAGGCTTCCGAGGAGGGGGCGCTGTGGCAGCTCTCTCATTTCCCCTGCTAACATTCTTAGAAGGTGAGGCAACATCAATGATGTTTACCTCTCTTGAAGCCGGTTGCTTGTCTTTGGACGGCCTCGGGCGGACGGTGGCAGTCGATGGATGGCTGTAGTAGAAATGTTCGATGTCGGCCACCGTGATGTTGAGGTCATCGAAGGTCTGGATTCTGGTACCTAACACCTTCTTCTGGATGTCGGGTCGGAGCCCTCTCTTGCACAGAGCCACCGCCTCCTCAGCGAGGGGTGGGTTGGCACACTTCATGCAGACATCGCGCCATCGCCGGATGTAGTCTACGGCGGTCTCGTTGCACCCCTGCGTCATTGTCGCAAGCTCGACCAAGGTGTGCGGCCGCTCGGAGAAGCTGAACCGTTCAACAAACTTCCGCTGCATGTCGGCCCAATCGGCGACGGAGTTCGGCTTGAGCTTCGAGTACCATTCGAAGGCAGTCCCGGTAAGAGTGGTGGCGAAATATTTTAGGAGGTATGACTCATTGTAAGCCAAATCCCCCATGTGGGCGAAGTACAACGCCAAATGCTCTCTCGGGGACCCACGCCCGTCGAACTTGGAGCACTTAGGAATTTTGGAAATGTCCTGCGGGAGCCGGACATACTGGTGATGCAGTGGGTAAGGGACCTGGTAGAGGCCCATGACATTGTGCCCCTCGTCATGCTGGGAGAGGCGCGTGGTGATCAGCTGATCAATCACGGCCCATTGAGCTGGGTCCAGCGGTTCCTGTAGAGGTGGCGGGGGAGGTTGATAGCGTCGTCCCTCGAAGGCCTCCTCATGGGCTGGTGGTCTTGGGACCGATGGCTGGGGCATGACCGGGAGCGGCGGCAGCAGCGGTGTGTCCACTCTGGCCAACTGAGGGGCCCTGATGGCCTCCTCTTCTTCCGATTCATAAATCGGCTGAGGGCGTAAGACCCCGGCATTAGCTATAAGAGCTCTTAGCCGTTGATTCTCTCTTTGTAGGTCTTCAAGTGTGGGCGCGAGAGGCGCGTCATCTTCTTGTTCTTGGAGAACTGGCTCATTATCAGCTTTCTGGGCCCTCTCGGCAGCTGCGGCCGATTCCTGGGCTGTGTCGGCGCGGGTCCGAGGTTTCGGTTGGACGGCGGTCCGGGATGCCTCCGACGCGTCTTCGGGCACGTTGCTTCTTGACGTGACAAGGCAGACGAAGTTCTTTTGTGTTGGAACCCCGTACCCTACGGGAGGTGGGGCCTTCAATACAGCGCCGGCCTGGTGCCGGTAGTTGTTGTTGGGGCTTCCGGGGCGATGCCCCCATTCCTTATCTTGGGCCGAATCTGCCCCCTGCTCGGAGGGCAGAGGGAGGAGTTCATCTTGGACTGATCGGGCGGACTTGAACGGTGAGGCCGGTAGGGCCACATTGTGCCCCCGGTTGACAGGGGGTGTGAGAAACCACCATCCTCAACATGTTGGGGAGCCAGTGGAGACCTCCCCATAATGGCCAGCACAGGGTGTCCCTGAGTAGGACGAGCAGTCCCAGTGTGGGAGTGCACGTCATAGATATTGGGGCGAACAACTCGCCATTCCTTCCTCGGTGGAGTCGGGAGGTGACGCGGCACCTGGTTCCCTACACGGGGGAGATGCCCCCCGTGCTTGAAGCTGGCTGGAGTCAAGTTGGCATCAGAAGGCCTTCTTCCGTCGCGGACGGCCAAAGGCCTAACGACAAGTGGTAAGTCCTCAACTCGGTCATTTCTCCTGTCCTCAAATCTCAACTCGGTCAATGCCAAAAACTTATTGTGGAGCGGCAGTGCCCCCAGTGGTGACGTCGGCGGGATGTTTCTTTTGAAGTCGGTCGGAGTCTTAACGATGTCGGCCGGTTGCTCGGAGCAGCTTTTGAGATTTCCAGCGTCGAGGGCGTGGCGGGCAGCATAGCGGCGCCGGGCTTTCATGGCAGCAGTCGGCCTAGGCGTGGGACCCACAGTGGGGGTTCCCCCACTCGGAACCAAAGGTTGTACCGACAGCGGTAGCAGTGGCAGTGGAGTCTCAGTCGGTGGAGCGGCAACGAGTTCGACCGCCTCCTGACCCGCGGCCAACACCTGGAGCAGTGGATGCATGACTTCAGGCTCCGTGATCAGCTTCTCTGGCATTGCCCCGAGCCGGTCGGGGTACAGCATAGTCTTCGAGAAGCCTCCAAAGGCGATGGCAGGCGTGACGGAGCCGATACGTCGCTGTTCAACGTAGGCTTGGGAAAAACGAACTCCGCTGTTGATTTCCATGGATCCTGTTGAAAACGAAAACAACTCGATCAAATGCAGAGAGTGCTTTGTTTTGGTTTTCTTTTGGAATTGAAGATAGTGGATGTGCACATCTCCAGGTTGCCATGACGGGAAGATGAAAGGAAAGAAGGGTCCCACCGGGCGTGCCATTTGTGTGAACCTCTTTTTTCTGCGTCTGTTCTTTAGAAAGAAAGACATCTCCGGACATTTCTAGGAAAATATGTGATATCCTAAAAATATTAGTAGTCCGGTGATAGTTTTAAAAATATTAGAACCGAGGTTCGGGTTCTTTGAAAATTTCATTTTTTTGACCCTTCTCCGTCGGATGGTGCGAGTATCCGGCGTTAACTTACATCGAGTAACGGCTCGAACGCCTTTGATTAATCGTCGCGGCAACCTGTTTTTGGAGACGTGCACATCCACAAAATAAAGTAAAGAACTCAAAAGGGCAGCGGTCTTTTGGGTCCGATCAGATGCAAACCGTTTTGTTCGGGTTTGTTTTTTATTTGTTCGTTGGTTGACTTTTAGATCGACTTGAAAGTCGGCTTTGATTTTTTGAAGTTTGAATCAATTTGTTTTGATTGATTTGGTTTTGTTGTTTATTTTGGTTTCGGTTTGACTTTTAGGTTTGTTTTGGTTTAGGTTGTATAGAACCTGTTTTTGATTTTAATTTTGATGTGCTTAAAGTGTTTTAAGCAATTTTGGTATTTGTTGCTTGATTGATTTGTTGAATTTTCAGATTCCGGAATTTTTGGTTTTGAGTTGGTTTTTTGATCCATTTTGGGTGTTTGAAGTTGTTTGATTGGTTTCTTTTGAAAAGGTTGATTTATGTCATTTATTTGAACAAGGTTCGGTGGATTTTAAATTAATTTTCAAATTGCTAAAACCAGATTTTTTTTGAAGTCGGTTAGAATCTGTTTTGAAGGATTGTTCAAATCTGAATTTTTTGGTGGCAGATTTTTTATTGAAATCTGATTTTTTGTGGTTGACAGATTTTTATTTAAATCTGAATTTTATCTGTTTTGGATTCGGTCAAAATCTGATTTTTGGCAGGTTATCTGATTTCTTTTTATGTTGACAGATTTAGTTGAAATCCGATTTTGTTTTAGCAGATTTTTTGTTTGAAATCTGATTTCGGTTTGATTTGTTTCGAAACGGGTTCAATCTTGTTGAAGATCGGTTGTTTGTTGAACTGGAATAAGTTGAATTTCAGATTTTGTTTATTTCTGATTTTTTTTGACTTTCAGATTTGATTTTCTGTTTTAATTTTCGGTTTGAATTTTCAGATTGATTTTGAAATGGTTTTAATTTAGTTTTGGCAGTTTGCATCGCCTCCGACCCATCGGGTCACTTTGAATGCCCGGTTTCATGCATCAATATGAACATCAAAGCTTCATTTCATTGAAAGATGGGGTGAAGTACATCGGTGTACAATGTAATTGATCCTTCCCCCAACATAGGTTTCTTTTCACTACTTTGGGAAAATTTTGGCATTGCGACGGCATGCCGACTATTTTTCCAACTTAGTGAAAATTTACCCATCCAAAATAGTCAGCCTTAGCTTAGCCATATTGGGGGAAGGATCGTCGGCTACGGAATTCATGCCCGCGTCTCCGCCCAAGGTGGAGTTCCCCGCTAGGGGTGAATCTCCTTAATTTAATGTAGCTTTCGCATTTCTGATTTTTTATTTGTTAATTTTCTGAAGGCCACTTCGAGCCGGTCCATTTCTTCGGCGTTCAAAGCCGGGCTTCAATTCTTGCTTGAATTTGGGAGGACAGCTTCTAGGAGGGAAAGCCGGACCCGTGAAAGGGCCGTTGAGGCTCTCTCCTCCTTTGATGTGTTGAGGGGAGAACCGGACCCGTGAAAGGGCCGTTGAGGTTCATCCCTTACTTTGCCGGTACAAGCCACAAGGGGGCCGCTGCAACCTCTTCTTCTATTTTTTGCTGCAAGGGAGCTGCTGTTGGGCTTCTTGGGAAACGGATTGGACCCGTGAAAGGGCCATTGGGTTGAGCCTCAATGGGGCTGGAGCCTGGCTGCAAGGGAGCCGAAGTGGGCCTGTTTTGAGATGTCCTGGATAGGGCTGCAAAAGGGCCGTTCTGGATAGGGCCATAGAGGGGCTGTTTTCACAGCAGGTTTCGGGTCTGTTTAATGAGCACCAGGCTCCGTTAAGTGGACCGAAAGGGGTTGCTTTGGAGGCCTGAGTTGGAACCTATGCAAGAAGAAGCCGAACAAGGCTGAAAATGGGCCTGCAAATGGCCTGTTTGGGATGTTCTGAATGGGCTGAGATCGGGTCACAAGGGGACCTGTTTCAGGACCTAGATATCGGCCTGCAACCGGGCTCGGACTGTGGACCGGACAGGGGCTGATTGCAGGTTAAATTGAACTGGATTTGGGCCAGATCTTGGGCCTGACATATGGGCTCGAACTGGGCCTGAAAAGGGGCCAACAGGTGGGTGGGCCGGACAGGTGGTGTTCATGGGCCTGGATTGGGGCATCTGCAGGTGGTTTAAACCGGGTCAAATAGAGACCGGATATGGGCTTAAACCGGGCCAGCAGGTGGGCAGTCATGGGCCTAGGCAGGGCCTGAAACCGAGTTGGGATAGGGACCTGCAGGTGGTTTGGAATGTGGGCCTGCAGATGGCAGGTTATGGGCCTGGTGATAGGCCTGGAAATGGGCCGAAATGGGGGTCTTTTGGGCCTTGATCGGGGCTGAAACCAGGCTGAAAGAGGGACCTGCAGGTGGTCCGGTCATGGGCCAGAGAATGGACCTGCAGGTGATCCGAAATGTGGGCCTGGATTGGGCTTGGCTCCAGGGGCAGTGCAGTCCAACTTAGGGAGGTTTAAATGGACCGAAATGAGGCATCTTGTGAGGATGGATAGTGGGCAGGAAAGGGCAAGTAGAACAGATAGAAAGAAGGCCCTTAGAGGGCTATAGGGGCATATCCATTATACCTTCTCACCTTGTCTTCTTCTTCTCCTCTTCTCCTCTTTTCTTCTGGCAGCGGGTGGCAGCAGCAGGTGCAGCAGCAGGGCGCAGCAGGATGGGGACTCAAACCGGCAGCCTGGCGGCCTTCTCCAGCAGCCTCTCCTAGCTGGTGCGCCCCTCTCTTTTTATAGAGAGTGAGGGGGTAGATGAAGAGCCATCAGGTGCATGCGCTGGTGACCTTTGGCCTCCCCCATGAAGGTTACTCCATTTACTCCAATTGATTGGCTGGCTGTCCCTTCATCTTCCCCCTCCTTCAACTGACTGTTGGGAGGCTGAGGTGGCAGGTGGGTGCACACAAGGCTGCTGAGGTGGCAGATGGGTGCGGCTGGGCCTTGTTTAGACTGCCACTGAAGTGGGCCTGGCCCAATTGGGCCTGGTTTCTGGGCCAGCAGGCTGAGAGGAGGCCCAAGCCCTCCTATGGGCTGCGCACAAGGCCTGAACTTGGCTGGAATGTGCCAATTATGGGCCAGGTGAATCCGGCCCCTGCTGGGGTGCCCAATTGGGCCCAATTGTGGCTGTTCTTATGGGCTGTTGGCCCAACTTTTAAGCCAGCCCAACTGTTCTCTTCCCTTGTCTTTTTTCGAAAAAAATGTACGCCAACAGTGGCATAATCAATTGGCGTCGAGGAGTCGGCTGAAGATGATGATCTGGATGAGGTTGGAGAGAGCTCCTAGGTTGGTGCATAGCATCAATGCTCCTCTCGGCCATAGGCCTTAATTTATCAGAATATTGCATTAATTTCACATCTTCTTTTACTTGCCCAATTGTTGAATAGCCTGGCCCATATCGTTTCAAGAATTTGGCCTTGACAATTTCGAAATCCCATATCTCTACTTCATTCAATGAAAAAAACCAATCTAGGGCTGCTCCCTTTAAAGATCTCCTAAAAAGAAAGGCAAGGGTCTTTCTATCATTCTGCCACCAAGATGATTTGCTCAGGAAATCATTGACATGGGTGAAGGGATCACCTGAGCCATTGTAGCGGTGGTAGGTTGGCATTTGTGATCGGGGGATGTAGATAGTATAAAGGGGAAATTCAAGGGTTTCCTGATCCTTGGCAATAGGTGGGGAGGAATTCACTGGGGGGTGTGCATGTGGCACTCGGATGGGAGGGGGGTGGGTTGGTGTGCGAGCTGAAGAATGACCCACAATGGGGTGAGTAGATGAAGTAACATGGCGGGACTGCTTGGGTGGGGTAGTAAGAGGTCGAACTATCGATTGGGGAGGTTAGGCAGCTCGGTTGACTTTGGCTGGACCATGATTGACAAGCGTCTTGCTCTTTGCTAGGGACTGCACAATTGAGAAGGATTTAGGATCAAGGTGGATAGATAGACCCTGAAGGAGTTGCTCCGTGCTGAGCAGAGCAGGCTGATGGGTGGGATCTTGAATTTCGGGTTCCCTGATGGCATTAACATGGCCCTCTAGTTGGACCATGGGTTGCTGTAGCATGTAGTGACCCGTCTTGTAGTAGTCTCGCATCCCAACGTGCCTTTCGGACCTTAGCATCATGGGCATCCTGTTGATCTTTCTTCAAAGATGGTTAAAAAAAGAAGGGCAAGTCAAGCACACAATTGAAAATTTTTTTGTTATGTTTTGTTTTGTTTGATTTTTTTATTTTAATTTGGTTGCTTGGAAAACAAGTTGAACACAAAATTTAAAAAGTTTTTTTTGTTTTGTTTTTTTAGGTGTTTTGCAAAAAGAAAATTTTTTTGGTTGTTTTCAATTGTTGTGAGCAAGCAAGTTATGCAAACAAGTCTTCAAAATGATTACTCGACAATTTTTGGGTTGAAACCTTAGATTAGATAGATTGTTAGCAATTGTTCACTCAAGTAGGTATGGTTCCTATTGTTTCAATCTTCAAGACTTAAGGTTGTCACTCAATCACCACGAGTAGATACTTGGGTTCTTCGGGTTTTGGGAAAGTGGTACAACCGGCCCAATCGTACAGAGAGGAATACTCCACGGATGGGGGCTTACGGAGGTCTTGATGAAAATCACCAAATCAACTAGGAAGAAATATCCCAGAAGAGAGGTAAGAATCCACCAAGAAGGTGTATGGAGGGTGATGGTGTGTTGGGAGAGAGAGTCCCCGCCTTGAATGCCCTACGGATTGGAGCAAGTTCGGTACCCGATGTAAAAGCTAATGAAAAAATGAAAAATGGAGGGTAGGAGGAGGAGAAGCAATCAATATGCAAACATGAATGAAAGTTATTAAATAAATCAAACAAGTGAATGCAAGCAAGACAAGCAATGATAAAGTAAAACAAATAACTAGCAACTAGCAACTAAAGGTGGTTCGCGCGGGAACTGACTTGTGATGGAGTGTCCAAGTGGGGACAAATCTGAAGTAAAGGTAAAAGGATAGTCCACGCGGGGACCAATTTGAAAATAAAGTGGCTCACGCGGGAGCTGAGTTTTGAAAAAGTAGGTGGTTCACGCGGGAACCGGTTTTTGAAGAAAAAGGAGTGGTTCACGCGGGAACCGGTTTGTTTGGTTGGAAAAAGGAAAGGAGGGCAACTTGGGGCCAATTTAAAGTGGTGCAAAAGGGCGGTCCACGTGGGGACCGATCTGAAAGTGTATTGGTTCACACGGGAACCGATTTAGAAAAGGGATTGGTTCACGCGGGAACCGGTTTTTGTGAAGAAAGGGGTGGTTCACGCGGGAACCAGGTTGAAATTAAAAACAAGCAAGTCAAGGCCACATGGGGGACAATCTTAAAGAAAGAGTAAACAACAAGTTTAAAGGTAAATTGACATGGAAGAGGTAAAGGACAAGCCGGTTCGCGCGGGAACCAAATCGGAAAACAACTAGTTGCACGGATCAATCAAGCTAGCACAGTTGAAGACATTGGTTGTCCCACCGTGGTCGTCAAAAAGCTGTCGACTCCAGAAATGGGTTCCGGATCGGCACCTCAAGAGAAGGTGAAAGATAGAATGGGTGAAAAAGGGGAGTGAATCGAAAAACACTCGAAAAGCAGTAAAAGGTCCTCATCTCGGTCCCACACTCACATTGATCCCCGAACTTTCATCTAATGGTGTCGCTCGAGCACCGGAGATGGTTCGGGTTATGTGGGAGGAGAGTGAGGAGGAGATGAACTTAAAACATGAATAAAAAGGTGGTCGCCAGGAGCCGCGGGCTCCGCTTTATGGAATATAAATAAGATTGAGTTGATTTGATCGTATGTACCTTAGCGTGGGAGATTGGGATGTGGGTTCAACCTTCTTCTTCTTCGGTCGGCCGATGAAGAAGAGTCCAACCGATGCTAGCTTGAATGATTTGTGCAACTTAAAGACAATGAAAACAAGTGAAAGAATAAATTAGACTTAAATGAAGTGTAGTAACTGAAATTAGATGATGTGAAATTAACAATTGAAATCAAACTCACCGGCTTCGGGGTTAGTCCTAACTCCATTTTTTTGGTTTTTGTATGATGTATGAAATGATGCAAAACTAATAAAAATGATGCTTAAATATGAACTAAATGATTTGAATGAAGAGTTAGTAAAGAGAATATGAATGGTTAAAGACAACACAACCCAGGCAAAGTGGCAACCGGGTTGAACAGATTCAACATAAACTGCGCAGCTCTGATGCAGAGACCGTAACGAACAACACCAATGTCAGAATAAAGTGATATTTGTTTCAAAATAAAGAGGACTCACCGAGGGTGTTTTGTTATGAAGACAAGTTTTCTTGAATCTTATGATAAGTAATCTAATTTTACCTGATAAACCGGATCTCGGACAGTGAAGTTCTGAAAACTTCCAGCACAATGTCGATGCAGGACATGCTATGGACACCATAAATATCTAAATTGAATGATTATTGTTGTAAATAAAAGAGGACTCACCGGGGAACAATTTCTATGAAGGATGTATAGGCTGAATCCACCATTAAATGTACTGAAATTGACTGAGAAGACAATGACTTAGAAGAGAAGACTTCGGATCTGTCTGTGCAGCGCCGGTGTTGAAGCCATAACAAGCCGAGGGAATGTCAGAATTGATCTCTGTTTGTTGGAGATGAAAGATATCTTGATGAACCACACTTATTATGAAGGAAGTCAGGCCATAAAATGACTAGAAAGATCTGTGGAAGTCGATGATCAGTAGTGCAGTATGTCAGAGCATAGACCGGCTTCTTCTTCACTTTGGGATGATCTCCGAGCACCGGGATGAAGAGAGGACGATTTGGGGAGGTTGGGATGAGCCTAGGGTGGCTGGAGGATGAGGAGAGGAGTGCTGGAGGATGGGGATGCCCTTCTTAGGTCGTTCATATGAGTCTCCCTTTATAGGGGATGAAAAACATGTCAAAAAATAGCAAGTTTTGATACATCCAACCATAGGTTGGATTTTCTCCATTTAATGTTGCTAATTTTCATCCTGAGGCATCTAGAAACTTACCCAAATGATTGTGAGGGATTGGAAACCGTGGATCACCTTCCCCATGTTCAAAATATGTTTCCACTTGAAGAGGAAACAAATCTAGTTTAAAAATGGCAAGTTTTGATGTATAAGACAACAAGTTGGATTGTCATCATTTGATGATGCTAATTTCAACCATGAAGCTTACGGATACTATAACAAGTAATATGGATGAGGAAAAAGGAAGGTAAGGTCATGAATTGGTCAGATATGTGCCCAATGGGTGGGCTTGCATGCAATTGGGCTTGATCGGTGCTGCGTGCGGATAGAACTGCACGTCTGACTTCTAAAAGGCGCTTCCGACAAATGGTAAATCAGAATTGAATGCCGTTTGTTGCATTGAAAATAGGACTTATAGAGGAAGATTATTGATGTTGAAGACTTCTTCATTGGACGTACACAGAATCCTGTGAAAAGTTTTCAAGTAGAGGATATTCCGGGAAAAGCATAATTTGGCACACCACCAAGAGCAACATGGAAGTTAGGATAGGCTCTTATTTGAAAAAAATGGATTTGATTAGAGATCAACAAATCTTACTCAGATTTCTAGTGAACTCCTTGGCTCATCCAAACGGATCGTTCAACTTGATTTTGATGGTCTAAAAGAGATGTTGCCAATGAAATAAGAGTTTAAGCCCCAAATAAGGTCAAATTGGCGTGTCTACAGGTGGTACCGTAGAAGGGGAGGCCTGCATGAGAGCTGGAGGAAGAGAAGAGGTATTGGGGGTGGGGTCCACGGGGGCCTAGAAGGGGGGTGTTCTGCGTAGTTGGGTTTGGAGGTGGGTGGGGTGTGGGGAAGGGGGAAGGAGGCTAGAAGGCACTGGAGGAAGAGGATGAACAGGGGAAGTGGTGCGGAGAGAGGAAGTTAGATAGAGGAGGGGGTGAGAGAAGAAGAGGAACTTAAGGGGGAGGTTTTCATCAGCCGAGAGAGAGAGAGAGAGAGAGAGAGAGAGAAGAAGAACCCAAGGGGCGGTGGTGAGTCAAGAGAGATCGAAGCGAGGAAGGGAGATGCACTTTTCTTCGCTTCATTTTTTCATACGTACCAGGGGAAGTCTTTAAGTAGACTTCATCATACAAATTTTTTAAAAAGTCCCCAAAACCTGATCATAATTTAGATGTATCCTACACTTGACGTATTTTAAATATATATCCTATTTTTAACTATAAAATATTTTTAAACTTTTAATTTGAGTATTTGACTTTGACACTCGTAACTAAAAATTTATAAATATATAATACTTCAATACTGTTAAATTATTACAATTTGGACGTCGATGTCGATTGGATCTGACTAATAACACATGGTCTTCCCTGATCTGTCATCCGTACGTGTCACCGGATAAAAAACTCATCGATCCCCCATAGGTTGTGAAAAAACTCGTACTCGAGTTTTGTACCGTATGATCCATATGGTCACTACAAATGTAGACGACGATTTTGACGTAGCCCGAATGATGATAAGATGTGGCTCAAAGTTTTCATAACTTTAGCAAAATCCATTCTAAATAATATCATACTATCTATCAAGTGTCAAATCTGGAAGTTCTACAAGTATCTCAGCTTGGAGCTCCCCTGGCGCCTCAGGTGTAGGGCCTTAAGTAATCGCTCATATGTCAATTCAATCAAGTAATCAATAAGTTGCGCAGCCAATTTGACCTTGATAGCTATGTTGATTTCATCTTCCTAAACACACTAGTGCTCATATTCGGTGATTAGCTCTAGATTAGCCTTATAGATGATGCCAATA
Source organism: Cryptocoryne crispatula var. balansae (assembly GCA_036172225.1). Lineage (NCBI taxonomy): Eukaryota > Viridiplantae > Streptophyta > Magnoliopsida > Alismatales > Araceae > Cryptocoryne > Cryptocoryne crispatula. The sequence goes on along the minus strand of CM069920.1, from coordinate 44,115,044 downwards.
ACTGTAGTCAACTCCTCGGTTCCTTTATAGTCATATTATGTGAATAAGTGTTGCCTATATATTTGGTTTCCATAAAAGTTGTACCTATGTTTTCAAGGTGATGCCTAGGCGACAAGGCAAGAGGTGCCTAGGTAACCGAGGTATAGTATGCCTATTTTGGCTAATTTAAGTGTAAATAATGCTAATTAATTATCAATATCACTTAATTAAGTGGTTTTGAACTAAAAATAACTAGTTCTAATAATAGTTAATTTGACTATAAATAGATATTTTAATAGAATAATAATTATGATTAAATAATTTCATAAATATTTACTAATAGGTAATACAAATTAAGTACTTAATTTAATTTATATTTTAATTATTTAGTCTGTGTAATTATGTACTTGCACATTATTAATTGATTTACATGATGTCATACTTATTTTGTATTATTTGTCACACATATAGTTGTTATTTTGTCAATTTTGTTATAAAAAAGGAGTTGCCTAATGCCTTAGTTAGGTGCCAAGGGGGTCCTATGTCACCTTGGTCACCTTGCTCTCCTTGAAAACCATGAGTTGTACTTGAGTTGCATAGTGAGCTTCTGGGCAGTAAGCTGGTGCAAATAATTTCTTAGATCTTGTTCTGATTCCTAGATTCAGATTAAGGTCTTTCAATGTAAATTCTCTTGTTAATAAATTATTTGCACCGGCTTGCTATCACTTTTAGAGAATTTAAAGATATATAGAGAGAATTGCTAGTTTTGAAACCTCTTCAACTTTGTAAATCGCTTCTAAAATTAATGAGTCACATTTTAATTGTTTGGATTTAGGTCCTTTTTAATGATCTCGCCAACACCAACAACAACCTAGAGCTCTAGCTAGGACCTAAAATGCACTTTAGCATGGCAGATTCAATGCGAATGATAAGAAAGCAATGTAAAGCATTCAAGGAGGGGTAAGAGTGTACCTCCACACCAGGGAGTGGGGATGAACATCGGCTGGAATTAGGCACTGGTACAGACAATGAATTAGGCACCGGTCCTTTTACAGAACCTGAATGGGACCCAGACCTCACATGGTGGTATCGGGTCAACACAAAAGTAATGGACCGGGCCTAATAACCAGGTTGACGTGTTTTCTTTGAATTTCTAGCTTTCATCTAGCATGACCCTAGAGCATATCTATAAACTGGTTTTTAAGCTATCAGTAGGAGCTCAAATGTTCTTCATCATAGCCTCAAATGGGATCAGCATGATGGTTGTTCAAGATCATGAATGTTACCATGAACATTCTAATTTGATCTCATACCAGTATCTAGAAAGGTCACCAAGGTACTAGATCTCTGAGCTAATGAGTTGAGCAAGTGAAAATCTGACTCGGGGTGATATTTAACATTGTTTTGAATGCGTTAAGGAAGAGAAGAATAGGTTCGATTACTGTTTAACCAACCTGTTTTCTTCTTAATATCACCACTGTAGTTAAGCTCCACATATTCAACTCACTCACGTAAGGGAAAGGGCATCCGACATCATCTCCCTCATTTATCGAAATCGGATTCCAACAAACGGTTAACATTGTCATCAAATAATATGCTGAAGAAAGGACTTAGTGTGATGGAGAAAAGGGCACAGATCTCAACAAGTATAGAAAACTGCTCAGAGCATAAATCCGACCAATATATGACCATAATAAGGAATGTTCGGCAGAAGATTGAACACATTATGATCAGGATCGTTTAGTGGATCTGAACAAACTGAGAGTCTCGAACATTTTCAAACTAATGGAATGTATTCAAGTGTAGTTTCAACCAACGAGCAACAGAAAACGAAAATATATCAGGAATGGACATGGACAATTTAGGAGTTAACTGCCATAACCATTCAACTGAGCCTATCCGACTGTAAATCGAAAACTAATCACAGCCTTATTAGCAACAAAACCAGATCTATCCTCTGACTACCATCAATATATTAAGACTGAGGCAACCAGAAGATTGATCGGATGTAAACCGAACATCGAGCAACATAGGAAGCATAGATAAGAAACTGCAGATCTGAGAATATGCGAAGGACTATGGGGATAGTGACAACAATGGAGAGCTTGGAGGGAAAACAAGTGAGGCCTCTTAGTCAACAGATCGACAAACCATAAGGTTCATCAATGTAAGCTACCATTTGTTCGAGCGCGCCGTTAGGAATGGCATCAACCACACTAAAGCTCAACACAGGAAGACTTACAGATGATGAATACTTCCAGCTAGGTTTCAACACTATCAACTACTGAGGAGGGCCGCATTCTCGAGTTGTAACCATTCTAAGGAGAAATTGGTTGCAGGTAATGTCGAATGGATTAGTAAATCCATCGCAAAAAGAAACCCAGAAGGAAGAGCAGCTGGCATCCAAAGTAATAGTAAACCGTTGTGAATGGTGGAAGCCAAACTCTACCACCGGATGCTCTGAAGAGAATGTCTCCATAGAGAAGTGTAGAGGAGGGGAAGAGGATAAGATCTCTCTTCAACGCCTAGAGGAGGAGAGCATCACAGAAGGCAGATCAGGAGGAAGAAGGGAGAGTTAGGGTTATCGCCATCGTTGTCTCGAGCTCGAAGAGAGAGGAAAAGACAAAAGTAAATCACCATCCAAACATCAATCACCTTTTAAAGGTGAATCCATAGCTTGTATTGCCGGAGAAGGGGAGGGAGGGTAAAAGGGTAATGAACTTAAACTTCTCAAATAAACTCTATATCTGCACAATGACCATCGTATGGGCCCTATTTATTGGCCCATTCTAATACAAACTTTCCCTTAAAATGCCACAAAATGTAAAATTCTTCTATAATGCTTGGTAAAGTAAAACTCAACTAAACATACTAGGAAAATATACCAAAATACATTTAAGACCTATCAAAATAAAACTAAACTGCTTAAAATATGGAAATCAAAGCAGTCGACGCCGATAAAAATGCTCAAAATACTCAAATTTGTCTCGGGACCTGGTGTCCACGCCAGTAAGACATCTAGCCCAAATAGCATCTCTATTAAATTATGAAAATGCTTGAAAGATTTAGTGATAGAATAACTTAACTTTTTAACAAAAACTTAATCTCGAAGCAAATTAACGAATGAATGGAAAAGAGATCATACTCATTTTTAGGAAAAATAGAGGGATCAAGTTCACGAGTCATAATATGAAATTATGAGAAGAATTAATAAGCGTCGATTAAGACATTATACAAATATTTCAGCTAACCAATTTACATTTATGTTTGGCTAATTTACAATTGAAGTTATTTTTCTTGTTAAAAATTTGATGGAGAAATATCAAGATGTGAAGAAAGATTTACGTATGATGTTTATTGATTTGGACAATATTTATGGTAGAATTCTAAGAGATGTTTGGTGGTGGGTGTTGGAGCGAAAGATGGTAGTTATGAAGTATATACAAGCCAAGTAACAAAGCCGTTATACGGGAAAAATTCAGTGTGATCAAAAACTAACATAATGTAAAATTCGTAATTATTCTAGAAAATATCAGAAATAAAATGTTTAATATAATATATATTTTACTAAAAACATTATAATATAGTTCCAACATAACAAGAACAACAAGTAGATTCAATTATAATATGAAGTTCAAATGTATCATCTTTCTCTAAACAAGCTCGAGTAAAAGAATAAACACAAAAAAACATCAACAAAAGTGTAAACGTTTCAACTTAAACTCAACGAACAAAATTGAGAATGGTAAATAAATTAGCTCCTGTAGTAACTTCAGTTTTCTTTTCGCCTTCACTTTTTTCATTTTCACATTCAACATCTTCAAAAGACTCATTCTTCAATCTTGTCAGGAAATGTAATAATCTTCTCAATATCAATTGGTTTTTTAACATGTCTTCATCTTTTGTTATTGACCTTCTTCATGTGGTTGTAAATTCTTACATATGCCAACTTTGCTAGTCGTTTTGGTTTTAAACGATTTCACTTTTTGGTATGAACTGCCTCAAATGCACTTCAATTTCGCTTACATACTGATGCACTAGAAGGTTGGCCAAGCATCTTAATTGCCAATTTTTGTAAAATTGGGACTTCGCTGTCCCATTGGTCCCACCAAATACCTAAAATAAAAAATATATAAGTGCAATGTACCAACAATTTACATAATAAAAATGAGCAAAGAGTGATATCTATAAGGATGAGATACAGTAAGTGAAGTAATAGCCAATAATCCAATTTTCTTTTCTCCCAAAGAGTGATATTTTCTTAACTCTTCCATTATATTTTGTCTATCAACCTCATTAGGTACCATTCTTGAAATAACTATTTGAAGATCATTTTTTATTTTAGAGTCTATTTTTACATGTCCATCGTAGTGTAAATGAGGATTCAAATAAGTAACGGCAGCATATAATGGGCTATGCATTGACTTTCTTCATCTATCATCAATAATCTTCTTAAAAGGTGAATACTTTTGAACATCATCTTTGAGAGCATACTTGATTTTTTTTTCTTTTGCCATACACATAGCCCAAAATATATAACCCATTGTAGGTCCATCACTATCAACCATACGCAACACTTTGAATAGAGATTCAATTACATAAAGTAATTCTTTTCCACATTCCTAAAATGTGTTTTCTTGAATCACATTCTTTACTTACACTCTTTTATTTTTATATACTATTGAATCTCTCCACTCTCTAGAAGCAACCGTAAAACTCAATGCATCTTGTACTTTTATTATCGAATGCAAGCATAAGAAATTAGAAGCAAACCTTATTGAACATGGCCTTTTCGGTTGTTTATCACCTATAAACTTCTTCATCAAGTCCAAGACATGTTGGTATTTATACATAAATTTCACAATATTTCTTACATCGTCTATAATTGACTTCACGAACTCCAATGTATCAATCTGTTTCAACATTAGGTTAATACAATAAGTTGCACAATTTATCTTAAAAATTTGAGGATACCGTGCCTTAATCAAATGTCTAGCTGAGAGATAGTTAGATGCATTATTCCTTTTTTTACCAATTGTGCATTCCGATTTTAAGAAAACAACACCTTTTAAAGAACATGCAAGCAAATTAATGTGTGAATATTTTTTACCATCATTCTATGAATATGATATAAGAGTACATTGATACATCTTTCATGATTTTTTTAAACTTTCAACATTCTCATCAACTTCTTGTGTTAACTTATCTAGTAGTGATGTTCTTACAATTTCAATACTCGGTGATTCATATCTAGGACCACAATTAACTATTGCTGCACAAGCATCTTTAAACTCATCCGTCCTCAGTAAATGAAACGACAAATATTTGCAACCACACATCGAGTAGTTGCCAAGTGCGCTACCTCCTTATCCTTTATTTTAAGTTTGAGTAAATTTTTGGTTGACTAAGGATAGACTTTTCTTGGGTTTGATCGTCCTGAATGTCACTCAAAATTGATGTAGCAGACTCGATTGAACTTGAGCTTGACTTCTAAAATTCAGCAAATTTTTTTTTCTTGTTTTTCGCTTCTAAGTCATTCACTATTTTTATTGATATTTCACGTACTTCATCTGGAACACTAGAACATGCACGAATATCTTTTGATGAAATTTTGGCCCAGTCATATTTTATTCTTGCTACAGTGCATCGTGTAAACACTTCTTTACAAAAAGCACATCTAATCTTATTTTTTTCTAGTGTTGCAAATTCCTATAACGGATCTCTTACTCTCGGCATTGCCAAATAATCACTATAAAAAATTTTGTTTCACATTTAATTATTCATCCTATTATAAAATGAATATACTAATAAACAACTTTAACATGAACAAGATCAACTTGTTAAAAAGAACTACAAACAACAACAAACAATGCATACGGCATATCTTAGTTTTTGTTTTTCACTTTTGCTTTTCCTCTATTGCAAGGTTCTGCTCGCTTAGCTCTCGCTAAATGATGCTGACTTCTCTTCTTCGAGTTCACTGTGGTCTAGGAAGAAGAAGATAAAATTGGTCAATGATGGAGGATGGCTTCATCAATGGAGCTCTTAAAGACTTTAGAGCTCACCCAAATGGTTCACTGTAGACCCGTCACGTTGGAGCAGGCCTCCACAGGCCCCCACACGCGCATTCTGTTTCCTTGGAGCAAGCCCTTGCGCACTTGCGTAGGCTCGGTCGCTCCCTTGGCTTGGAGTAGGCCCCTGCATGCAGCCCTGGTCGAGCAGCTCAAGGCCCTCTGAAGGCCCTCACACGCATAGGGCTGTTCATCTAAAACCGGTAAACCGAACCAAACCGTTCGGTTCGGTTTGATAGGCTATGTATTCGGTTTTTTGAACCGAACCGATAATTTCTTATCGGTTCGGTTCGGTTCGGCACCTCCCCAAACCGAACCGAACCGATAAACCGGTTGACCCGATTTGATAAAGTTTGACCCACTTTATTTACATATTATATTACATTTAAATATATGTTATATCAATTTTAAATATATATTATTATAAATTTAAGTTAATTAGTATAAAGATAAAATTATATATTATAAATAAAGTATTGGTCTTTATTACTAATCTTAAATAATTATTATAATGTATATTTTATTTTATTTTATTTTTATTTATTTAAATATACATTAAACCGATGAACCGAACCAAACCGAACCGAACCGAACCACAATCGGTTTAGGGCTCACTAGTTTGGTTCGGTTCGGTTCGGTTCACCTTATCGGTTCGGTTTCGGTTTGGAAAAAAAGTGGCCAAACCGAACCGAACCGAACCGTTTACACCCCTACACACGCACAGGCCCGTTGCCTGGAGTAGGCCCCCCTGCCCGATTTGATAAAGTTTGACCCACTTTATTTACATATTATATTACATTTAAATATATATTATATCAATTTTAAATATATATTATTATAAATTTAAGTTAATTAGTATAAAGATAAAATTATATATTATAAATAAAGTATTGGTCTTTATACTAATCTTAAATAATTATTATAATGTATATTTTATTTTATTTTTATTTTTATTTATTTAAATATACATTAAACCGATGAACCAAATCGAACCGAACCGAACCACAATCGGTTCAGGGCTCACTAGTTCGGTTCGGTTCGGTTCGGTTCACCTTATCGGTTCGGTTTCGGTTTGGAAAAAAAGTGGCCAAACCGAACCGAACCGAACCGAACCGTTTACACCCCTACACACGCACAGGCCCGTCGCCTGGAGTAGGCCCCCCCTGCAATTACAGTCCCACAGTCCCTGTTGTGTACAACTTCGTCGCTCGGAGCAGCCTCTCTCGCAGAGTCATAGGTCGTTGGGTCTGCATCGCACGTGTAGGAACTCAAGGCCCCCTCGCAGCCGTAGGCACCTCATTGTGCAGCTTTGTCACAGCGTCGTGGTGTCGCCTAGATCAGGCCCCCGGCCCCCTGCAGCCGCAAGCGTCATCGCGGTGCAGGTGTCTCCTTATAGAGATGGAGAACGTCGTTTGATAGGTTGACGGTCTCGACGGATAGAAAATTATGGAGAGGGTGCTCGACTAACTCTAGAGTTAGTCCCCAATTAAAAAAATGGTATTTTTTAAAATTAGCTGTTTTACATCATGTATCAATGATTAAAACACGTACAAGATGTTTTTTTCAAAAAAAAGGGAAAAGGGGTGAAACGATCGGCAACAGGGGAAAATCTGATTTTTTTAAAAAGTTGGCGAATTCTGTTACACTGTATACAAGTGATAAAAATATGTGAAACAATTACTAGTGCATGCACAATTGATGGAGAAATCAAAGATTTTTTTAATTTCATTTGACTTTCATCAAGAGTTTATAATAAGTTCTTATCTTTTTACATTAGTTTTAGATGAATTAACAAAAACTATATAGGATAATATGTCATCATAGATGATATTTGTTGACGAGACACAAGAAGTGAATATGAAGTTAGAATTGTGGAGAAATACTTCAAAGTAGAGACTAAGGGTTTCAATATAAGTAGAACTGTAGAACCAAGACATAATATATGTATTATAAATTTAATGAAAACTAAATGAAAGAAAATGAGAGAGTTAGTTTGGATGAGGTAAGATTCTCAAAGTTCTCAATTTAAGTATCTAGGATCAATTATTAAAAAAAGATAGAGAATGTTATGAGAATGTTAACCATAGGATTGAAGTAAGTTGGATAAAGTGGAGATTAGCTATAAAAGGTTATATGTGATTGTAAGATTCCACTAATTGAAAGAAAATTTTTATCATATAACTATAAGACCTATAATGTTGTATGATAGTGAATGTTAGATATTAAAGAAGAAATTTGTCTCCAAAATAAGTGTTATTGAAACAAGAATGTTTATATGGATGAGTGGTCATGCTAAGGCCCTGTTTGATTGGCCTTAATTATCTCTTAAGTCTTATTCGGTCAGATGTTGATAATTTCAGATTGTTTGATAATCTCAAAAACTTCAGATCTGAACAAACTCAACAGTAGCGGTTAACATTTGAATCACTAAGTGGGTGAGGTGCTTAACACTGAATAGCTGGTTGGGCTGCTTATAAATGATTTACCTTACGTAATGTGCAATTTATAGATAGCTTGAGATTTTCTTTTAAAACATATGATAAAAAGTATTCTATTTTTTAAGGTTTGTAGGTGCATTGTGATATATAAATATTAATAAATTTAATTTTATTAATTTTATTGAGTTAATATTTATTTATACTTTTAAATATTATTTTGTGATTATAAAATGGTCTTTCATATTTAGTTTTAAAATTTTAGATGTTAAATTATGGTTATCAAATAATTTTAATATGTTCAGTTTCAGATTCAGAAATTTATTATTAATTTACTAAACAATCTTGGTCATTATGTCTTTATATGTCTAAGTAACATTCAGATGTAAGTTGCGAATCTTAGATTTCAGATTTCAAGGTTATAAATTAGATATAATAAGAAATGAATATATTAGAGAAAATGTGGAAGTAGCAACAATTGTAGCCAACTTGAAAGAAGGGGGATTGAGATAATTTGACATAGACCTAAAGAAGCTCTAGTTAGAAAAGTAAAAAATATTAAAATAGTAGAAAAAATGTGGTAGACCTAAGTTACCTTGGAGGGTAATCTAATATGTTTTGGATGATTTAAATTTCTGAAGAAGTAACTCAACCATCGTGAGTGGAGAAGAGATTCCATATAATTTAGGATTAAGACTCGCGTTGAGTTTACTATATAAACAATTGAAACCTATCTACCAGAACTTTATTAATTGGCCAAGCATTTTGGACTTTTTGTTCGTAAGAAATTATCCATTTTGCTCTTGCTGATTATCTTAACCAGTCAAGTGCAATCTATTTCATTTCAGCTGTGGAGATTACGTAGAGCCAATTGGATATTGCGGCTGCCCACACTGTCATAAACATGTATTTTATTTTATTGTGATGATCAATTTAAAGAACGTCACTTATTTTACAGAGGTCAATTGCACACGTTTATCCGCTCCTCTCACCTTTTGTATTTCATAATATTTTTGTTGCCTTTGTATAAGATACTTCTGATCATTAACATGTTCTTTGAGACTTAGTTTTTTCCCCCTGTTATTGGTACTTGTTTCCTTATCATTTTGCTTGATTTTTTTTTACCAATTCTGTCTTTTTTTATTTTTTAGTTAATGATGATTTATTTGAGGAAAGCGTATTGATACTATAGTCTTAATTATCATGTTGTCATTTATTAGTTCATTGATTTTATGGTATTAAACCTAACGTCATTTGTAGGCTTCACAAGATAAGAAAAGCTTGGATGTAGGGGCGAATCTTTTTGTTGGGAATCTTGACCCAGTAAGGCTCTTGCATCATCATGGCAACCATTCCTAGTGTACTTGTACTAAATGCAAGTTGTATGATTTCTTCCTTGCAGGATGTGGATGAGAAACTCCTCTACGATACATTCAGTGCTTTTGGTGTCATTGTTACAAATCCCAAGGTTGGAGTTTAGACATTTCGGAAAGATTGTTTAATGCACTATTAAATGTCTGCTGCTTGGTCCTGGTGAATATTGTCTAAAGATAAATAATTGAATTTTATGCTAGAGATGAAAAAGTCTTGTATTGCTCTGTTATCAATGCAATTGAGACAACTGCCTAGGTGACCATGCGGTGGGTGGTGGCCCCTAGCTACTTCAACCTGCGCCAAGCTACCTAAGGCAAGGCTGGCCACTCGTAAGGCTGGTGCTGCTGGCATCTTCGGTGCCTCATTTCGAGTGTGTAAAATAAGGGTCCAAAAGATTGAGTCCTAATAATGCACACACCAAGGTGGGGCTCTGAAACTTAAAATGGACTTCCTCCAGCTGCTGATTGGATGGATCATTGGTCAGGGTATCCATCTTAAGTTTGTCCTCCCGTTATTGGTTCTATCTAGACCTGATAACTGCTGTCTCTTCACCACCCGAAATGCAGCAGAAAAACCGTGTACTCATTACTTTTGGCTATTCTTTGTCTGGCATCTCTCTCAAGTCCTTCCAACCCTCCTACTCTCCCTCATCCCCCTTCATCTCCTCAAAGTAAATCTACCTCAAGCACTAGATAATCCTCCGAGGCATCCAAGGCAAGGTTGTTCCCTTCTCGCATCAGTTGGCTCTGGCTTTCGACAACATAGAAAAATTATTATAATTTTTCATCTATTATTATTTGGTGGTGCATAACCTCACCGTTGGTTAAAGCTAGTCATTGTGTTTTGCCTGTAGTATGGGCAGAACTTGGTATTGCATTAATTTTCATGAAGCACCTATAGATTTGCAGAATGAACATTAAGACAAATTAGACAATGCAGCACATTGCTACCCGAGAAGGATTTTATAAGTTATTAAACATGGAGCATATCTTATTTCATTATGTAAGAATCAGATACTAATGATTAAAAAAAGCCAAATGCACACTTTGCGCTTTCTTAACCATGTGGAATTTGCCTTGTCCAAGGCAATGTTTACTCTCTCACCTAGATTATGAAGAAAGTAAATGAATGAAGAATGTTTACTTTGCCTCATGCTTTGCACATTTCAATGGTTTTAAATTAAATAAACCTACAACTTTTTGGCATATTCTATGGTAGTAGCTTATTTAATTTTTATTTATTTAATTGACTAAATCTTGTTCTACAGATTTGTGGTTTCACTCATCAGGAGTTTACAAAGTTTTGAACGAACAAGTTTTGCAGTTTGCATACATTATGTTGTTTTTATTCTCTGTTCTCTAGCATAGAAATATGACTTCAATAAAATTTATTCTCAAGTGTACCTAGGCACTTTTGGAGGAATTAACAGCCTTAATCTCATGCTTTGCATCTTACATCTAACTACCATTTGCAACATGTTTTCTCATACCCTTCATTGACTAACTTTTAGGTTCGGTACGTTTTGCATTTCATCTAACATTTTATTCATCGTCAGGCTTATTGAAACTATTATTTCATATTTAAACTTCCCTCTCTATGCAGATAATGAGAGACCCTGAAACAGGCAATTCAAGAGGATTTGGTTTTATCAGTTACGATTCTTTTGAGGCTTCTGATGCTGCAATAGAGGTGCATGTTTATTTACTAATAAATTTTAAATTTTAATGCTTTTCCATGTAAGCATTTGTAGGTTTATTTCCTTTTTAATTGTACACCAGAATCTGTCTTGTTCTGTTTTCCCTTACAGGCCATGAATGGGCAGTACCTTTGTAATAGACAAATCACAGTTTCTTATGCTTACAAGAAGGATACCAAGGGGGAACGACATGGAACTCCTGCAGGTACGTGTTACACTCTAAAGAACTGTTTTTTTGCTTGGGTAGAACTTATCCAGGTTTCTTATACTTGGAAAGAACACGTTGGCTGCTTTAGCTGATTCATTGCCAAGTATTTCTATTATCAATTTATTATCATGTGAGATTCTGAATCGTGGTAATACTGGTTTTCTGTTGTACGTTGAGATTTTTTTGGTGCCATGACTTCTACTATAACAATACCATTTTTATCTAATAATATGAATCCCTGTAGTTAGCCAGAGATGTCTAGTATTTCTAGGATCAAGAATGATACGTTAGCATTATCCTTGGTCAAGCAAGTTATACGACGCCGATCAGAATTCCGTTTGACAATGGAAGTGAGCATACTTATCAAGGTGCTCTTGGCAGTCATGGAGATAACTTCACTTTGTTGTGTTTGTTACAATATGAGGTGCTAATGCGTAAGCCTAACTGATGTGGATGGCGCAAGTGGACTGGGCTAAAAAACTATGAAAACGGGATTAGAAATGCTAAAATGAGCTAAAAGAACTGAAATGAAAGCGAACCGGGCTTAAACCGGTCTAATTGAGCCCAAATTGGCCCTAAACGGCGTTGAACCGGTTTCAGTCCACACAGAACCGGTCTAAACCTGTTTAATAGATTGCCAGTTGGACCAACTCGATTGAGTGATCCACTAAGGGTCTGTGGCTGCACGCCATTGGGAGCTCGATGGCTTGTGGGTTTGCACAGGTGGTTCAGTGCAGCTAGCTTGGGTGTGAAGGATCCGTTGAACCCGTGATGGGTATATCCGAAGCATGGTAAGGGTTGCTCCCATCGACGCCACAAGACAACATGTGAGAGGCACCGGGAGAGGTCTGTGGAAATCTCTAGATGCCATGGCCCATAAAGACAGTCCCTCGGGGAGGGTTTGCAGAGGCAGTGGAGGCGCTCCCTTAAGTGCATGTGATGACACCCCAGGCAGGGGTCGCGGAGGTGCTGGACTAGCCTGCATGAGGAGATCGTCTAAGATGTGAGCTGCCGTGTAAAGAAGATCCGGGGGGGGGAGGGCGTGGAAGCGTCGCAGTACCCGTGGCCATGTGAGATGCGTGAGGTAGCACAGTAACAGCCCGCGCACATCATGAGGAGATCTGTTCGGGCGGGCGGGGGGGGGGGAGGGGTGCGTGGTTGCCTCGTGGGCATCTTGACGGATGCGTGAGGAAGGACACCCTAGGCCGGGGATCTTGGCGGCAGCAACAAGACTTCCACAAGCGTGTAAAGAAGCCCACAGGGAGGGATCGTGGCCTATTTTGACGGCAGCTGCATCCCCAAACCGGCTGACTTGGGCGGTCACGATGGAAAGGCCTGCTCGGGGCCTCTGAGGCTCCGACGGCGTTTGTGCAACAAATCTCGAGAATGCCGGACAGTCTAGTGTCTTTGTCGCCCTATTCATCTGGACGCGGCTGGTGGGCACAGGGGTGCAGACAGCTCATGACGTGTTGTCGGCGACATCCTTGTGCAGCTGGAAATGGTCGGAGGCGAGGGGCCCCCGTGACCACCGGCGTCATCTTTCCGTGGTAGAGGAGATGTCAAAGGAAGAGCGGATGATCACGCAGAGAAAAGGAGGCCGGGATACGCACGTCGTCTTCGCCCTCTTTGTCATTGCCTCCTCCGTCTCCTCCTCCTACGTCACCTTCTCGTCTTCTTCATCATCGCCTTTGTTTGGGGGTAGAGAACAGGGGAGACGACAAAGGAGGTCAAGGGTGGAGCAGGAGATGGCAGATTGGATCTTGGATGATGCGGATGGAGGTGGATGATCGGTTGAGGAAGGTCATCGGAGGCACTGGAAGGTGGCAGGAGATGGGGGAGGAAGCAGATCTGACAAAGGAGAAGGGGCATCAAGAGGGAGTCCAGGGCATTATGCAGTGCTCTAGGACACGATGATGATGCCGTGGGGGTGACCGGTGGACGAGGGTGTTGGCACTACCACTGGGAACTCTGGGGTCGCTGGAGTGATCTGTGGATGTTCCAATGATGGAGTTGTCGAAGATGCCAAACCTGTCTTGATGTACTTGACTCAAATAGGGAAGAAGGGGGAACGATGGAGAGAAGGCTTGGAAGCCAAGGATGAGGAGGGGTGAACAAGGCAATGTCATTGGAGGGTGAGGAGCTGTAAAGGCCACCATAGCCAATGAGAAGGTGAAGAGTACCAGTGTACCACTACGTGAACTAGTGGTAGAAGTCTCGTTCTTTCCAAAAATTATTCTATCTATTCTATCCAACGTATGAGGGCCTTTTATATAAGAGGAGCCTAATTATAAAACAAAACAATTTAAAGTATTTACAAGCATATACTGTTCAGGACCGAAGTTGAAGGAAGACTACAAAAATTGAAATATTTACAACTAGGCCATTCTAAGGATGGAAATGATAATTGGCTCAAAAGTTTTGAACCGGTTCCTTGTCATTCTTCTCTACCGGGTGAAAACTTGACCTCGAGTTTTAAACTTCATATCAAGAGCTCCTACACTTTATTTATTCACCGAGCGCCGAAGTCAACGGAAGCATTCTACGAGTTAGACTTATGAGAATGAGTTGAACCCGCTCTGATACCAATCTAATGTGGGACGACACAAGTGGACAGGGCTTAAAGCTGTGAGAACAGGATTAGAAATGCTAAAAGAGTTAAAATGAAAGCGAATTGGGCTTAAACTAGTCTAATCCAGCCTAAACCAGCCTTAAATGGCATTAAATTGGCTTTAAACCGCACTGAACTAGTTGTAAACCGGTTTAACCAACTACCGGTCGGACCTGCACGATTGAGTGATCCACCGAGGGTCCATGGCTGCACGCTGTTGGGAGCTTGATAACTCATGGGTTTGCATGGGTAGTTCGATGCAGCTAGCTTGGTAGTGAAGGATCCATCAGACCTATGATGGGTAGATCTGAAGACGCGTAAAGGCTATTCCCATCAATGCTACAGGACAATGCGTGAGAGGCATCGCGAGAGGTTTGTGGAAACCTCTGGATGTTGCGGCACATGAAGACAGTCCGGGGAGGGTTCGTGGAGGTAGCGCGCGTGACAACACCTTTTGGTCAGGGTCGTGGAGGTGTTGGGCCTGCCTGTGTGAGGAGATTGTCCAAGACATGAGACCATCACATGAAGAAGACTCGGGAGTGGGCGTTCATGGAAGCATCGCGGCACCCGTGATTGCGTGAAACACATGACGCAGCAAGGGAATAGAACGCACATGTTGTGAGGAGATCCATTGGCGGGGTTGTGTGGTCGCCTTGCAGGCGTCCTGATGGTGCATTAGAAAGGACACCGTGGGCCTGGGATTGTGGTGGCGGCAACAACACTTAAGTTGGCCCCGGGGAGGGATCGTTGTCGATTCTCGCTTGGGACTATAGAGGGGTTGTGGCAGAAGCTGACAGCAAGTGCATCGCCAAACTGGCTGACTCGGATGATCATGATGGAGAGGTCTGCTTGTAGCCTTGGATGCGTGAAGGAGGCGTGTGCAACAGATCTCGACAATGCCGGCCAATTGGCCATCTGTCTCCCCATTCGTCTAGATGTGGTAGGTGAGCGCAAGGGTGCAGATGGTGTAGCAGCGTGTTGTCGGTGACATCCCCGCATGATTGGAGCTGGTCAAGAGGATGGGGGTTTGGGTGATTGCTAATGTTATCTACCCATGATGGAGGAGATGTCAAAGGAGAGGATGATAGGATAGAGAAGAGGAGGCTAGGTTCATTTTCGCCCTCTTTGTCGTCGCCTCCTTTGTCTCCTTCTCCCTCTTCGCCTTCTTTTTGTCTTCTTTGTCATCGCATTTGTTTAGAGACAAAGAGTAGGGGAGGCGGCAAAGGAGGTCGAGGGTGGTGGAGTAGGAGATGGCAAATTGGATCCAAAGGATGTGGATGGAGGTGGATGATTGGTTGAGGTCACTAGAGGCCAAGGATTGTCATCTCGGATCTTAACTTCGTCTCAGGGGGGTGAAAGAGAAGAGATCTCAGAGAGATATAGGAAAAATCTCAGGAGATCGAATCTCGGATTCTCAGATCAAATTGTATGTATGTATGAAACATAACATAATATCTTATAAAAATAGGAATACATCAACAAATTTACATGAAAATATATATCACATTTTGTACATCAACTGTGTGAATGAACAATTACAAAGCACTTTCAATACCTAAAAGATGATCTTTGTGTTTCTAAAAGATCTAAACATGTATATAATCTTATTTAAATACTAATATGGTATTAAATTTGTAACACATTTTTATGTGATAGCATAAGTGGTAGTGAAATATATTAAATGTGTTTACACTATCATAAAAGGGGCACAGAGTAGTTGTGGATCGACCTGCACAGTCAGGTCACGGGGGTTAAGGAGGCAACACCCCTTTTGGGGGGTGTCAGGGGGGCAAAGGCTCTCGAAGAAATTTTTTTATGGACTACATGGGGGTGAGATCTCGGTAATATCGTATCTCGGTCCCTTGGCAAAACCGAGATTCTTGCGAGATCTCGGTGAGATAGAAAACCATGCTAGAGGCACAAGTGATGTGGAGGAAGTAGAGCTAACAAAGAACGGGCATTAGGAGGGAGTCTAGGGCACTGTGTAGTGCTCTAGGACTTGATGCCCTTGTTATGGGGGTGACCGGAGGATGGGGTGCGGGTGCTACCACTGTGAATACCAGGGATCACTTGAGTGCTTCGTGGACGTACCGATGATGGAGTTATCAAAGATGCATAGTTGTCAAGATGCCGGCCTAAGCGTTAAGTCACTTTTCTAGTAGTGCCGCCGGGGCACCTTACGTGGGGACCAAAAGATGCCCAAGGTGTCTGGCTAGGCGCCTAAGGTGTAATTCATGACTAATTTTTTTTTGTTTCGGGGGGTTTTGCCCTCTTGAAACCCCCCGACAAGGGACGTTGCCCCCTTGACCTCCCGCGACTTGACCGCACAGGTCGATATGCGATTCATTGGCACCCATTCAATAATATTTTAAACATATTTTACTATCACTTATACTATTATATAAATTATAAGTATATGTTGTATATTTAAAACTTAAAATCTCTCTTAATTCTCTTTACTCTCTCGCTTTAATATTAACTCTTTCCCATACGATATATATCAATATGTTTATGATTAAAAAATTAAAATCATATTTACTTAAATATGTATATATGTTTGTATATATATAAATATATATAATTAGATGTTAATATTATATATATTTACATATATGGATATACACATATATACATATATATAAACATCCAATGTCACTGTCTTGACTACCTAAGCAGTGCCTAAGTGACCGTTTTGTTGTCTAAGTAGATTTGACATCTTTTAACACCTTAGGCATCTTGTTACCTTGACAACTATGCGAAGATGCCAAACCCATGTTGCCATACTGGACTTAAACTGGGAAGAAGGGGGAATGGTGGAGTTGTTGCCGGTGGGTGAGGAACTGTAAGGCCACCATGGCCGATAAGAAGGTGAAGAGGACCTACGGGGCAACGTCCCTTACATGAATAGTGGCCAATGCTCCTTTCTTTCCAAAAATTCTTTTGCCATCTATTTTATGCCTATTTTTCCAACTTATGAGGGCCTCTTATATAAGAGGAGCTTAATTACAAAACAAAACAATTTAAATAAATATTTACAGACATATCTTTTTAAAGATCAAGGTTGAAGAAAAAGACTAAAAGAAATTGAAATGTTTACAACCAAACCCTTTTAAGGGTGGAAATGAAAATTGACCCAAAAATTTTGAACCAGCTTCCGTCACTAACTTACATAGCTATGTTTATGTACCTTTTCTATTGTATTAGACTGTATTTACTGTATACATGTCATCTATGACATCGTTAAATGCCTGATCTTTTATTGTACATGTCCGACAAAAGTCAATATGAAATTTGACAAGCCTCATGACCTATGCTATTAAGGGTGATCACCTTGGGCGCCTAGGCGCTGAGGCGAGGCCTCAATGCCTTGCCTAGCTCGCAAACATCTCAGGCGGTCACATTTTCCTTCTAGGCGGCCGTCTCGACTGCCTAGACCACCTCAAATTCATTTACTTTTTTATTTTTTCTTATTTTTAAATTTATTTTTTGGTTTGTTGTTTAATTCAACTTAAGACCATATCTTATATATTGTATTTTCTTTCTTTTTAAATTAATAAAATAGTGATCTTGTGTCACATTCAAAAAAACTTAATATAAAAAAGGCAAAGATTTGAGAATTAGTGTTCAATTATTGTTACTTCTATGTTATTTTAGAATTATTAATGTCCTTCCATGTTTTAGAATTATTATTCAATTGTTGTCACTTGACATATTAATATAATTTAATTGTTGTTTCAAATTCCAGTAACATAGAAAAAGGTACGTCTTTCTTACATTTTTGATGTATTTTCTACATTTTTAATATATTTTTTATTTTATTAAATATATTTATTGCAATTTTTTAATAAATTTTATATTTTTTAAAATGTATATTTTGTATTTTATAAATTTTTTACTTTTTTAGAAGTATTTTATACTTTTTTTACATGTATTTTTAGTCTTTTTAAAGGTATGTCTTGCTTTTTTTTCATTTTCAAATGTTGTATAAAGTATAAAATATATAATAGTAATAAATAAAAAATTGTTGCTTCAGCCCGAGGTGTCTGTCTCAAGCGCCCGAGGTGAGACGAGGCCTCTCTTGTCTCGGCCGTCTTGTGCCTCTGACTAGGTAGCTTATGGCATGCTTTAAACAAGTTTTTTTCCCTAACATTTCTTATTAATCCTTATTCTTTTCAAGTCTTAAAAGGGTGAAAGAAAGAGGCCTACTTAACTGCCTAATAAAGATAGTTTTGTCTACCTCTAAGGCTATGCCCGCCTTGGAGGCAATGCGAGTCCCTTAGGCTATGTTTGGTATGGGAATAATTATGAATAAATCTAGTTTATCCTTAATCTCTCATTTGTTTTGCAAATAATATAGGACTTAACCTAGATTAACTCAATCCGGTTTATCTCAAAAAATGAGGATAAAGTGAGGGATAAGTTATCCCATCTAGTACATGGGATATTTTATCTCTAATATTTTTCGAGGGATAGTCATCTTATTTAGAACATGAAATATTTTGTATTACCATTTATGTTTATTTAAATTTTAAATTTTATATTAACAGTTAAATAATTTATATATATCAATATTAATTTTAAAATTAGTAATCATATATCATATCAAACGTAGGACAAGGTAACTCATACCAAACACAATGGGGATAAATAGTCCCAAGGAGTGACTTATCCTTATTCCCATCAATTTTGTCTCCATACCAAATGGAACCTTAATAGCTGTCAATGAAAATTTGCAGTCCATCCGGGTCTTCGTCGTCCTTTCTTGTAATGCCCCGGAAACAGTGGCAAATTTATTTTTCTTCTAATCTAACTTTCTTTCAAGAGACGTCGGGCCATCCTGGTTTTCGTCATCTCTTTCTTGTAATGCTCCGGAAACAGTGGCATTTTCCCCCCTTTCTTGTAATCTAACTTTTCTTTCAAGAATTAAATTTTCTTGATAGGTGGTAATTTATTGTCGTTAGGGGTGCAAACGAACCAATACACTCGACAACTAGCTCGAAGCTCGGCTAGATAAAAACTCGACTCGACTCGTTTATTTTTTTAAATGAACAAGCTTGAACAAAAAATAAAGCTCGACTCATTAAACGAGCCGAGCTTGAACAGACTCCTGTTCGGCTCGATAAGCTCGCGAGTAGCTCGATTAAATATTATATTATATATTTATTTTTAAAAATTAAATTTTAAGTATTAATATTTATATATTGTCACTTAAATATATTAAATAATTCAAAAATTAAGTTTAAACTTAGATTGAGTTTCATGAATGAGCTAAATCTAAAGTTTCACAAATGACTTTTCATTGATTTTGAGTTTATAAACGAGTTTGTATATAGCTTAAGTTTGAATATGAATTGAATTTTAGTATAACTACTACTCGAGTTCGAGCTCGACTCGGCTCGATTAATAAACGAACCAAGCTTGAACAAGGGTTCCACGTACTCGCTAAAACTCGAGCTCGAACTCGAACTCGTGTAAAATAAATGAGCCGAGCTTGAACACCATACTACTCGGCTCGGCTCGGCTCGTTTGCACCCCTAATTGTCGTGTGATATTCAAAAAGCTACAAACATGCTTCTGGGATCCGAAAATACTGATGCACCAATTTCTGTTTTTTGTTGTTATTTTTAGTGCTATAGAAACTTCACACCCATCTGCTTGATCCATTGTATTGTAAATTCCAGTAACTAATATTGATATTCATTGCAATTCTTAGAGCGGGTTCTTGCTGCAAGCAACCCTGGTGCGCAGAAGAGCCGTCCCCACACCATGTTCGCGAGCGGACCACCCCCCTTGCCTAATGGTGCACCAGCTGCTGGAACTATTGGAGCCCCAGTTCCTCGGCCGTATGCCGCCGGTGCACTTCCACCTGCACCGTTGCCCATCCGCCCACCGCCGCCACAGGTCTTCCCTCCCCCCATGCAGATGGCGCCGCAGCCACCTTGGCCGGTTCAGCACCAGCCGGGACAACAGATTCCTTCTGTGGCTGCTATGCCGCACCAACAGTTCAGACCGCCGCCGCCAAGCATGATGCCTCCGCCGCAGGGCATGATGGGGAGGCCCCCGCCACCGCCCATGTCAGCTGGAGCACCACCACCACCCATGTGGAGACCCATGCCGCCGCCCCCACAAATGAATGGAAGGCCCATGCCTCCGCCGCCAATGTCCATGCCTCTACCTCCGCCTCCGCCTGCTGCAACGTAGCACACTACGCTTGTTCGGAGTGCGGTGAAGTTGTTTTTGTGGTGTGCTCGGGTGCCATCTTGCACGGCTGCCTGCATTCGATTTGTGTGTACCAGGAGAAAATGTTAGCCCAAATGTTTTGGCCCCAGACGTCTTCAGCCCCTAAAATCGACTTGCACTAGCAACTTCTACATGCTAGAATTTTTTGGCTTCGTTCATGTACGATTTTATGTTGACGTCTGCATTTTCCGACGTTTCTCTTATTGTCTGTGCTTCGTTTGTTCGCCCGCCCGGCTGATCCACATATCCGTCTAGAAAGGATGTTACAAGTGCCGAAAAGGAAGTTATGGGAGCGATGTATCACGGTATCATGGTTTAATCCGATTTTAGATTTTCCTTTTTAAAATTGAATGAAATCGATCAGGGGCCTTAAATTGAACAGAACTGGTTCAATATAGTTTGTTGCTAAAAATAATTATATTTATATGTATATTTTAACTTCAATCCTCTGCATTGCTCAACACCTTTATTGATCTTTTATAACGGCTCCACTATTTCACCAGTTTTAGTTACCCTGGATGGGTGCAATATATTAAGCTCCCCATACTAGATTGTGTCCCCCTTCTATCTACACTTCATGGGTCCCTAAAGACTACTCATTTTGATGACATCTACACATCTTCGATCACCGCGAGAGCTTGAGCTTGTCTCAATTATTGATAAGAATGCTTCATCTTTACAACCCATATTTAACTTAAATCAATGTTTTTATGATGACTTATGAATGCACAGGAGGGTATTAGTAAAACATGGATAGGAGTTGGTTGGAAGATGGGTTAATAAAATATTGACGGGTCAATACCTAAAATGTTATTGTAATTTTTTACTGATCTCAAATGGGTCGTTTTGAGTTATATGTGAGATGTAAAAAGTGGTATATTCTCATTAGCAACTGGCTATTCTTTAAATACTTGCTTAAGTGGTACAAACTCTCGGGTCCATTTGGCACCAAATTATTTGAAGGGATAAATCATGTTTATCTCTAAATTAATCTTGTATCAAATAGCCTCTGGTTGACCTAGCAAAGACCCAAATAATGTGCCCCCATTCACCAGCACTTCATCTCTCGGAACAAACATTTTAATAGTTGACCAAAAGTGGTGAATCAGCGAGAATCCATCCATCAAAAGGAAGTCGTTTGTTTAATGACAACACGTCTGCCATAGCATATAGTTTATGGGATGTTTGGTTGCATGATAAATATATTTTTTGTCACAAATTTATATTTTCATAATAAAACTGGTTTTAAAAAGTGTTCCGTAATCATTACAATTTTAGATTTCAAGAGATAATTTCTTCTTGAAGTCCCACATTTTTTTAGTCATGGAATGCGGGGCCGTCACCCGGGTCGTGACCCCGCCCCGACCCAGTCGGTTTTGGAGCCGACCGACCCGATCCCGACCCCATAATTACTATTTTATTATTATTTTTGGCGACCCCGACCGACCCCGTCCCGACTCGGGTCGCGACCCCGGCTGACTTGGGTCGGTTTGATCCCGACTCCCGACCCCAGTACCTTTCTTATTTTTAGTTATTTTTGGTCACCGCATTTTTGTTATCACATCTGTCATGACCTGAACAATTAACGTAGCGGCACATTCTAAGATTGTTGTTGCTGGGCCTTGGGTGCTAAGAATTGCTTCGACTGTGGTGCTACATTTTGAAGCTGATGTTGAGTAGCCCTAGTTTGAGCAACATCCTGACTTTGTTTAACGTGAGGTTAGGCAGCAATCAAGTGACCGACTTGATCATATCCATAACAAGCCCCTATCCTACGGTAACAAGGGCGGCCTGTGTGCAAATCTGGGAAGGCCATTCTCAAAATTCAGATCTAGACATTGAGGTGGTGTTTGTTTTGGCTTAATCTATAAATCTAAACTCTTAATTTCACCTCTAACCTCTTATTTGATGGTAAAAAAGTGATGAATTGGATTAAGAGATAAGTGATAATTTTTGTTTGAGAAAATATCTAAAAATCTAAAATTTTAATTTCATATCTAATATCTTAATTAATGATAAAAAGGTATTTAGGTTGATTAAGATATAAGTGATTTTTTTGTTTGACAAAAACGTTAATAAAATATTTGTTTACACAATCATCAAATAATATTTTTATAAAATTTAATTTTAAAAATCTATAATAAAAACTTAATTTGTCATGTAATGAACAACTTTATTATCTTCAAAATAAAGTTATTTATCGATCAAATATTTGCCAAATATAGAAAATGAGTTTGAGAAAAATGTTATTAGAGTATAATATTTAAATAAAATTTTAAATAAAAATATTTGTATTTGATTAACCTTGTTACGTTGTGATGTCTGTCATGTGCAGCGCTACAACCTCTGAACCTGAAAAAGCTAAATCCCACGTCTGAATTGGTCAGAGCATATTCAGATATAAGAGGTACAATGAGACATTGGATCAGATGCATTATAAAACAAATTGAATTCTCAGAAGTCTGACCGAATCAGACAATAGAGCCTTGTTCAGCGTAATCAAACAGTGCCTGAGTCTTCATCTTAAGGCTTCTTCTGCTTATGGTATACTCTTGGTTGATCTCGAACACTGATTGGCTACCTTGTCATTATGTAACAATTAAATCAATTGACCGATCCAACAACATGTGTTAATTAAGAACCTTCTCAGAAAATCACCCATTCTCGACTTATTCTCAATATGACACATTTAATTTTAGAATTTTTTCAACTAATTACTTTTTTAACATATTCACAAATCAAGATATTATAATTTATCTCTTTTAAAGATTTGACCGTATTCGTCGAGATCACACACATCACGTATCTCCTGCTGTAGTAAGTCGCATCGAATTTTTCACTGCTCCACGGAGATAAGATCGTTGCCCCCGAGAAAAATCTATCGTTGGCATCTCCGCGAGCGTAATCTGAGGCGATCCAGACTTGGAGTTCGATGACGCAGGTGATGACCGGATGAACGTCACATGGGAACGGAGCATAGTTGAGATGCCAAGTCAGCCAACATGCGTGCGTGATCTCCTACGAAAATTAAATACATACTCTCTGTTTGTTGGGTAGGTGGGAAGGGAAGGAAGACCTTCACTTAGAGGGGTTCCTTGCTGTTGTGGCAGTGTTACATGTGAATATTGATATATTTATTTATCTATATATGTATCTCTCTATCTATCAATATATATGTGTATGAAATGCACGGAGCAATTGTCCAGACGACAAGTGTCCAGGGATACATGTTCCCAAGAAGACTAAACAAAAGGATGAAGAAGGGGGAAAGGATCAGCTTCAACCAACAGCTCTCTAGAAAGTGGATTAACACGATAATGAAGTGCTTTGCGTGCGGATCACGTCCTCTTCTTTCTGCCCAAGTTATACACCACCACCACCACCACCACCACCACCACCACCACCACCACCGGCACTAAAATATATGCTCCTAAACCGAGTTGTTTGAATTGGGAACATGGGCTGGTTGGTTTCTAGAAGAAAGTAATTAGCAAGCATACGCCAGCTTGAACACAACAGGTTCATTCGCCGTCTCTTTGCACGTACATGTATTCATACAAGGCAGCGATTCTCTTGCAGCATTTTCTAACTGAGAGGATCTCAATAATGTCTCACCCTCTTTCAAAGGTTTTGCCTAAAATTTACAATACAAGTGGATCTTAATTATATACAGATGAAGATATCCTTTTTACCCCGTGGTTAATATATTACTTCTTGTGAGGCATGACCATTCTTGAAAGCAAGGAACCAAGGGTCGGGGTTGTCGGACCGGGGTTAGTTGGGTCTAAAATAGATCTGGTTAAGCCAGATTAAAAAGTTCATTTAAAAATTTTTAAAAATAAAAATATATGAAAAATTTAAAAATAGAAAATATGACTAGAACAAACTTTTATTCATTTCTATTTAAATTTTATATATTGTTATTTTCATGAATAATTTATATATTTTCCCTGTGATATTTGGGAAAAATACATAACATTAAATATACATGATGATTGTACTCGCCGCTATATTGTACAATTATCTTATGATAAGATTTTAAAGATTCACCATAACTATTATACGTGGAAGGTACAAAAGTATCATAAGAAAAGGAGATTAACACCACAATTAGATAAAAAAGAGTTAACAACACAATTAAACAAAATAAGAGGTAGCAACACAACTAAACAAATGAGTTTCGATATGGGTCAAACGATTAGTTACACGATCGATAATTATATCAAAAAACATATGTTGAACATAATTCTCTTGTTCATAATTATCAAGAGACATTTTGGAATGTCTCTGTGAACCATTTTACTTTGTGCTGTGATCTATCGAGGATTAAATGGTTTTTGTTTAATATACATTTATTTTTATATTCATTACAGTAAATAGTCAGTCCTAGAGGGGTAAACAGAGACATTCCAAAATTCTGATTTGCTTATAGTAAAAATTAACAGGTTGAATTTGTTTTTGTATCTTGTAAACTATCAAAATCAAAATTGGATATTCTTATAGTTTATTGGAATCAGAATCAATTGATTCTATTTGCATTTATCTAGTTTCAAAAAAAATAACTATACATAAGTAAAACTAATTAAATTAAATAAATAAATAATAAAATAAGATATA
The DNA here is from genome assembly GCA_036172225.1 of Cryptocoryne crispatula var. balansae. Lineage (NCBI taxonomy): Eukaryota > Viridiplantae > Streptophyta > Magnoliopsida > Alismatales > Araceae > Cryptocoryne > Cryptocoryne crispatula. Next base: position 44,089,816 of record CM069920.1, on the reverse strand, counting down.
TAAATTGATAAAATGCTAAAAATAAAGTTGTGAAGTGATGATATCAAAATTTAATAATAATATGTGAATTATTAACTTATTTTTAAATAAATATTAATATTTAATATGTATTTTAGAAATTATTAGATTATGTTCCAATTCCGATAACGGAATTAGCATTGGATTGAAATTAGAATATAATGTTCTCAAAATTATTTGATTTGAAATCGAAATATCGTAACTTTTATTAGAATCAAAATCATATCTTAATGATTCCGCTATCAAATCCGACCAGTTTATAGTCCTAGTTATTCTTTACCAATATCATTAATAGGGTGTTTGATTTGTATGGTAATCTTTATACACTTTCATGATAAAAAATTAAAATAAATTATGAATTGGCCAATGTCATAAAATTGTAGGAGTTGATAAACACCTATTTTAACAAGTTTTGTTACAAAATAATAAAATGGTAACAAAAACTCAATTTATCATACAAATTGAACTATCCTTTTGGTTAACTTAATAAACATGTTGGACAATCAAAATAATGTTGCCACCCATACAGAGCAGTGCCTAGCGTCACTTAAATAAAATTCCAATTCCCAATTAAGGGAATCTTGTACATATATTTACTTCTATAACACTATAAAGACAAAATTACCAAGAAAATAATACACACACATGCACTTGTGCGTGTGTATATTGAGAATGCTTGTAGATTATTAGGATTGATTTCAAGCAAGCAAAGTAAAATCGAGGGTTGGGACTAGGTTGCCTTGGCCAAATCTGACATTGGTTGGTTTAGATCATATGTAATTAAAAATAATTTATTATTTAAAGTTATAAAACTAATAAAAGGTATTAATGTTTTATTATAGTTAAAAACAATTAATTAAATAATTTAAATATTTTTATAATTAATATATATTATAAAATTTTAAAATAATAAAAAGTGAAATGTTGTTATGGTTACTTTTCTAGTTCCCTCGCACTTATCGGTCACCAACAAATTCCACCAGGTTAATTTGAAGACCTAATCCAATTATTTTATTGCTTAGTAAAAAATAGCTAGTTCAAAGTAGGACAAACTAAACAATGCACAACCCCTACCTTCGCGCATCACCTTTGCATCGTCTCCTCCTACCCAAGGATGCCCCTGCCATGGCCGACAGTAGGGCACTACAGCTACTAGAGTTGAAAAATGAAGATTTGTTACTATCGATGGCACTACTATTGGTACTCACAACTCTGCAGAATAGAGAGGGCTCGCATAGATCACAGGGAGTTTGCATGAGCAGAAGAATAATGGAAAGAAGCTTGGCATATTCTCAATTGGCCTGTCACTCATATTAAACATACTCATTCAAAATATATAAAGAATGTAAGGATTCTACTTCAAGGCTCTTAACTAAGTATACCCAAATTACATTGTAAAAGAAAATAAATGGAATACAAATGACACTCATACGTAACAAAATATAATTTGTAACACTCCCCCTCAAGTTGGAGAGAACATATGTCGGATCAACTTGTTTTGTAAATATGCAAATTTTGTTTTTTCCGAGGTTTTGGTGAGTAATTCCACCAGCTAGCCCTTGCTACCTATTTGCTCTATTTGAATAAGGCCACTTTGTATTTTTTTCATGAACCAAGTGACAGTCGATTTTGATGTGATTGGTACACTTGTGAAACATAGAATTGTTTGGTATATGAAGAGCATCTTGATTGTCACAAAATAGCTTAATCACATTTGGTTTGATTCTAAAATCTCAGAGAACATAGGTAGTCCATATCATCTCACATGTTGTTGCTGCTCGTATTTGATATTCAGATTTGATAGAGGATCTAGATACCGTGCTTTGTTTTATTTTTGTTTTACATGAAATCGAAGACATTCCAACGCATGTGACATATCCTACTATTGACCTTTTGGTTTTTGGGCAAGCCGCCCAATCGACATTAGTATAAACCTTGATGTCAAGTGTATTGTTTGCAAGGAAATAAATCCCACTGCTTGGTGATCCTTTTAAGAAGTGTAATATTCTAATGGCACTTTTCCAATGATTCTCACAATGGCTGTGCATATGTTGGCTTAGCAGATTGATTGCATATGTTATGTTTGGCCTAGTAATTATTAATTAGATTAACTTCTCAACGAGTCTTCTATATTGGGAAGGATCTTCTTCTGACTGCCCTTTGTCAGTTTCATGCATATTGTGTCGTTGTTCAAGGGGTGTTTTAGTAGCCTTTGCACCAAGGAGTCCAGTTTCATCAAGAAGATCTAACACATTCTAGTGACGGTTAATAAAAATTCATACTGAGGACTAAGCTATTTCCAATCTCAAAAAATATTTGGGTGCACCTAGAAACTTGATATGAAATTCTTTATTTAGAGTTTGTTGTATCTTTTCAATCATTTTGGAGTTGCTTTCAATAACCAAGATATCATCAATATACATAAGGATATAAATAAAGAGATCATTTTCATTGTGAGTGAATAGAAAATGATCACCCTATGACTGGTTGAAACCCACTTGAGTAATGACAATGGTTAACCTTTGAAACTAAGCTCTTGATGCTTATTTCAAAACATATATTGATTTATGTAATTTCCATATATACTTTTTATAAATCACTATGAAAGTATGCATTATTTACATCAAATTGATGTACTTTACAATTTTTGATTGCCACCAAAGATAACATGATTCTAACTATGGTGAGCTTGGCTACAGGGACAAAGGTTTCATTATAGTCTAAGCCTTCAATTTGTGAATATCCCTTAGCAACTAAACATGCCTTATAACTTGACACAATCCCATTCAGATTAAATTTTAGTTTGTAAACCTGGAGCCTACTGTCTTCTTTCGAAGGGGGTAAGCTAACTATGCTCCATGTTTTTTTGTTATATGGTGCTTCTATTTTTGTTGACATAGCAATCCTCCATTCTTGGAATTTACATGCATTATGATAAGACTTCAGCTCATGTATAGTAGTAATCTTATTTAGAAAATTGATATGATGAGATTAAAACCTTTTTGTGCCATGGCCTAGTGTTGCTAATGGGCATGGGAGGAATGCCCTCAACGGGGCATGTTGAGTTCGAACTCAAGAGCTGCCGCCTAGGAGGGCAGTGGTGTTCCACTCTGCTAGTAGGCGGGGAACATCATAGTAGTGAGTGTTCTGTATTGGATACGTTACATTTGAACATTCATTTTTTGGTTCTTCTTTGCCACTAATGTTGAAGGTAGTTTCATAATCTCTGAGATAAGTGGGCAATTTTTTAATGCGGTCTGTCCTTTGAGTGAGAGGAGGTTGATTTTTAGAAGAAACTATGTGTTGATCTTTAGTCTATATAGTTGACATATCAATGTTCTCTAAATTGGGAATGACTTGCTGCAGTGTAGTTTTAGGACTTTCAGTTTCATCATTAACAAGTGAAGGAATAGGACAAATTACTACCTTCCTTATCTTTCTCATTTGCAAAAGGAAAAATATGTTTGAAGAACGCAACATCCCTACTGGTGAAGCCTAATCCAGTGGAAATCTCTTTTTCCTTCTACCCCCTAGGATATCTAATGAAGATACATTTTCTACTCCTTGGACTGAACTTGTCAGACACTGAATGGCTTGTTGATGTAAAAGCTAAACAATCAAAGACTGTCTACTATAATCTGATGGCTTCTTGTACAACATCATATATGGTGTCTTTCCTCCAATGGTAGATGAAGGTTGTCTATTTATGAGAAATGTGGCAGTCAATACACAATCTACCCATACGTTTGGTAAGTTGGCTTGGATCCAAAGACTCCTAGCAACTTCCAATATTTGCTTATGCTTTTTTCCAACTATGCAATTTTATTGAGATTTACCAACACAAGTTTGTTAATGTATTATACCATTTGTAAAATTCTATGGAGAAAAATTCTTAACTGTTATTGGTTCTTATTTTCTTAACCAAATTTTGGTGTTGCCAGTTCTCATAAGCAATGAAGTCAATAAATATGTTATAAGTTTGTGACATAAATTTTATAATAAATATCCAAGTGAATTTACTATAGTCATCAACAATGGTAAGAAAAAAGCTCCACTTTTGGACTCAATATAGTATGGAGCCCATATATTTATGTAAGAGTTCAAAATAGATTTTTGAATGTGTTCTGCTCAAAGAAAAAGAAAGGTGACATTGTTTAGCTAAAGAGAAAGTGATGTAATCAAAATTGCTATCAACTTTGCAATCTAATTTTTTTCTAAGGTAGTTAGCTACTCAATGGACATGTGTTCAAGTTGACGATGCCATTTTTCAATTCCAATAATCCACACTGTAAGAGAGCATGACTTGTTATTTGAATAAAAATTGTATAATTCATCTACTTTATAGCCCTGCCCAATTATCTCCTTCGTGTTTAAATTCTAAATATCAAAATGTGTTGGAAGAAAATGTCACGAAGCAATTGGCATTTACAGTATGTTGACTGAATGATAATAAGTTAAAATGTGAGTTCAAAACATGTAAAATATTTGTCAATTTGATCCTTTCTGTTAATGTAATAGAACTTGCATTTTTTATTGCGAGGAGGTAGAAGCACACACTGCTATTTGCTAGAAACTATCTCATGAAAAATGTGATAAGTTGTAGAAGCGCCAAGATCCATAATTCACCTACATGAATCACATGATTACATGTCATGTTAACATGATGACCATGTGTCAAGAGCTGAGAATGCTACTTGGTTGTCAATATGTGTGCCCCTTTAGATTTCTAATTCTTTGTTGTTGATTTACTTATAAATTCTACTACAAATTTTCTCTATCAACATTCTTCTAGAAGTTTCTATAATGTGTTGGATAGCCCATCAGTTTGTAACATTGTTCTTTAATCATATGACAAGAGATACATTATTCCTTAGATTTAGGTCTTTTATTCTAATCCCTTATTCCTATATTCATGATAGAATTCTCAATCTAAGCAGGGCATATCTAGATATCTTAGCTTCGTCTTGAAAAACTAGAGCATATGCTCTTCCTATTGATGAAAGGAGATCCATCAACTGACTATGAACATGTGTGTAAACATCATTAGGACCCATTAAAAATGCATGAGTTGCTTCCTATTTTGGGTGACAAATGGCATCTCCAGTTCATATCGGGCAAGTTCATCCCAAAGTCATTTGAATGTGTAATGGTACTTGAAACAAAATCATTCCTATGTTGATGAGTTGCAATGGACGTTTCTAAGATATATATCCTTGGACTGTAATTGCATGGAAAGTACCTCTCCTTAAAGTCCGACCAGATCTGAGAAACACTCTCAGCATATAAAACTGAAGGGATCAAATCCTAATGAATTGAATTCAGAATCCAAGATAATATCACGTTGTTAACTCTCTTCTAGAGAGCATATGTATCATTTTCCAAATTAGGCTTTGGGATGGTCCCATCAATGAATCCTATCTTAGTTTTGGTAGAGTGCGCAATGCTCATAGCTCTCTACCAGATGATGTACTTTTCAATAGTTAGAAAAGAGAAGATCATTAACACTATAACTAGATTAGTTGAGGTATGAAGAGTAGCATTTCAGAATTGATACATGGAGGAATTACTATTGGACGCTGTAGAAGCTGAAGCTCTGCAAATCTGAATGCAGCTATTAGATTTCTAAAGCTCTATCGACAGTGACTTGAGATAGATGAAGAGGAAGAGAAATAGAACCAAGACATTGAGGAAACAGAGGGAAGAGATTTTTGTAGCAATTGAAGAATGTTTCAGATGCCCTGTAGTTTGTATTCTTGAATATATATATGGCTACAACAATACACGTGTATAGTTAGTGAGCCCAAATGACCTTATTGTAATTACACTAAAATTACATAGAAATGAGTCTCAATTTCATGTCTAATTCCTATATATGTCTAACATGCCCCCACAAATTGAGTAGGGATACCATGTTCAATTTGTCTCGCAAGAACTCAAATTGTAACTTGAGTAAAGGCTTGGTAAAAATATCTGCAAGTTGATCTTTACTAACCACATGACAAATAATGATCTTCTTATCTAGAACTAATTACCGTATAAAGTAAAAGTCTACTTCCACATGTTTGGTGCGAGACTTGAAAACAAGATTTATCGTGAGATATATAGTGGATATATTATCACACCAAACTATTGGTAAGAATATAGGAAAAAGTTGTAGCTCATTGACAAGCTGAGACACCCACAGTAACTTAGGGACAACCATTACCATGGCTCTCATTTTGGCCTCGGTACTAGACTGGGCAATAGTCCTCTGCTTCTGGGATGTCCAAGTAATCAAATTGTGTTCTAAGAAAATGCCAAAACCACTGACTGATTTTCTATCATCTGGGCATCCTGCCCAGTTAACATCAATGTATACATGAAGTTCAAAAGAACATGGTTGAAAAGGAAGACCATGAAAAAAGTATACTTCAAATATCTAAGAATGCATTTCACCAACATCATGTGATTAACTGTAGGAGCAGCAAGATACTGACATGCTTTATTAACAGTACAAGTTATATCTGGTCGAGTCATAGTAACATACTGAAGGGAGCCAACTAAGCTCCTATAGTTTGTAGGATCAGCCAAAAACTCACCATCAGTCTTGGAATATACAGACTTAGTAGCAATAGGTGTATGAAAAGATTTAGAATCCCTAAGATGAGACCTCTCCAAAATATCTAATATGTATCACTGTTGACTCAAGAGTAAGCCTTTTGATGTCCTCTAAACTTCAATACCAAGGAAAAAATTGAGTGGTCTGGGATCTTTCAAGAAAAAAGCTATAAACTAGCAACTGATAGAAATGTATGCCCTATAAGCCAATCATATATGATATGATTCGACATTTCTAGGAATATCTCATTCAATTAAATAGGCAAAACATCGTTACTAGCTTTTATTAGAAGCGTATATCGTAATGAAGTCCTTGATCACATGCAATGATGATTGAATCATGATGAGATCATGATAATGAGATCGATCATCTAGAGGTATGTGATCTAAATGTTCCTAGTCATAGAATACTTGAGACGGGACATCAAGAATCTGGATAAACTAGTGTGTGTGATGTCTTCTCATATGATGAGAATGACCGATCTCATTGGTCATCAATGTGGGGACACTGAGATACACACACAGGTGCTCATTAGTGGAATGAGTTCACTGAACTGACCAATTTAGGAAAACCTGATCGGTATCTTACCGAACTGTCTATCAGGTTATTCTTACATCTCAATAGCACGGTTGGATCTTTGACCTGAGTCACCAAAGATGTCTTTCCAGGCGTACTATGTACTTTGACTATTGACTGATGGATCACTTAGTATTGTGGTCCTATATAGTTAATGGATTGGGTATATGGGAAACCTAGTGGAGGCAATTGAGCGGACAATAGGGGATCATTCACTCTCGGTAGGAGAGAGAGAATATCCTATGGATAGTACTCTAAATCCTTGGCCAAGGTAGATAGGATAATTGTAAAAGGAGTTTTACGGTTGATCCATTCCTGAGTACAAGATTTCATAGAGTTGGAATACTTAGGGGTTGACAGTCAATGCCGAACCCCTGACCGACTGGGACATTGTATGAACGAGGATTTAAATCCGTGTGGTAATTGATGATGGAAAGGCTCAATGGATGTTATTTAACTCTCCAAAGTCATTTGGAATCATAGGAAGTGGCTTGTACCCTTTATGATCAGAATGCCGTAAAAACTGTTATCGAATAACAGTTTTGATTTAATTTAAAGGAATTGTTCTTTTAAATTAATTAAGGCTTCAACCAAATTGACTATTGGGCCTAGTGGGTCACACACAATAGATCTGGTCAATAAGATGGGGGCATGGACGTAATTTTATAGAAGTTTTGGGTTTTTGTGAAAAATTCCATCTTCTATATATAAATGGCTTATGAAGCCAAACCTTAACAAGCCATAGGGCTGGAGCACGTACCAAGCATCCTCTCTTCCTCCTCTCTCCTCTAGAAGGTGATCTCCCATGGTCAAGCTTGGATCTGGAAAGTTTCTAGAGGCCCGAAGGAAGGGAGAACTCGTCTATTAAAGCAGATCGTGTGGATACCGCTAGAGACCGGACACTTGAACGGTTTTTAGCAAGGAGGAATGTCCTCTCTTCATCCATGGTGAGGGATTTTAGAAATATCATGAGGTACTCTTGTTCTACTTCATATTTGGTTCCCGGTTTTACTCATTCGGCATCGATCAAGGCAAAGATCATGGTTTTATGGAATCAAAAATTTTTCGCTGTCATATATTTATTCCTTACAGCAACCAGATGTGAAATTGTACCAAAATGATTACCTGTGATTATAATATCATTCACATAAACTAGCATGTCAACAAGAGTTTTGTCCTTTGATGGATCACATGTTGATCCACAGAAACCCAAGCTAAGAAGATGAGAATAAAGTCTAAAGAACCAAGCTCGTGGAGTTTGTTTTAAACCATAAAGTGCCTTATGAAGCTTGCAAACAAAATGAGGATTGTGAGGATCTATGAATCTAGGGGGCTGCATCTTAAAGATATCCTTCTCCAAATTTTCATGCAAGAATGCATTGCTCACATCAACATGCCTAATATCACAATTACAAGTGATTACAATTGATAGCACCAACCAGATTGTGGATGGTTTAACAACAGGGCTAAAAGTTTCTCTATAATCTAATCCATATTTTTGAGTGTAGCCCTTAGCAACTAGGTGTGCTTTATAATGAGCAATGGACCCATCAACTTTCTTTTTTAATTTATATATCCACTTGCACCCAATAATATTCACACCATAAAGAGGTGCAACAAGAGACTAGGTACCATTATGTTGAATGGCAGAGAACTCTTGAGATAGCTTCTTTCCATTCCATAGATTGATTAGCAATATTGAAGTTGGTCGGCTCAACAACAAACTGTTTCTCAATTAAGAGAGCATATTTGCTAGTTTTGTTTTGTACAACAAGTTCATGCTGATTGATAATTTCATTAATAGACCTAAACTTTCGAGGAGGAGTAAATGAGGCATCTTGAATATCAGTATTACTAGGAGAGGAAGAATCATTATGTATCGGAGAACTGTCTAAACTAGACATGGTAATTGTCTGAGAACAATCATGATTGCAATGGTCGATAGTTGGAGCAAAAATAAGTTTGACAACTAGTTTGTCTACAGATGTGACATGAATAGGTAGAGACACAACTGATGTTGATATAGATGAAGTGGTGCACTAAGTGAGAACTTTATAAGGAAATGAAGTCTCATAAAAAACAACATGACTAGCAACAAAAATTTGTCCTGTTCTTGGGAGATAGCACTTATAGCCCTTGTGATCTTTACTATATCCAACAAAAATACAGCACTCTGATTGGTAATTGAATTTGTGCTTATTATATGGTTTCAAAAACAGATAACAAGCACACCCAAACACTCTTAAGAAGTTATAATCAGGTGGCTTGTTGTATAGTTTCTCAAAAAGAGACATTCTATAACAAGGGTGTAGACAATCTATTTATCAAATAGATAGCACATTCAACAGCAAGATCCCATAATTCAAAAGGTAAATTAGCATGACTTAATAGTGCAAAAGAAGTTTCAATAACATGCCTATGTTTACATCCAACCAAACCATTTTGATGATGAGCATAAGGACAAGCTATTCGATGAACAATTCCCCATTGAAAAACAAATTGATTTAGATTTCTATATTCTCTACCCCAATCACTCTAAAAGTACTTGATATTATTAGAAAACATATTTTTTACTTGATTCTTGAAATGAATAAACACATGAAACACATCCCCTTTTCATGCAATAGGATAAAGCCAATAGTATCTAGTGAAATGATCTATAAAGGTTAGGGGTGGGCACTGTTCGGTTTGGTCCGGTTTGAACCATTTTTTTCCAAACCAAACCAAACCGAATCACCCTCTCAAACCGAACCGAACTAAACCAAATCAATTCGGTTTGGTTTGGTTTAAACCGAAAATAAATAAAAATATTTAAATTAATTATTTTTTACATATATATACTAGGTTTTAAGTTAAAAATAATGAAAATAAATATTATTTTATTATAAAATTTATAAAAATATCATGTTTATTAATGCTATAATAGTTTTTTATATTTTTTTGATTAAGTCGGTTTAGACAGTTTGGTTTGGTTTAAATCTGTTTGGAGGTTTTCCAAACTGAATCAAACAGAAAGGGGCTCCAAACCGAACCGAATGGGCTGGTTTGGTTGGTTTCTCGGTTTGAACCGTTTTGTGCCCACCCCTAATAAAAGGTAACGTAGTATTTACAACCACTAGTGCTCACATATGGTGATGGGCCCCACACATTGGAAGCCACAATTTCCAAAGGATGCTTAGACATATAAGACGAAGAGGGAAAATGTTGACGGTGACTCTTAACTATAGAACAATGACCGCAAAAAGAAATTTATTTGCTAAATGGTATCTGAAAAGAACTAAGAACTTTTCCTACTGTCTTTAATGCAGAATGCCCAAGATGATGATGCCACAATTGCTCCTTGCTTATCTGTTTAGTTATAAACACCACTGGAGACTCCTTTATTGAAGACGGTAGACAGTATAAACCATTGACATTATTTTATTATTTGAGAACCCTCCAAGTTGTTAAATCTTAACAAGACAATAGTTAGGATAAAATTCAAAATACACATCATTGTCACATGTAAACTAAGAAAATGATAGCAGATTCTTGGCAAGTAAAGGAACATGCAGCATATGAAGAAGTTTAAAAGACTTATAACCTACTTATCCAACATGTGAGATATTCAAACTCTCCCCATTTCCAACATGGAGGTCATCTTGACCTGTATATGGTGTTGGGTTTTGAAGAACATGAAAATTGGGAGTCATATGATTGGTGCACTAGAACCAACTGGGATCAACATGAGTAAACCCATTGTTTGTAGAAGCTACATTAGCTGTAAACGGTTGCTGAACATTATTCAACTGATCAGACTGATCATTGTTATTAGTATCATAATTTCTAAAACCAAGGTCATATCGCTTCTAGCATTGTAAAGCCATGTGCCCCTTTTTATCGCGAAGCTGACGTACAGGGGGTGAGTTTGCAAAATAAGACTAACTCTGATCAGTACACCCTTGCTGACTATTGTAATTAGCATGTGAATCGTATTGAGAAGGTTGACCTCTATTAAAATTAATATCTGTACCTCTGCTATTTCTACTTGAATTACTTCCTCTACCTTTGCCTTTTCCGTGAAACTGAATATTCTGTTGTTGATTAGAAACTAATTGGTGCGTGCTAAATTAGCACTAATTTTAGTGATATTCCGATGATGTTTAAGCAAAAACAACTCATGATTAAGAAACATTTCTTGAACACTATCAAGAGTAAGAGTGTCAACATCTAATCGAGTGATTATAGATGTGACGAAGGATTCAAACTTTAAACCTAAATTGCCCCAAACATATAAAATCAGATCTCTGTCGGACACAGGTTCCTGAATATATGCAACAATACATGTGTACAGTCAGTGAGTCCAAATAACCTTAATTCAATTACACTGAAATTACACATAAATGAATCTTAGTTTATGTGTATGTGTAACAGACGCCATGGGTCAATTAGCTATGAAGATCTATTACTGTCGATGGCGCTACGATCAACACTCAGAGCTCTGTAGAACAGACATGATATATATATATATATATATATATATATATATATATATATAGGAAGTTTGCAGGAGCAGAAGGGCTCTCGGTTGTCACTTGTATTCCATATACTTAGTCAAAAATAATGTACAGAATGTGAGGGTTCCCGTCTGAAGGCTCTCGATCGGCTGAGTAAACCCAAATTACATTGTAATGAAATACAAATAACAATCACATGTAACCGAATTTGATGCATAACATCCAGGGGACGCCTCCATGGCCGGCGATAGGGCACTACATAGCTTCTGCTCCTGTTGGCGTGCCAGCCTGCAGGCCTCTTCCCTTCTCGTACATTGCCTGCTCAGACTCTCACATGCGCTCCTCCCACCCGCTCACGTAACGCTCAGAGCCCGCAGCCTCCAAGCGTATAGTATATTATGTGAAACTCCAGAATGTGTGGCAGATGCGGCCAGCGGTCGCACACCGGCGCCTGCCGCCGGCCGGCCGTGCTAAGCTACAGCCCTCCACCACGCAAAGTCAGCTGCTTGCGGGCCAGCACGCAAGTAGAACCAGCAGCAGCCAGCATGCCGCCACTCCTCTCTCTGGACGTGCGGCAGGAGCGAGCAGCGCTCGGCGAGCGAGCTTGTGGAATGGCCGGCCCGCCGCGGGGACAAGGAGCGCTGACATATATACCATGCTCGACGTTCTCGTTCAGCTCTCTTGTTTCTCCCTCTCGGTCACACATACAGCAAACACTTCACGTACACAAGAGTGGGGGAGGTCAGGAGGGGGTGGAGGAAACATTCTCAGTCACCTCGTAAACAAAGGTGAATCTCACCGGATAGTTTGATCACTTTAAATCACATCATCATTAAATTTAGTGAGATTCACATTTTTTTTTGAGGAGAATGAGAATGTTTCCTTCACCTCTCTCCTAACCTCCCCTGCTCTCTATGTACGTGGGTTAATTAATCCCTAGGATCAGGTTAGATTCGGAAAAAAAATTCAGTATAATCAAAATTATGCTACGGGTGCAATTGAACGAGAGTACATTTGCTCAAGATCATCGGCTCTTTATTTTACGTGAGTTTGAGTTCAAACGGGCTCCCAAAAACATGTCCAACCTTTGTTCAAACTTAAATTCCTTAGTTAATTGAGTAGAGCTCGAACTACTCAATTCATATATAATCATCTATATTTATAATTTATCTTTTTTAAATAAATATTTAATTGAGCTATGCATCAACTTATTGAGTTGAGCAAGCATCTATTCTTGACTCTTTTCATATATCAACACTTAATTCTTGTTCAAAATTCTTTGTTTAACCGGATAAATGAGTTCAGTTGAATTTTTATAGACCTAATTCTTTTAGAAAAAAATGAGATATGACTATAAACTTATATGTGAAATTCTAAACTATTTATGAAATTAGATCTAAGTTTAAATTAAAATTAATTTTATTTTTAATTATGCTTTTTTCATATATTTATATAATGATATATAATCATTAATACTTATAATTTATCTTTTTAAAGTAAATATTTGATTGAATATTTAATTGAACTATGCATGAATTTATTGAGTCAAGCAAGAATTTGTCCTTAACACTTTTCATATATCAACATTTATTTTTTTGTTCAAAATTATTCATTTAACATGATAAATAAGTCCAGTTGAATTTTTATTGAGCTAAATTTTTTTCAGTAAAAATGAGTTTTTGATATATCTTCTGTGTAAATAGTTTAGAGTAGAACCTAATATCACCGAGCTGATGTTTGATATAGTCATCGAAGGAGAAATTATGTACTGTTAGATAGACTGAAATTAATTCTTTGATATTCCAATTTTGTGTGGTGTGGACACTGCAGCTTTTATATGACAGATCAAAACACTTCTGCTTTTATCATGTAATCGGGGGTCTTGCCAAAATCTCACTAAACGTAAGTTTCAAAGCTTATTGAGACGTAAACATCAACTTTTAAAAAGTAATGTATAACTATTTTACAAAACTAATTATGCAACCAAAGAAATATATATACGACTAACTTCAAAATAAAATATATTCAATTGTTAATTATTCAAACTTCTATAGTGTGTATAAAAAAACAATGTTAGGTTAATACTTTAAGAGTACAAAAGAGTAAACTTTGTTTCAATAATGTTTAAGTTAAAATAATTTATTCAGCACTTATAATTTTTATACACTTGTCATTTTTATTCATATAAACATATTATATTAAAATAATTTTTATGGTTACAGAAAATTACTCGGACAAAAATAAAGCATGCATGCATATGTTCTTTCAAAGGAGAAAAAACTAATACAAAAACTTATTTGACAAGAAGAGAAAATACTTTCTACTTTGTACACATGGATAGTTTATAATTTTTTATTTTTATTAATTTTAATTAACATGCCTTTGACCTCGAGGCTTATGCCTTTCTACCTTCTCACCTAGAAAAAGACATAAGTCTCATGTTTTGCCAATAAAATATAAACCTCATTAAAAGAACAAAACGCATCATCTTGAGTCATAAGTCTTCATAGGATGCTTTTTTAAACAATGCAACTAGCATATATGTATATATATGCACACATATTGGACCAAACATAAGCACAAGGAACACCCGAACTATGATCGTAGAGTGCAGATCACTTAAGTTTTCTTGGTAGAGGAAACTCTGTCAAATTGTCATATTTTATCTCCTTATCAATGCAGTCATGCGAAGCTTTAAGGAACATTTTTTAGTTATTGAGTTTTTTTTTGTTTATTGAGAGACTTGCATTATGTTAGTGCATAATAGCATCTTGTTCTTTTGTTATTAATGCTTGTAATATATTATTGCACAATAACATTTTGTTCTTTGGTTATTGCGACTTGTAATATGTTAATGTATAATAATATTTTGTTCTTTTATTATTGAGACTTACAATATGTTACTGTGCATTAACATTTTATTTTATTTTTTCCGAAGCTTACATTATGGTATTGCATAATAATATTTTATTTTTTTGTTATCGAGACTTGCACAAGGTTATAGTAACATTTTGTTCTTTTGATACTAAGGCTTATAATATATTATTGTACAATAACATTTTATTTTTTTGTTATCGAGGCTTGTAAATGTTATTATGTAGCAATATTTATTCTTTTGTTACTGAGACATGCATTATGTCGGTGTACAATAACATTTTGTTTTGTTTTATTTTTGTTGTTAAGACTTACATTATGTTAGTTCTATTGTTATTGAGACTTGTAATATGTTACTGTGCAGTAACATTATATTCTTGTTGTTACCGCGATTTGTACTAGTTACTACATAATAACATTTTGTTCATTTATTACCGAGACTTACAATATGTTAATGCACACTAACATTGTATTTTTTTTGTTACCGAAGCTTGCAATATGTTACTGCCTAGTAACATTCTATTCTTTTTTACCGAGACTTGCACTAAGTCACTGAGTCACTGTGTAATAATATTTTGTTCCTTTGTTATTAAAACTTGTGCTTCGTTACTACACATTAACAAAAAACAAAACGATACTCGAGTTCTCATGTGTTCGCATTAATGAGGAGGGGAACATGGGAGAAAATTTTTAAAATAACATGGTTCGAAACTTTATTTTCAAAAATGAAACAATAAAACTTTTATTTTTGGATCTAACACAGTTTGACAAAAGTTGCTAGGGGTGGTAGCGACTTCAGACCGGGAAGGGAGAAATCGCTGGTCTCCGCAGTGACTTATAGGGTGTTTGGTAGCGTTTTTTCCTCTTCTTTTTACCTAAAATTTGAAAATTGGGAAAGAGAGGTGTTTGGTCACGTCTCTTGCCCACTCCTCTTTTTTTGAAAATAAAGAGACCTACTCTTAATATCTCTCCCGAAAATAAAACAGGGGAGAAGTTGTTTTATTTTCGGGAGAGACGCGGGCGTCTCGCAGCATATCCCTCTCTCCCGTTCAGACGTCTCCCTCGGCGACGACGAAGCGCGGCTGTCTGCGGCGGCGGGCGCGGTTGTGCTGTGCGGCCGGGGGAGGGGGGAGGGGGGACGGCAGTCGGGCGGCGGGCGCCGCTGTCCGCCGGGAGGGGGGGGACGACGGCAGTCGGGCACGGCGGCGTGCGGCGGCGGGGGAGGGGGATGGCGGTCCGGGGCGCGGCTGCGGGCGCCGGCCGTCCGCCGGGAGGGGGGGACGACGGCGGCAATCGGGGCGCGGGCCCGTGCGGCGGCGGGGGGAGGGGGATGGCGGTCCGGGGCGCGGCTACCGGCGCCGTTGTCCGCCGGGGAGGGGGGACGACGGCGGTCGGGGCGCGGGCCGTGCCGTGCGGCCGGGGGGGGGAGGGAGGGGGACGGCGGTCGGGCGGCGGGTGCCGCTGTTCGCCGGGGGGAGGGGAAAGGAACGCGGCCGTGCGGCGGGGGGGGGCGGTCGGGGTGTGGCTGTCCAGACGACGTCGGCAGTCGCAGAGGGGGCGGCGGACTCCGGCCGATGGAGGTGCCGGTGGAGCCGTCGTCGGGGGGGAGGGCAGTGACCGGAGAGCGGGACCATGTAGTGTGTGTAGTAGATATTAGTTGACATTAAATAAATATGAATGTTGTGACATACTACATTGTATTGACATGCAGTGTGTATCATCGAGTTATTTTGATTTTAAAATCATAATCAAACAGTACTCTATAAATTTTTAAAATTGTGACAATTTTGCCAAACACAAAATGGTTAGACTCTTTTGATTTTAAAATAAAAAATGAGAAGTCAAGTAGTCTGAATTTTAAAAACAAGATTGACTCAAAATTAAAAGAGCTACCAAACACCCTATTAGGCTCTGTCGTTGGGGAACCCAGTGACTTTCCATTGAAATCGTTGGACCATTCAGCGACTATGGCTTTGTCGCTACCGCCGACAGTGACTTCTGCGTTATGACGTCCATGAATGTGCTCCTGTGAACGTCGGGCTATGGCATCTGGGAGTAGCCGGTTGTAGCGTCCGTGAGCACGCAGCTGCGGCGCCTGTGAATGTTCGCTGGCTTCTTGCTTCATCTCACGCCTATTTAAAGGCTCGATGACTTTCTCCTTCATCACACCGAACACATCTTCTCTTTTCCTTCTTCTCTCTCTCTCACGTGACTCTCTCTATCTCTCGTGGCTCTCTCTCTCCTCCAATCACTGTTCATGTAATACTATTACTTTTTTTCTTTTTTTCTCCACTCACTCCATCAAAATATATAAATATTATATATAATACATATAATTGTATACATGCCTCAAATATATTTATAATATTTTGAATATATTTATTTTATACGAACAGTTGGTATAGTTTACATACAGTATGTTTAAATTTATATTTAAGTTAATTATATTTTATATATTATTATGAGATATAGTCAAAACAAAGTATTTTAAAATATTAAATATTTTTAAAATTCTTAAAATTTATAAAATATACTATAATATAAATATAATAAAATTTTAATTTTATATTTTGTAAAATATGTAATACCAAAATTTATTTAATTAAAATATATAGTTAATATTTATAATTTATATTAATAAATCAAATATTATATTTACTTTTTAGTGTATAATCAATTATATATATTGTATTAAACTTTCACCTCTCTCATATTAATCATGTTATATTATATTTTGTAACATTCATTCTAAATATTTTTAACATTATTTAAAATAATACTTAAAATAAATTTTTAAATTATGGACTTTATTTAAATTATAATATTTTATTAAAATATAATAGTTAATAATTTGTTAATAATATTATGTATAGTTTTAATAAATTATTTATAATTTTACACTAACCTTTAAATTATGAAAAATATAAAATTTATGTTTTAAATATATCATCAATAATACACATTTATTAAATTATAAAAATATTATACATTATAAAGATAATCTTTGTGTTAACAATATCTTTAATTTTCAGGAACGCGAGGCATTGCGACAACTTCACATTTTTTTCGTCAAACATTCGTAGACTTGGTGATGTTCTTTTAAACTTCAGATAATTACTTATTTTTATTATTTATTGTAGTTATTTTATATGTTTACAGGATAGCTTACAATTTTTGTCATCATGTATTTGGGAGAAGTGACAATCACTGTTATATATGATGGACTTGTTAGATATACTGATAATAGCTTTACCAATTACGATAGTGGATATGATAATAATATTCATATATCAACAACATCCTCTTTTGAAGAAGTGAAGAATATTATCCATGATATCGCTCACTGTACTTCAAATATGATTAAGTTAAAATTGAGTTTATTATGAAAATTTAATAAGCATGGCAGACGATACATCTTATCAAGCTATGATAGACCGAAGTTCTAGAAATAATATACAATTATTTGTTGAAAAGAAATATATAAGGGGGGCTTTTTATAATCCGCAGATGAATTAGTCAGTGGAATGCAGCTAGTGCAATGAAACTTCTTAATGAATACCATTCAATAATGCCATGGAGCTTATATGTTGGATCGAGTAACACCAGTTGCCCCGTTGAAATAGAAAGTACCAACCAATAGGACTTAGATTTTAATAAAGTGCATAATGATGAAGAGATGTCTGATAGGTCTACAAGTGAAGATGAAGAAACCGAGACCGATATGCTCAACAATATTGATGTTGTCAACAAGTTTCATGAACACAAGGATACTACGTGGATTGAACATGCAGTTATTAGTAATTGCTGTGTTGAAAATGATGTTGAAAATGAAAATGGCGAAGAATATGACTTAGTTGTCCGAAGTGATGGACAAAATGTTGATGAAATTCCAGTAGAAAATATTTTTACGTCAAAAGAAGATCTTATACATACAACTTCATCTTGGGCTCTAAAACACAATGTTCAACAGCGAACTGATCAATCTACAAGATCAAATCTTATACTAATATGTTTGCCAAAGGATCAAGGTTGTAAATGGAGATTGCATGCGCGCGTTAGTAAACGAGCTGGTGGATTATGAAAGATTACAAGTTTAGAGAGTAATCACACTTATCATATTCCAATTGAAAATAGTCACAAACATTTAACGTCAACTACCATATATCAGATGATTCTACCTGTAATTTGTTCTTGTTCAACAATACGCCTAAGCGATATCATTGATCTTGTACAAGTAAAATATTCAATTAATGTTTCTTATACCAAAGTTTAGAATGCTTGTACAAAAGTAGTTCAAAAGCTTTTTGGAGATTGGGAGGGCTCATACACACGTCTATTGTATACAACTATGATTGCAAAAATGAAACTTCACGGCTCATGTATTTTTTTTGGAGCTTCAAGTCAAGTATTAATGGATGACATTATTGTCATCCACTTATTAGTGTAATGGCACATTTTTACATGGAAAGTGAGAATGGTTTATTGTAATTAGTGTCATCCACTTATTAGTGTAATGGCACATTTTTACATGTAATTAGTGTCATCCACTTATTAGTGTAATGGTTTATTTCCTATAGCATTTGCTATTGTTAATAGTGAGAATAATCATTTATGATCTTGGTTTTTTGAGAAAATGCTTAATTTGGTGTCATCTATTAGAGATACACGTCATGAATTGTGTATAATTTATGATAGACATGCTAGTATAAAAAATGTTATACAATGATGGTTTCCTACTGTTGCACATCATTTTTGTCTTCGCCACTATAGATAAAATTTTCAAGCACATTTACTGAAAAGAAGTTGCACAAGAGAATGTATAATGCTAACTAAGTTTATAATCAGATAAATTTTCAAAGTAAAATGGTGATATTCAACTTATTTGCAACAATACTTATGCATGATTGATGCAAGTAAATTCTGAATATTGAGCATTATCATTTGATACTAATGGTAAGAGATTTGATATCATGACTACAAATTATTAACAATGTTTTAACAATGTCTTAAATATAGCTCGTGGTCTACCAATCCATGCATTGATCCATATGATATATCATCGATTAAGATTGATATTTTTTCAGTGTCGTATGATTGGAAAAAATATAGAGACGGTGTTGACTCCTAAACATGAGAAGTTAATGGGTGAACAGACAGAAAAAAGTAGAAATGGACATGTTCAAGCCCGACTTAATGTGGGAGAGTGCGAAGTAAATGACAATTATGAACATGCTTACCGTGTTAATATTACACGACACAGTTTACATTGCACTTATTCTGAACCTCAAATGCATTATTTTTCGTGTAAGCATACATTGTGCGCAATGCGTTCTATCAACTGGGATCCATACCAATATGTCTCACACTGGTACACAGCTCAACAATACTGTTGCATATATCAAGTAGAGTTTCATATTGTTCTAGATGCACGTTACTAGCCCTTATTTGACCATAACAATAATTTGGCTCCTTTGTTACCTCCTTCCAATGTTCAAAAGGTCGGAAGACCTCAAAATAAGAGATTGTCAATGATAATGGATCGTGACATAAATCGTCAACATAATAAATGTGGCATATGTAAGAAAAGAGGTCATAATAGGTCGACTTATCCACGTCGGTAATGTCTTTGTATGATTATTGTTAATTTCTATTTTTATTATTGATATATTATGAATATCTCTGAACTACTAACATTGTTTTTTACAGACATGACCGGTTCTTGAGATAAGCCATTGCTATATAACTAGGAGACACACCGTTCCTCACATCTCGAGGTATGATATAAATTTTGTTGTTTAATTATTGATAGTTATACAATTAATATTTATTATAATATTTTACAAGAATCATTATTACTATATTCTTCTTCTCATTTCAGATCGGTCACTAATTGGCCAATTACTTATGTATTATTGAGATACTTACTAGATGTTGCTGATTTTTTGCATACAATATCCTTAGGATGGGTGCCGTTAGACCAATGTCTCATTATAGCTCTAAGTGAGCGTTGGCATTCAAGGACATCCACATTTCATTTTACTCGGGAAGAGATGACGATTACATTACAAGATGTGTCCATGCTACTTAGGCTAAGGGTGGATGATCCACCTATCATATCATCTCCTCAGGTTCCTTTTGAACGATACCCGACATGAGAACATGTTTGTCAACAACTTTTAGGTCAAATACCATTAATCGAGGATTTCAGTCACCGTATTCGTAGTACTATTAGACTACGATAGCTGACACAACAATTTTGTGCACAAGCTCATGACTTACCAGATGATATAGACAATGAAAAAACGAGATTACTTTGCCTATATCATACTTGAGCTTATATTTTAATGCTCTTTAGTTGCATACTATTATCAGACACATCTGGTAATGAGATCCATCTCTAATTCTTAATATTTTTTAAGGATTTATATATTTATGAATAATACTCTTGCGGTAGTGTCATATTGACATTTTTATATCGACAATTATGTTGTGTAACAGAAAAATCGCGTAACTACATAGGAGGGTGTCTTCATTTGTTGCAGGTACACTATTTATTTCAATTTCATATTTGTATTCATCTTTGCTCTTTCATATCCTTATATTTGTTATCTTTTTATATATAGCTATGGAGTGAGGAACACCTCTACGTTGGTTATCCTGCTATTCTACGACCATTGTCAGAGGAGGAGGTTGGTCGGTTACTTGGAGCAAGATAATACTATAGCTATTTTGTATTTTTAAATTTTACACTTCACTATAGATTTTTAACAACTTAACATTATACACCAGATGGAATCCATATGAACGAACTGAACCAAAGCATTCTTCATTGTTGCTCTATAGAAATGAGTTAGATATGCATGAATAAAGTCAAGTACATAACTTTTTAATCATTCCAAATCTTTTAAAAATTATAATGATTTATATAATATTTTATAAATTGTGTGATGACCATATTCTCAATATATCATGAATAATGTTTCACAAATTTGATTGAAAATATGAATGTGTGTAGGGTATTTGTTTCTATTCCTTGTATGTCGGTGATGGAGGTTCATGCTCCCGAGCGGGTGTTACACCAATTTGGTTATACAGAACAGCAATCTGCTGATAGAGAGTAGTCTACTCGTTTAGGTGGACGAGGGGGGCAAATACAAATTGGTTAGAATATTACGGCCCTTATGTTGAGAGATGGAATAATAGAATGTCACATATTTTTGTGTCAACTTATGAAGGTCAACAGATTGAAGATGTGCAAAATCAATATCATGATTGGTACTCCAAGTATGGTCTTCTACATCTTCTTGAACATTCTTATTCTCTCCTCAACAATATTATCTTAGAGGAACTGTTGAAAGAACATTGGTAAGTAATTAATTTTTATTCATACATAATATCAATTCGTTACTAATTTGACCCTATTCATATTTTCAACTCAGCATAACCAATCGAACAAGAGAGTTACTACAATCACGCCGAGATACAAATTTTAGATAAATAAAAGATGAAATACTTCGTTTACAAGAATTGACGTTGAGGAGTCTTCGACTTGATGTTGTTGGCTATGAAGAACCTCCACCCCCTAAAATAAATGTAAATGCATGGCACCAACCAAGGAAGGGGGGTCAGGAGTCAGGACTGGGTCAGTTTGGCCACAAACCAACCCGGGTAGGCCGGGGTTGCCAAAAATAATAATACATTATTAATTATGGGGTTGGGGTCTTGGGGTTGGGACCGGGTCAGTTGGCCCCAAAATCGACCGGGTCAGGGTGTGGTCATGACTTGGCATTCCATGGTGCTAACCACTTTCATCATAGATTCAAGACCCAATGCGGTTTGCTACGGGTGCGAGACCGTCTACTTAAATGCCAAGTATACCTCCATCAACTAAAACTCAGGATTCAGAACTCACTTCACAAACAATCATTCCTCTATCTAGTCCTGAGTTTATGCCAACTACTGAGGATGAAGGGAACAAAAGCAGAAGAAGGAAGAGTATACATCGAAGTCGAAAATAAACTTCATTCATGTACTTGATTGTATACCCTTCAATCCACATGTCTTATTTTCTAAAGTTATGGTTATCTATTTTGTTTTGATACAATCTAAAGGTATATGTATTAATATTCTTCATTATATTATATTTTTAATGTATGATATTTAATAATACTATATTTACATAATAAGTTTAATTTATTATATTTAAAAATTAGATAAATATTTAATTTGTATAATATGTTTATATAATATATAATATATTTATATTTAATAATATCATATTTAAAAACTAAAAATAATATATTATATTTAAAAACTAAATAAATATTTACTTTTTATAGCATATAAATATAATATATAACATTTTATATTTAATCATACTATTTTTACATAATAATATTAATTTCATATTACAAATACAATGTACTATACTAAATAATTCAACAAATATTTACTTTTTATAATATATTTATATAATATATAACATATTTATATTTAATAATACTATTTTTACATAATAATATTAGTTTTATATTGCACTTATAATGTATTATGTTTAATAATTAAATAAAATTTTTATAATATCTTTACATAATATTTTACATATTTATATTTAATAACACTATATTTTATTAATATTATTAATTTTTATTACATTTACAATGTATTATATTTAATAATGATTAGTATTATAGTTCTTGAATACTATAATTTTAATACAATAATAATAACTATATTTATTATTCTATCTATAATGTAATGTATTTTAATAATTTATAAAATATTAAATATTTTAAATACATTTAGTACATATAAAATATATTGAATTAAATAAATATAATATACTTATTAGTATTTTATTTAAAAATATAAAAATTATGTAACTTAGTATTTTTAATAAATATTAAGTATTTTATCATATATTTAAAAATATGAAGTAGTATAATTAGTAATTTAATAAATATTTAATTTTTATAATATATTTATATAACATAGAATTTATTTAATATATTTATTAGTATCTTATTTATAATTTATATTCAATTACATAATATAGTATGTTTATTAGTATTTTATTTAAAATATAAAAATCATATAATGTAGTAAATAAATATTTACTTTTTATAATATATTTTAAAATATATAATTTTTTATTATATTAATCTTATTATATTACTATATTTATTATTTTAAAATTAATATTTATTTATGATAAAAAATGATGAGATCAAGATAGGATAAAGTCAGTCGATGTAGTACCTTGAATGGTCTACTTTTTATTTTATATTTTATAATATAAAATTTGTCGTTAAAAAAAGGAATATGATGGAGAAAGAGAGCAAGTGCGGGTGGTAGGAGAGAAGAATGGGTGGGTAATAGGGGAGAGAAGGGCCTGCGATGCGATTAGGGGTGCAAACGAACCAATACACTACATAAGTAGCTCGAAGCTCAGCTCGATAAAAACTCGACTCGTTTATTTCGTTAAATAAACAAGTTTGAACAAACAATAAAGCTCAACTCATTAAATAAGTCGCGTTTGAATAGACTCCTACTCGGCTCGATAAACTCACGAGTAGCTCGATTAAATATTATATTATATATTTATTTTTAAAAATTAAAATATGAGTATTAATAATTATATATTATCACTTAATTATATTAAATAATTTAAAAATTAAGTTTAAATTTAGATTGAATTTCATAAATGAACTAAATTTAAAGTTTCACAAATGACTTTTAATTGATTTTGAGTTTTATAAATGAGTTTGTATATAACTTAAGTTTTAATGTGAATTGAATTTCAGTATATCTACTGCTCGATTTCGAGCTCGACTTGGCTCGATTAATAAACGAACTAAGCTTAAACAAGGGTTCAACATACTTGTTAAAACTCGAGCTCGAACTCGAACTCGTGTAAAATAAATGAATCAAGCTTGAACACCACACTACTAGACTCGGCTCGGCTCATTTGCACCTCTAGATGCAATATATAGGAGAGTGAAAGGCGGGCGGGAATAGGAAAGAGAGGCAGCGAAGTTGCTGGGTCTTCTGGTGATAGTGTCAAAGTCGCTGAAAAGTTCAACGGCTTTCTTGTAGAGTTGCTGGCCGTCTAACCTGAAGTCGCTGGTCTGCCCAGCAACTTCGCCAAACCCGTTGGGGAGGTCAACGATTTCTCCCTTCCCTATCTGAAGTCGTTATCGGTCTTAACGACTTTCCTCAAAAATCCGAAAATAAAAATTTCATCGTGTCATTTTCAGAAATAAAATTTCGAACAGTGTTACTCTAAAAGTTTTCTCGAAGAAGGTGACCTCCAGTGATTTGGAACAGTGGCGGAGAACGGAGGTGAACATCTCTCCTTGTTATATCGGAGTACCATCTTGCATATGAAAGTAGGGGTGAGCATGGTTCGGTTTGATCCGGTTTAGGTCATTTTTTTCTCAAATCCAACCAAACCGATTCAACCCCTCAAACTGAACCAAACCAAACCATTTCAATTCGGTTTGGTTCAGTTTAAACCAAAAATATATAAAAATAATTTAATTAATTATTTTTTACATATATATATAAAAGTTTTTAAGTTAAAAACAATCAAAATAAATATTATTTTATTATAAAAATTATAAAAACCTTATTTTTAATAATATTATAACAATTTTTAAATAATTTTTTAATTAAATCAGTTTAAACGGTTTGGTTTGATTTAAACCGGTTTGAAGGACTTTCAAATCGAACCAAACCGAACATGATTCAAACCGAACCAAACCGAACCAAACAAGCCGATTCGATTTTGTTTTTCGGTTTGAACCATTTAATGCTCACCCCTATATGAAAGTCCTGATCCCCGTTGGCGACTGCCGCCGGCCTCGCCCTCCTCCTGGCGGCCGAGGCGATCTGGACTCTCTTGCGTGCGATCCTGCACCGCATGCACGTACGTACCACTGAAATCTGAAATTCTTTCTTCGATCACCAGAAGACTGGAACCAAACATGTTGTACACACGCACGTTGCATACATATACATACATATACATGTCAGAAGAGTGGGAAAAAAAGATGCAGTCAGAACTGCAGGATTAACAGGAGAAGAGGGCCGATCCCAGTCCTTCAAAACGAGGGTACATACCCGGCGACGCACTGCTTGAATTGATTATTAACCCATGTTTCCGAAAACGCGGAGAGATTACGGCATTTTTTTTATGTGAGGGAATCAAGCTGATAATTGATCAGATCACATCAGAGATTTATATATACAATCGTCGGTGATCGAAGAGAGGGGGGATGGGGGGTACGTACGCACTGAATAATTTAGAGCAGGCGGAGGTCATCCTTATCCACACCGTGCATGTGCATGGCGGCTGCCGCTAGCTGTGCGCCGTCGTGCTGCTTCCGGCTGGGCATCTCGAGGAAGCTTCCGATCGTCTCGAGACGTTGGGCGCTTTACAGGGACGAGACGTCCCATGTGGGCTTAGGAGCAGGGTCAACTCAGAAGATTTTCTGAAAAAAATTTATTGCACGTTAAATATACGATGTGATGAACAATTTAATGTAGAAAAAAATAGGTATTTAATGCATAAATACGAAGAAAGACTTTCTCAGGAAACCCTCTGATATGACCCTCACTTAGGAAGCAAAGGCGATGTGAAACTGCTCGGCGGTGCATATGCAGGCTCCATCAGTTTATTAGTGGGTCTTGGGGGAGGAGAATCTCTGCCTACTAACATACGCGCGGCTTGTTCCCACATGACCGACACCAGAGAGGGAGAGTGAGAACTTTATTTATAAAATCACACGACAAACGCTTCACACTAATTTTTTTGGTGTAAGAAATATCACACACTTTAACGAAAGTCATTGTCTTAAACACCAAATTTAATGTGAAAAGTTGAAGTCAGATTTCACAATGTCGGTGTATATTATACCGGCTTCTTAAAAGAAAGGTCTGATCTCCATCTAATCTCGATTAAAGTTGACAAGGTAACAATGTCGGAGTAAGTAAAGATGACTTCTAGGGCGGACAAGGACGCTCCGACTTGTTGACAAACTATGTTGAAGTATGACTTAAGTCGGGTCATGACAGTGTAACTCCGGCTTTGAAGTCCGGTGGTACTGGAAATTCTTAAATTAGACGGGCATTCATAGTCCAAGTTTGTCTAAATCCGACTTTCTACTAACTTAACACGGACAAGTGTGTATCCCACCCTTTCAAATAAAGTTAGGTGTATAACTCTGACTTTTAGGTCTTGTTTGGTAGGGGGATAACTTGGGGATAAATCTGACTTATCTCATAAATTTAAGGAATAACTCAGATTTATCTCCAAAATTTTATGGTACCAAACAGGCCTTTTAAAGTCGCAGTAGTGTCGTACGTGCAACTCTAACTTTAGTGTTACACCAAAATGCGCCATCCCTACAAAAAAAATAGTGTGCTGGTTGATTTTACAAATAAAATGTGTTATTTAAAAAAACCCCACCACAGTAACATATATGGAGGGGGGTTTCATCGATGTGAAGACTTAGAGAGCTTATTTGTTTCATGTAATAGTATTTTTATTATTGCTTGTGTAAAAATAAAATATTATATTTTGAAACAATTGTCTTTATTTTAAAGAGAAAATTAATTAACTATTTACTTTACAAATCACTTTGGTGGGAGGCCCACTACAAGAAAAATGGTTACTGGCGACGGCTTAAAGCCGTCGCCAATGACCATAAAGCCGTCGCCAATTAGTATTGGCGACGGCTTTACAACCGTCGCCAAGTCGTCGCAAATAAGCCCGTCGCCAATAATATTGGCGACGGCTTAGTCAAAACCGTCGCCAATAACTATATACGCGACGTTTAAAAGCCGTCTCTTATAATCTTTTTGGCGACGGCTCAAGCCGTCGCCCATAACTGTATTGGCGACGGCTTTTAAGCCGTCCCAAATAACACTATTAAAGACGGCTGACAAGCCGTCTCAAATAATGGTAGTAGCGACGGCGATTTGAAGCCGTCGCCAATACAGTTATGGGCGACGGCTTGTCAGCCGTCGCTAAACCAGGTTTTCGAAGCCCGCGGATAGCGAACAAACCTATTGGCGACGGCTATTAGCCGTCGCCAATAACTTATACACGTCGCGAAAAGGAGTATTGGCGACGGCTTCGGCCGTCGCTAAACCAGGTTTTCGAAGCCGCGGATAGCCAACAAACCTATTGGCGACGGCTATTAGCCGTCGCTAATAACTTATACACGTCGCGAAAAGGAGTATTGGCGACGGCTTCGGCCGTCGCTAAACCAGGTTTTCGAAGCCCGCGGATAGCCAACAAACCTATTGGAGACGGCTATTAGCCGTCGCTAATAACTTATACACGTCGCGAAAAGAAGTATTGGCGACGGCTCTTTGAAGCAGTCGCCAATACTATTTGGGACGGGTTATCAGCCGTCGCTAAAACAGGTTTTCGAAGCCGCGGATAGCCAACAAACCTATTGGCGACGGCTATTAGCCGTCGCCAGTAACATATACACGTCGCGAAAAAAAAAATTGGCGACGGCTGAGGGAGCCGTCGCTAATAATTCTGTAATGTAAAAAAAAACAGCTATATTTGTTGTCGGATTCATGCAGGTTTACATCCATACATGAATGTACATTATCGGAACCGATTCATACATCTCAAACACATTTATCACTCCCAAATGGTTTACATCCATTCACATTTATCACACACATTCTAAATCAGAACTCCGGTACAATCAAACCAAATAACAATCAAAAATACAATCAAACCACATTCTATTGAATAACACATCCAAACATACAACTCAAATATCATTCGATAACACCATATCAATATCCATAATAAGTTTAGAATAAAAAGAGTACAAAATAGATTGTCTAATGAGAAAAGGATCAAAATATCATTCATCTTCATATGATCCTTCCTCATCATCTTCCTCGTCCTCATCTCCGTCGTCGTCTTGATGATGGGATTGTGTTGGAGGTTGTCTCGATGTGGATGGTACATTGGCCGGGAGCCTTTGACTCATTTCTTCGTACATTTGTGTCAACCGTTGGACAGTTTCTTGAAACGATCTTTGTTGATCGTCCAACTGTTGCTTCAAAGAAGAAATCTCAGATCTACATTCGACGTTGACTTGAGCTTGCTTCTCCACTTGCTGTCTAAGCTCCCGGACCTCTTGGGTCGTGGAGGAAGAAGAACCTCCACTGGACCCTCCATACCAAGTGTTGCGAGTTTCACCTCGCCCACCACATCTAATCCGTCCCGGTCTATCTCTACCGAAAACGGATACAAAAGCGTCCTCCGGATTGAGTGGCTGAGATACCCCAGCACCAGAAGAATCGGATGCTGGGGGATTCATCAATTGTTGCATATTTTCCTACAATGAGAATATGAGTTATAAGATGTGGGTATTAAATGAAAAAAAATTGAGAAATCAAATTGGTATCGGTGTATACCATCATTTGACGACTTCCGGTCATTATCCCAGAAGACCGCTCCATCTTGCTCTTCATGGGTTTGAGTCAACTGGAAAACCTCGGGACGAGTAGGGTGACGTTCTTCTTTTTGTACCTGTTAAGAAACAATAAGATATAAAATTGCATGAAAACTAAAGAATTCAATTAAATATTTAATTTTCATACTTACAAACTCTCGCTCCAACTCGTGGATGTTTGTTCTTCCTCTTCTATATGGCATTGTTAACTTACTCCTATTTCCTTGATTTCTTTCACTCAATGCCTATAAATTTAAACAAGAAGACTTCGTTAATAACATTCACTTTATAGAAATGAACGAAAACATTTAAATAAAAATTTATTTTACCCTTGTTTCATCTCGAGCCCATAAATTACACATATGTAGCCATTGTTCCTCATTGCATTGTCGAGGAACATTGGCTACAGCCTCCTCCAATGATCGTCCTGCAAAATACTGAATACAAAGATTGTTAATAAGGAATATGAAGATTTACATTACTTGTAATTAAAAACATACCCTTCTTTTTAAATGGCTCCTCTGCTTTCTTTGCATTTCGCCCATATGTCTTAAAATCTGTGCATCTATAGATGCACTCCGTTCGAAGGTAAAGTGTTGCTACATGAAAAAATAGTGTGAGAATCAAGACAACAAATTATAAATAAAAGCAAAATTAAGTTTACCTCGAGATCACGAAAAATCGCATATTTCTTCTCCGTGGGAGAGTCATGTAATTTTGTTCCCATAGATTGCAATGTACTCTGTTACATACCCCTAGATAGGATGTGAACTCCTGACCATGAGATCCTACACCTGAACCACCTACTAACTCGACATTAAATGACTCGTCGGGTCCCAGAGTTCGCACAGTCATCGCCTTACATGTGATACGAGAAAATTGGTTAAGAGACAAAGTAATTCTTAAGCAATTGATATAATTAGAAATATTTAAACATATACCTGAAGCGTGTGAAGATGGACTACCTCCATCTGAAGGTGTCGCCTGAGGAGGAACAAAGCTCGCGGGGTGCCTCTAAAAGTCGTTGTGTGGCAACACCTCTAGAGCTGGAAGGAGTAGACTGGGATCGATCTCTAGATGCATGAGATCGACCTGAGTGACTCTGTGGTCCACCACCCTGCGATGGTGTCCCCCCCTGAGACGTCCTACGGCTCTTGCTGAAACCCTTCATCTGTCATATCATAAGGAGATATGATTTGAGCTGAATCAAGAGTGATGTTTTTCCCCCAACCGGGTTGGATGGGCCAAATCGGCCTCGAATTAAGTGTTTGGATTTTTTCCCCCAACCGGAAGCCGATTTGCCCCATCCAAGCCCGTCACCGGGTTGGATGGGCCAAATCGGCCTCGAATTAAGTGTTTGAATTTTTTCCCCCACCCGGAAGCCGATTTGCCCCATCCAAGCCCGTCACCGGGTTGGATGGGCCAAATCGGCCTCAAATTAAGTGTTTGGATTTTTTTCCCCCAACCGGAACCCGATTTGCCCCATCCAAGCCCGTCACCGGGTTGGATGGGCCAAATCGGCCTCGAATTAAGTGTTTGGATTTTTCCCCCAACCGGAAGCCGATTTGCCCCATCCAAGCCCGTCACCGGGTTGGATGGGCCAAATCGGCCTCGAATTAGGTGTTTGGATTTTTTTTCCAACCGGAAGCCGATTTGCCCCATCCAAGCCCGTCACCGGGTTGGATGGGCCAAATCGGCCTCGAATTAAGTGTTTGGATTTTTTTTCCAACCGGAAGCCGATTTGCCCCATCCAAGCCCGTCACCGGGTTGGATGGGCCAAATCGGCCTCGAATTAAGTGTTTGGATTTTTTTCCAACCGGAAGCCGATTTGCCCCATCCAAGCCCGTCACCGGGTTGGATGGGTCAAATCGGCCTCGAATTAAGTGTTTGGATTTTTTTCCAACCGGAAGCCGATTTGCCCCATCCAAGCCCGTCACCGGGTTGGATGGGCCAAATCGGCCTCGAATTAAGTGTTTGGATTTTTTCCCCCAACCGGAAACCGATTTGCCCCATCCAAGCCCGTCACCGGGTTGGATGGGCCAAATCGGCCTCAAATTAAGTGTTTGGATTTTTTCCCCCAACCGGAACCCGATTTGCCCCATCCAAGCCCGTCACCGGGTTGGATGGGCCAAATCGGCCTCGAATTAGGTGTTTGGATTTTTTTTCCAACCGGAAGCCGATTTGCCCCATCCAAGCCCGTCACCGGGTTGGATGGGCCAATTCGGCCTCGAATTAAGTGTTTGGATTTTTTTTCCAACCGGAAGCCGATTTGCCCCATCCAAGCCCGTCACCGGGTTGGATGGGCCAAATCGGCCTCGAATTAAGTGTTTGGTTCCCCCATGTTTGTCAAATTTCTACTTCTAATGGATGTGTTGTTTGGAGTTGTACCTCTTCATCAGTTACACTAAATGTTATAGGTACGTCCACAAATTCTTCTTGATATGGTTCTAATTCATCATCACTCTCATTTTCGGTAATGTTATAGTAGTTACGAGGTAAAGATCTTACAGGCAAAACCCAACCCTTATTGGAGTTGTCATCCACGTAAAATACTTGCTCCACTTGACTTGCAAGTGCAAACGGTTCATCAGTTCCTAATCTTCGTTGTGTGTTTAATGATATAAAACCATAATCGTTAAGTTTAAAACCTCGATCCTTCGGACACCGACGACCATCGAAGATTAGGACACCGACGACCATCGAAAAGATGATTGTATTGATTCTTTCTCCACCGATGTGCTACTGGCAAAAACCGACGATGACCCAAGTAACATTGTTTCCGACTATGAGCAAGTCGAAGAGAATGTGTTTCCTCATTGCAAATAGGACATGCCAATTTCCCTTTAGTACTCCATCCAGATAAATTTGCATATCCTGGAAAATCATTTATTGTGCTCAAAAGTATGGCTCTCATCATAAAAATTCCTTTTTTGGCTGCGTCATAGGTCTCCAATCCGATCTCCCACAAATCTTTTAACTCTTCTACTAATGGTTGCAGGAATACATCGATATCATTTCCGGGAGCTCTTAGACCGGGTATTAACATTGATATCATTGTGTACGTGGCCTTCATACACATCCATGGTGGCAAGTTATATACCATTGTTATAACAGGCCACACGCTATACTTTGAAGACATGTTACCAAATGGATTGAACCCATCTGAAGCCAATCCAAGCCGAACATTACTTTTCTCTAACGCAAAATTCGGATAAAGTTCATCTACTCTTTTCCAAGTCGGAGAATCAGAAGGATGACGCATTTCACCAGCCAATTGGTATGCCCGTGGTTGGCAATGCCATGTCATCCATTTAGCCGTATTGGATGATATGAATAGACGACGCAACCTATCTCGTAATGGGAAATAATGTAAAACTTTCTGTGCTACTTTTTTTTTATTTTGAGTATCATCTTTATATCTGGAAGTGTTACATTTTGGACAAACACTTTCATCTTTATTATCTCTCCAAAAAATAATACAATCATTTTTACATGCATGAATTTTCTCATAAGTAAGTCCTAATTCCTTAACTATTTTCTTAAGTTCATACCAATTATCGGGGACACATGCACTATTAGGTAGCACTTCCTTAAATAAAGATAAGATCGTATCCATACATCTTCTAGTGAGACCATTCATCGACTTAAGTTGAATCAACTTTAAAATAAATTTTAGTTTAGATACATCTTTCACACCATCATATAAAGGTGTTTCTGAATCTTTTAATAATCTAAAATATTTTAAACTTTCCTCATTTGGTTCATCCTCATTTTGTCGGGTAGAAAATTCATTGTTTTGAATATCTTCGAGCATTTCCGTTAAATCATCATTTACGTTATCCTCTTGCCGTTCATTTAATCGTGTGTTATCCTCATTCCAAGAGCTAAGTTCAAATTCACCATGACATATCCAAGTTTGATAATTTAACCATATGCCATCACATATTAGGTGTTCTTTCACAATATTTCTTTTTAAAATAAATGTATTGCAACATACTCTACAAGGGCATTGTATTAAATCTTTGTGTTGTCCATGTCTATATTGTATCCTACAATCATCAAAAGCATAGTCTAAGAATTCTTCGACACCTCGTACATACATAGAATCTAATCTATTACGAATAAGCATCCAAGATTTGTCTAATAAACTCATTTCTTCTAATAAAAAAATCTCAAAAAAATAAATGACAATGTAATAACTTGTTTACTCTAACCGGACGTCCTCCAAGGGAAGCAAGTTTCAAGTGAATACAAGTCTTTTGAAGCTTCCTGAAAACAAGGTAAAAAACAAATATATATATTTTTTAGACATATAATCAATCGAAGAACATAATTTTCTCTTTAAATAAACCCTATGCCCTAGGAACAGACTTGGATTGGGCAATGAAACCCTTCGGATTGGGACTTGGGGATTTTGGCCCAACTCAAAGCCGGATTGTCGAATCCAAACTCGGAACGAGCCTCGGAATGGCGAATCCGACTTCGGATTGGCTAATTAGGGATTTTTTCCCAACCCGATACCGGATTGCCCAATCCAAACTCGGAATGGACTTCGATTGGCGAATCTGGCTTCACATTGAGACTTGGAAATTTTTGCCCAACCCGAAGCCGAATTGTCCAATCCAAACCCGGAATGAGCCACGGAATGGCGAATCCGGCTTCGGATTGGGGAATTGGGGATTTTGGCCCAACCCGAAGCCGGATTTCCCAATTCAAATCCGGAATGAGCTTCATATTGGCGAATCCGATTTCGGATTGAGATTTGGAGATTTTTGCCCCACCCCTATGTCGGATTGCCCATGATTGTCCTATTTTATTTTTGTCATCTTAAAAAGATATTGAACAAATACCACATTTGTTCTAAATTTTGAATCCAATAAAAAACACCTCAAATTACCACATAAAAGTAAATTTGTTTGATTGTTTGAGGTTACCTAAATAATAACTAGCACATTTAACTAACAAATATCACATTAAATATAATCAATTTATCTAAAAAAATATTACATTTATCTAAAAAAATATATTGTTACCTAAAAGGAGGTCGCTCGGTGGGGACTGCAGCAGCGGTGGCGGCGCTCGGCGGCACTAACAGTGGAAGCACCGGCGGGTGGCACCGGCGGCGGCAGTGGGCGGAGGCACCGCAGCCGGCGGGCCGAGCGGCGGGCGGCGCCGGAGGGCGGGGCGACGGCGGCGGGCGGCATCGGCGGCAGGGGCGATGGCGGCGGCGGACGGCGCCTAGAAGAGGAGAGGCGGCGGACGGCGGCGGCGGCAGGGCCGACGGCGGCGGCGGACGGCGCCTAGAAGAGGAGAGGCGGCGGACGGCGGCGGCGGCAGGGCCGACGGCGGCGGCGGACGGCGCCTAGAAGAGGAGAGGCGGCGGGCGGCGCCGGCGGCAGGGACGGCGGCGGCGGGCGGCGCCTAGAATAGTAGCGGCGGCGACGGGTGGCGGCGGCGGCAGCACGGCGGCGGCAGCAACAGTTAGGGCACGGGGGCAGCGGGGGGAGGAAGAGGAGGGGGGGGCGGGGCGATATAAAAAAAAAAATATTGGCGACGGCTTTTTAGCCGTCGCCAATGGTGCATTAAGTTACATTGGCGACGGCTTATGAGCCGTCGCCAATAACTTTCGACCGTTGAAGGTATTGGCGACGGCTCTAAGCCGTCGCCATTAGTTCCCGACCGTTGAACGGTCAACAGCGGGGCCGTGAACTTTTTAGCGACGGCTAGAGCCGTCGCGGAAAACATTGTTAGCGACGGCTTCATAAGCCGTCGCTAGTTTACCTCATATTGGCGACGGCTTAATTGTAGTCGTCGCAAATAAATGTTTCAGCGACGGCTTTTTAAAGCCGTCGCCAATAACCCGTCGTTAATAACCCTTTTCCCTGTAGTGGCCCTTTGACGGAACATCTTTAACCATTAATCCAATTATCACAATTGTCTTAAAAAGAACTCCATTTTTTCAAGGCCCGGTAGACAATTTTCATATTTTCTTATTGTTCATATGGATGTTCATTTTCTTCACCTTATAGGGTGTTTGATTGCACAACAACTGAAATTTTTGTTACATAACAAAATTTTTTAAAAGAGATTTTCTTTTAAATGTATGTTTTAAAAAGATTTCATTTTTGGACAAAGAAAGATGTGAGGCCTACCATCTCTTTTAGTCACACATAGTTCCTACTCTTTTTTTATTATTACATCTCCTCAAATAAGACATTTTTGGTCTCTCTCCTTTTTTGGTCATGCATAGTTCGCCTTTTTTGTTATCACATCTCCATGAGCATCACAATTTTATGTTATTAGCTAATTTATACTTTATCTTAATATTTTTTATGAAAGCTTTCAAGAATTTACCGTGCATAGCAAAATTTTTATTAGATAATAGTGGGTGACAATTTTTTAGTAGAGCAGCAATGTTTCTTGGTGACTTCTTCTAGCTCCTTGAAGCTATCATTATCTTTGATGGTAAGTGTACATGGATAGATAGGCAGCTCCTCGAAGCGGAATGGACTTTAGCGCCACTAGGGCATTGGAAAAATGGTTCAAAGTGTTTCAAATTAGAAAGAAATTGAATGTGGTCATTAGAAACTATGAATTTTAAATTTAAATTTAAGTTAAAACTAACATGCATGCCTGCAGTGATGTATTGTAACTAGGCTCTAACTTCCTTCTTTTTAGCCGACCAAGAAGGAGGAGACAGAAACTACTTTTTTGTGGTAGAAGTAGTAAAGTTTGAGACGCTTCCACCTGCACTGCATAAAAAGTGAAAATAAGTAGTGAGAGTCTATAAAGAATAGTGTAATATTTGTGAAGGAAGTGAACATAAATGAAGATTAAAAAGGAACGAACCCGATGTTGGCTAGATCATAACTTCTTCCTTTGGTGTTTTTTGAATATATGAATGACATGAAATGCAGTAAAAGTGACTTAATGCGTACTGGGATGTTATATGAAGAGAATAAAGATGATTGAACCTTGGAAACCAGATTGATATATTCCTCCCTTGTAGAACTGGTGAGTCACCCGGGTGCTTCTATGAATGGTGGCTCCAAACACAAGAGTTCCTCCAAGATGAGTTGATCTCTAGAAATTTTGTGAGAACTCTTAGCTTTGGAACCCTTCTATACTCTACTTACATTATTTTAGATGCCCTAAAAGTTAGCAGAGCCCCTCTTTTTATAGAGAACGTCTCCAAGATCCGTGAACTAGAAATGCCTTATCGCTAGGGTGCTTCTAGTGTGACTTGCCCAACCTTAAGGTGCTTTAGATTAGGGTTGATTAAAATTGCTAAAACATGTGAGAATTTGCTTTATATTGGGGGCTCCTTCTCCTCCTCCTCTTCTTCCCTTGGCTCCATCTTTCTCACCTAAACATGAGGAGATGAGAAACAAGCTTCTTTTGCTTGTTAGGGTGTGAGTACTTGCAATTCTTATAAGCAATGATCTCAAAATGCATTAGTCTAACTCAGGTATCCTCCATCTCCCTGTTAGATCCGATCATCACTGAAAGCTTGTGCAAAGAACCCTTTAGAAATGAGATCTTGAGAGCTTCTTTGATGATAATACTAGCATACAAACCAGAGTCGCAATTAGCTCGGCCAACAATCAAAAGTGGGTGTCTATGCCTCTTGTTTTGTCTCATAAATATAACTAACACAATGTGTTGTACAGATAAAAGAGTCAATTTGGCAACCTCTAACATACTCTTAGTGTCTCTACCCATAATTGTACCGGAAGTTATAGAAAATTGAAAAATCTGACTTCTAGTTAAAAGAATTCTAACGCTGGACCTTTCATTAAAGACAATATTTAGAATTGGTCCGAGTGTTGATTCCTCAATTTCAACAAGAGGAGGGTGAAAGCTGAAGCAACATATTATTATTGTAAAAATCATCATAATCGCATGCGGCCTCCTACTTTCTTTTTCATATTTGCAATGTTGACAAAAAAACTTGCTATAAAATCTAAAAAGAAATCTTGTTTTTAATGAATGTTTTTGAAACAAAACTATCAAGCCTTTAATCATTAGTTAAATGAATCATAAACAGAAGTACGGTGGATGTTAAGGTGTTCTTGAAATTGAGTTACGGGCAAAGGAATGAGGAAGTGAGTGGGGTCATATATGAGTATATGTGGGTGCGAAGCTCGATTATGAGTAGGGTGTTACTTGAGTTTGGCTTATTTTATTTTTAATGAGCTTGAGCTTGACTTGAAATTCAACAAGTTGAGTTAACCCATCTTTTGACTTGGGTTGCTTTGGCATGTTCTAGCTTGACTTGTCAAGTTACTAATTTATCTAATCTTGCCAACGTTGAGTTTGAGGTTGAATAAGAATTTGGCCGGATCAAACTTAGTCTAGAGATTGGTGCGAACTCATCTATGGAACTCGAGCACAGGCTAGACCTAAACTCATTTATATATGAAGCTCAAATGTGAGCGGTTTATAAAGATTAAACTCGAGCTCGATTTAAACTTAAATTTTGATTCGACATATTTAATAGATTCAGTTGAACCACACGAAATGCATGTAATTATCTTTTTAATAAAATTTAATTGAAAAATTATACAAAACAATTACTTAGGTTTCTTGCAACCTGAACTGTAACAACTCATCAACAATTAGAAATCTGAAGTAGAACAGCTCATTAACAATCAGAAATCCCTTTTTTTCTTGGTTCAAACCCATTCATTTAACATGGTAGGCGGAAGAGGGTGGAGCTGTTCTCGAACGGAAGCTGGATCCCGGTGCACGGGGCACTTTTGACCCGATCCAGCTCTAACTCCATGCGACCCAGCACGCGTCGCTGATTCGGCTGCTGTCCATATCAACTGTCTATAACTTGGGGTTTCTTTCTCTTTTGACCGGTCAAAGTAGGTCCTATTCGACGACCGGTGGGGTTGACTGAGCACAGTCAAATAGGGACCAACCATTCATGGCGGGCTTGGGGCTGCAAAAGCACGTCAGATTTCGTGGCTCCGTCCGTATCCGGCTCGGTTTCCAACGAGGGTCAAGACGTTACAGTTTCGATATTTTCAAAATTTTGATAATTTAATTTTGATACGGTATCAATTTTGCCGTCGGAATTAGAATTGAATCCGATAATTTTTAAAATATATGTTATATTTTATTTTTTTACTTAAGAACAAGATAATAAATCACGTGTGATTGTTAAAATTTGACGAAATCTCTTTAAAATTTTATTTTTATCGATTTATCACTTTATATATCATATCTTGACATTTATTTACTTATATTTATATATTTATTAAATTTTTATCGAGATCACGTACGTAGAGATGAAATTAACTGATTTCGATAAAGTAGAGATTCTGATACCAATAACTCAAAGGATACCAAAACAGGTTTGAAAACTGTTAGCTTTTATCAGAATCAAAAAATATATTTAACTGGATTCCATTTGCAGCCCTACTAGTGGTGCTCTATACTCTTTTAAGTCTGTTAAGTCCCGATCACCAACCTCCTAGAGAGAAACCATTTAACCCAAACTAATTTATTTATAACATTAATCAGTATATTAAGGAGTTAGTAAACGTAAGATAGAGCTAGTAAATTATGTTGCTAGATTTCTTAATTGTCATATGCTATCTTTGAGTTAAATACATGTTAGAAGATAGTGTCAATCTATTGGCAAATTGAAAGAACTTTCTCCACTAGGCATTAGACCTGTCAATCGGTCATCTTGATCTGACACCTTACTTGGATTCATATATCTAAACTTGATTTTGAATCTAACATTTACTTAAAAGCATTCATCATGGGTAAACCCGATAATGAATTCAAATACTTGGGACCTCTTGGAGTCTATCCAACACCAAAACCCGATGATGGCAATATCAACTTGAAGATCTGATGAGGTGATACTCTTTCGGCGCTTCCGCTATTGCTGCATCTTGTCACAATCGGCAAACACAATTGTGCTGCGGAAGTGCCTAACATTTAGGGCTTGATCACCACCGGCGACACCACAACATGCTCAAATCAAAGATTGCCTCCAAGTGGATCAATGAAGAAGATTACTCTATTTCATTGGAAGACAACCATTTTTAGATGAGATTTGTCAAAACTATCTGCCTGTTTGTGTTTAGGATTTCCCTCATGGAGCAAAGAATGGAGCAAACCATTAAGGAAAGAAGCTAGACGACGTTTGGGGAGACATCAGGTTGAAGGATGTCTACTTCATCTACCCGACCATGATGGATGAGCAGATCTTCTCTGGGTTTTCTCTCTTCATCACTGCCGTGACGACTATCATGTTGGCCAAATAGAGTGGTAGACGGAATTTGATGGTGATCTACTTGATCGAAAAGTTTTTTGATCTCCAATCCAATAAAGTTTTCATTGAGGACATAAATCTAAAGTAGCTCCAGTTGAGATGGATAACGGGGAAGATCGGCCTGGTAAGCCATGGGCCTATTCTGTTCATCGTCAACAATAGCAAGGTGCTCTGACTGAAGCGATCAAAGTTGCAATAGAGCCAAAGCCAGTGCCTATCAAGTGGATCTGGATCCGAAATTACTTTTCAAATTCAGGTATTGGCCTGGATCCAAAATCTAATGACTTATTAGATCTGTTATTGGATTTGGTTCCATCTCACCTTTTTCTTTTTTCTTGTGATTCCTCACTTTGTTTGATTATGAATGATAGTAACTCTTTTTTGTTATCACATCCCTCCAAACATAATAATTTTATGTCATGAGTTGGTTCACTTTTTTAATATAATTTTTTATCATGAAAGTGTACAAAAAATCATCATACAACCAAACACCCCATTAGCCTAATTTCAGTGGTTGCTTGGAAAAGGTATTTAAATATCAATTTGAAGATTACAAGGAGTTTATGTTCAAATGTAAGATGCTGAGGTTATTAACCCGAGAAATACACCAAAATAGGACCATGTATACTGAACTTTTGATTTAGTTTTGATAAATTTTACTGAATTTAAAATCTATTTTTGTATCCTATAAACTATAAGAATTGAAATAGGATAAGTCGGAATTAGCGGTACTCCTGCATCTATCCTGTTGATATATATATCTAATTAATATCATAATAAAAATAAAATATATAATTTATATGAATCGAGAAAAATAAACGATAAAGACAAAACAAAAAAATTTAAAGGTAACATATAGAGCAATTTTTGGCATTATGACATACATTAATTTAGATATACCATGATTCTGATTAACAGGAATTAAAATCGGACTTGGGTTAACCGAGAATGGGATACCAGAGGCTGACAATTTCTCCTCCGTAATTTGACCCGTCTGCGCCGAGCAGCCTTGGCCTCGCATGCCCCTGCCCTCCCGGCTGTTCTCTTTTTCCGGTCGCCGAGTCTGATGAGCGACCCCGGCAGCAGAGCTGTGTCGGCAGTCGGCACTGCCGGCTCCGGCAGAGGGTTCTTCGAGCAAAACGGCGCAAACTCCTGCTCCGCCGAGCGATCCCTCCGCCTTCCGATCCGGCTTCCGCTGGAAGTACGTCCGGCGATACCTCCATCCGCCGTCGACGATCCCCTCCCATCTCCTCTCTCTCTCTCTCTCTCTCTCTCTCTCTGGTGGTCGCCGGCGTAACAGCGCCGGCACAGCGGCAGCCGGCCGGCCGGCCGGCAGGCAGGGCGCGCCGGCTGGATATGCACGGCGGCCGGCAGGGTGCTTTGGAGCGGAACGGAGCTGTGAAGTGTTTGTGGCGCCATTTTTTTAAATGAAATACATTAAAATATTTTTATGACAAAAGATTGTATTAAAATAAAATGTGAGTCAGATGTCATTTGATTAAACTTAATCTGAAAGTATTAACTCTTAATTTTATATTTAAGTTCTTTGTTTGTGATAAAATTAAGTACTTAATTTAATCAAGAGATTTTAACATAACATGTTTGATAATTTATCTAAAAAGAAAAAAAGTCTTAAAGTAATGTCAATCATTGAAGGTGTTCATGTTCTCAAGCCCTGAATAAAAAAACTTGTTTTGATTCACTTATATTTTTTAGAGGTATTTTTCAGACAATAGAGGTTCATATGG
Source organism: Cryptocoryne crispatula var. balansae (assembly GCA_036172225.1). Lineage (NCBI taxonomy): Eukaryota > Viridiplantae > Streptophyta > Magnoliopsida > Alismatales > Araceae > Cryptocoryne > Cryptocoryne crispatula. The sequence goes on along the minus strand of CM069920.1, from coordinate 44,048,723 downwards.
ATCTTACTTAAAGGAATGCTTGGTTGCATGATAATTTGAGTTTTTGGTACAATTTTATGTTTTTAAAATAAAACTTGGTAAAAGAGGTGTTTGACAACTATGACAATTTTATGTTTTTAAGGTGATTTTCTTCTTAGACAAGAAAAGAGGGTCTCACCTCTTTTTTTAAATCTTGTGGTCTCCCACTTTGTTTGGTCCTATATGGTAGTTAGTCTTTTTTGTTATCACATCCTTCCACACATGATAATTTTTTGTCATTGGTTAGTTCATATTTTATTTTAATACAACTTTTTATTATAAAAATTTATAAAATTTATTGTGCAACTTTTGTGTAATAAATTTTTATAGACTTTCATCATAAAAGGTTGTATTAAAATAAAAAATAAGATAGTCAGTGACATAAGATTGTCATGTTTAGAGAGATGGGATAACAAAAAAAAGTACTAGTTGTGTAAGACCAAAGTGATGAGGGGACCATAAGACAAAAAGAGAGTCACACCTCTTTTTTTATCTAAGAAAAATCTCTTTAAAAATATAAAATTGTAATGTTGGCCAAACACATCTTTTAACAAGTTTTATTACAAAAACATGAAATTGTAGCAAAAACTCAATTTATCATGTATGAGGCAACCAAACAGCCAATAAGTCTTTTTGTCAAACACACTAAGAACCCTAATGCCTGACCTAATCATCCAAATCCTTAGTCAATAATATAAAATTTTCATGTTTGGGAATATATGGTAACAAAAAAGAGTGAATACACCATATATGACTAAATGAAGTAGAGGATCACAAGATAGAAAAAAAAGATGTCACTCTCTTTTTTTGTTCAGAAAGAAAACTCTTTCAAAACATAAAATTGTAATAGGTGACAAACACCTCTTTTAACAAGTTTTGTTACTAAAACATAAAATTGTAATAAAAATTCAATTTATCATGGAGCTCAAATCAAAGTATGATTATGAAAAATGAACAACTGACTAGTGTAAGTTTCAAATTCAGGTATTTTGAAACCAAACAAGGATCCATCAATGAAACATGAGAGCTCTTATGAACTCGATTTCACTTTTAGAAATAAGATTCTTAAACTTCGGCTTCACCTTACGTCAAAAAGTTACTATTTAAAATTTTGACTTTGACATAGGCTCTAAAAATTGGATTTGAGTAGCACGACTTTTAAGAAAATATGTTACTCATGCGAAAAAAATGTGTTAATCTTGCAAAAAATATTTTAAAGTGTGTTATTAAAAAACCACTTAGCATAGAGGAAACTCCGCCACATATGAGGAGTCGAGGCTCCAAATCTAAAATCAGAGGACATTAATTTTCAAAAAAAGAAAAATAATTACAAAGTAAGAGAGTAAAAAACTTATAAGCAACTAATATATCCCATGGTTTGTTTATCCATTGCCTCGCTCATTCTTGACCAACTTCAAGTCACTAAAGGAAATAACCACGGGTAATGATGACGACTTTGGCCACTGTCGCTCATAAGCATACGGGCGATTGTTGCAGGAAAGTCATCTCTAGTCCTTTTATTTGGGATGACTAAGACAGTCGTGAAACTAGTATTAGATCATTCGCGATGACTTTCCAACGTCATCTAAATGAATTTTACTAGTGGTGGCTCACTATTGACCGGAACTCGACTATTCAACAGTCGGAAGACATTGATGACAACCAAAATTGTCACCAATTACTTTAAGTGGACAATTGGCAACGACGAAGAAGCCATTGCCAATGTCTCATCTCTTTTTAACTCATGGTTAATTTTATTCGAATAAATTATTGGTTTAGGGTACAATGAGTTTAGAGCTTATTAGTTATCTTGAATTCACTTTAATAATTTAAAGACTAATTATATGTAAACATGCTAATTTACAAGAGAAATATAGTTAAACTCATGGTGAAAGGAGATAAAACCCAAAAGATGGTGGTCATCAATTTGATTGACCTAATGGGCATAAAACCAAAAAAAATGGAACCCATTCCATGGCCGATTAGGCCAATCTAAACCGGTTACATGTTTGGATTGGCTTAAACGATCGTAAAATCTCGAAAAAGAGAAACAACCCAAAACACGACTGGTTAGGTCAATCTAGAACCTAAAACACTACTACTTAGGCCAATCCAAATCAATTTCCTGTAAGAATTGGCTTAAATGGTCATAAAACCCCAAAAAAAAGAAAGAACTAAAAACTTGGCTGATTAGGCCAATTCAAACCAATTTCTAATTTGGATTGGCTTAAATGACCATAAAAGCCAAAAAGAGAGAGATAGAACCCAAAATATGGTCAGTTAAGCCAATCCAAATTAGTTTCAAGTTTGGATTGGCTAAATCCATCATAAAATCCCAAAAAAGACAATAGAACCTACAACATGGCTAGTAAGGACAATCCAAACTGGGTTCTTAGTTTGGATTGGCTTAAATAGTCATAAAACCCAAGAAAGAGAGATAGAACCCAAAACAATTATAAAACCCAAGAAAGGATAACGAATTGAAAAGATGACCAGTTATGTCAATCCACACCGATTTTTGAATAAAAGTAGTATTTTTATTTTTTTAGGCCTTACAATGCCAAATGGATTGAGTGTTTATCTAATCTCGATTCTTTTTTTCTTATTTTTAGAAAGCTTCAAATGACATTCTTGTTCAATATGTGTTCATCTAGAAAAAGTTTAGTTATAAATAATTATTTATTTTTATTGTATAATTTTTTAATTTTGCATACATTTTTATCTATAATTTCAAAAAAATATCATTTGTTTAGATGAGTAACTTAGATAAGCTTTCGATAGATATCTCTAACATATTAGATCCTAAGTATATTCAAAGAATAGAAGAGTTTTTAGACTTTGCTTATAATGAATGTAGAACCCATTATAGATATGGCCAGAATAATAACTTAATTTAATGTCTTCGTAAAAGAAGTTGCTAGTTGATTTAATGTAGAACCCGTTCTCTCTCTCTCTCTCTCTCTCTCTCTCTCCTAGATGAAGGAAGTTATCTTCTAAGATTTAAAAGTAAATAAATTATTCTTTTTTAGATACTAATTATGTACCGTACTTCTTCGAATAATGTTAATGATTCTAAAAATACGGTCATTATGCAACGCCATGTTAGGTTTCAGGGGGATTTGTCTACCAATTCTCAAATATTAAGACATATAGGTGAAATGTAGAAAAAACAAATAATCACTTGAAAAAAGATAATAAAATTATTTGACTTATTTTTTATTATTATCAATTATTACTAATAGTTATTGTATACGCATTATTTTTTAAGATGTTGATTAGAGGAGGCTTATGAGTTTGTGCCTCCACAAATTGGACTAGAGCGATGGGGTCAAATGTGTGATTTATGGGCACGAGATGACGATAAGTAAAAAAAATCTTCCCACTCTAAAAACTTGTTAATGTATTTGTTAAAATCTTTTAAATTTCATTGTACACACTCAGTGAAAGAAATAAAGAAAATAGAGCTCACTTCTTTATGCCTTATAGAAGAGGAACGACTAACATTCATCAACCACAAAAAGATTTTGTAAGTATTTATTCTTTGTATTTTATTTACTTTTTAGTTAACATATTTTAGACTAAGTTAAAATCTATAATCATAGGAATCAAAAGAAGATCATCCTCTTACATGTCTAGAGATTTTCAAATGTCCCAGACTTGTGAAGGGCTTAATGGAAACGTGAACTAGGACAATGAAGATAGTCATCAATTGATGGTAATTTACTACCAAATCTTATTTTATGTATCTTATTTTGCATCTAAAATCAAAATCATGATAATATGCATTTTATACAATAATATTACCTAGTTGATGGTTGCCACAACATTCAAGGAGTTGGTTGCTGGAGTATTTATCATCATTTACTATCAATGATGCTTTGATTAGTGCCATTGTAGAGATAGATTGGACTAGGTCCGATGCGCAAGGCAAGGACATACTTGTATCACTTAGTACGATCAAACTAGTGGAGCTTCTTTAAGTTTCATGGTTTGTGAATTAATAGATAAGATTGAGAGGTTGGAAAAGCATACTGAGATGATTTCATGGTATGAGTCTCAAGTTTCCACTTTAAAATAACAACTATTGGATCAACAAAAGTCATTCAATAATAGGTTTGATCGATTAACTCAACAACTTGGGTTAGCCCAATTACTGAGACCAATTGTTCTATCGACATGAGTGCCACTAGTCAGACTGAGAGAGAAGGATGAGGAGGATGAGGATGAGTCATTTGGTGAAGATGAATTATATGTAATCTTTATTTTTATGGTCTTATGAACTCATAGTTGAGTATGCACTTTAATTATTTTCTATATGAATAAATTATGGTTGTGGGCCATTATGGACCCATTTAAATTGTGTATGATGTGATATTTATTCATTAAAATTTGATTTTATGGATGTGAATGAATGAAATAAATGGAATGAATGTAAAGAATGAATATAATGTAAAGGAGATTTTTATTCAAATGAAATGTTCTTGCAGGGGTCATTGTGGACCTATTGTATTATGTAATGTACACTTGACATGTTTGTGTAAAATTAAAGTCATTGTGACTTAAGTTAATAATTTAAATTATTTTTTATTTTTATTATTATTGGCAACGACTACAAATCATCGCTATTTATTATTGGTGACGATATTAACAGTTGCCAACAAGTATTGGCAACGGTGGTAGCTATCACCACTAATAAGTAGTGACGGCTCTAGGTGTCACCAACCCATATTAGAAAATCCAACATGGGGTTTTCTTATATACTTTGGTGATGGTTGTAGCCATCGCTAATATATAGTAACGATGACCAGATAAGCCGTCACCTATAATTTAATAGTGACTACTTTACTATCATCGTTTTTACACTTTGTAGCGATGGTGATTGAAGCCATCACTAATGTCATTTGCAACTGACTCTTTTGTGATGTCAATGTGACAACTCTAAAGCCATCACTGATATATTTTTGCGATGGTGTATGGGGGTGATGGCGAAAGTTTATGACAACTGCCATTAACCTTGTTTTTTGTAGTGAGTGTAACAACTATAGTCTTCCATTTAGATGATTCTTGGAAACACATATGGCAAGAAAATTTCTTTAATTTTCTAACAAAAAAAGATAAATATGAAATAAGATTGTAAAAAAGTTTACAAGAAACTAAAATATACCATCCAGTGTTATGTATGCTTGTTCATTAGGCTTTCTCATTCTCGACTAACTTCAAGAAATATGAAATAAAAGAGGCGCCTACAATCTTCTTGCTAGATAGTTTTTGGGGACATACATGGCTAGTAAATCTCTGTCCTTTTTTAGTTTTGAATCCCAAATATCAATTTTCACTTTTGTGTCCCGCAAGATATTTTACTTTTGATACAAAAAGAATGCACATCATTTATTGGTTTGTAATTGTAATAAAAAAGAGCTCTTAATCAGCCTTTTTTCTTGACATCTTCATTAACTTGAGTGTCCTACCTTTTAGGGTGATTTGAGCTCTAAAAAGGGTTTTAGCACGTAAAATCTTCAATATTTTTTTTTTGAAAACAAAAAAATCACTAAAATCTTCAAATTTTAGAACGTAAAGTCTTCAAATTCAAGCACATGTTTGTCGGCTGAGGATCAGCCCAAACAGACCAAAAAATAGCATCTATCTCGTCTTTTTTATTTATTTTGACCGAGAGTTTACGTTAAATCATTTTTATTTAAGTCAGGTTATATTTATCTGTGTTTGTCGTCTTCTTCTCCGTTACCCAGGCGCTACACCCCGTTTTGTCTCTCCGAAGGCAGGCAAAAATGTAGGCTAGGAGTAGGATCCTCTTCTCGGAGAATCCCTCTTGCAACATCTAACTTATTGATCTGCCTCTCACATTCCTTTATTTGCAAAACTATCCTCAAAGACTACCCGCCCCCTCTATTTCTACCTCCGTTCTTCTGGGTGGGCGTGCGACTGTGCGGAGAGCCGCCTCGGCCCTCGCTTTGCCTTGTGGCATTCTTTCTCTCTCCCCCGGCCGGCTGCTCCTTTTTCTCCTCTCCACCTCCGCCCGTTCTCTCGGCGGCAGCGTCGCGCATCTTCCCGACCTCCTCCCCCCCTCTCTTTTCCGGCTGCAACGCAGCGCCGCTCTCGCCGCCCTCTCTGTTTAGACGGCGTCGCACAAGCGCTGAGGTATCTCTCTCTTGCACGCTTGGAATTCCGGTGGGCGTCTCTCTGCTCGTGTTCTCTTCCGCATCCGCGATTTTGCAGTTGCTGCGGGAGGATGATGTCGTGTGCTGCTGATTGATTAGAGGTTTTCGGTCTCGATTCAGATTTTCACCCCTTTGTTCGCGACGTGATATGCCGCCGGACCTGCCCCGCTTCGAAGCCGGTGATCGCATCGCATCCGAGCGGCTGTTCATTTCTCAGAAGGGCATCGTCTTCGGCTGAGGTTTCTGAGATATCTCTGGTCTTCGTATAGGTGCTTCTCCTTCGGTTTCCGCCTCCACCGGCGTGCACAGAGGTTGCGTTGGGATCGCCGGTGATTGCCCTGAGGCTGCTCGATCTGTAGCTTATATGGACGTGGCGGTTGCCAATCATGAGGAAGAAGATCCCGCCAAACTGGGGGCGGAACCGGAGCGCAAGCGGCGCAGGATTGGCTCTTACGCCCCGTCGCCCCGGTGGAAGACCCCCAGCGAGCAGCAGAGCTACTCCACCAAGCTGCTCGAGGCCCTGCGTCATGTCCGCCGTGCGTCCGCGTCGGACGTGCCCCCTAGAAGCCACGCGGTTCGTGAAGCCGCTGACCGCGCCCTGGCCATCGCTGCCCGGGGCCGCACGCGTTGGAGCCGCGCGCTCCTCTCCGGCTGCCGCGCCCTGCGGCTCCGCAAGCGGCGGCGCTCCGCCGTTCCTCCGCAACGGAAAGTTCCTATCCCGGTGCCGTCGGCGTCGGCAGCAAGGAAAGCCCCCGCGTTGGAGCGCAAGTTCAAGGTTCTGGGGCGTCTGGTGCCCGGCTGCCGAAAGCTATCATTCCCTTCGCTGCTGGACGAAGCCTCGGACTACATCGCGGCTCTCCAGATGCAGGTCAAGGCTATGACCGCGCTCTCCGAGATCCTCTCCTCCCTCGGCGGCGGTCCCGCCACCGAACATCATGGATCAGGCGTGTCTGCCTCCGCAACCACCACCCCGCCCCCCGAGTCATACTCCTAGACGACGGCACCATCACCATCTCCATCGCCGCGGGGGGTGGCCCTTCCTTTCCCGGCGGCCTCTCCCTCCCCCTCCGTCGTTCCACCTACCCTTTTTACCCACTTTTTTTCCCTTCCTGAAATTCCCGTGTTATTTCTGCTGTAAAGTATTTCTGTTTTCTTTTTTTTTTACCAAATTTCTTCCTCCGTCTCCGCAAACAAAATTTTCGCGCCGTTTCGCCGTCGAGGAGCTCCTCCTCCGCTGTCAATGGCATTCTGGTAAATAACATCTTTGTCTTATTTTCTTTGATTTCCATAAACCCTGATTAAATGACTACTCAGCGTTCTGTCCGCCTGTCGGGGGCAATTCGGTCAATTCGCCCTCGGGCAATCACGTGTGGTCGCCTCCCTCGTGGGCTTTACCTTCTCCATGTTCAAAGTTCGTGGTGGTGGGGCCCCGGCTCACGAAGGGTGCGCCCTTGGGGTGGAGGAGGGGTCTGCTACTGTGATGCGGTAGGCCTCAGGACGGACGGCCCTGATGGGTTCTCCGGCGCCGTCCATACATGCGAGCTTCTGCAGATCGTGGGTGGGACGGTCGTGACGACCGAACCCTCCACGTGGCCCAATCAGGGAATTCGGGAAAATTAAATGGAAGGATTCCGCCTAGCTGGCGTTGCATGTGGGATTGACATGATTCGTTGGGTTGTGGGCCGCCCTCGGCCGTCCGATCAGTGGGCCCTTCGTGGAGGACACCAGGCATGTGCGCGTTGTTGGCCGCCTTGTTTGTGGGGAAAACACCAACGCATGCCTCCCCACCCCCTCTGCAATCAGACCTCTGCCCACTTCTCTCTCTCTCTCTCTCTATGTGTGTGTTGGGCATTTGGCCATCTTGGGGGTGACGAAGACACTGAATTTCTAACTAGGCCTCCACTAACTCCTGTTTGGAGTTCTGTTCTATGTCAACGGTGATGGATCTTAGTATCTTATGCCCTGTTCAAAAATGATATTATCTATTTTGAATTGATATTGATGTCAAGATTGGTACAAGCCGACGCTTATATTGCATAGCATATTTTGTTTGGACTACATGGCATGGAGGAGTGTAATAACCAAACAGGGGTTTAGAGAGCGTCGGGAGAGAAGTATTGGGTCTTAGAAGTGCAGTTATCACGGCATGAGAGGGGGGGAAAAAGCATTTTTTGTTCTGTTTCAAAGTACGTTTGATGCGGATTGTGAACAAGAAGTTTTTGACGAAATTCTTAGAAGTTCATGTCTGTGAACTATGAGAGAAAATTTTTTTTGATACAGGTTTAATACATTTATCTCAGTGCACTCATTAAAATGTCCATTCTCCTCCATTTGTTGCAGCAAAGGCAAAAAGCATTTGATGTATTTGGTTGAATTTTTTTTCTTGTACAGAGATCTTTTACTTAGAACTCGAACCATATGCCGCCCAAGCCATAAGAAAATTTGAAATCTCCGAACTTTGGAAATGTGGAATCCCACGTATCCCATGTTTTAAATCTGAGCTGGGTAAAATGTTTTTCAACTTTATGTTGATGGGTCAGCAGGACCCGGCCGGCTCCACAACCTAGCTTCCACTCCTGTGAACGGGATATGTACACATCATGGTGACTCGTTAACCTAATCAACCCCAACCGGGGAATGGCATCAATCATTCTACGGCGGTGGGGGCGGGGGGGTGGTGGTGCCCCCCTCCCCCGCTTTGTCAAAGGTGCGGCCTTTCGGCCTTCCCCGCACATGTCACGAGCAGGGTTGGGCGGCGCCTCATCCGGTGGTGGCACTCGGCGACCGGCAGGGGGGCGCACATGAAGCCCACTCCGCCCGCCGGACCTGCCCTTCTTGCCCTGCTGGCCAGCAACTCGTCGCCTTCATTACTTCTGCTTAATGGGGTTGCTGATTGTCGGCTTCCCATTCGTTCTTGAGAGCCTCTATACTGCGACGGACGGACCGCCGCGCTTGTGCTACCGGCGCCGGCGCCAGCCCCGGCACCACTGTTGGCGGCGTCGCTCCTTCTCGCTCATCTTCTTGAAGCTCTCCTGTGTGGCTCCCCGGTCACCCCCTTTCTAAGTTGGATCAACTTGTTGATGATGATTGTGGCTAAGCAATATTTTTGTTCTGTATGTAACATGTAATGATTGTCCTCTAAAATATTATGTCGGTGAAATGTTGATTTTGGTAGTGTAACTTGATGAAGTAAATTAGGACCACAAGCAGCTGGTTAGATTTGGGGGTAGAATGTTGTTATTGTTTCTATTCTGGTTTTCATGGGAGTTACATTTGATTACGATTACGATTAAATTGAAATTGACTTTCGGATTTGGTTTTGAGTCGGATTCCATGACGGGAAAAAAGAATTGATCCCAAAAATTGGGGAAGTATGTATATTATGTATTGATTTTCTTTGAAAAATAACCTAATGAACGAGAAGGAGCATCTCATATTGAATCTCGTGTAGCTGCCAAAAACTAATTTATTTCTTTTCAAATTTAAGTTTTAGTGTTTATCATTAATATGCTATAGATTTTATAGTTTATCCATTTTTGTTATAATATTAATTTTAGAAATATATATAATAAAATTTTATCAAACACGACTGATTAAATCGATTTCGAATTCGTCAGCATTCATCCAGAGCGAATCACAGTCTAAAATCTCATATTTCTTTTTAGCCTCATTTTCCACATTGTCCTTCCTCGTCAATTTTTATCATCTAACCCAGTTGAAACCTGGATGATTTCTTTTTATCATTGTGGTTATAATTTTTGCAATTCATGCAAAGCAGTCGACAGAGGCAGCACTAAAATGTGAATCAGCTCTTTTGTATGTGGCTGGGGATCCATTGAAAGGGACCCATGTGGGTTCCAGTTCCACCCATGAGCTAAACAAACATAGTTTGGGTTGATACATGACATGGCTGATATGGGTTGATGCTACCCTGTGTACTGACTGATTGAACAAGGTGTTTGTGAATCATTCCCTTTAGTCAGATAAAGTCAAAGGTGAAAGTAAAAGGGACTTCACACTTCACAGTGCAGTACAATCCCAGTGTAATTGGCCTGATCATCAAACAGAAAATGGGCCATGCATTTATGCAGCTAAAAACTCTATCTGCCAGTTTCTCATACATCTCATATTCTTGTCTATGCCTGTTTAAATGCAGGTCTACTGTCATATCTATGCCCCCCAAGAACTCATCTTTCCTCAAGAGCCAAGCTGTGGGGGGAGCGGGTCACCAAGTAGAGCAGCCATAACATGGTTAAGTAGACGAGGGAAGAGGGGTGTGTGTATGTAAGAGGAGAAAAATGTGTCCCTTCAAGAGACCCTGTGGTTGTTCTGGGCCTTCTGGCTTATGGGGGTGCTGAGTTGTGTGGGCAATCCTGCAAGAGAGACTCCTCCACAAGTCCCTTTCACAGATTCCTTGGAGACATGTGATGGGGCAGTAAAACTGCAACACCCCAACAAATATCAGCCTAGACCAAGGAAAAGCATGTACAGAGAGAGAGAGAGAGAGAGAGAGAGAGAATGGGAGAGCATGTGCATGTGTTGACATGGTAAAAGGGCAGTGTAGGACCATGGGATTCAAAGAATGGAAGCAGAGGGAGGAGAGAGATGCCTCCATGCCCCCTTTATGGCCAGCACAATCAAGAGAGGAAGAGTTTTAATAAAATCAAAATGTTAAATAACACTTTTCTGAGCTGTCCACGTCTTCTGCCCCCCGTCTCTCACTTCTTTGGAAAAATGTCTAGGGCCCCACCTGTCTCTTACTCCCCAAAAGTGCTTTTACATGGGGATGGACTGAACACGTGGCTTGCATGTCATGCTCTCTCTCTCTCTCGCGCATTTTGTCCTTCCTCGCTGGCTTGCTTGACGCTAAATAGAATTTTATTCTGCCGTGGAGACCGGTTACCTTTTCTCTCTTCATTACACACATGTTTTCAATTTTTTGATTAAGTAAAACATTGAAGCGTCCAAATTTTCTATTTTCTATTTACTTTTTTTGTTTCAGAGATGCTTTGGCCTGACATAAACCTATATTCTAGAGAAAATGTTATCGATTTATCGTGCGGATATATATATTTATATACATATGCATCTTCAGGATTTTCATGACCGCAGCCACAATCCGTATATTAATCATGATAAATTCAAAAGTTTTCCTAGTTCTCACTATGCATGACCTGGGGTTGTTCACTATGTCGTTCAACGAGAAAATTAAACTGAATCTGTCATTTCAAATTCGATCAAATGATTATATTAATTTGAATATATGAACATATATATTTTTACTGTAAAAATGTTTAAGAGTTATCAAGGTAAAACTAATCATGTGTGTAAATGCATCTACTATAGTATAAAATATTATTTTTTTAATTAAACCAAAAAAACCATACATTGGCATATACTGTATTCTAATAATAAATGATTTAACCAAACCAATTTTGTTGGGTTTGGTTTGATCTACTTTAAGAAATATACTTGATTTTGTTTGATTTACATTTTTTTAAATCAAATTAAACATGAACAACACAAGCCATCATGGCAAGGTTGACTCCTACGCCACTTCACTCTTGACCTAACAATCACACTAATTAGTTATCTTTGTAAAAGATCACTCATCCTCGGGACTAGGCCTGTCAATGGATTTGACATACCCGAAATCTGAACCGTATCCGAGATTTCAACCAAATTTCGATTCACCTAATAACCCAAAATTAGAATATTTTTCGGGTTAAGGGAAAACCCGATATACAGTTGTTGGATCAAAGCTTCACCCACATGATTGGTTTCACCCGCTAGATAGCAATGTCGCTGACAGTAGATGCCGGCACCCTGAATCGGAGGTGGGGAGGCAGCCATCTCACCCAGGGACAACGGTAGGGGCGATCACGAAGCTTGGAGCCAGCTGCTGCTTCCACAAGTCCTCCGGCGGGCCCGGAGACTATGCGAATGTGAGGTCCGGCCGGTGGCAGCGCCGACGAGAGGCCAGAGAGGATTGGCGACGTCCAGTGCTGATCTCGCCTCTCGGTAATAGTGAAGGTAGGTAGCACATTCTCTTCAAGCACGACGATGAATCCACTCCGATGATTGTTCAGCAAGATCATGGCGGCTCTCGTGGCGTCCTTGGCATTCTCGCCCTGCTCTTTGGGGGAGATCATGGCCAGATCGCACGCTGGTGACATTTCTAAGTGGTGCGCTGCAGGTCTTGAGCATGTTGTCGCCGGGGAGAAGATGAGAGATTGGGGATCGAACTCGCCCTCTCCAACGACTCCCCCTTCCTTGCTTTTCTCCATTCCGACGAGATCCATAGAGACACAGAGACCTCTGTCCATGGTGCTTGCCCCCGCCGTGAGGATCCAGGGGGCGTCTTTGCAGACGCTGCTACGGCATGGTCCACCGTTCCTGGTGGCACAAATGACGGAGATTCTGCTCTCCACCGCAGCCAGGGCGTGATTGCGAGGTCGTTCCTCTGAAATCTCTTCTCCCACAATGATGGAATTGCATGGTTTAGGCTGCCAGCCAGTTAGGGAAAGTTGAGGACGGCGGCGCTGCCATTGATACTCAGGGCGGCCATTTGCTTTGCAGCTCTGCCCAGCCTCCCCGTCTGCGCGATGGATTGGAAGAAGCATATACATGTTATGTTATGGGGTCCAGAATCCGGAACAACACCGCTTATTCAGGTCAGGCGTCGGATTTCATAAATTTCTGTAAATATGTTTGGATTCGGGTTCAGACTTCACTCGATAGAATCGGGTTCAGACCTTCTTAGGTCCGACCCATTTACAGGTCTACTCAGGACCACTCTCGACAAATTATGTGAAACATTGGATTTTTTAACTAAATATCTAATTAATGATTAATCAGAGTTCTCGTACTTGTTTAATTTCTTAACCTATTTAAAAATTATAATATAACAATTAAATTAATTGACCGACTCAACAATTATGTTGATTACTTTTCTTCCTAAGCGATCATTCATCATCCAATTAGTCTATAATGAAATTATTATTATAGCCGGTGCAAATATCCACGGCCAAGAAGACATGACACTCAGTGTTTAAGATCAAATCAAAATAAATTTAAAAATATATAAGATATATATATTTTTAATTTAAAATATAATTAAATATTATCTGACATACTAATATACTTGTTTTCTATTTATACATGTATAATATTTCTAACATTTTAATATTTATTTCTACACCAGCATGCATGTGTCATTAAACTTATGAATTGATTAAACTTTGATTAAAATTTTGAATAGAATATTATCCATATCTACTCAAAGTTTGAGAGATACACAAATTATAAAATTTAATTTATATATAAAAGGCCTAAATTTTCATTTGGTATCCGGGATTACAGAGAGATACATAAATGCATGTTTCCGAGCGAGGCCTGTAGGACGAGGGCGGCTGTTCATTGCATTGCAGTGCTACGTCGACGGCCGTCTGGTACGCGTCGAGGTGGATGGTGACGGAGCGTGACGGGGCTCCATGAGTGTGGACCGCCAAGACACTTGATTGGCGCCGGCACGTCCACGTCAGATGCACATGCACGATATCGACACCGGCTAACTTCTCTGCCTCCCTTGGGACCCACCCGTCCACGTCATCTCTCTCTCTCTCTCTCTCTCTCGTTTATTCCTGAATCAGTGAAATTGAATTAACTTGTCGAACCAGAACAATACAAGTTTTAAAATTTTTTATTATACTGATAAATAATATTTTGCGCACACCTTTTATTGTCTGATGTATATTCAGATGTTTTAACTTCAAAAATAATATTTTAAATACATAAAATTATTTAACTATTGGTTTGAATCGGGTCAGGGGAATTAAGTACGATTCAGTTCCGTTTGAGTTAGCTAGGCTCAGATTAATTTGAGTTAGGAAAAAATATCTTCCAATCAAACTGAATTAGTACGCTACAATAAAAAAAAGGTTAAATGAAGATGGCCCAAAATCGTTGCAAACATGTCAAAAATCATTACAAAAGGGTATATATTGATGTTGGCTTCAATGCAGTCACCAGGATGCATGCAAAAATGCTGGTCACAGTATCATTGGCAACGAATCAAAGAGAAGCCATTGTTCTTAAACTTATATTTGACGACCGCTAAAGTCATTGCAATTAAGGCTATAAGTGATTGATAGTGATAAGTGGGAATCGTTGAAGCCGTCACAGAAATAGATCAGAAACACTCACATATGTTCTTTTCTAATCGGTAATGGTCGTAAGCTGTTGCCAAATCTAGTTGACAACGACTTCGAGTCGTCGCTACTTTATCACTAGTGATAGTTATGAGTTGTCACTAATAATCAAAAAAAATTTAAATATATTTTTTAAATAAAAAATTTATAAAATATATGAATTTATACAACACCTATAAATCTACAAATATACGAAGAAGACCACGATGAACCGTAACCTGTGTATTTTATTCAAATATAATTAACCCACATATTGCATTCAAATACATTAATTCATCCACACGTCCTTGCATTCATTCATTCAAATTTGAATTTCATTTAATCAAAATAAAATTAATGTACAACACATATAACCTGTATATACATAATCCAGATAGGATTCACAATGACCCAATTATACAATATGTAACATTTATACAAATTACTTAAAGTACAAACAACCGAATTCATAACACACCATAAAAAGAAGACATCGTTCATCTTCACCAAAGGGCCTCTCCTCCTCATCGTTGTTGTCCTCCTCTCTCTGTCCGACCAGTGGCACCAATGTCGATAGATCAACTATTCTTGGTAATTAGGCTAATCCAAGCTATTGAGTCAACCATTTGAACTTGTCATCAAATGATTTTTGTTGATCCAATAATTGTTATTGCAAAATGACAACTTGAGATTCATATTGTAAAATTATCTTGGTCGTTTTTTCTAACCTCTCTACCTTCTCGCACATGCCACGAACCATAGAGCTTGAAGAAGTACTTTCATTGGTTCCACTGTACTAGGTAGTGTGAGTCTATCCACACTCAATATATCGGACCCATCCTGGTTTGTCTCTACCCATGCCGCCAATAAGTGTCCTCAATAGTAAATGTTGATGATACTCTAGCATTCGACTACGCCATCAACTGTCATATTATTATTAAAAAAGACAGTACCAAGATTTTGATTTAACATGTAAAATTAAATAAATTAATTAATATTTTAAAATAGGAGGAGCTAGCAGATAATCATGTAGAATGAAAAAGATGAATCCATGTGTCCGGCCTCAATTATTTGGGACTAAGGCTTTGAATTTGGGTTTAGAAACAAATTACCATCAATTGATGACCTTCTTAGTTGTCCCAAACAATAGGTCTTTTCGGCCCTTCGCGAGTCTAAAACATTGAGAAGATTTCTATATGTTTAGAAGGATGACCTTCTTTTAATACCTGAGATTATAGTTTAAGATTAGTCTAATATACGTTAATTCAATAATAAATTAAAAGCAATCAATAAATATTTATGAAATATTTTTACAATTGGTGAGTGTTGATTCTTCCTTTTCAATAAAACATAAATAGGTGAGCTCTATTGCTTTTATTTTTGTCACCAAGTGCTTACATTTAAATTCATAAAATTTTAAAAAATACATGAACATTATACTTAAAGTGAAGAGATTTTTTTTACCTTATGGTCATCTCATGCCCATAAGTCACACATGTAATGCCATTGATCCAGTTTAATTTGTGGAGACACACATTGATATGCCTTCTCTAGTGGACATCTTATAAAGTGCTGAGTATACAATAATTCTTAATAATAATTGACAACATCAAAAACAAGAAGAAAACACATTAGTATTGTATATGTATATTTTGGTGTTTGAGATTTATGGCAGATATATAACTGAGGGATGTGAAGATGGACTATCATAATGGTGATATGCTGAGGATAGAGTAGGATGAGAAGCACCTGCCTGAGGTGGACCTAATCGTTCAGCACCAGACTAAGATGCACCCAATTGAGCAGCATCAGACTAAGATCCATCTATTTGACATGTGGATCCACCTAGGTGAGATCTCTCAATCTAAGATGTCCTAGGACATTTACTAAATCTTTTCATCTACCACATAACAAAATATATCTAATATCTTATTATAGTATAAGATTTACTTAACATTCATTAGATATGATTCGGCAGACCTAATCTTGATCAAGGTTTGGATTAGCTTATCGGGTTCAAATTGGCTTTAGAAACCAAACCAAATAGGCCTAAAATGGCAAGGGTGACTTCTCTCTTTTGCTCTCCCTTGCAATTTTCGTCCACTCTGTTTCCAACATCGTTGCCACTTCTCTCAATTCCAAGAATGGCAATGATGATGGAGGTGGAGTGGATGGAAATTGTAAGGGAGAGAAGAAAAGAGAAGACACCTAGAGCATAAGGAAATGGTGAAGGAGAGAAAAAAATAGAAGTCTTTGGCCTAAAAGGCATTAAAAACCAAACCAAACTGAGTTTGGATTGGCCTAAAAAGCCATTTAAGCCAAACAAACTAGGTTGGATTGGTTTTTAAGGTTTTTTAAGTCAATCCAAACCAGCCTAGAGAATTTTGATTAATTATTAAGGCCTTTTAGGCCAATCCAAATTAGTAGCTTCTAAGGCTGTTTAGGCCAATAAAAAATGAGTGGTAATTGGTTTGAATTCCCTTAAAATGGTTGGCCCCAATCTGGTCGATCTGATCCCAATTGAGGTACAGATTAACCAGATCTAGTTTGGATCAGTCTTAAGGGGCTATTTTAAAAGGCATTAGGCATGATCTAGCCCTAGTTTGACTGATATGATCCCAATTGATGTTTGGATCGGTTGGATCTTGCTCGAATTAGCCATAAGGGGTCATATTAAAAAGTATTAGGCATGATCTAGCCTTGATCCTGCTGATCCAATCTTGATTAGGGTTTGAATGGCTAGATCCGGTTCTGATCAGCCTTAAGGTTTTGTTTTAAAGGGCATTAGGCATTAAAGGGCTTAGAAGCCAAACCAAACTGATTCATTTGGTTTACCGGTTTGTTTTGATTTGAAAGGGTATAAAAACCAAATTAGTTTGAAAGGTCAATTTGGTTTGAAAGGGCTTAAAAGTTTAACCAAACCAGTTTAGGGCTTACTGGTTTAGTTTGGTTTGAAAGGACATACAAAAGAGCTTAGAAACCAAACCAAATCTGGTTTGAATGGCCGGCTTTGTTTGATTTTAAAGACCTTAGAAACCATCAACACCAAGTTATCAAACAAAATTATCAAAATATCATTAACTAATATTTTTTTATTTGATTGAATAGAGAAGAAGTTCACATTTAATAAGTTTAATTGATAAAATTGGGATGAGTGACCTCTCGAAAACAAAATCCATCAACAACTTCCATTTTAGTACTTTTGTTTGGTAACAATATTAGACATCTTTATTAATATCAAATTTGAAATTGATATGGATAGTAAGGATGAAGAGGTGTTTAGTTAATGGTATCAATTTTTAAAGTTTTAGTAGAAATAGAAAAGTTAGGTGATACAAGTGCCATGCAACATGTATTAATCTTGATATTGATACATTAACCTGTATGAATATCAATATCAAAATTGTTATAGTGTCACTTGTTATACTTTAACCAAATAGGACATAAGGTGATTTATCTCCCCTAAAAATTACTATTTACCATGATCATTAATCATATATACATCTTTTACCACCTTTTCTATTTTTATAAAATCAAGACAATTTTAATAGGTTTTGAACCACTATTGGAGTTTTGGAAAAAAACCCCCAACATTTGATTTGAATGGAATTAGGTACACCACTATATATTGAAATAAATCCATTTAAGAAAGAGCTTAAACATGATGCAAACTAGACGTACACACCCCTATTAATGTAAATAAAAGATCAAAATTCTTATTTTATAAACCCCGTATCCATAAAACACAAGAAACCAATCTTCTAGAGATTTTTTAAAATCTCTTTGAGATCTCTTATCTGAAATCACCTAATACTAAAAAAATATTTAAAATACAAATTGTCAGTCTAACGTACTCCAAACTTATGGGGTGTTTGGTTGCATGATAATTTTTTTTACACTTTCATGATAAAAAATTGTATTAAAATAAAAAGTGAACCAACTCATGACATAAAATTATCATGTTTGGAGGGATGTGATTATAAAAAAGAGTAACTATCACACATGACCAAACAAAGTGGGGGACCACAAGAAAAAAGAAAGAGGTGAGATCCTCTTTTTTTGTTTAAGAAGAAAATCACTTTTAAAATATAAAATTATCATGGTTACCAAACACCTCTTTTAACAAGTTTTCTTACAATTTTTAAAAATTAAAACAAAAACCTTCATTATTATGCAACCAAACACCCCATTAACATTTAAAAATGATCAATAGTGGATGGAGTAGTGTTACGTTTATGCAAGATTGACACATACTTCAAACAAGAAAAACAAACCCTACTTTAACACATTTCAAACTTAACGTACTCCAAACTTGTTTAAATTAGTAATACCTATAATACATAAATATAAATTTTAAAATAATTTATTTTATTTAATAATTTATTAACAAAAGAATCAAGTCATGCAATATCATTCGATGATAGATAATTATATATAGACTTTAAAATATTTTATTTTATTTAAAAATCAGATATAATGTGACATATTTAAGGCAATACTTTTATTCATGGAATGCCGGGTCGCGACCCGGGTCGCGACCCGGCCCCGACCCGGTCGGGTTTAGGCCCGACCGGCTCGGTCGCGACCCGGTCGGGGCGACTCCCCCGGCCGGGTCGCGGAGTCGTGGCCGGGTCGCGCGAGTCGCGCGACCCGGCCGACCGGGTCGCGCGACCCGGCCGGGTCGCGCGACCCGGTCTGGCAACGGTCACATGACCGTTGCCAGACCGTTGGCAACGGTCTCAAGACCGTTGCCAACGGTCTTGGGGGGGCCCCCCCCTTCAGCCCCCCGGGGCTATTTAAAGCCCCCAAGGGGCTCTCCTTACTCCCACCCCCCCCACTCTCACTCTCAACCTCTCATTTGTGCTCTCATTGCTCTCATTGCTCAATCTTTTTTTCTCATTTACTTAATTATTTCATCAAGCATTTCATTAGTTCATTTAGTATATTTCCATTAATATTAGTTCCATTGATTAGTGGGTTAAGTAGTTTATTCTTTTTAATACTTATTTGCTTACTTGCATAGTTAGTTAGCTAGAAGATTAGTTAGATATTTAGTTTAGTAGTTACTTAACACATCATTAGTAGTAAGGAATATTAATTCCAGATCCCTCCCTCACTAGCAAAGCGCCATAGGACCGGAGAAGGAACTAGCCAAGGTACGCAAAGTAGGCGAAAAGGTAAACAAGTTATGACTGATCCTTTTGATATTGCAGATGCTGATACGGTCGAAGACGATCGAGAAGATACGCCGGAGCCGAACATCCGAGTGCAGTACCAGACGTCCGAGGATTCGTCGTCAAAGAGTAGCAGCGATGATGGTGCTCGATACGGGGGCACGGACACTTTACAAGTACAAGGGACCTCAGATCCTCCCATATCTCCTACCACGTCGCTACGTTTTACCGGCGAGGAGCAATATACTCATGCGACCCAAGATACCGATCATGGTAGAAGGCCGCCACAAGGTAGAGGAGGTCATCGTAGCCATGGAGTTGGAGTAGAATACCACGATGCCTCCGACTATGTGAATGATTCATCCCAAGGCTCTTGGTTCCCTACATACGATCAAGAGTACTGTGGAATGAATTATGTGGAGTCATCGGATACTTCGATCCAATCGACCTATAGTTATGGTGACTCGTTTGGATCAAGTCTTAGGATAGTTTCCCGAGGGACAGACGAATATGATCGTCGTGTGTACATGTATCGTTTTGTACTCAACCCAAATGACATGGGGAGAGTACATCAACTACCTACAAAGTGTACAACACATCATGTTGGAATAAAATTGATGCATTATTTATTTAAATCATGTCATTTAATTTATCCAATTTTTCTGTATTTTTTCAGATTTTTTTTCACATTTTTCTTATTTTTTTGAATTTTTTTTTTTAAAAAAATTAATTAAAAATTAGGGTCGCGACCCGGGTCGCGACCCGGTCGCGACCGGGTCGGCCTGGGGGTCCCGCGACCCGGTCGCGACCCCCGACCCAACCCACCTTGCTTTTATTAATGTGAATAATTTCACATTAATGTGATATTTTTTTATCATCCTGTGGATATTCAAAACAATGTACGTAATGCCAAACGTATTTACTTAAATTTTAAAAATTAGGTCACTTTTTTCAAACACCGTAAATCGCTAATCATCCAATTTTAAAAATTATGCTATTGTAAAACTCAGTCTTTATTTTGAAAAAAACAACTATCTAAATTTAAAATTTGCTACCAAACACCCTATAAATCTTGACCCTATATATATAGGCCCATTGACCCAAGCCTATTCTAAGAGTAATTATAACATTTATTTAATGGAAATCAATATTGGAGCACTTTGCTCAGATAAAAACAATAAAAATTCATGCTTACCGGTAATATTTTGTTGACTATTAAAGTAAGGGTGTGCACTAATCTGGTCAAACCAAAAAAATCAGATTGAACCAATCTGTTCCATCATAACTTTGGTTTAGTTTAAGAGATTTTCCAAACCGATCTAAATTAATCTAAATTGTTTAAGCTGTTCTAAATTAAAATATCATAAAAATATTATATTATTAATAAAATTTATATTTATATAATTTATACGATAAAACAATATTTATTTTTATTATTTTTATTTTAAAAATAAATAAATATATAAACTAATTAATTTAAATATTTTATACCGAATCAAACTGAATTAAAATCTGTTTAATTCGATTTAACTTGAAAGAGTGATTTAATTCGATTCGGTTTAAAAGAATGATTCAAATCGAACTGTGCACACCCCTTCGATGAGAGAGAGAGATAGAGATTGAGAGAGATCATTATATTTTTATCACTTATTTTCTATTTGTGCACGTGTCAAAAGTTATCCTCTATCATAAAGAATTAAAAGAGCGAAGATGTATATATATCGCAGATGGAACACAATAGTGTTCTTATATATTGTAATACCGGGGAGATAAGATTTGAACATTGAAGTGTTGACAAGAAGTGTTGCGGTCATGAGTAGACAAAATGAAATGGAGTAGTACCCAACGTCTTTGAAGCACGCGTCACCTTCGCATAGGGTGATATGGATACCCCCGGCGACGTTTAGGACCACCATGTGTAGTCATGGCATTGCTTGTCGACACTACTATTATTGACCCCCCCTCTCTCTCTCTCTCTTTCTCTCTCCTGTGGTTCTTACAACAGGCCAAAACACTACGTTGTTGCTTTGCTGAAACAGTAGAACAATTAATGACATGTTTTAGTAGTTGACGATAGTCACAATATTTTATGTCTTTGGAGAAAATGGGTCATGATCAATCTTTTGACTGGTAAGACCAATTTCAGTTTTGATTAGCTAGGATGGATTGGGTGGTTCGGCCGATCAAATTGAAGGAAAATCAATCTAAGATCAACTTATGAATTTATATATAAATAAAAAAATAAGCTCAGATGATATATAGAGTTGTGACTATTGAACATAGTAGAAGTATATATATATATATATATCTACATTTAATCATAACCAAAAGGCATTCAAGTCCTAAATTCTTTTATTGTCCAAATCTACCGCATGTCAAATAACAGTTTTATCTTTATTGAAAAGTTATTTTACAAGAATGGTGTATCAACAACCTCATATATATTACTATCACACACAATTGCTATATCAACTCCGCCCCTCACTCTCAACATCGCATAACACATTGAAAGTAGGCACACAAGGACTCCATCACATCCCATGGTCACCATAAGGAACATGGATATTGGCGATGGCTTCAATAAGTCATCTCCAATATCATTGTTTACTTTATAAAAGCCATCACAACTGTACAAGTCTTTGACGACAACTTACTGAAGTCACCACCGGATATAATATTCAAGACGACTTAGTGGCAATGACTTGAAATGGATATCTCCAATAAATTCAGTAGTGATGGGTCTCGACAAGTTGTCTTTTGAAATAAACACACCAAGTAGAAATAAACATAGTATCGTTGTTCGGAAAATTACTAGGTGATGGCTTCTAAATGCTATTGCTAATTGAAATATTCGTGATGAGTGAAGTTGTCGTCAATAACTTTAAAACTACCATTAGTGATGGTGTTGAAAGCCACCATGAATATGTTTTCTTTTAAACACCCGTGCGGCCCCCTCTCTCCTTCCCCACCTCTTGTGTTCTCTCTTTTCTTCTCTGCCTCATGAAAAATAGCTTCACCACCTCCACTCCAGATGCCCCTATCGTTGCTATTGGACACCACTGCCGCCACCCAACGCTGGATCACTTTTGTTAGCCAAGTAAGAAACCCTAATTTGTCATCTTTATAGATAGATAGATAGAGAGAGATAGAGAGAAAGAGAGATTAAAACTTTCAAGTAGGCTGCCATTCTAAAAGTTGGAATGCAAAACTTGGTGCTTAATATGTTATTTTTTTATTTGGTTTGACTTGATTTGGGTTTATTTTAGGGTTTCATAAGTTGGATTTATTTAAGTTGATTAAAATTCAATTGGAGATTCTGTTTGATTTGAATTAGCGATTCCTTTTCTTTATTTGAAGTTTGGTCCATTGTTTTAGGTTATGATTAAGTGTCTTTTGCCTTAAAGATTTATCCTGGGTTTATTATGAATTGATAGAAGTCTATTTGGGAATTTGGTTTGACTTGGATTGTTTATTCATCATATCTAAACTTAATGTCTCTGTGTTGAAGATCTGTTTGTTTGTTTTTTTTTTGGTTTTCAAATTTGACTGATTTTTCATACTAAGTTTGATTTGTGTTGGTTTTAGATTTTGAGAGGAGCCGACCCTTGACAGCATTGGTTCGGGGCATCAAAACAAAGAAAATTTAAGATTGAATGGAGGGGTGTATACAGGAAAAGAGAGAAAAGAATGGAACTTCAAGAGGTTTTTGTTTTCTTAAAAATAAAAATGGGGATGTGACTAGAAATTTATGTGGATCCACCTTTTCCAGATTAAAATCTTCTATTTCTAGTAAAGTAATATTATTTTTATATTAAATATAAACTATTCTTGTACCATCACTAATGTTTAATTGATTTTAACCATGCTATGAGCCATGGTCATTTTGGCCATGTTATCATCATCCTTCACATCAAATGATGATAGGTAAATTATTAACCAACATTGATTATAGAAAGTTTCATTAACATGGGTGAAACTCGATCCCATATATGCAGACAAAAATTTGACCTAGTTGTAGAGCCTAAAACACTTATTTTTATGAAGAATATTCAAGTACTACATCAAAGAAGCTAAGTTTTTTTTGGAAAAGTAGGGCTTTTTGCACATTTTTGAGATTCCGTGACATGATGCCCCGTTAAAGGGGGTGCCTGGTGCCCTATTTAACATGGCACTTGGCACCCTAGTCAACGGGGTGCCATGTCCTAAATTCAAAATTTGCACCTGATTTTCTCCCGCCAATGCACGCTTGTAAGCATCTATTTGCATTCTCATGCATTTTAAAATTTTAAAAATAGGGGTTAGGATTTAGTCCCAATCCAGTTAATACATTTTCTTTTATCATTTTATGTATGTTTCTTCTACGGTTTCTACACACCTTAAAGTTCTAATATTTTTTCCATCTTGTTTCTTGTTTTCATTTGGATATTTTAGGAGAACATGGTCAGAGTAAGTTACACGAAGCATTGATAAGTTCAAACAAGAGAAACATCTCAAGCTTCTTCTTCTTAGCTAGGTGAAGAGAAGCAAGTTAGAACCCATAACTTCAAGCACAATGTCCCTGATATGGTACACATGGTCAAACTTTCAAGCATTTCAATTTTTTCTTTTATTTTGAAGCTCACGACTTCTAATGACCACACACATGACATGCACATACCATGGTTCTACATTGTTTTCACTTTCATTTCACCATCCTTTGTCTCCACTTTTCTTTCTTCTTTCTCTTCCACAAGACCCAAACTACTCCTTTGGTGCCCAAGTGACATCAAGGGTTGACCATTTGGGGATCAAAGTGAGTGTGGAGAAGGAAGGAAAAAAAAAGGAGAAATGATGTAGTGTGGGTATTGTGAGGAAAAAGGTCTGATCAGATTGGCATAGTGAAAATTTTCTGATTCCTCAAATTTCAATGTCTTGGTCTCGATTGGAACCGACAACTTAACCGAACTAGTATTCGAAACGATTTTGAACACATACCCTTGTGAGATTCAAATAATTTATATATTTTAAAGAAGATCAAGCATTGCTACGATAGTTCAGCTGCTCAAGCATGCTGCCTCTAGTCATATCCACATGAGCCGTCTCCAAAGTTGGGTTCTCCTCTACATCAACTTTGACCACTCATCTTAAGCAGAGTTCCACCATCCATTGGCAGTTGCTGAAGTGAGAGAAGGAGGAGAGGGCTAGGGATGAAATAAAGTAGCCTTGACTTGTAAGGCTCAAGCTCTCTTCGTTATTATAAAGAGAATTTAGAGTTTTTCAAAAAACCCCTCTTTTCTCTATATTTACTCCCTTGCCCCCAAACTAATAGATTAGCCCATATGTGTGTGACCTCCTAGACCTAGTAACCTATTTAATTGGGGCCTAATAAAAATAATTTTTTTTTAAAATTAAATCTATTATTTTATAATATATTTAAGGGCTCATCGATCATGTAGCAAGTCACATTTCATGATTCCAAATGGCTTCAGGTATAAACTTCTCTCCAAAGAGCCTTTCCATCATTGATTACCATATGTATATAAATCCTTGTCTATCCAATGTCCTAATCAGATAGAAGCATGGCATTGACTGTCAACTCATAGTCATTCCAACTCTATGGAATATTGTACTTGAAATTGGATAATTGAAAAACTCTTTTTCAATTATCCTATCTACCTTGGCCAATGATTTAGAGTACTATCCATAGGACATTCTCTCTTTTCTATCAAGAGTGGACAATCCCCTGTTGTCTGCGCGATTATGTCCACCAAGTATTCTATATACCTAATTCATTAACCGTACAGGACCACAATCCTTAGTCCAACTAACAAAGCATCTTTGGAGACTTTGGTTAAAGATCCAACCATACAACCTTGATGATAGAATACCCTGATCGACAGTTCAGTAGAACACCGTTCAAGGATTCTACATTGGTTAGTTCAGTGAACTCATTCCTATAATGAGCATTTGTACATGTATCTTAGTGTCTCCACACTAATGACTAATGAGATCGTTCATTCTCAACATATAATAAAATATCACATACATTAGTCTTATCAGATCTTTAATATTTTATCTAAAAGATTTTACGACTAGAAATATTTAGATCACATATTTCTAGATATTTGATCTCATTATTATGATCTCATCATGATTCAATCTTCATCGCATGAAAGACACTTCTAAATAATGCAATTAATGAAGATAATTTTATTATTTTTGAATAAGATATCATTAGAAATGTAAGATCATATCAAATATGATTAGCTTGTAGGGTATGTATTTCTTTCAATCTCTCACTTGCACTGAAGCCAATCACCCACATGTCTAATTCCCATCAACCCAAGGTGACCCTCAAACACACTTTAAGTTAGGGCCTTAGTTAGTGGATCTGCAATGTTTATGGTTTAAGATACTTTATTTTTAATTCTGTCTCCCCGAGTTGTAGCCACTCTGATCAAAAAGTGTTACCACAGAAGTATTTAAACTTCTGATGAGATAATAACTCCACTATATAAAAGATGATCCATCATTTTTATAAAATAATGGTATATTATCAAATATATTAGGGACAACTCCCTAATCTAAGATGAACTCTATCTAGACTGCTTCTTAAGTAGTCAATAGCAATTATTTACACTATACTCTATATAATCTATAGTGTCTATAGCTTGAAACTTTTTTAACTCACTGCACCACCATCTAAGTAAACGCATACCTTAAAGTTATCTGGCTATTAGTCATATATAACTAGAAGCTTAAGTATAACTCAAAGCTTCTAGTCCTATCCTCCAAACTAGAAATGCATCTTTGGTGTTTCTCAAGTACTTAAGGATATACTTCTTAGCTATACAGTGGCTCTCACTTGGATTTGCTTGATGACTACTTGTAACACTCAGAGCATTCATCATATTGGGCTATGTACAAAGTATGCATGATAGATTCTATGACTAAGGCATAAGGGACTATACTCATGTATTTTTTCTTTCTTTAAAAGAGATAAACTCTATATCTTATAGGCAATACACCTATATAAGAGTTTCTATATCAAACCCTTTGACTATGGTATCTATGCACAACAATTGGGTCAAGCCAAGCATTCCTTTTAGATATATCTCTATAGACATAAATCCTTAGGAAGCTTCTCTCAGAAAAATTATGGAGGAATCATTTTATAGCTAGGTTTCACAGATGATAACATATCTACATTATTCATAATTAGTATGTCATCTATAAACGAGGTCTAGGGTCTAGAATCAATAACACTCCCACTGGCCTTCTTATACACACAAGACTCTTATACATTCCAAACGAAGTTATCAGATTCAATTTTATCAAATCTTATATTCCAATAATGAGAATATTGTTGTAGTCCATGAATGGACATTAACAATATGTACACTTTCTTTGGATGTTTTGGGACTCATATCCCACATGTTGTATCATATATAACATAGGTTGTATCATATACACCTCCCCTTCAATTTCACCATTGAGGAATATTATCTTAACATCCTAATTGATGTATCTCATAGTCATAATATTCACCAATAAAATCTAAATGGATTGAATCATGGCAATAGTTAAAAGGTGTCATCATAATCAACTCTTTGACTTAGATGATGCCTTTTCAATCATTCTTGCCTTGAAAGTCATCTCACCTTCTAATTCACTCTTATCCATCCTTTCATTATCCATTTACACTTAATGAGTACTCTACCCTCAGGTGGATCTATCAAGTTTTGAACTTGACTAGAATAGATGGAGATTATTATGGACTTTATTACTTTTTTCCATTTTGGAATCAATATCTCATATTGCCTTTTCATAGGTCTTTAGATCAACATCCCCACTTTATTGTGCCTAATTTCTTGCATCAAAGATATCTCCCACATATCTATGTAGTTGAATGAGCACAAGTGAAGACCTATGATGTGTGTTATTTCCAATTAGTAGCTTAATAGAAATGTCCTTAGGTTGTGGGTCTAGAACGCATTCTAGAAATACTTTGCTCCCATTATTTTTCTTAAGGAGGAGCTTTTCCTCTCAGAATATAATAAGCTAAGCAACACATACCCTTTATCTATAAAAGTGGTGTATTTAAATATCCTTAAATTTTTTTAAGATATCCCACAAGTCTACACTTTCTATCTTATATTCTAATTATTCTGAGTTATACATCTTCATCATGGTCAAACATTCTGAAATCCTAACTAGCTTAAGATCAAGTATTAACCCCTTTTCCCTATCATATATAAAGTAATTAGAATAAATTAGAAGGTACCAATATAGAATGGTTATATTGAGTGCTTAGTCCTAAATATACAAGAAAGATTTTGCAAAGGTTGTTATTACTTATGTCATGTCATACATTACACAATTACCCATGTTCCTACTACTCAAGTAAGTTAGGGGTTATAGGGAGATGTCCATTACGACAAGATTGTATTATCCTTCAAGTATTCCACTCCTTGATCTGATCAATGAGCTCTAATACTCTTTCTATTTATTCTTTACTTTATTTTTAACCTTTGACAATTCCTTAAAGCCTCATATTTGTACTTCACAAGCACAAATATCTATGCCTAGAGAAATCATCTATTAAAGAGATGAATTAAGAATGTCCATCTTTAGCCTTAATAGACATGGACCAACACATATTCTAATGTATGAGATCTAATAACTTTTTGGTCCACCCACCATTTCTAGTAAATGGAAAGTTAGTCATTTTTCAATGAGACAAGACTCATATTTAGTTAATGATTCAAAATCATTTGCTTTTATGTTTCCATATATAAGGAACTCCTTAAATCATTTCTCATTAATATGACCATTTCTATATTAAGCTAAAGAAATAGATTGATCTATATCGACTCACTTTCTCCTAAGAGGAGTATTCACACATACCATGAGAACTTCTATCTCTTATAAAAAAATAATTATATACTAAGCTCCCCTTGGCAAACATTTTACCATTCATAATTTTAAACAATTATTATTCACATAACTTAAAATAAATCACCATTTATTCAAATAGGAAATATCAATAATGTTCATATATAAGTATAAAATCAACAATCTTCAAGATTAGGACACCTCCCAAGGTTATTAAAGATTTGTATCTTCCACTATCAATGATGCAACTCTTACACCATATGTATATGTAGGTTAATCTTTATACATCAAACATTCATTTACTTGTCATTATCTGCAATCTTTGTAGATATAAGACGCATATTTGGTATCTCATAACAAGAGATAAATATATAGTATCTTATTGAATATGTGCATAACTAAAATCAACAATCTTCAAGATTAGGACACCTCCCAAGGTTATTAAAGATTTGTATCTTCCACTATCAATGATGCAACTCTTACACCATATGTATATGTAGGTTAATCTTTATACATCAAATATTCATTTACATGTCATTATCTGCAATCTTTGCAGATATAAGACATATTCGGTATCTCATAACAAGAGATAAATATATAGTATCTTATTGAATATATGCATATCTAATTTCTCATAGAATGTATACATATCTGGTATATAATACCGTAAGACATATGATTAGTATTCTATACTATGATATACACAAATCGTATCTTATACCATGATGTGTACATGTACATGACAAGTAGATCAATGATTAAGATACTAGAAGCTTCTTAAGCTCCTCCTTTGCTATATATGCAATACACTTTGCATCATTTCAACCAATTGTAGACACGCAAATGTTGCCTATTTGAGGAGCTTAAGATTCATGTTTTCTTAGAAGGTACTCGAGTTTTCCAATAAACAAACCGGATCTCCAAGAAAACGTCCCAAAAACGAACTCTGGAGGAGAAGATGACTCGTCTGCCGGGTCACCTAGGTGACCCCCCTACCGGGTCGCCTAGGTGACCCGTCTGCTGGGTCATTTTTCAATTCTCGCCAATTCGTCCGTTCTGACGGTGGTAGGTGAAGGGTCAAATCCGGTCAGTACGGGAAGCGACCCGGTCAACGGGTCGCCTGCCAGAACAGTGCACGGACTGAACGAAGTGACCCGCGAACGGTGCACGCTCGTCCGGACGGTTGGAACCGATTGGACTTAGGCGACCCATCTGACGGGTCGCCTGCCACTGTAGTAGGCCCCGGACGGCGGCTGACCAGCTTTCGGCGCACGTGCATTTAATGGCATTTATGGTTCCGCAGGTGACCCGCCAGACGGGTCACCCAGGTGACCTGGCAGACGGGTCTTTTGCTATTCTGGAAAAAACTTTTCATGCCTGAAATGCCCCTGTGCTCCTTTTGCCAATAAAAAGGGACCCCCTAACCACTTTTTCAAGGGTTGAAAAGTTGTGGAAAGGTTGTGAACATCCCAAACTCCCAAGAGAGAGCCCTAGAGAGATTCAAATCACCTCCATCCTCCAAGCTTCGTTGTCTAAGAGATTGAGAGCTTCCCACTTCCATCCACCTCCGTAAATCGACATTCTTCATCTCGTTTCTTAACCGGCATCCATTTTGAAGCTTCTCAAGCTCCTACATTTGAGGGGAAATCATCATCTACATCTTAGGAGATTCCGGGAGTCATCATCAAGCTTCCAAAGCCATCCGAAAGCCTCGCGGGAGCATCCGGGAGTAAACCGAATCCTGGTGCAGGAAGTGACCCATCTGCCGGGTCGCCCAGGTGACCTGTCTGCCGGGTCGCCTAGGTGACCCCCCTGCCAGGTCGCTGTAGACACGTAATTTTGGCCTAGTTGGAGAGTTTAAATTCTTGTTTTCATAGAGAATATTTAAAGCAAATCGTGTTTTCCGGACGGATCAAGTTTTTGGCACATTCCGAAGGGGATCGATAGAACAATCAACTGGGCCGAACACCCTGTATATAGGGCGCCTGGCGCCCTATATATAGGGCACCAGGCGCCCTATATACAGGGCACCTAGCACCAAATCAAATCGATTCGACCGGCTGATTTGACCCCCCGCAGTGACTCATCTTGTCGATCTGACCGACCTCATGATGCTGGCGCCCCATATATAGGGCGCTATGCCGCGTGGCACTGCTTTTCGAAAATGGCCAAAGTACCCTCTTTAGGGCTATAAATAGACCCCCATTTGGAACTAAAAGGGGGTTCCAAGTCCGTACCACCCTAGAACCTATCCAAGACCATGTTTTCAAGCCACTTTCTCCTCTCATAACCTTTCAAACCGATCCAAAAATCATCCAACAAAAACCCAAAAACTTTATGTTTCTGTCATCCAGAAACATGTTTTTTCTCCAACTTTGAGTGCTTCTATCCATCTCTCCTCTTACATCCAGTGTCCAAATCACCCTTCATTAGCTTCATTTGCATATTGTCTACAAGAAGGAGCCCCTACTTCGTCCCGGAAGCCGCCCAGCACTCCGGAGCGGCATCGCGAAGAGGGGAAGAAAATCTGTTCGAGCCAGACTTAGTGCCCCGTATACAGGGCACTTTGACCTTGATCAACGTGCCCCATAAGGGGGGCACCTGCAGCTAGCGCCCTATATATAGGGAACTAGCAGAGACAAAAGCTCGTTTTGCCATTTTCGGAGTCCGATCGCCCGTTTGATCAAATTTTTGTCTTCCTTTTTCATCTTAGCACTGTTCATCATGTTATTTAGCATGCATTTGACCATTTTGCATCTCATATATGTTTAAAAACCTACCAAAAATGGGGGTTGGGATTCCGTCCCGATCCGGTTAGTTCATTGCCTTTTGCATGATTCAGAGTACTTATCAAGCATGATGGTATACTTACGCCAGAGCTAATGATCTTCATTTGTTTTTCTTCATGTTTTATGCAGGACATTCTTAGATGAATCGACTGGAGTGAAGCTTCAACCCGATCATAGGTGAAAGAACTCTCTAAAGCTCTCCCCTCTCGGCCGGCCGAGAAAGGAGAAGTTAGAACCAAACAATCTCCCCGCTTCCAAAGGTACAACGGTCATTTCTCCATTTCATTTCATTTCATTCTACCATATTTTGGAGCCTTTGGCTCCTGACGACCACACCCACTAACACCTCATCCACCAAGTCCCCAAAGCAAGCGTAGGGGCCGAAAAAGGGGAGATCTATGGATATCCCGTTTCGGGTGCTTACAGTCGCCAGGGGCTCCAGATTGCCGTTTTTAGAGCCGAAACCCATTTTTCTTCCCCTATCTCTTAGCATTACTTTATTCCTATGTTTTCTATCATGGATCTGTAAGGAATCGTCCATTAAAATTTGGTGCAGCGGAAGCGACGATTCCTATGGGTTCCTTTAGAATCCGTCTCAATTAGAACCGAATGACGAAAACCGAAAACCGATCAAATCGGGTTCGAATATACCTGATAGGGATTCATATTATCCCATGGAGAGGAAGGAGATGAGCTTCTCAAGCTCTCCAAACCGTTCAAGTGTCCGGTCTCCAGCAGTATCCACACGAACTTCATCCACAGCAGGTTCTCCCTTCGCGCCGGCCTCGAGAACTCTTCCCGAACGGAGCTCCATCGACCATGGACACCTTCTAAAGAGAGGAGGAGGTAGGGAGGAGGCTTGGGACGTGGTTTTCACCCTTGGCTTGATGGGGTTTGGCTGAAACCATTAGTATTTATAGAGAATTATGGAATTTTTCATAAAAACCCAAAATCTCTATAAATTACGCCCTTGCCCCTGAACTTGTGGATAAGTCCTTTTGTGTGTGACCCACTAGGCCCAATAGCCTATTTGGTTGAGGCCTAAATAAAATAGAACAATTCTATTTAATTTAATTAAATCCGTTATCCGATAACAGATTAATCAGCCTACCGATCATGAAGGGTACAAGCCACATCCCATGATCCCAAATGGCTATGGGGATAATCTTATCTCCATTGAGCCTTTCCATCATCAGTTACCACATGGATATAAACCCTCATCCATCCAATGTCCCGGTCGGAAAGGAGTACGGCATCAACTGTCAACTCCTTAGTGTACCGACTCTATAGGATCATGTACTCGGAATTGGATCAATTGGAAAACTCCTTTTCCAATTATCCTATCTACCCTGGCCAGGGATTTAGAGTACTATCCCATAGGACATTCACTCTCACTTACCGAGAGTGGATGATCCCTTGTTGTCCGCTCAATTGCCTCCATCGGATTTTCCTTGTACCCGATCCATCGCTATATAGGACCATCTAAATTGTGATCCATAAGTCAATGGTCAAAGCACAAGTTCCACCCAACAAGGCATCTTTGGCGACTCAGGTCAAAGGTCCAACCATGCAACCGTGATGATAGAAAACCCTGATAGACAGTTCGGTAAGATACCATTCAGGGTTTCTAATTCGGTCAGTTCAGTGAACTCATTCAACTAATGAGCACCTGTATGTGTATCTCAGTGTCTCCACACTAATGACCAATGAGATCGGTCGTCCTCATCACATGAGAAGACATCACATACACTAGTCTATCCGGATCCTTGATGTCCCGTCTCAAGTATCCTATGACTAGGAACATTTAGATCAAATACCTCTAGATGATTAATCTCATTATCATGATCTCATCATGATTTAATCATCATTGTATTTGATCAAGGACTTCATTATGATATTCGCTTCTAATAAGAGCTTATAATGAAGATTTGCCTAATTAATTGAATAAGATATTTCTAGAAATGTCGAATCATATCATATATGATTGGCTTGTAGGGCATACATTTCTATCAATCTCCCACTTGCACTAAAGCCAATCACCCATCTGGCTGATCTATATCAGCTCGAGGTGAAGCTCAAACACTCTTTGAGTAACTACTTGATTAGTGGATATGCAATGTTATTAACGGTAGATACTTTATCTTTAATTATATCTCTATAAGTTGCAATCTCGATTGTATGGTATCGCCATACGAAGTTCTAAACTTCGATGAGACATCGGCTCTACTCCATTGTTTTCTCAAAACAATGATACGCTTCAAAGAAAATTGGGACAATCCCATACCTTAGATGAGAATCTTCATCTAGACTACTTCTCAAGTAGTGTGCAACCACCATGTAAACTTGTTTACATATGTTGTAAATTCTGATGTTCTATCACATAGAACTCTTTCAACTCACCGCACCACCATTATTCGACTTAATATCAAACTTATTTGATTAGAAGCTTGTGTTTGTAAAACTACAAGACTTCAAGTCTTACTTATCCTCCAGTGTATAGAGATACATTCTCGGTGCTTCTCAAGTACCAAATGATATATCTCTAAACTATCCAAATTGACTCTCACTTGGATCTGCCTGATGAATGCTCATAACACTTAGAGCATTGATTACATCATGTACGTAGCATCATATAAATGATAGACCCTATGACAAAGGCATAAGGGCTCCATTTATGTGATCTCTTTATCTTTCAAGAAGTTTACAAAGACAACACTTTACAGAGATCAACTCCACACTACATAGGTAAGAAACCTATCTTGGAGTTTATCATGTCAAACCCTTTGACTACGATGACTACGTACATTAACTGGGCATTGATTTTAGATCTATCTCCATAGATCTCAAAACCCAAGTTTGGAGGATCAATTTGATAGCTAGGCTCACTTATGATAACACACCTACTTCATTCTTAATGAGTAGTACGTCATCAACATAAAATGTCAAGAAAGTAACAGCACTCCCACTTATCTTGTTGAATACACAAGGCTCCTCTTCGTTCTTAACGAAGTTATAAGATTTAATCTCATTAAACCTTATATATGATCTATGGGAAGTTTTACTTCAAATTCATAAATAAACTTATTACACACTCTTCTTGGATGTTATTGGGACTTGATTCCCTATAGTTGTATCATATACACCTATTCCTCAAAATACTTTAGAGGAATACTATATTAACATCCAATTAGCTTATCTCATAATCATAGAGTGTAACAATCAAAATCCGAATGGATTAATCCATGGAATAGGTAAAAGATCTCATCATTGTCAACCATTTGACTTCAATGATATCTTTTTTCAACTATTCTCACCTTTGAAGGTATCTACCTTCTAATCCACTCCAATCTATTCTTTAGTGATCCATTTATTCCTTATGGATACTATATCCTTAGGTGGATCTATCAAGTTCTAAACTTGATTAGAATAGATAAAGTTTATATCGGATTTTATTGTCTCTTTTCCCATTCATGAATCAATATCTCATATTGGTTCTATATAGATCCTAGGATCAATATCCTTATTATCTTATGCCTCATTTCATCTATCAGAGATACGTCTCACATATCTCTTAGGTAGAATGGACACAAGTAAAGACCTATCATTAGTCCTTGTGTAATTATTAACTAGCACATTAATAGAAGTGTTATTGGGTTGTGGGACTGGAACAACTTCCATATATACCTTGCTCCCACTATCTTTCTTAAGAAGGAACTTTTCCTTTAGAAATATAGTAAGCTGAGCAACACATACCCTTATACATAAGGGTCGTATATTTAATATCCAAAAGTTTCCTTAGGATATCCTACAAGTAACACTTCATAGTCTTATATTCCAACTTGTTAGAGTTATACTTCTTCACCAGGTCGGACATTCCGAAACCTTAACTTGCTTAAGGTCAAGTTTTAACCCCTTTTCCATATCCTATATGGAATAATCAGAACAGACTTAGAAGGTACCTATTAAGAACAAGTGGTTATAACGAATACTTAACCAAAATTAGACAAAGACGAAATTTGCAAAGCTTGTCATTGTTCATATTATGTCCTACATAATATGGCTTTTCCTTTTAGCTACTTAATTAAGCTAAAATGTGTAAAGATGTCCATTATATTCTATTATCCTTCTATTATATGTAAATTATGTACTTAAGTATTTCCCTCCTTGATCTCATCAAAGAGTTCTAATACTCTTTCCATTAGTATCTCTACTTCATTCTTAATCTCAAATAATTTCTCAAAGGTCTTAGTTTTGTACTTCATAAAGTACATGTTTCCTAACCTAGAGACATCATCTTTGAAATAATGAAGTAGAAATATTCTTCTTTAGCCTTACTAGATATGGGCTAACATACATCTAGATGTACGAGTTCTAATAACTCATTAACC
Organism: Cryptocoryne crispatula var. balansae; assembly: GCA_036172225.1. Lineage (NCBI taxonomy): Eukaryota > Viridiplantae > Streptophyta > Magnoliopsida > Alismatales > Araceae > Cryptocoryne > Cryptocoryne crispatula. Next base: position 44,013,115 of record CM069920.1, on the reverse strand, counting down.
CATTCTCCATGTCTATATAAAGCTAAAGTGTAGATTGATCTAAATCAACCCATTTCCTCTAAAAAGGAATATTCACACATAACATGAGAGCTAACATATCAAATATGATTAAACAATTTATTAAGCTTCCACTGGCAAACACTTTGACATTCAATCTATTAGAACATCTATCAATTCCATAGCTTAGAATAAATCATCATTTATTCAAGTAGGAAATCATATAATGTTCTTGTAGAAGGATATAATAGCAATATTAATTATTAAGACATCTCCATAAGGCTATTAAAGAATTGCACCTCCCATTTAATAATGATGCAACTTTTGCACCATTTCATATGTAGGTCAATATCTTCTTTATTAAGCCTTCATTTACTTGTTATCATCTACAACTCCTTGTAGATATAAGATGCATATCAGGTATCTCATACCATTAGATGCATCCATAGTATCTAATATTATGATATACACATATAGTATCTAATACTATTAAGTGTATATTTAAAACAAGTAAGTGCCAATGACTTGGATACATGAAGCTTCTCAAGCTCCACCTTTGCATTATATACAAAACACTTTGTACTTCCTCTTCCACTTATCATCATCATGACAGTGTAAGAATCATGTCTTATTCTGGCTTTATTATCTTGACCGCCTTTTTTTACTATTAACTCTCTCCTATTTTTATCTAATGATTTTACTTCTTACTATTGGTCTCACCAACAAGAAGTAATTAAGATGTATTGTTGATCTAAGTTGCCCTTTAGTTAACTCATCAATATGAGCCATGATGGATCTCATATCCATCTATCCATGTTGTCTCTACAATTTATATCTCATAGAGACTAACATCTAATTTAAGGCAAACAATGCATCTTGTCTATGAGATAAGATCTTATCTTTCTTTCATATCACTAGATAATTTAGGAGACACCTACTTCTCAAGTAGAATAGTTAATTGGTCAACTATGAGAACAATTCTCTTAGTTCTAAACCAGTTTAAGAAGTGTGAGCCATTAAGCTATATGGCATCTAATATGCCATACTAATGGTGGTTTATTATCGTATTCTACAACTGAGATATAATTTTATCAATATAACATTGCAGATATTCATGAAATTAAGATATGGTCTTTCATCCTAATTTATGCTACCACTAATTATCGACGAATTTGCATAACCCTCATTATGCAAAGACGGGATATCACGATGAAATCCTAGTGGGGACTAAGACCCTATTAACTTTATGGTGATGACCTTGTGGTTGCACAACAAATCACCCTATACTTAATACGTAGGCAACCATTGCTACCTGCAACTCTTGCAACTCTTAGTTATTTAGCCTCTAGAGTTATGACCTTGTGGTAGCACAACAAGCCATATACTCTAGTTAGGTCAAACCCGCTTGTTATGGTATGAGAATGGATTCTTCACACAGCCCTTGTGGTAGCACAACAAAGCCATGCAAATGGTCCACCCCAAGGTTCGGCAAATGCCTTAGCCATGATCACCAATCCCTTGCTGAATGAGTCTTGTGGTAGCACAACAAACCCATCCAATCTAAGATTGGCTCATCAAGACCATAACAACGGAAGGCTACGTGAGTCATTCTTAATTTCACACGTTTATCAACCTAATTATGACAAGGAGGGATTTTATTTTAGTCTCATCAATAATATGTGCTAAGTATATATAATACCTTTGGAATATCATATATCTAAGGTATAACCTGTAGCACACATCCACATATCAAATATGCACAAAATCAGGTGATCATGGACTTAACCCCAAGTATGCACCTAAGGCACCCCTATAGGTGAAAATCCTTGCTTCGATGCTTGAGTTGGTATGCTCCAACTTCAGAAGGGTGCTCCTCCAAGTGGTCCCGCACTCCAATCTTCCACGAACCAGCTTCTAATTCTTACAAGGGGCTTAAGGGTATGCAGACCTCACAAATGTACATACCTCAATAAGAAACCTTGGTTTTAACCAAGGGGAGTACATTAATGGAGGGAGGTAGAATGTACAATCGATTGTATAGAGAGAGAGGAGGCACACGCGAGGCCCCATTTAATAACATAACCAACACAATTAAAAGCAATCACAAGCCAAGCACAATTAAGTCCATGATCACCTCCATACACACACTAACATTCATCACATGAACATAGAGCGCATACGTGATAATTATATGAGATATATCATATATATCAGCATAAAATTATATAATTTATTTTTAAATTTTCAATTTCATGCATGTCGAATTTTCATGAAATAAATAACATGAAAATAACATGACAACAACATATAAACAATTTATATGAAATGAACATACAAAACTAAACTATTTAGAACATTCATGCATTCCCAATACTGTGCAAAGTCAAAATTAATGTCTCATTTATATTCTGTAAAATATCATTTTACAGAATTAATTAAGACACTAATAATTTAAGTTAAACCTTTAAAACAATTTTAAAGTTTAATCATGAGTGAATCTATGTAAATAGAACTAAACATCATCTAACATGTCAATAAACACTTTAAAACATGTTAAATAATATTTTAGAAATTTTCAGAATTTTTATGGAATTTTATGGCAATTTTTCGGAATTTTCTATGATTTTAAACACTTTAAAATCATATAAATGGTGTCTGGCGCAATGCGCCGCACATGGAGGCGCCTTCTGGCCCGGCGTGCGCCGGTGTGCGCCACGGCATGCGCCGATCCTCCCGTAGTGTGCGCCGACCGACTGCGCGAATAGCACTGTTCATCCGGGAGAAAATCCATCCTATGGAATCGGATTATCTCCTTATCCCGGACTCCGAAAAATCCGAAAAGATATGCGTTAGAATCCTTATCAAATAAGGAATCCAAAACAGTCGGCCTCTTATCCAGTAAAAATCTCAGTCGACCGAAAAATGAGGAGGAAGAGGCGGCGGTCACCCAAATTCCGTATCAGAAATCTCTATTTTGCAACGAGGATAACTCCTTATCCAGGAAGCCAAATATTCTCTAAAAATACAATTTAGAATCCTCATCATATGAAGTTTTAAAATATGTATATATCCCTTCAGAGAAAAATTCTCTATCAACGGGAAATCAGGAAGAAACAAGTCGGCGCAGCCAGATTCCGCAGAACCCTAGTTCGTCGGAAAACTCAAAAATTCTCATCCTCCGCCGTCGTTCAAAGCTGGAGATCTAAGGGAAAGGTTAGGTAATCATATTACCCATCTCCTAAACCTTTTACAAACCTCAATTTCTTCTGTGGACGGAGATTTCACAAAATCCCCAAATCCGGGTGTCGGTTCGGGCATGACAGAAACACCAACTTTTAAGGCTTCTCCCGAACACTACAGATATCCAAACTTCAAACGGTTTGCGGAGTTGGAAATATCTATATCACTAGATTCTACCAAGGCTAACCAATATATTATCTGAGTCATACACAGAATATGGTGGCCTCGTCAAAACAGATGTTTGCACAGATTCGGGAACACATAAATAACATGAAATAATGTCGATTCGACGTCGGTTTCGACCGAGACTTGAACCGGGCTCTGATACCACTGTAAGGAATCGTCCATTAAAATTTGGTGCAGCGGAAGCGACGATTCCTATGGGTTCATTTAGAATCCGTCTCAATCAGAACCGAACGACGAAAACCGAAAACCGATCAAATCGGGTTCGAATATACCTGATAGGGATTCATATAATCCCATGAAGAGGAAGGAGATGAGCTTCTCAAGCTCTCCAAACCGTTCAAGTGTCCGGTCTCCAGCAGTATCCACACGAACTTCATCCACAGCAGGTTCTCACTTCGCGCCGGCCTCGAGAACTCTTCCCGAACGGAGCTCCATCGACCATGGACACCTTCTAAAGAGAGGAGGTAGGGAGGAGGCTTGGGACATGGTTTTCACCCTTGGCTTGATGGGGTTTGGCTGAAACTATTAGTATTTATAGAGAATTATGGAATTTTTCATAAAAACCCAAAATCTCTATAAATTACGCCCTTGCCCCTGAACTTGTGGATAAGTCCTTTTGTGTGTGACCCACTAGGCCCAAAAGCCTATTTGGTTGAGGCCTAAATAAAATAGAACAATTCTATTTAATTTAATTAAATCCGTTATCCGATAACAGATTAATCGGCCTACCGATCATGAAGGGTACAAGCCACATCCCATGATCCCAAATGGCTATGGGGATAATCTTATCTCCATTGAGCCTTTCCATCATCAGTTACCACATGGATATAAACCCTCATCCATCCAATGTCCCGGTCGGAAAGGAGTACGGCATCGACTGTCAACTCCTTAGTGTACCGACTCTATAGGATCCTGTACTCGGAATTGGATCAATTGGAAAACTCCTTTTCCAATTATCCTATCTACCCTGGCCAGGGATTTAGAGTACTATCCCATAGGACATTCACTCTCACTTACCGAGAGTGGATGATCCCTTGTGGTCCGCTCAATTGCCTCCATCGGATTTTCCTTGTACCCGATCCATCGCTATATAGGACCATCTAAATTGTGATCCATAAGTCAATGGTCAAAGCACAAGTTCCACCCAACAAGGCATCTTTGGCGACTCAGGTCAAAGGTCCAACCATGCAACCGTGATGATAGAAGACCCTGATAGACAGTTCGGTAAGATACCATTCAGGGTTTCTAATTCGGTCAGTTCAGTGAACTCATTCAACTAATGAGCACCTGTATGTGTATCTCAGTGTCTCCACACTAATGACCAATGAGATCGGTTGTCCTCATCACATGAGAAGACATCACATACACTAGTCTATCCGGATCCTTGATGTCCCGTCTCAAGTATCCTATGACTAGGAACATTTAGATCAAATACCTCTAGGTGATCAATCTCATTATCATGATCTCATCATGATTTAATCATCATTGTATTTGATCAAGGACTTCATTATGATATTCGCTTATAATAAGAGCTTATAATGAAGATTTGCCTAATTAATTGAATAAGATATTTCTAGAAATGTCGAATCATATCATATATGATTGGCTTGTAGGGCATACATTTCTATCAGGATCATCATGTTTACATGCATATTTAGCTTAGTAATATCATATATCATCATCCAAAAACACATAAAAAGGGGGGTTGGGAGCTATTCCCAATCCGGTTAGTCCATTTCCATTTGTGGTTTTAGTTCATTCCTTTTGCAAGATGCTTCACTATCTTAGTTCTAATCCACTTTCACTTGTTTTCGTGGCTTACTTGTTTTTGTAGGAACAACTAAAGTGCTTCGAGCTCTTTCTTCTCAGCCGGCCGAAAAAGAAGAAGATGGAACCCATAATCTCCCAACACCATCTCTCCGCCTAGGTACGTTCGGTCATTTTCTTTAATACTTACGTTACTTCTTGTCTTTTACTCTCGGAACTCGCGGTTCCTGGCGACCACAACCCTACATCACCGGTGAAACCGAAAGAGGAGTGGCGTTCGCCGTTCTAGCCCCGGGAAGAGAAGAAGAACCGGGTCCAGATCGGGAGTTCCACACCAATCATCATCATGATAGTAGAAGAGCAATCCTATGTCTTATTTGGGCTTTATATTCTTGACCATTTTCTTAATTTATAAATTTGCCTTCCTTTTTCTTATTTAATGATCTCACTTCTTTCTATTGGTCTCCCCAACAAGAAGTATTGAAGATGTATTGTTATTGTAATCTTGCCCTAAATTTGCTCATCACCATGAGCCATGATAGATCTCATATCTATCTATCCATGTTTCATCTAGACTTTATATCTTATAGAGACTAATATTTAGTTTAAGGCAAACAATGCATCATTCTAATGAGATGAAGATATCATTATCTCTCACTACATTAGATGATAAGTAGGCACCCATTTTTTAAGTTGGTTAGTTACTTGGTAAACCAAGAGAACATTTCTCATGGTTCTAAACTAGTCAAGGAAGTTTATGCTAATGAGCCTAATGACATCTAGTATGCAAGACAACTGGTGGTTAAGAATCTAATTCTATAATGAAGATATAATTTTACTTAGAAAACATTGCAAACATTCAAGGTAAATTAAGATATGGACTTTATTATCCTAATTTATGCTCCTACTTATTTATCGGTGAATTTGCATAATCCTCATTATGTAAATGTGGGATATCATGTTGACATCCTAGTGAGGATTAATACCCTATTAACTGTATGATGATAACTTATGGGAAATACAACAAGTCATCCCATACTTAATAGGTAGGCAACTTTTGCCAGTTGTAACTCTTACAATTCTTAGTCATTTAACTTCTAGAGTTATTATGTGATAAATTTTATGTTTTAAATTCCATTTTTACATATTTTTATACTTTATTAAAATTTCAAAGCAAATATAATATTATCTGTATCCACTTTGAGTTCGAAGATTATCCGAGTTACAATACTCGATTTGCATCCATATCTAACTAAGACTAGTTATGGATTATTTGATTAACTAAATGGAGTAGACAAGGAAATGTCATATCCGTTCCATTTATGGCCTTAATTTTAATGAAAAATAGTTCTTCCATCACCTAGGAAAACACAATGTAAGTTAAAATATAAATGATGACATTTTGGATCTAATCATGTTGTCTTATGCCCTAGCTCCTTGTTGACCCAATATTTGGAAGAATGAGTTTCAAACCTTATTCATCATTGAAGGTAAATAAGCTTTATAAATAAAATACAAATTCCTCTTAAAATAAAGATGAATTCTCATGCAAACACTAAATTTGAAGAGAAGTAAGGGGAAAAAAAGGAACATTTTCTATGGGAAGAAGGCCAGCCATGTAATAATGTAGGTTTTTCTGTTATTTTATTTAAGTGGTTATCAGTGTTATTTAGAGGGTTTAAAAAAATGTATTAATATTCTTAACTCCACCTTTCCGGAACCTCCCTTCCTTCCTGATTTACACCTCTCCGATCATAACCGATGTCTCCCTATCTTTCACTCCATTAACGTCCTTGCTCTCCCACTGTCTCTCTGTGCATTCCTCACCCGCCTGTTGCACCATCTACCTTGTCTGTCGTGGCCTCCCCTTGGTTTTGTCACCGCTGCTTGCGCCAGCTAGCCACACCAAGACCCTCTTTTCCCACAGATGTCTTGCCTTTTCTTTTTTGCCAGTTGCAACGCCCATGTGAACACCTTCCAGTGCTTCCCGCATGATTGCCCGCTGCTGCATGAGCCTCGGTCGATTGCGGCCATCGCCTGGTTGACCCCACTACCCCTTGTTGATGATGCGCCTATGCCAACTGTGACCACACCCTCCGCTGTCGCCATCGCCACTCCGTTTTCGCCGTCCTAGCCCCTTTGTACTCACCACCTTTTGAAATTAGGTTAGTTGTATTAACACCATTAAGGTAGGCATTTCCAACTACCTATATCATTCCTATAATTAATTAAAATATAAAATGCAATTAGTTAAACCTTGGTTAGCATAATGCAATTAATGGTTTAGGTAGTTTAGTTAATTATTTTTGGATTGATTAGATGTTTAGTTGATTCTAGAATAGATTGTTTAGTTATGGGTTGGTTTAGAACTAGTTGTAGTAGGTTGTAACTGATAGAAATCTATGCCCTACAAGCCAATCATATATGATATGATTTGACATTTCTAGATATATCTTATTCAATTAATTAGGCAAATCTTCATTATAAGCTCTTATTAGAAGCGAATATCATAATGAAGTCCTTGATCAAATACAATGATGATTAAATCATGATGAGATCATGATAATGAGATTGATCATCTAGAGGTATTTGATCTAAATGTTCCTAGTCATAGGATACTTGAGACGGGACATCAAGGATCCGGATAGACTAGTGTATGTGATGTCTTCTCATGTGATGAGGACGACCGATCTCATTGGTCATTAGTGTGGAGACACTGAGATACACATACAGGTGCTCATTAGTTGAATGAGTTCACTGAACTGACCGAATTAGAAACCATGAATGGTATCTTACCGAACTGTCTATCAGGGTTTTCTATCATCACGGTTGCATGGTTGGACCTTTGACCTGAGTCGCCAAAGATGCCTTGTTGGGTGGAACTTGTGCTTTGACCATTGACTTATGGATCTCAATTTAGATGGTCTTATATAGCGATGGATCGGGTACAAGGAAAATCCGATGGAGGCAATTGAGCGGACAACAAGGGATCGTCCACTCTCGGTAAGTGAGGGTGAATGTCCTATGGGATAGTACTCTAAATCCCTGGATAGGGTAGATAGGATAATTGGAAAAGGAGTTTTCCAATTGATCCAATTCCGAGTACATGATCCTATAGAGTCGGTACACTAAGGAGTTGACAGTCGATGCCGTACTCCTTTCCGACCGGGACATTGGATGGATGAGGGTTTATATCCATGTGGTAACTGATGATGGAAAGGCTCAATGGAGATGAGATTATCCCCATAGCCATTTGGGATCATGGGATGTGGCTTGTACCCTTCATGATCGGTAGGCCGATTAATCTGTTATCGGATAACGGATTTAATTAGAATTAAATAGAATGGTTCTATTTTATTTAAGCCTCAACCAAATAGGTTATTGGGCCTAGTGGGTCACACACAAAAGGACTTATCCACAAGTACAAGGGCAAGGGCGTAATTTATAGAGATTTTGGGTTTTTATGAAAAATTCCATAATTCTCTATAAATACTAATGGTTTCAGCCAAACCCCATCAGGTCAAGGGTGAAAAACACGTCCCAAGCATCCTCCCAACCTCCTCCTCTCTCAAGAAGGTGTCCATGGTCGATGGAGCTCCGTTCGGAAAGAGTTCTCGAGGCCGGCGCGGAGGGAGAACCTGCTGTGGATGAAGTTCGTGTGGATACTGATGGAGACCGGATGCTTGAACGGTTTTTAGAGCTTAATAAGCTCATCTCCTTCCTCTCCATGGGATTATATGAATCCCTATCAGGTATATTCGAACCCGATTTGATCGGTTTTCGATTTTCGTCGTTCGGTTCTGATTGAGACGGATTCTAAAGGAACCCATAGGAATCGTCGTTTCCGCTGCACCAAAATTTTAATGGACGATTCCTTACAGTAACCCCTTTAATTGTAGTTCTTTTAGCATGGTTAATTAATTAAATTGAATGGCTTAATTCATGTAAAGTGGAACCAATAAGTACTTGTTGTCAATGCAATGCATGTTTACATGTTAGTTCTTAGTTATGGAGTAATTGCATTAGCATGTATGTGATGTTAGCATGTGGTTATTTGATGTCTAGAAAGCATATATGTGTTTTACATACATATAGAAAGTAATCATATAGCTAACTAAATCATATAGCTAACTAATGCTAGCTAATTAGTGGCTACAAGGTCCTAATGGAGCATATGTTTTACTGAGTCAATGTTGTTTTGCATGGTAGCATGCTAATTAGTGTTGTCATAGATGTGGAGTCTCATTTCAATAGAAGGTTCATAGTTTATTCATTTAGTAGCATGTTACTGGTGTGCATGCCATGGTTAGATGGAAGTTCATTTAGTTATCAAGTTATTATAGATGTCTATTATGTCTGTCAAGTTTGGTAATGCATTGCATAAATCATATACCATTTAATTAGTTGATAGAGTAAAATATCACCTTATTTGCATGATGAGACTTTGGAAATTAACCTTATTATTTATATTGCATATAATCTGAATGTTTGGGCTCGATACATCTTAATATCATTCAGGAATCATGGTATTGTAGGGTAGAGAAAAGTTGTAGGTTCTACTAGGTATTTGTGACTCACTCCTTCTAATCTTTAATATTTTGCAGAATCAGAGTTTAGTGCAACAGAAGCATAGTAGTATGTTGGAATCTGAGCATCTAGATAATCGGTTCTTCTATATTGTACACTGGTATTTAATTAGCATAACTAGAAATTTATTGTGCTATTAGGATGTAATGATTGGAGTTATGATATTGTATATGATATTAATCTTATCTTGTTCCAAACTAATGTATTTAAGGGGTTATTTCTCCAGTTATGTCACCAGATAATATTCTGCTATGCATGTTAAAATCCGGGTAATGACAAGCCAACAATGGTGTGGTGAGTTCCATCTGTTGAGAGTGCTAAAAGTCATTGAAAAAAACTCCAAAAGTGTAATATTACAAAATTGATTGAGTATAGCGTTTATGATTAAAATGTGTCTGCACATAATTAAATAAGAGTTGATTTCAAAGAAACTAAACTCACTTCATTGAAGATTGCATCATTTCTCTCCTAAGTGATAGAAATGTATTGCCTACAAGCTAATCATATGCGATATGATTTTACATTTTTTGTAATGTCTTGTTCAGTATAAATGGCATAATCTTCATTACTTGCACTATCTAGATGCGTCTATCGTAATGAAGTCCTAGGTTGCATGCAATGATGATTGAATCATGATGAGATCATGATAATGAGATCAATCATTTAGAAGCATGTACTCTAAATGTTCCTAATCGTAGGATCCTCGAGACGGGACATTAAGGATCCGATAAGACTAGTGTATATGATATCTTCTCATATGATGAGAATGACCGATCTCATTGTCATCAGTGTGAAGACACAGAGATACATGTACAGGTGCTCATTAGAGGAATGAGTTCACTGAACTGACCAGTATAGAATCCCTAAATGGTATCTTACTGAACTGTTGATCAGGGTATTCTATCATCACGGTTGCACGGTTGGATCTTTGACCTGAGTCACCAAAGATGTCTTGTCGGGCGTACCATGTACTTTGACTATTGACTTATAGATCACTTAGTATTGTGGTCCTGTATAGTTAATAGATTGGGTATATGGGAAACCCGGTGGAGGCAATTGAGCAGATAATAGGGAATCGTCCACTCTCGGTAGGAGAGAGAGAATGTCTTATGGATAGTTCTCTAAATCCTTGGCCAAGGTAGATAGAATAATTGGAAAGAGTTTTCCAATTGATCCAATTATGAGTACAAGATTCCATAGTGTCGGTATATTTAGGAGTTGACAGTCAATGCTGTACACCTATCCGACCGGAACATTGGATGGACGAAGTTTTATAGCCATGTGGTAACCGATGATGGAAAGGCTCAATGGATGTTATTTAACTCCCCAAAACCGTTTGGAATCATAGGATGTGGCTTGTACCTTTTATGATTGGTAGGCCATTAAATCTATTATGAGATAATAGATTTAATTTAAAAGAATTTTTTCTTTTAATTAGGCCTCAACCAAATGAGCTATTGGGCCTAGTAGGTCACACACATAAAGGCTAATCCATAAGTTTGGGGGCAAGGGTGTAAATATAGAGAAAGGAGGTGTTTTTGTGAAAAACTCCAAATTCTCTTTATAAATTGAGCATGAGCCCCAAAAGCCAAGGCTGCAAAATTCGTCCCTACCTCTCTCCTTCACGCTTTCCCATGCTGGAGGCCATCGAAAATCGATGGGACTTCATCTGGGGCGAGTCGGAAGGTCCGACGCGAAGGAGAACCCGACTATGGAGGCGGCTCACGTGGATGCGACTAGAGGCCGCACACTTGAGTGGCTTGGAGAGCGTGAGAACGCTTGATCTTCTCCGGTCTTTAGGGATTATTTGAATCCCACAAAGGTACGTGTTCGAAATCATTTCGAATACCGATTTTGGTGACGTTGTTCGGTTCCGATCAAGACCAAGACAATGATATAAGAGGAATCAGAAATTTTCCGCTGCACCAATTTGATTGGACCGATTCTGAATAGTGGTATCAGAGCCAGGTTGAAGTCTCGTTCGAATTCGACGTCGTTTCGTCGTCATTTCATATATTTCATGTTTTCCCGAATCTGTACAAACGTCCATATTGACAGAGTAACCATAAATAGTATGGGATACATTTTGGAGATTGGTTGCGTTTGGATGAATCTCGTGACAAAGGGCTTTTGAACGCCATAAACCATTCAAATTTTGGACCATCGGAGAGTCTGGTAGAGGGTCTGAAAGATGGTGATTTTGTTTTACGGAAATCTTCCATAGAGACATTTGATGTCTAATAGATGGTTTAGAAGATAGGAAATATGATTACCAAGAGTTTTCTATCATTCTTTGGCTTCGAACGGCGCTGTCGGAGGTCGATTGAGAGTTTTTCCGACGAGGTGAAGTTCTAGGGCCGGCGGCGGTTCTTTCCTATTTTCCTGTTGATTCAAATTTTTCATGGAAATAAAATGGTATTTTTGAATTTCTTGTTCGATTTGGAATCGGACCATTATTTTTGGTTATTTTTTGGAGACCGGAATGTCTGGATTTTGGAAGGTCCAAAATCCTCTTCCGTGGTTACTATTCACCCTTATCGGGTGGAGGAGACAAGACCCATCGGGACCCGATAAGGGGATCTGGCGACGGTCAACTTATTTTGAACGCGGTTTGACCACGGCCGTTGCCGCATGCGGTTGGCGGGCCGCGTGCAGCGCGCACATTCATTAAAAAAAAATTTTGAATGCGCGCGCGCGGCGGCTCGCGTGCGCACACGCCCGCAGCGCGCGGGACGGTGCAGTGTATCAGCGCTTGCGGCGCACAGGTGGTGCACCCGCCGCGGAGGAAGGGTGGCGCAATGTGCCGAGGTCGGTTTTATTTGATTTAAAATTGTTTTAAATCAGAAGAAAATTTGAAAAATGCCATAAAATTTTCATAAAATTTGTGAAAAAATCCGGAATATCATATAATAGATTATCAAAGTGTTTGATGATCTTTTATATAGTTTTGAGCCCCATTGTCATAGATTCATTCATTGTTAAGTTTTTAAAATTGTTATAATGACTTAACTTGAGAAATTAATGTCTAAATTAATTCTGTAAAATATGATTTTTCGGAATGATGATTAGGACATTGATTTGGCACTTTGTATAGTTTTGAGAATACATATATTGTCCAAATTGTTTGGAGTTTCTTGTTTATATCATATAAATTGTTTATATTTTATTTCATGTTATTTACTTCATGAATAATTTGATAAGCATAAAATTGAGAATTTCAAAACTTATGATGTATATTTTTATGATATAATAGTTATTTCATATTATTACCACGTATTCGCACTATGTTCATGTGATGATATGTATGTGTGAATGTTTGGATGATCATGAACTGTGTATGTCATGTGATGATACTTGTTTGAAGTTGGCATGTTATTAAGGGCCTGCATGCCTAATCTTCTCTCTTATCAATTCTGATTATATATTCTACCTCCCTCTAAAAATGTACTCCCTTTGATTAAGATCAAGGTTTCTTATTTGTTTAATGTACATTTATGGGTCTGCGTACTCTTAATGCTCTTGTAAGGACAAGAAGACCGATCAAGATGGAGGAGAGAGCGAGATGCTAGGAGAAGAGTTCTTCAAGGCATAATGACTTGTCCATACTGACATAAGATGCTGAATCCTTTAATGCATACCGATCTGGCTCCGGTCATGCATTAATGTGATGAAAGTCCATGAGCATCTATTTAAATTTTGCATATTTGATATGTATGTGTGTGTGCTAGATACCTTAGATATATGGTATTCAAAGGTATTCATATATATATATATATGTAGCACATACTATGATGAGACTAAAACATAAACCCCTCCTCGTTTAAATTAGGTTGATAAGCGTGGGACATTAGGAATGACCCACGTAGCCTTCCATTGTTATGGTCTCGATGAGCCAATCTTAGATTGGGTGAGTTTGTTGTGTTTCCCACAAGGCTCACTCAGCAAGGGATTGGTGATCGTGGCCAAGGCTTAAAGCTGAACCTTGGGGTGGACCATTGGCATGGTCTTGTTGTGTTTCCCACAAGGGCTGTGTTGAGAATCCATACCCATAACGTAACAAGCGGATTTGACCTAACTAGAGTATATGACTTGTTGTGTTTCCCACAAGGTCATGACTTTAGAGGCTAAATGACTAAGAGTTGCAAGAGTTGCAATTCGCAAAAGTTGCCTACCTATTAAGTATGGGATGACTTGTTGTGTTTTCTACAAGGTTGTCACCATAAGGTTAATAGGATCTTAGTCCCCACTAGGATATCATCGTGTTATCCCGTCTTTACATAATGAGGGTTATGCAAATTCGTCGAAATTAGTGGGAGCATAAATTAGGATAAAATATCATATCTTAATTTAAATTGAATGTCTGCAATATTTTCTAAATAGAATTATATCTTCGTTATATAATTAGATTCTTAACCACCAGTTATCTTGCATACTTGAAGTCATTAGGCTCATTTATATTAACTTTCTTGACTGGTTTAGAATCATGAGAAGTGTTCTCATGGTTGACCATGTAACTAACCATACACTCCACAGCTTAATGGAGTAGCTGAAAGGAGAAACCGTACATTGTTAGACATGGTACGAGCAATGACATCTTTTGCTAAGTTACCTTTATCCCTTTGGGGCTATGCGCTTGAAACAGCCACTTATATCCTAAATAGAGTACCTTCCAAGTCTGTTTTGACTACACCATATGAGATATGGAAAGGGAGAAAGCCTGACCTTAAACATGTTAAGGTCTGGGGTTGTCTAGCCCATGTGAAAAGGCATAACCCTGAAAAGTTGGAATCCAAGACTGAGAAGTGTAGGCTTGTGGGATATCCTAGGGAAACCCATGGATATTATTTCTACCACCCTGATGATCAATGGGTTTATGTTGCTAAACGAGCTGTATTCCTAGAGGAAGAGTTCCTCCTGGATGGAAACAGTGGGAGCACAGTAGAGCTGGAAGAGGTTCCAGAACCACAACTAGAGGACACTTCTGAAAGGGTGCTTGAAAAGGATATCACACATGTCCCTTGTAGGTCTTCTCGTGTGCCTATTCAACCTGATAGATATGTGGGACATATCTACGATGGAAGAAAGGAGACACAAGATAATGAGGATGATGATCCTAATACCTATGAAAAAGTAATATCTGATATTGATTCCAAGGAATGAGAATTGGAAATGTAATCCAAAATGGACTCCATGTACTCCAATCAAGTTTGAAACTTGGTAGATCCACCTCGGGGTATTATACCCATAGGGTGTAAATGGATCTATAAAAAGAAAATTGGAGCAGATGGGAAGGTGGAGACCTTCAAGGCAAGATTGGTAGCTAAAGGATATCGTCAAAGGCAAGGTGTTGACTATGATGAGACCTTTTCACCAGTAGCTATGATTAAGTCCATTAGGATATTGCTTGCCATTGCTACACACTATGATTATGAGATCTGGCAGATGGATGTTAAGACTGCATTCCTTAATGGTGATCTTGAGGAAGAGGTGTATATGATACAACCTCATGGATATGAATCCCATGAACATCCAAATAAAGTGTGTAGATTGTTAAAGTCTATTTATGGACTAAAACAAGCATCTCGTAGTTGGAATAAAAGATTTGATGAGACTATCAAGTCTTATGACTTCGTTCAGAACGAAGATGAGCCATGTGTGTATAGGAAGGCTAGTAGGAGTGCTATTGTCTTCTTGATCTTATATGTGGATGACATACTACTCATTGGGAATGATGTAGGTATGCTATCATAAGTTAAAGCCTGGTTATCTAAGAACTTCTCCATGAATGGACTGGGTATATGGGAAACCTTGTGGAGGCAATTGAGCGGACAATAAGGGATCGTTCACTCTCGGTAGGAGAGAGAGAATGTCCTATGGATAGTACTCTAAAATCCTTGGCCAAGGTAGATAGGATAATTGGAAAAGGAGTTTTCCAGTTGATCCATTCCTGAGTACAAGATTTCATAGAGTCGGATTATTAAAGGGGTTCACAGTCAGTGCCGAACCCCTGACCGACCGGGACATTGCTTGGACTAGGATTTATATCCGTGTGGTAACTGATGATGGAAAGGCTCAATGGATGTTATTTAACTCCCCAAAGTCATTTGGGATCATAGGATGTGGCTTGTACCCTTTATGATCGGAAAGCCGTCAAATCTGTTATTAGATAATAGATTTGATTTAATTTAAAAGAATTGTTCTTTTTAAATTTGGCTTCAACCAAATTGACTATTGGGCCTAGTGTGTCACACACATTAGAACTAATTCTAAGGACATGAGCAAGGATGTAAATATATAGAAGATTTGGGTTTTTGTGAAAAATTGCATCTTCTATATATAATATGCTTAAGAAGCTAAACCCTATCAAGCCAAAGGGTTGGAGAACGTCCTTGGAAGCCTCCCTCTCTTCTCTCTTCTCTAGAAGGAGTCCCCGCATGGTCCAACTCCGTTCTGGTAGAGTTTTCGAGCTTGGAGCGAAGGAGAACCGGTCCTTAGAAGAAGTTCATGTGGATACCGCTAGAGGCCGTCCACTTGAACGGTTTGAAGTAGCAAGGAACATCCACTCTTCATCTCTGGTGAGATATTTTTCAAATCCCAAGAAGGTATATTCGATCTCCTTCTTAATCGGTTCCCGATTTTGTCGTTTTGGTTTCAATAAAGGCTAAGACCATGGATGCAAGGAATCAAAAATATTTTAAATGCTTAGAATGATTCCTTACAGATTGTTGGTTTTATCCTTGTATATGAACATTATCGATATTTCCTACTAGAATAAATATTGATTTATTTTGAGTTATGAAAATGATAATTGTTCTAAGATTATGAATGGCAAAATGTTTGCTAGTGGGAGCTTAGTAAATAACTTACTCATATGAGATATGGAAGCTCTCATGGTATATGTCAATGCTCTTCTTAAGAGAAAGCAGGTTGATATAGATCAATCAATTTTTTTAGCTCAACATAGACATGGTCATATCAATGAGAAAAGACATAAGGAGTTCCATATAGATGAAAACATGAAGGCAAATGATTTTGAATCGTTAACCAAATATGAGTCTTATCTCATTGAAAAATGATTATCTCTCCATTTACTAGAAATGGTGGGTGGACCAAGGAGTTAACAAAACTCATACATTTATATGTGTATTGGTCTGTGTATATTAAGGCTAAAGATGGACATTCTTACTTTGTCTTTAATAGATAATCTCTCTAGGCATAGATATGTGTGCTTGTGAAGTGCAAATATGAGGCTTTGAGAAATTGTCTAAGGTTATAAATGAAGTAAAGAATAAATGGAAAGAGTATTAGAGCTTTTTGATTAGATCAAGGAGTGAAATACTCAAATACTATATTCACACATCATTTGAAGGATAATTCAACTTCGTCTTAATGGACATCTCCCTATAACTCTTAGCTTACTTGAGTAGTAGAAATAAGGGTGATTGTGTCATGTGTGTCATGACATAAGCAATAACAACTTTTGCAAAATATTCTTTGCCTATTTAAGGCTAAGTACTCAATATAATCACTTTATATTTGTACCTTCTAAAATTATTCTGATATTCCGTATATGATATGGGAAAAGAAGTTAACGTTTGATCTTAAGCTAGTTAAGATTTCGGAATATCCGACCATGATGAAGATATGTAACCCATAATAATTAGAATATAAGATATAAGTGTAGACTTGTAAGATATCCTAAAAAAACTTTAGGATATTTAAATATACCACTTTATGAGATAAAATGTATGTGTTGCTCAGCTTACTATATTCTTAGAAGAGGAGTTCCTCTTTGCGGAAAATAGTGGGAGAAAGAAATTTCTGGAAGGTGTTCCAGATCCACAACTCAAAGACACTTCTATTAAGGTACTGATTAATAATAGCACACATCATAGGTCTTCAATTGTGCGCATTCAATCTTGTAGATGTGTGAGACATATCTTTGATGGAAGAATATAGGCACAATAAAGTGAGGATACTGATCTGATCTAAAAACCTATGAAAGGCAATATGAGATATTGATTCTAAAATAGGAGGAGACAATAAAATCTATAATAATATTCATCTATTTTAGCCAAGTTCGGAACTTGGTAGATCCACCTGAGGGTAAAGTACCCATTAGGTGTAAAGTGAAAAGAAAAGATGGATAGGAGTGAATTTGAAGGTGAGACCATCAAGACATGGATAATTGAAAAAACATCATCTAAGTTAAGGAGTTGACTATGATGATATCTTTTAACCATTGCCATAATTCAATCCATTTAGATTTTATCGATACACACTATGACTATGAGATATGTCAATTAGGATGTTAAGATAATATTTCTCCAATGGTGAAATTTTAAGGGGAGGTGTATATGATATAATCTTTGTTGTATATGATACAACTTGAGGGATGTGAGTCCCAAAACATCCAAAGAAAATGTATATGTTGGTAATATCCATTCATGGACTACAACAACACTCTCAACATTAGAATATAAGATTTGATAAGATTGAATCTATGACTTCATTTGAAATGAAGAAGAACCTTATGTGCATAAAAATGCTAGTGGGAGTGCTATTGTATTCTAGGCATTTTATATTGATGGTGTACTACTCATTATGAATGATGTAGGTATGTTATCATCCATGAAGCCTAACTATAAAATGAATCCTCTATAATTATTTTGGGAGAAACTTCCTAAGGATTTAGGTCTATGGAGATAGATCTAAAAAGGGATGCTTGGCTTGACCCATTTGCCATTGTCAAAGGGTTTGACATGAAAACTCCTATACAGGTGTCTTTCCTATAAGATATGAAGTTTATCACTTTTAAAGAAAGATAAAATATATGAATATAGTCTTTTATGCCCTAGTCATAGGGTCTATCATGTATACTATGTACATAGCGTAATGTGATGAGTACTCTAAGTGTTATGAGTAATCATCAGGAAAATCCAAGTGAGAGTCACTGGATAGTTGAGAAGTATATCCTTAAGTACTTGAGAAGTACCAAGGATGCATTTCGAGTATGGAGGCTAGGACTGAAAGTTTGAGTTAGACCTAAACTTCAAATTACATATGACTGGTAGCTATGGTACATGTTTACTTAGATGAGTAGTGAGCTGGAAAAGTTCCATGCTAAAGACACTGTAGATGTTACAAATTATAATTGTTGTTGATTGCTTATGAAGTAGTCTAGATGAAAGAGTTCATCTTATATTAGGGAGTTGTCTCTAATATCTCTGATAATGTACCATTATTTTGTGAAAATGATGGATTATTACTTTTGTAGTGGAGCCTTTGTCTCATCAGAAGTTTAAACACTTTTGTGGCAATACTACTTGATCAGAGTGGCTACAACTCAAGGAGATATAATTAAAGATAGAGTATCTTAAACTATAAATATTGTAGATCCACTAACTAAGGCCCTAACTCAAAGTGTGTTTGAGGGTCACCTTGGGCTAATGGAGATCAGACATGTGGGTGATTGGCTTTAGTGCAAGTGGGAGATTGATAGAAATGTATGCCCTACAAACCAATCATATGTGATATGATTTTACATTTCTTGTAATGTCTTGTTCAGTATAAATGGCAAAATCTTCATTACTTGCACTATCTAAATGCGTCTATCGTAATGAAGTCCTAGGTTGCATGCAATGATGATTGAATCATGATGAGATCATGATAATGAGATCAATCATCTATAAGCATGTACTCTAAATGTTCCTAGTTGTAGGATCTTCGAGACGGGACATCAAGGATCCGATAAGACTAGTGTATATGATATCTTCTCATATGATGAGAATGACCAATCTCATTGGTCATCAGTGTAGGGACACTGAAATACATGTACAAGTGCTCATTAGAGGAATGAGTTCACTGAACTGACCAGTATAGAATCCCTAAATGGTATCTTACTGAACTGTCGATCAGGGTATTCTATCATCACGGTTGCACGGTTGGATCTTTGACCTAAGTCGCCAAAGATGTCTTGCCGGGCGTACCATGTACTTTGATTATTGACTTATAGATCACTTAGTATTGTGGTCCTGTATAGTTAATGGATTGGGTATATGGGAAACCCGGTGGACGCAATTGAGCAGACAATAGAGAATCGTCCACTCTCGATAGGAGAGAGAGAATGCCCTATGGATAGTACTCTAAATCCTTGGCCAAGGTAGATAGGATAATTGGAAAAGAGTTTTCCAATTGATCCAATTACGAGTACAAGATTTCATAGTTTTGGTATATTTAGGAGTTGTCAGTCAATGCCGTACTCCTATCCAACCGGGACATTGGATGGACGAAGTTTTATAGCCGTGTGGTAACCAATGATGGAAAGGCTCTTTGGAGAGGAGTTCATCCCCGAAGCCATTTGGGATCATAGGATGTGGCTTGTACCCTTTATGATTAGTAGGCCATTAAATCTATTATGAGATAATAGATTTAATTTAAAAGAAGTTATTCTTTTAATTAGGCCTCAACCAAATGAGCTATTGGGCCTACTAGGTCACACACATAAGGGCTAATCCATAAGTTTGGGGGCAAGGGTGTAAATATAGAGAAAGGAGGGGTTTTTGTAAAAAACTCCAAATTCTCTATATAATAGCAAATTGAGCATGAGCCCCAAAAGCCAAGGCTGTAAAATTTGTCCCTACCTCTCTCCTTCACATTTTCTCATGCTAAGGGCCATCGAGAGTCGATGGGACTTCATCCGGGGCGAGTCGGAAGGTCCGACGCGAAGGAGAACCCCACTATGGAGGCGGCTCATGTGGATACGACTAGAGGCCGCACACTTGAGCGGCTTGGAGAGTGTGAGAATGCTCGATCTTCTCCGGTCTTTAGGGATTATTTGAATCCTGTAAAGGTAGTGTTCAAAATCATTTTGAATACCAATTTTGGTGACGTCGTTCGGTTCCGATCAAGACCAAGACAATGATATACGAGGAATCAGAAATTTTTCGCTGCGCCAATCTGATTGGACCGATTCCCAACACTAAGTACATCATTTTTTTCAAACACTTGATAACTTATCCTAAAAGCATCATTCATTTAGAAAAAATATCAAGTGAACTCGTGTTTTACTAGAGCTACTCTAATGTCTATCCAATGTCCCATATTGGTTCCAATTATCCTTAAATTGATACCTATCTAAGAACCAGTTTGTTTCATCTAACTTGAAGTCTAATATCAATTTTTGTCAAATCGAAGACAATTCAATTGTTTGATGTTTAGTCTCAACAAAATTCTTAATTTAACTCTTATGTCTTAATAAGTCTCATAAAATCAACTAAGAAATTTCTTATTTTTATGACCTAATATCAATGTTGTGGGATTGAAGAAACTAAGATATAAATATGTATTCTAACTTTGACTAAAATGTATGTTAATTAAAAAATAGATCTTAATGAAATTAAGTATTTTTTTATCAAAGTACCTGAGGTCTATTAAAAATAAGGAGGCAACATTTCAAAATTAACATGAAACGCACCTCCTAAGTTCTAACTTGACTCTACCCTGCTCTTAAGTCACACAACTCCACAATGAAGGTAGTGAAATCGTTTGAACCAATGTCTTGAAGAACACTAAAATTGACCTCAATAGTAACTTCTCCTAACATAGTTGTTTTATAGGTTCTTTTACCTACCCATAATCTATTTTGGACTTTTTCTCAACGTGGGGATGCCAAATAAAATCTTACATAATTGAATCATTGGAAACTTTTCTTCATTTATTGACCACTTTGGGGGATTGGCTTCATAGTGGTAATGTCAATGCTTGAATTGATATAAGCTTCTAGAATGTCAAACTCAATATATTTCAAATGGGTTATCTTAATTTGAAAGAATATTTTAAAATATTTTACTGTCCAATGAAGGGGCACATAAGTTCCCATTTGGAGAGAAAGATTACATATGTCCATTCTTTTGCACAAACTTACACCTCTTTGCAAGAAGTACAATTACATTTGTATACATAATATGTAAAACTTCATTTTGAGAATATGTTAAGAGATTAATTCAGTGGCCAATTAACTATTTTTCAAAAGTTGAGTTAAAAAGTACTAAAATTAAGTGTGCTTTGTTGAAAATATAATAAGTTGAGCTGATAACCATGATTGTTAGACCATTTAGCTAATTTAATCGTTACATAATCTCTACTCTCTCTCTCTCTTTTCTTTTATATGTGAGGGTCCATCTAAAGTTTTAAAAGTATTTATGTGGGGGGCTAGGAGGCCCATATAGAAACAAATGTAAATGCCCATTCCATGCCACTATTAATAAAAGTTTAAGTTTGTGATCATTTGACACATCCATTCCTCCTCCTTTCTTTATTTCTTATTTTATAAAAAGGTATTTAGGTATCCATTTAGACATACTAAATTCTCTAGATATGTAGGTATTCTATCACTCTTAAATTCTATCTAGTCTTTATTTTCTATCATCGAGCAATTGAAGCAAAATTATTTTTTGCAAAGCTCTCTTAAAAGATGTACTAATGTGTTTGAGATAAATAGATAGATAGAGAATCTATCTAAGAGTCAATGTATCTCTAAAAGACTGTTGTTTTAGAAACCATACATGGCTGTTGATAATAGAACTCTTAACTTTAGTGATTATACACTTCAACCCAACATGTTATGTTCGAACTATATTTATTTCTAATGACCCTTTTACTATTTTGGTCATCTTAATTTCAAGAAATATGATCTCAATAATCTAAAAGTTGTATTCAATTTGTTAAACCATTTTGTGGTGTTATCTTTGTGTGTAAAAATTATTGCTCTGAATAGTTAGAACAACCTTATTATTATTTTGAATAAATTAAGAAGACTATATCCAAGACTTATCAAAGTGCAAAAAAGATGAAAACCTATGAAAGATGAAGAAAATCAACAACAAAAGAAAACAAAGGAAATACGATTGATGTCCTTTATACTACATCTATATGAGTGAGAGATCCAAGTTAAGCCTTAAACTTTGGATACTTGTTTTACATGTGCATGGATAGAACATTGTTCAACAAATATCTGGGATGTGAAGATAACACAATTCAATTGGCAAAAAGTTAACGATGCTTAGTTATAGGCATCATATCAGTCAGGATATGCATGTTTAATAAAATGGTGAATTTGTTCGTGAATGTCTAACACATGTCAGATCCAAAGAGAAACTTGGTCTTACTAGGAGACATGTGTTCAAGAGGATACCAATAAATTTTCGAAGGTAGAACTCTTAAAGATTACAAAGAAGTACGAATCATGCTAAAGAGGCTGTTGACAAATGGCATGTATAAGGTCGTACTGAAGGTTGGAACAAATGCAACTATATTATCCCAAATTATTAGTATGATTCAATAATTGGCCAATCCAGATTAGGATTGGCCGATTCTTGAATTGGATTAGTAGTAGTCAATCCAATTTCACTTGGGACAATTGATCTGTTGGGAAGTCTTGAGCAGATCAGTCAAAATTGGGAGAATTGTTCTAGGATCGACTGATCCTCTTGGATCGTATCAAGAATCAGTCAATCACCTAAAACTAGTAAGTTCTAGAATTGAGTTGATCTAGGATGCAATTTTGGACCTATATGCTACACATAAGGGGAAGATTGGACCTATTCTTCCCCTTACACCCCCATTCCTGCTTCCCCCCTCAACCTCCTTCTTCTAGGGCTCCCCTCTGGTAGTTCTTCCCTCTGTTTACAAGGATCCTTTGGTGAAGGCAACGATCCCCCCAAAAGACGTAGAATTGGCTAATCCTCTCCCTAAACCCCCAAGGGGAAATCCCCCTCCCTTTTCCCCAATCCTATTCCCCCCTTACCCCTCTACTAAGCACCCCTTCAGGAGTGCTTTTTTTAACCCCTAAAGAGGTGATCTCTCATTAGAGACTGTCAAAACATGTCACTTAATTTTTTTACTTTGATTGTAATTTTATTTATTGTATCTATATGTGTAAATAAAATGTTTAACGACAAGCAAGCTACCCTTGGAGTTGGATAGAGGGACATTGGATGGCAACATGGGCACATTTTGTATGTGGGGAAGAAGAGGGTAAGATGTAAATGGTGTTAGAAAGATTTGAATAGAGGTGTTTACCACCTCAAGCAACATATAGCTGGCTTGGTGGTAATGTGAAGAAGTGCAACAAGGTCCCGACTGAGTTATGAGAGGAAATGAGAGGTTATCTAACCAAGAGAGAAACATAGAGAGAGGTTAGAATAGAGCATAGAGCCAAGTTCTATGATAAGTTGCTCGGCCAAAGAGACATTGATCTCATGTCTGGAAGTGGTAAGAAGGGAAAGTCATAAGCTCATGTGTAGGTTGATTCATCATATTTAGATGATGAAGAGGAAATAGAGATAAGAAGAGCCATGCATGCTAGTAGAGCTCAGGCCAGAGATAATGAGAAAAGAAGAAGGGGGCAGGAGGTTCAAGTGCCACTACTAGAGCCAGACGATCAGATGTAGAAGGCATTTGGCCTACATAGGTGCTAGGGCGAGATAGTGAGTTCTGTTGGTCCCAGTTAGTTTGGCTGATGGACACCACCACGTATAGGCAGAGTGATAGAGAGCAAAAAATTATTAGGAATGCCTTTAAGATTGCGAAGGCTTCTACGGGGACTACAAAGAAGGCAATCAAGCATATTTACAAATGGTTTCTATATACAAATATATATATATAAAATTTAACTGTCTTTTATTTTTTTGAATAAGTATTAACAATGGTGTGATCATCTTTCTTCATGTAGGTGTCCCATCACATGTAGTGACTAGCCCATATTTTTAAACGATGATAGATGCCATTGGTGAAGCTGACTAGGGTTGAAGGTCCCCACCTCTAAGTACATATACAAGAAGGAGTTGGATGTAGAGATCGATGAGTTGACATCTTGGATAGATGGATTCAAATCCATATGAAAGAAAAGAGGTTGCACTATGATGTGTGATGGATGGACGAGAATCACAAGGAGGTTGCTTATCAACTTCCTTGTTTATTGTTCTGAAGGCACCACCTTTTTTAAGTCCATTGATGCATCCAGCTAGGTGAAGAATGCAGATTACTTGTTCGGTCTTATGAATGTTGTTATGAACATTAGGGAGGACAACATGGTGCAGTTTGCACTGACAAACTGATGGAGGCAAGGTCTCATTTGTTTTGGGTGCCATGTGCTACACACTCATTTGACTTGATGTTGGAAGACATTGGGAAGGAGCCAAGTGTGAGGCCCTTGGTGAGTCAAGGACAACTCATTACATCTTCCATTTATGGGCACCTCAGTCTACTCTTCATCATGAGAGAACACATTGATGGTCATAATCTAGTTCGACCCAATTCGATCAAATTTGCCACACGATTCATTGCATTGGAGAGCCTCTATAGATACATAAATGATTTGAAGAACTTCATAGTCTCTACAGCTTATTAGGACTACATGGACACATTGTGAGCCACAATTGACTAGTATGAGACTTATTGAAGATGGAAAGCCTCATTGAGAACAACATGTGGTGGGAAGAGGTGCAATATTACCTAGCAGTCATAGAACCCCTGGTACAAGTGTTGAGATTAGTTGACTCCAATGATAAAAACCAAATGGGGTATTTGTTTGATGCCATGGATAGGCCAAGATGAAGATCAAAGTGAAGCATCCAATGGGCTACAAAAAAATGTTAAAAGATTATAGACACCAGATGGAACAAGACACTTCACCATGATATTCATGTTATAGGTATAATAACAGTACTTTAGTATCATTTTATTTATTGTTGTAGTAATATGTTAATGCCTTAATGGTTGAATCAGGACCTTTTCTAACAAGATATTTCTTAAACCCAAGGATGCAATAGGGTGACCAAGTATGAAATGATGTTAATGCCTTAATGTCTTGTTAGGCACCTTGTTAGCGATTAAACACTTAGCCAAGACTGAACATGATAGAATAGAGGTTGAGATTGAAGTAAATACTTGTTACTATGTATTGATTATTGAGCTTCGAAGATGAGCAATAAGGCCAATAAACTTAACTACAATTTATATTGTATTTCAAATGACATCATACAAACATAGAATTGAAGTCTATGGAGATCTATATCTTGCCTATTTACATGACAAAGTTTCTCCTAGTAGGCTATTGTGCATATCATACATGGTAAACATACTTAGCTAGAAGTTTACTACTCTTACTTATTTCTTGTAATATTTATCCTTATATAGCTGATTGGTGGATCCATGTGAAAAATAGGAGTGGATAGAATTCACTAATAGCCATTGTAGTTAAGGTACTGAGCCTAAGTACCAACTCTTCTCAATGTGAAATAAATTGGAGCACCTTCTACCTCATACAAACAAAGAGAAAGAATATGTTGAAGACTAAAAGATTAGAGAAATTCATTTTTTGTCATTACAACATGAGGTTGATTATTAAAAACATCAAGGATAGGTAGAATATATTTAAGAAGAGATTTTCTAGATTTGTAGGTGGTTTATATCAAGAAAGATATGAAGCTAAAGCCAATTAGGGATTGTCACATGGGATGTGGACTTGAAATATCTCTTCTAAGAAAAACATCAGCTTGCAGCATGGATGGATGAGAAGGATGTTGAGGGAGAGCCAGAGTTTGACCCAAATGATAGATCTCAAGCCGAATGTGAGGTTGACAATGTCATTGCTAAGGATGAGCAGATAGAAGAAGGGTAAGAAACTCAAGTTCCTTGCATAGCTTCAGTTCCATAGCAAGCTCTAGTTTCACAAAATGCAGCTCCAATCATAGCTCTAGCCACAGCTCTAGTTGCTCCATCTCATATTCCAAATGTAGGACTTAGCACTAAAAAGAGTGGTGCCCTTGGAAGCTTTAAGGCATTTAAGAGTGTAATATAGTGCAATGCTGGTATGGGTACACAACAAGAAGAAAGTGAAGAGGACGAAGTTCAATACCAAACAAATACATTTGATCTCTACAAATAGTACCCAGGCACCTAACTCAAATGATGATAATGAGGAAGAATTTATTCCAGCCACTCAACAACAAGGTGTGAGTGGTTTAGGCGGAGGTGGAGGAGAGGGTGGTTCTAGTAGTACACATATGAGTGGAGTAGGTTCACAAGATTTGAGAGAGAGGTAGCATCTAGTGGTAGTTCTCAAAGATGGAATCAAATGGGATTCTTTGATAAGTACATTGTAGCACACTATCCAAAACATATTTTACATTTCGAGCCTTGTCATCCACTGTCACCTACAACCGCTAGAATAGATAGTGTATATGATTTTAGCCAGATGGCCTATTCACTATTTTTATATGAATATGGCTCGATCATGAGTCATCAAAGTCAGTGGACCATCCAAGAGAACAAGAATGAGGAAGTGAACAAAGACTATGAGTGACAGTTTCATTCATGGTGGTAAGAATGTATATTTTAATTGTATACTTCCATTTAAGTTATACTTATATCATATTTTATGTTATTTTTTAATTTGATTTCTATTTGTATCATCTATATTTAATAGAATAAATGTTAAACTGTTAACAATATGAGAATCGAAATAGTTGCTAGTATCGTAAGACTTGTCTCTTAAGTATCAGTCTTTTCTGACATCATAACATTTTAAAAAAAATTTATTAATTTTTAAAAAAATTTAATTTATATTAAAATAAATTAAAAAATGAATAATCTTGACCAATTCTAGATCAATTTCTGCTCCAGAGGATCAGTCAGGATCGGACCGATTTGATTTGATCTGGATCGGACCGATCCCAACTCCAATCTGATACTGAGATCCTTGGATTCAATAAATGGTGAGTTATACTAAAGGTGAAACGTGGAGATGTGTGATGTTTGCTTCCAATGATGACAATGGTCGACATCTCTCGTGTAAGCCGAAGGAGAAATGTCCATATCGAGGTGTGTAGCAAATATTGTCTAGCTATATAGATACCTGATCAAGGGGTAGACCAAACTATTGAAGTTGGAGGATGAATGAACACTTGTGACCAGTGGTGGATCCAAGATTTTTGTTTAGTGGGGTTAAATAATTAACAATAATTTATAAAAATATATTTAATTAGATAATCATTAGAACACATTTCAGATAAGAAAATAATTTTTATACAAAGTCTTTTTTTACAAATGAACTCGACGAGCTTTCAATTTTGAAATGTCTCAATAATAGAGTTGGTACTCACATTCTCCAACATACCTTTCTCAATATATGTCACTAGACAATCATTCCTCTATTCATCACTCATGTGATTCCGTAGCTTGTTCTTGATATATGCCATTGAAGAGAAAACCCTTTCAACACTTACAGTGGCTACTGGTAAAACTAAAACCAACTTTATAATCAACTATACCATTGGATACACAATGTGTTTTTTTTATCTCCACCAATTTTCTTGTAAGTTCACCAATGCCATGTAAGTTGGAAAATCTTTCATCTGATCTCATATCATAAATGTAATTCTCAAATTGATAATGCCACACTACAATATTGTTCATCCTTGGAAACTCAACATGATAAAATCAAGCTAATTTCACCAACTTATCCTAATCAAATGCTGAAAATGAAGTAGTAAGATTTAAACAAGAAACACAAACGAGCAGGTTAGTATTTCTTTTGTTGAAACGATTGTTTAGCTATTATAGTTGCACATCCAAAATAGTGTAAAACAATTTGACATGATAATGATGGAAATTTGTGATACAAGGAGCTCTATGTTGAGATTTTCTTGGAAAAATAATATTTATCATTCATCTTTGTTATAGGAATTTCTTCTTTCTCACAAAATGAGTAAACTTCATGAAGAATATCATTCCATCCTTCATCTCTCATAATTTGTAATATCTACTCAGAAAGTGTTATAAGAGACATGGCATTGATAATATCTTGATCTTTTCTTTGCAAAGCTAATGACAATTCATTTGTAATAACCAACACTTTTGTCATTAAATGCAATTGCAAAAGAAAGACAAAATCAAATATCTTTAATGCATGTAGTAAACCACGAGCTTCACCTTTCTATTCTAGAGTCCCCATTTGATAAATGTCATCATGTATCTCTATGGCAGAAGAAAACAATGTAGTCAACTTTATGAGACTACCATAATAAGATCCCTAATGAGTATTGCTAGCTCTTTTAAGACTTAATTCTTAATTTAAACCTTTACCAGTTAGAAGTTCACCTTGGCTCAAAGCATCTACAACACTGGCACTATATTTTTTTCTAAGAGAATCACAACATTTGATAGAGGATCTAACTACATGTATAACTTGTGCAACAATCGTAAAAAGCCAAGATACATCACCATGATTTTTTACAATACCTTTAAGTCTAAGTTGGAGCTAGTGAGCAAAATAATGAATGTAACATGCAGAGTTAATCTCACTCAATATCAAAGTTTTAAGGCCATGGAAATTGACCTTGCATGTTATTGGCTCTATCAAAACCCTGACCACGAATTGCAAATAAACTCAGTCCATATTTGGTGAGAATAGATTCAATTTCAAGTTTAAGTGACAAAGTTGTAATATCGATGACATGAATAATACCCAAAAATATTTCAACAATAAATCCCTTTGATTTAGATAACATAAAACTATAGCCATCTGTCATTTATTAAATGCATCTTGAGCTTCATCTACCATTATTGCAAATAAATCATCTCCACGGTCTCTAATGATTTTATTTATTGTTTCAATTGCACATGCACTACAATATCCTTTTGTAGATGAGGAGCAATCATCTATATATTTTTAGGAGCATTGTGCAACACAACATTATCAATAACTTTATTGTGTAATACAAGAAACTTCAGAAGTTTAATAAAATTTTCTCATTAATCGATTGTTCATATTCATCAAGTCCACGAAATGGCAACCCTTTGTCGACTCCAAAAATAGGTTTGTCATTCTCCGGATTGCCACCTCAAGAGGAAATGAGAAAGAAGGAAGAAAAATGTGGAAAAACTCTCACATCAGTCCCACACATATATTGATTCCAGAACTTTCATCTCTCGGTGTCAGCCGAGCACCGGAGAGACGGTTCGGGTCGTGTGGGAGGAGAGTGAGGATGGAATAAAAAGAACTTAATGCATAAAGGAAATTAGAAGATGTAGTCGTAGGAGCCGTGGGCTCCACTTTAAATGAAATAAAATGTAGATTGAGTAAAGGGTGACCATGTGTACCTTAGCGTGGGAAGAGAGTGTTTAGGTTCAACCTTCTCCTTCTTCGGCCAACCAATGAACAAGAGTCCCCAACCACTGCTAGCTTGATAAACTTGTGTAACTAGAATAATGAACCAAGTGAAAGAATTTGATTAGAACTAGGTAAAGTGTAGAAACTGTAAAAAGAAAGATAAGAAAAAGAGCAATCATATTTGAATTCACCGGATTGGGGCGAGCCCAAACCCTTTTTTGTATTTTTAATAATAAAAATGATGCAAAACTGAATTAAAATGACCTAAGAATGCTATAAACGAAATAGGACAGATTGAGAAAGCAGGATGGCTCGAATCGGAGCCAGAACGAGCAAAAGACACCGATTCAGATGGCCTGCTCTTGGGTAAGTGCAGTATCCTGCTAGTGCGACCTCGGTGTAGAAGCTTCTACAGTCAACCCTTATGCAGGAATTGAGTACCATTTATTTATATGGATAGAGAACTTAGAGAAGAAGAAATCTTATATTTATGACTTCTCTAGAATATGCCCGTATAGACCTGTAAAATTTTTGGAAGTGAATGGATGTAAAAACAGAACCTGGTTGTGCGCCCTCGATGCAGCAATCACCACAGACAAACAACTTGTTGGAATCGAGTGCCTTCAGTTACAAATGAAGAAGGACATAAGGATGAAGCTTTCTTCTGTTGACCACTTTTTCAGAATGCATTCCGAGAATTCTGTAGAGGTTGATGAATAACGTCGATATCAAGAGCATGAATCAGGCCTCCTTTCTCATGTCGGGGTCGATTTCTCGCCAATGGGTTAGAGTAGAACATGAAAGAGAGCTTGGGGAAGAACTTGGATGACCTCTGGACATGCTAAAGCGTGTGTGGTAACCCCTGATCATTGAGAATGGCCCTCAATTTATAGGAGAAGCAGACCTGCTATAAAATATAGAAGAAAACCGAATGCAACCCCAGTTGAGGGCGTGCATATCGTACCCTTGACCCGAGGGAGTGCACCCTACGCCCTCACCCTGAGGGCGCGTTCGGCGCCACTTGCAAAAACCCGGTTAAACTGATTCTAAAAGTTTATAAATTGATTTTTTCTAAAATAGACGTGCCCCTAGGTCGAGGGCGCATTTAAAATAAGCATTTTTAAAAGAAGAAAACTTCCAAAATCAATTTGGAAAGTCGGAAATTGGGGTAAGAAATCGGATTTCGAAACTAAATTTTCCCTCAGGAGAGGGCGCGCATACCGCGCCCTCACCTTGAGGGTGCACATACCACGCCCTCATGTGACGGTGCGGTCACCGTGCCCTCGACTGAGGGCGCACATACCGTGCCCTCGGGTCGAAGGGGTGTTTACATCTCTCTCCTATGCGTGTATGGTTTGAAAGCCATAATTCACAAATGCGATGTCCATTTCAACTTCCGTTTGTTGCATAGGAAAGAGGACACACAAACGCAGATTCTCAACTCTGTAAACTAGATGGCACACATCACGGGACTTTTGTACAATATTTTAACCTCTGGTTTATGATTCTGACGATGTCGAAGGCCAGAGCGGTTGTTTCAATAAAAAAGCCAAAGGTTACCTCAGAATCACTTAAAACAATGACAAAAAAAGTCTGATATGATCGGAAAACTTGGAATCATAAAAAAACTAAGAATAACCTGATAAATGCGAAATGAACCTCGAAAAAGTTGAGAATAACCGGGAAACCCTAAAATTGATCGAAATGACTGTTTGGCACCGATTGGTGACAATAAATGGCTAAGGTTGACCCGGAATGGCTCGGTGATAATCGGAAAGACATAACACGTGGTTCGAGATAGTCGTGATAGTACAGATTGTAAAGCCGTGATAAAAATCGATATAGACGCGCGACCAACGAAAAGACTTACTTGAAACCCATATGTTGCGGAATTCACACGGGATTTCCAAAACCTTCAATTGTGGATCATCAAGGGTCGGTCATTGAGCAGGCTTCATGTTTCCACAATTAACACGTGACTCTCTCTTGAAGGTTACGACATTGCTTCGAAAATCTTCGGTCCATTCTCAATTCACGCGGCTCTCCACACTACGCCAAATTCGTCCTTTACCTATGCGAGAAAAACGTAGGTAAAGCTTATTTTCTCGTAGGTATTTCAATTTACCTACGGGACCCCCCGTAGGAAGTCGCGTCGGGCTAGGACATGTCGGTAAATGTTTTACCTACGGTAGGTCCCATAGGTATAGTACATGTACTATACCTATGGGTCAACAAACACCCATAGGTATAGTCCCTATGTATAACTACGATATATATACCCGTTGGTAAAACATGATTACATGTTTAGCAAGCGTAGGTCAAGAAAATTGATACAAACATGCATACCTACGGTTCCTCACGTAGGTAATAGTAGCGATAAAAAATTAATTGGATCTGTGGCAGCGTTTTACATTTACCTACGGCCAGAGACCGTAGGTATTCATACAAGTTGTTCAACCAGCAATCGTATACACATTGTTCCACAGCCACACTTATCCATACAACCACTCATACACATCATTACATACCATGTTCCATTCAATCACAATGTTTCATTCATACAAGATGTTCCATGTTCCATACAACATGTTACATACAAAATTGGTCCACCTCTTCACACTTTTCCATATATCATGTTTCATACAACCTGTTTCATTCATACTTCCATTGAATCACATTAATGTTTCAGACATGTATCTTGTTCCATACAACCCGTTTCATACATTGGATGACCTCTTCACAGCTTTTCCATGCTTCATGTTTCATACAACCTGTTCCTATTGCATCTATACATTATTCCATTCACCCATTCATATTTCGTATATTGACACACATTGTTCCATACAACCTATTTCATTACACATTGTTCTATTCAAATCTCAAATTTCAAATTCAGTTTAACAAACAAAAATTTACACATACGAACCGATCCAACATGATGTTTACATTTAACATGATCTCTTTTTATGTATCTTCCTCCTTCCAGAAAGGAGACATCTCTCGAATTAACACCCAAGTGAGAGGCTAATTAATTATATCTTTACCTTATCACGGGGCTCAAGTCCATACTTTTAATTTCACATAGATCAAGTGTTCATTTTAATGCGCTTGAAGCGCCAAGTGGAAGCTAGGCTTCATTTGTGATGTTCAACTCATAATAGATATAAGAATTCATTGTAACATACCCACCAACTGTTTAAGATAAAGATCACAATTTTCTCGGCGCAAGAAAATATTTGAGAGTAAAATACTAGACAACTTAATTCCCCATCTAAATTTTTACTTGCCACCAAACTTATATAATATACTAGATTGGACTTGTAGCACATAAGCTATAAAAAAGACCCAGAACTTGTGGATCCTGAACTTCTGGATCCTGGACTTGTAGCACATAAGCTATAAAAAAGACCCAGAACTTGTGGATCCTGAACTTCTGGATCCTGGACTTGTAGCACATAACTTATATATTAACTTGTTGATCCTGGACTTGTAGCACGTAAGCTACAAAAAAGACCCATTTAAACACCTCTTATTGGATCCGCAAAATTATATGGTCTACAATTCCATTTAAACCTCCCTCTTATTTGACTCCTTCTCATGTGTAAAATGTGATAAAAGTAGAGATCATTATTTTGCATGCGAATTTAACATGGTATATAACCAATCCAAAAAACACACGAATTGGGACTTACATGAATAAAAATTGTACATTAGAAAAAAACAAGCAACCAAAGATACATCACAATTACATATTACATTGAGCATATAAGTTTAAAATAAAGTCTAAGACACTGTTGGAGTAACAAAATTACACATGTATGATACACCGAAGTGAGATGAGACAAGTGTTTTACGATTTTCATACACAACCAACATACATCAGAAATGTTTAAAATTTCAAATGTCCTTCGTGGATGCACAGCACAAGTAAGCAATATTGGTTGAAGATAACCTTTGTGGATGCTAATGTAATCAATCTTGGTGGAAGATAACCTGCAATGGCCATTAAAATAAAAATAAAAGAAGTGAGCAACATGAAAATGACTGTGATGTATTTTCAGTTGTATGAATGACTTACATAATCTCTCCACCAGATTATATGACTTCCGATGGCATCTGCATCTTCTTCCTATGATTGTCCTTCACAAACGAGAGGGGCATTCGGGTTTGTGACAATGAGAACCGAGACCTCATAAAAAACTTCCCCAAGACATGTCCATCACCATTTTTGAAGGGTTGTCACCGATAAAAACCTTCAGCAACACACTGACCCTCTAAATCCATGAGCTTCACCCTTCTCCCTACCTATTGATATCGTACACCCAAAAATGTACAGATTAACATACTGAATGACCACAAGAATTTAATTGGGAGAATGAAAATATGCTGGAATACGAGCAAGGGCGAATATATTTGGAAAAGGTATTCAAAACATAATCAAAGAATTACAAGAAAAGAATACGATTGAACATAAAACATGAATATGCATCCATGAAAAGAAGAACGGAAAGAGCTATTTCATATGATGGAATATGAACATACATGAATATGTTGGAATATAAAACCTTTTCAAAGAGAATTACAAGAAAAGAATACGCTAACAACAAAACATTAATCAGAACTTAACCAATGAAATTAAAGAGAATTTTACAATGAAACTAACCTACTGCGATTAGTACTAATCGGTACTAACCTACTCGGGTAATTAGTACTAATGAAATATAATTGTTTCATTAATCGAATTACAATGAAAGTAATCGTACTAACCTACTACTTTCGCTAAGAAACAGGGATTTACATTTTAAAACATTGATGATAGGTGGATGGAGTTATTAACTTACCTTTTGCATCCGATGGTGACATCTTGCTTGCACTGATGATCGGATTCCGGACTACAAGAAAATTCTGAGAATCAATTAGGATGGGTGCAAACCCGTCTCACTTATGAAACTTCCAAAAAATTATGTATATAATCAAAATTGTATACCTCTTCTTGGGGTTTGTTCTCCAGTTTAGCAACTTTCGATTCTAGAAGTTGGAGACGTTCATATAAATCTTTCCTTAGAACATTGGAGGATTCACCCTTCTCTCCCCAAATGTAAGTGGGGACGGACTGCCAATGCCCCCGACTCTTCCATTCTTGTCCTTTCCCATGACTTTTGAGAAAACATCCGATTTAGGCGCAATGGAATGCATGCTGGTCGATGGTGCAACTGATTTTATAGCCTTGAGTCTTTCCTGCATTGCCTAAGGTATTAGTAACATGACTTCAAATCTTTTAATAATATAACAATTGATAAGTACTTACAATTGCAAGGGCACAATCATTGTTTACAGCCTTTCCATCTTTCTTTGTGTGAGTGATGATGAATATGTCTGCCCTATCCACATCCTTCCCAGTTTTAGCGACCTGAAAAATTTATTGTTAAATCAGGTTAAAGATAACAGAATCTGTCCAACGAGCGTATGTTAATTCAGGATAGAGTTTACCTCTATTTTCCTTACATCTGCAAAGGATCGAGTTCCAAGACAATGATAAATTTTATGCGGACTTTTGTTCTTTTGATTCACTTCGCTTTTCTTCTATCAATAGGAAAAGAAATGTATTAACCTCGTCTATACCTTTAATACTCATATCGACTCAACTAACCAAGGAAAAGACTACTTTCATACTAAACAACATTGACTCTTACTTGGAAATCAGGAGATGACCAAGATGCCTTCGCGAACTCCCACATCTCACTAGAAATATACAGACCAGTAGGTGGATCTTTTTGTTCAAAATATTTTTTCCTTAGGCAAGATTTGTGATATCTCCATTTATGCCCAAGGTCTTTCATTATAAACATCTTACGGAATACATCTCCCTCATCAACTTCATATTTTCTCTATATAAGTTTGACAACAACGATGAGGTAAAAGACACTTAACGTTGATACTAACTAATAAGATCTACTTAAAAAAATTTACCTTAATAAATGCCCAGATGTCATCAACATTATCTTGTGGCATCTTATCCCAAGATCCAATGTTGATTGGGCATTTGTCAGCATTCCTGGCAATTGTACCCAAAAAGGTCCTAAGTGACCTTCCACCCTTCCCAACCGGTTGTCCTAACTCATTCCACTCACCGTAAATGAGTTTCCCATCCTTCAGCACATGCACATCTCGACAATATGTGCGGCCTCTCGTTTTCTTTTTACAACTTCAAAGACTTTCAATTTCGGTGTCTTCTCCTTGGGAGCAACTTCATTTTCCTCCTCACACTTTGTGAATGATGAAGTCGAAGAGACCCACAAGTCTCCCCGTTTAGTGTACGTTATTACTTTCATAATGAAACCATCAATTTCCTCGTGCTAAACCAATCTTCCGACATCTACATTATTGAGCAAATAAAAGTAATTATGAAGTAACGCTAACAGATTGGGACAAAAATAAGAAAAGGTTGAGATACGAGATTTACCAAAGCCGGAGATGATAGTCGAGAAAAGGCTCGGTGGAGCACTCTTAAGGAAAAGATATGCAAAATATAGTGTGAAAAAACCCACATTCAACGTCGTCTCTTTGTTGTGGCACCTAGAAGAAGGCAATGTAAACACCACATATTTCTTACGTAATCTTGTGAAAGTCTAGTTTCTTAATACCTTTGGAATGAAGAATGGAATGGATTTTAAGGTCTTCTTACTAACCATCTTCCCTTCTGCATTGTATATATCCTTGACCAACCTGAGAAGACAACAATCATAAATTAAGATCCTAGATTAGGGTACACAAAAGAAGAAAAAGTATAGGGTGCAATTTACCTCCTAATGAGAGGTTCACATACGTGGCTCGGACAACGAAGTGAGTCTAGAACAATCATAGATAGTCCAAATTCGTACTCAAAAGAGGCAAATTAAGTTGCACAAAATCAACGATCTCAATGACCACTACAACATCTTTGGTTAGAGAGGTGACAAATAATGTATCATATTACGCATCGAAACAAAATCATAAATTCCACTTACCCATCTACTATTGGAACAAGGATATAAGACTTGGAGAAAATCTCTTCCTTCTGAATGTACTCTACAATCCTACGACTACCGTTAATATACATAGAAAACAATAAACAATCTATAATTGCAGCACTTATATTTTGGCTAATTTGAAGTTGGCCCCACATATGGCTACACAATTCAAACAAGTTAGAGTTAGCTAAAATGTAGAAACGTTAAAAAAAACAAAGACATTCATATCTGCACAATAAAATAATATGTCTGAAGGGTCAAATGTTGTGAGACCAGCCAAATTGCACAAGATCTGTCCAGACAATAAAAAAGTAACATGCATCAGTCAAAATCAAAGAGAAGCTGACGGTCTACTAGCAATGTTAAAGTATATTAAAGTCTAAACAAAAAACTAGATGTTGCAAGCGACATGAAAAGTCGGATCTAAATTGTATGCATACATCACCTTGAAACATGTGCTAATAAGGGGCCTCGCATCAAAATACACAAAAAGGGCATAAGATTCTTAGTATCAAAACATTCAAATATTTCATGAGGTGACAAAAATCTGTTATGTATAACCATGTTATGCAATGGAATTACAAATAACATGAAATAGTCGAATCTGATATGCATGCAATGACTCAAGAATAATCTAGAAATAATCCCAAAATGTTAAAAACCCGAATCTCTTTTTTTTTCAGCCCAAAGACTCAAGAATAATCTAGAAATGATCCAAAAATTCCTAAAACAGAGCAAGTTTTAAATCTACTCCAATCGGACATATAAATAGACATAGAAATATATATGAGGTTCTATATATGAGGGGACAAAACTCTGTTATGTAGCACCATGTTATGCAATGGTCCAATCATAAAGATGCTCGTTACATAAATCTACTCCCATCGGACCTTTATGCACCATGTTATGTAGCACCATGTTATGCTGCTTTCATGCATTATGTAAAAAATATGTTCTTTATAGAAAAGGGCAAAACAAAAC
The DNA here is from genome assembly GCA_036172225.1 of Cryptocoryne crispatula var. balansae. NCBI lineage: Eukaryota > Viridiplantae > Streptophyta > Magnoliopsida > Alismatales > Araceae > Cryptocoryne > Cryptocoryne crispatula. The sequence continues at coordinate 43,975,171 of CM069920.1, read as the reverse complement.
ACCAAGGTAGAAGAAAACATACTCTATGTAAAGTTGGAATAGTTAGAGTCCAACTTGTTCTTTTCTCGTGGATGAGATGTCATAGATGTCCGAAATATGTTTGATTTTCTTCGGTGGGAGTGGATTGGATGATGTATCAGGCCCCACAACCCCTTCTCCTTGGACTTGACACCATCGCATTTGTATGACGGTGATTCCATAATCTTCTTCCCCCGAAAGTGACACTTTCGGTAATTTTATCGTCGTAGTAAACGGAAAAAGTGTAGCTACAAACCTCTCCCCGAATCAACATCTTTTAAAACCCCACCTAGACAAAGAAAATTTGGAAACAAAACAAAAGGTCTGCACCATCGGTAGTGAACATGCATCCATAACAGTCTATATCAAAATTCATACATGCAGAATATCAAAATTCAGTCTATATCAAAATCCATTCTATATCAAAATTCAGTCTGACATTAACAATGACATTCATACATTAACATGCATACATAACAGTGTATACCAAAATTCATACATACAGAATATCAAAATTCAGTCTATATCAAACTCCAGTCTATATCAAAATTGAGTCTGACATTAACAATGACATTCATACATAAACATGCATTCATAACAGTCTATATCAAAATTCATACAAGCAGAATATCAAAATTCAGTCTATATCAAAATCCAGTCTATATCAGAATTCAGTTTGACATTAAAAATGGCCTTCATACATAAACATGCATACATAACGTCTATATCAAAATTCAAATCGACATTAGCATACATGCAGTAATATCAAAATTCAGCAGATTGAGTTACATTAAACTTCAAGACCATCTATATCGGATCTACGACCAGGTTATGTTCGAATATCATTGTCATCTTGGTAACTTTGTCCTTTCTCTGCATGTGTTGGTTGTATGTCCAGAAAATCGGGCTTGTCTTCAGAAATATGTCTTGATAAGTTGTAAAAATCTTGGGGAGTTGTCTTGCGAACAACACACCAACCAAGGTTCCTAGGATCCTCCACATACCAAACTTGCTCTGCCTGTGATGCTAGAATATAACATTCACTTGTTCTTAACTTACATAAAAGATTTACAAGGGTAAGAGGTCCATCCTGTTTGACACCTCTATGCAAATCTACCCAATCACACTTAAAAAATATTACCCTCATGTGTCCATAGTAATCAACTTCTAGAATTTCATGAAGAACACCGTAATAAATCACATTATCTTCAGCACTCAGCATAACACCCGAGTTTTGGGTCACTCGACGTTCTTCAAGACTTTTAGTGTGAAACCTAAAACCGTTGGCTATACATGACTCATATTTCTTAACGACGTCCATTGGCAAATCTTTAATCCAATGAAGATAAGATGACATGTCTCTGTGGTCATCTCTTGTTCCTTGTGCACCTACAAATTTAAAATATCATTTAAACTTAATGCGTAATTTACAATCACAACATAATAAATTTAACGTTAAATCCAACGGAGCTTATGCTAGTTACCTTAAATTTAAGCCATTCTACAAAGGTACGTGTATGAATGTTGTTCCACATCGGTGTTAAGAAGCTCGGGACAAGTTTCTCTAACCTCATCAATGTGGAGTCTCGCATTGAAATCAAGAAACAAACAATATTATTTTGGATGCTTGATGGAGATGTACAAATAACATAACTACATGTTATAATAGTACAACGACTTAATCAACTTGTTCATAGCGGTACAGGTTGAATAGGATATATTTATGAATCTCTTCCAACTCATTAATTTGTAATCGATATGTTGTATGTTGCTCCAAGTGGGCGACATGTCTCCATGAAAATTTCCCATCCTTCCTCCACTTCTTTTGGTTTATATTCGCTTGTCGGCGTGGCTTATTGAACCATGTCTCTACATCATCATTTAGATATCGAGAGGCAAAAGTGATTGTCTCGCAACAATATAACCTTCGCAATTGAACCCTCATGATAGGTCTTGTTTGTCGCATAAGACTTTAGTTTAGCCAAAATACACGAAATGATATGAAACAATGATTACTACTTTCATATTAAATGGCAATTAAAAACCTTCTACTATTGATGATACCTCTCAAATGGGTACATCCATCTATATTGAACCGGCCCGACAATCCTCGCCTCCTCTCGCTAGATGAATGATCAAGTGTACCATGATATCAAAGAAATCGGGAGGAAATATCATCTCTAGTTCACATAATACTCTTGCAATATGTAGGCCTTGTTGGTAAAAGTCTTCAACATAGGCAACTTTTGAACATATATTGAGGAAAAACTGAGAAATGTCGCTTAGTGAAGAAGATAGATTAATATTTGGGAGTGCCCTAATGGCAATTGGAAGTAATTGTTGCATGATCACATGGTAGTCATGACTCTTCAACCCCCACAACTTCTTATCCTTGTTGAGAAAGCGCTTCGCAATGTTTGAAGAATAACCATCAGGAACCTTAACAGATTGAAATAGTTTGAAGATGATATCTTTCTCTTTCTCGCTGCATGTGAATTGGTGGTGGTAACATTATTTTGCTTGGTGTCCAAGTTCTTGTGAATGAAGACATTCTCTTATACCCAACTTTTGTAAGTCTCGACGAGCCTTCAAGCCATCTTTATTCTTCCCCTCAATGGATAGAAGGGTGCCTATGATACTCTCGCACACATTCCTCTCAATGTGCATAACATCTAAATTGTGGCGTAGCAACAATGATTTCCAATAAGGTAAAGAGAAGAAAATACTCATTTTTCTCCACCCAAGGTACTTTCTATCATCCTTTTTACTTCTCTTTCTCTTTTTACCTTTCTTCTTGATGTCTTCGTTTGCAACATGAGAGTTAAAATGCTCTAGCTGTTGTAAGATTTGATCTCCCGATAGCATCAATGGCTTGTCACCCCATTCTTCATGACCATCAAATTCGTTCTCATCTTTCGGAATTTATGATTGTTTCCAAGCCATCTACGATGACCTGTGTAACAAAATTTCGCACTACACTCTAACCAAGTAGAACATGTGTCTTTGTTACAGTTAGGACAAGCTAATTTACCTTTAGTACTCCAACCGGACATGTAAGCATATGCTAGAAAGTCATTAATGGTCCATACTAAGGTTGCACGCAACCGAAAAATCTCGCCTTTAGCTACATCGAAGGTATCAATACCATTCCATAGGATTTGTAGCTCCTCAATCAATGGTTGTAATAGAACATCAATGTTGTTACCAGGACCTTTTGGACCGTAGATGAGAAGGGACAACAATATATTGGTACTTCTCATGCATTCCCAAGGTGGTAGATTATAAGGTACAATCAACACTGGCCATGTACTATGAGTGACGTTCATGTTCCCATACGGGTTGAACCCATCAGAGGCTAATCCTAGACGGACATTCCGACATTCTAACCCAAAATCATCAATGGCATCTAATGTTTTCCAGCAAGCCGAATCAGCGGGATGTCTTAACATACCGTCCTCCTCGCGTTTTTCATGATGCCATCTCATGTTGAGTGATGTTTTTGAACATGTGAAGAGTCTCTTTAATCGTGGAATTAATGGAAAATGACGGAGAACCTTTTGAGGTACTCTTTTCTTTTTTTTCGAGCTACTCGATTTAAATGACTTCCACCGGGATTCACCACATTTGGGACAACAATTACACTTCTCATATTCTTTTTGATACAACATACAGTTGTTTGGACATGCATCAATCTTTTTATAGCCATATCCTAACTTATCAAGTAGCTTCTTCATCTCATAAAATGATCGTGGTAATGATGACCCATCTGGGAGCAACTCATTCAATAACTTCAATAAAACATCAAATATTTTATTGCTCAATCCACCCATGCATTTAAGGTTTAGCAATCGAATGATGAAAGAAAGTTCTTTGTCAAATTCTTGCATCCAGGAAAAACGAGTTGGTTGACTTCTTTTAACAAGTCCAAAAAGGATTTCGAATCGTTATCATATACTTCATCATCACACGTCGGAAAGACATCGGCTAACATTTCATACATGTTTGATTCATCTACACTTTCTTCAAATCTTCCCTGACTTGACTCTTCACCATAGAACTTCCAAAACTATTTGTCCTTTATAACACCGTCTATGTAGAGGTGTTCTCTAATAATATGCATTTCACATTTTTTCAAGCATGCGCATTTCACACATGGACATCTTATCTTTCGACTCGATGGTATACTTTTATATGCAAACTTTAAAAAGTTCTCAACACCATCATAATAGACACCCACATTTCTTGGCAAATCCATCCAGCTCCAATCCATATGACTATAGATCAAAACATGGATAATAATTAAAAATGCATCCTACAATTTTGAAAAATGGATAGCATCGCATCCATTAATATTCTTAAACTTTAGAAGGAATGATGGAAATGACTAGTTGAATCTTCAAATAGACAACAAGTAATCCTTAAAGATTAAAGTGAAAATCTTATGTCATTAAAAAGTTGGTCAATCAAGCGAGGAATGTGTCAGTTGCCTTAAAAATTGAGTAAGCACATAAAAATAAAGGGATGCAAGGTAGATTATGTTGTTAGTTGGAACACAAGGGGACATTTGGTAACTTTATATGTTATATATATAATAAGTGGGATACCAAGAAAAATATAACATATTATTGCTAAAGATATAGTGAACATGTGTCCGAATGCAAACAAGAAGATGTATTGTCAGATATATAGAAAAAATGCAACTACAAACAAAATCATTAATGAAAACATGAAAATTCTAACAAGAGGATGAATGATTGACAAAATATAGTCGAAATTTATGGCATAAGTGTTACCTCATTTTCGAAGTGACAAGAGGGTAATCGAATCAATGAACTCCAGATAATAGCACCTGAAAGTAACTGTAAAGAAACTGTAAAGCCTTAAGACACGTTGAGAAGCAAAAGAAACAAGGATATAGAGCTGAAAAAAAAATCAGAATACAGTTACCGGGCGGTAACATAAAAATTAGGAGCTCGGTGCCAAAATGTCTACCCAAAAACACATTAACATAAAAATATCCCAGAATAACGGGAAATGAAATATGTTTTGTCAAGAGAACCAACTTGTAAACATGAATGCATAGGGCAAACAGGTAAAATACTTGTTTTAAACAACTATCATGCTGATCATCATCTCCTGTCGAACGAACATCAGACCAGACAGATAATTAAATAGGAATCCATAAAAAATCCTTTTGAATATGACAAATAAGTGCTGTTTCTCGCGACTACGCATAAAGCCAGTCGATCTACAAACAAAGGAGAGCTGAGAAAATGCCAAAGCCGACATGAACATCTTACAAATGCCCCTTGGTCCTAAGTGTTCTACTTGATCCCCCATTGCAACACTCTCAACATAGGGAAACAATGGGCAGAACATAGTCCGAATTACAACTTGTAAAACCCTAAATCGTACTGTACGTATTGAACGAGCTGAGATATATGGAACCCAAAATCGATCGAAGTAAAGGAAAGGTGCGAAACACTTACAAGTAGGTCGTAGGTCGCTCGGACGACTGATTCAAGCGACGATAGCTCCCCTTACGGTCCACTAGTCGACCGCCCCGCTTGGAAGCGCCGAAGATGAACTGCCTGGAAGCGCCGAGTGGAGAGAGCGGGAATAGCAGAGGATGGAGAGCGGGAATCGTCGTCGATGCAATGCCTAGAAACGCCGTCGATGGACCGCCTGGAAGCGTCGAGTGGAGAGCTGGAAATCGCCGTCGATGGACCGCCTGGAAGCGTCGAGTGGAGAGCTGGAAATCGCCTGGAAGCGTCGAGTGGAGAGGAAGCCAGCGTCGGGGGCTGTGCGAGGATGGTCGGTCGATCGCGCGGGCATTCAAGTGGTAGGTAAAATGTTCGGATAGATCTCAGTCGTCCGCATATTTCAAATGGACGGATTAGATTCATTGATCACTTATAATGTTTACCTACAGGATGTCTTGCGTAGGTAATCCGTAGGTGTTGATACATTTACCTACGAGCAACTAATTGGTAGGTATACTATGTCGGTAAATGATACATATACCTACCAAATTCTCACCTACGCGATGGGTTCACGTAGGTAAAGGACGAATTTGGCGTAGTGCCACTGATGTCCTCGACTCATCTCCACAAGGTGATTTTGATCAAATAATGGTCAAATAAAGAGTATTGCCAAAGGAATAAGAGTCTGGAGCCTCGAATCAGTCCAATTCGGCGTGTCTACACCCTTGTCGTAAAAGAAATTTACACAATCTATTGAAGCTTGCAGCCGAACTCTATAATCATCTTCTATTTGTTTTGATTGTTTATAGAAAGTTGATTAAATGCTTTGTTTTTTAATCAACAAATCTTGACATTTATTTAAAGCTATATTATGCCAACTTATATGACCACCAACATGCACTTTGAGTCTATCTTTCTTGTTCCAAAATAAAAAAGCCTCACAGACAAAAGAATCAACACTAGAATGTTTACCATGATTGACTATAAACAAATAAGAAGGTAAGCAAAATGTAACATCTTTTGCAATGCTATATTCTAACCAAGCTTCGTACTCATCAAACTAGGTTGATACAGATCTATGCATTTTTCCACTCATGAGTTTTAAAGAAAACTTGTGGTTGCGAGGTTGACAAGGACTTTTTAATAAATATGGCATTCTAACATCGTCTTGCCATCATGTATGATAATCTAATAATTTTTTTCTTAAACCTGGATCTGATTCCAAGGTACTCAAATTTACTTGGTCATTCTCTTTCAACTTTGACTGCATATTTTCAATCATCATGTTGTTTGGACTAAATAAACTACTTTATCAAGATGTTAATTTTGTAAAATAACACTCCATCTTAATAAATACAAGTATACATCAATTAAATAGATGAAAAGTATATCTATATGATAGATATAAATGATAAATTGAAAATAAAAACTCACCTAACAATAGTCTTTTGACTTGGCAAAAACTTGTTTAATTTATCACTCACAACTTATATCAATAAGTTGAAAAAATGTTAAGTAAACATTTAATTTTATAAAAAATATAATCAAATTTGATTCTGATTTTATATACTTATTTTTATCAAAATTGAATAAATAAATATGGAATCAAATAATTTTGATTATGATTTCAATAAACTATCAAAATATTCGATTCTGATTCTAATAGCCTATGTCTTATAGGATACAAAGACAAGTTATTAATCTATTAATTTATCTCCGAATTGAATTGGAGATTTGAATTATGAGATTTTGTTTACATTCAACACTAAAATTTCAATCTAGCCAACCTAATTAATCAAATTTATGCAAAACAAATGCTCACAACATCGTTGTTCACACTTCATAACCATAACTTGATAACCATGCCAACACCAAAAGATCAGCATTGTTTACAATTCATTTATGCTTATTTAATTTATGCATAAATAATTGAAAATGAAAATTACCTTCCCACTTAACCACTGCCCGCTGTCCACAATGCCAAGGTCGCTAAGCAAAACAATATAACGATTGTGCTGTGGTCCATGCCTCCCCAACGAAGACCAAGAGATGACACTTTCTCTCCCATCGTTAAACAGCATATGCAAGCAGACTCAAACCCTTTATGTGACACTTGAACTTGAAGACGACATGGATTAGGTCATCTTTAAATAGTAATAGTAAATTAGTAGTAATACTTAATTAAAAATTACTATAATAACTTTATTAATCAACTCATTATTTTAAAATAACTCAATAAAACAATTTAAATCCTTTTGTGGGGTCATTTAATTTTATCAACTCCACTTTGGCTTTGTGTCACAAGTAGTGACAGACGCTCATTGAAGGTAGTGGGGAATGTCACGAGTGGCTTAACTACGAGTGGGATAGGGATCCGGTGGCTTGATCTGGATAGACACTGAGAAGTTAGAGTCATTTCAGAACTCTAGATGAAAGATAAGTTCTAGAGTGGGGTGAATTTTCTGAGTTGTTCTCTGTATAAATAGCTTAAGTCAATAACTCATTCAGAGATGCTGGGTATTCATAAGGGACACCGGCAGAGAACCGTACACTATTTCAGTATAATAAATACTAGTTCTCCAGAACTTTCATCGTGTATGTGCATCCGTCTAACTCCTACAACGTCAGAATCAATCCCCTTCTCATTTCACAAAGGCAACACAATGTCGTAGGATTAGATGCTGGGTATTCATAAGGGACACCGGCAGAGAACCGTACACTATTTCAGTATAATAAATACTAGTTCTCCAGAACTTTCATCGTGTATGTGCATCCGTCTAACTCCTACAACGTCAGAATCAATCCCCTTCTCATTTCACAAAGGCAACACAATGTCGTAGGATTTGTGCATTTGTCTCTAACCAACAGTGTGTACTCCCCATACATGGCCTGATTATTTTCGTGTCCTTGGGCTCACCATCGGGGCAACAGCTGGTTCGATGGCCAAGAGAGTCGATGGGTGCTAAAACGGGTTTAGACTGCTTTGTTGGTTAGCCGAGGGGCGTTTCAGTGCTTTCCCAGGTTGAGGTAATATATTGGTGGGTCTTCAATCGTCCAACAGCTTGTCTCTCTATTAAGTATTTTGCCTCTTCTTTGTCTCCATTAAATTAAAAGAAAATGTTCCGTCGTCACTCAGACATGTGTGCATGACGCGGTGTGTCCTCGTCTCTGCTGCACATACACGCCCATAAATCGAGCACAGGCAGCTCACTAGCTTCATGGACTCGTTCACCTTTTAAGCGCAAGTGTGAGCAACCGGCATATATATATATATATATATATATATATATATATACCACCAACTATATATATTTATTTATATTTAGTTAGCCTGCCGGAAAGAGGTTGCTATACATGGCTCGAGAAATGCGCTTTCCTAGGTCATGACCCATCTGACGCAACCCTTAGAATCTGTGTTTAATTAATCAGTACCACCGCATGTTTGTCGTTTGTGTCCATAGAATGGCCATCTCCAGCTTTAGTTTACCTATTCAAGCATCAATCTAGCTCCCACAAGGAGACAGGCTATATATTGAGCTATAGGATATTATATATATGTATTAATTGGGCTCTATGAGTTTATGCCATGCTATGAAGTGGATTCATGTGTATATAGGAGCTCATGGTCGGCCAGCTGGATGCACATGCTGCACACACAGTAGCATTAAATCAAGGGCTTATCGAATGTCATATGGTTTTTAGCTTCTATATCTTCTTACATATTTAAAAAATATGGTGTTGAGATAGATCGATAGAGAGAGAGAGAGAGAGAGAGAGAGAGAGAAACTCTTATAAGCGCTATATCTTTATCATAACTGACATGAGATTATACCCACTCCAACACTCTCTTGTTATCAAGATAGATGGTGAAAATTTAAAATGATATAAGATAATTAAATATTAGAGTTAGATTAGTACTCCAATCTGATACATATCATCTTATAAGGTGTTTGTGTACACTTTTTTTTTATCATTTTTTTGGTTTAAAACATAAAACAAAGTAAATGATAGACTCATTTGAAATGGCCTCCCTACTTGGGGAGTACATATTATGGTGCCTTAACCTTTCTTGCGATCAAAAAGAAATTTAGAGTTGTTTTTTCTCCGAGAGATACATGGACAGGCAGGTGGAGGATTTATCATTGAATCTCAAGATGCATTGCTACCGGTACTTCTCTTGGACGTCACCCTTTGCTTCCAACCCTTCGAAACCTAAAAATTGCTTTGCAACAGGACATAAGGGTCTTCGTGACAACCTATGGGAAAGGTGTGGTCCATTGGGATCTAATGGTAGAAGAGCTCCCCATGGCTATTATAGATCTCCAAAGAGTATATTTCAACTTAGTTTATACTACAAAGTCAGCCTAATTACACATATACTTTATAAATTTTAAAAATTATATTGTGGGTGAGTTTTCTTTTCTTTGTTTTTAGCATAGCCTTTAGTTTCGGTGTCAGTGGTGTGTGTGATTGTGGTCGTTAGGAGCTGAAGGGTTCAAAAATGAGGGAAAAGAGAGACATGAAATGCAAGTATTAAAAAGAAATGACTATACATATCTTAGTAGAGAGATTGTGTTAGGAGATTATAAGTTCTATCTTCTTCCTTCTCGGCTGATTGAGGAGAAAGAGCTTGAAACGACAATTGGTTGTTCCTACAAAATCAAGTAGGTCAAGAGAACAAGTTAAAGTGGATTAAAACTAGAGAAGTGAAGCATCTTGTAAAGAAAATAAACGAAAATCACAAAAGGAGTTAAAATAACCAGATTGGGAATGACTCCCAACCCCTTTTGATATTTTTAATATGATGAAGATGATATGATTAAACTAAAATGTGCATGCAAACTTGATGATATAAAGTGGAAACATAAACATGAAACAACACGAGAACAAGGGAAAAAAGATGGATTTAAGCTTCAAATATGGATATTTGGAATAGTTGGCATCCCTACACCATGGTCATTAGGCTTGGCATCCCTAGTGATGGGTCTTCAGGTGTCCTAGCTGGCAGGCCATTGGGCTAGGCATCCCTGGTGACAGGTCATCAAGTCCTCTAGTGACCAGTTTGCACCTAGACGCTCCAATGACCCTACCGAACGATCTTCAAGGCTTGGTGATGTAACCCTAGGGAGCTTCTTGGACTTGGATGATAATTTAATCCCATATATAGGGGTTTTGAGAATCTTGGTAACGGATGGCAATGAAGAAACGATGTGGAGAAGGTCAATTCTTGATGGTGGAGGGGTTGAGAAGCTCTTAAAACTCTCTTGCAATGAAGTTTGGAAATGGGATGGCTTGGAACTCTTGAAATCCTCTCTCTCAGCCTTTTGAGACAGTCTCTTGGAACTTTGAAAACTTGGTTAGGGGGTGTCTTTTTATAGACCCAAAATCAAGGGTATTTCATGCATAATTGAAAGTGTCAGGCGAGACACAAGATGACCGGTCTACCGGGTTGCCAGGTGACCTGCCTGGGAAGTCATTTGCCAACCCATAAATGCCATTAAATGTGAGTGCGCCGAAAGACGGTCGGGTGCCTAACAATTGCCTGCTACAATACTTGGCATCTCAGGTGGCGAGACACCACCGTACTGTTCATGCCCGATTGCCCAGTTAGGGGTGTGCCACTCGAGGGTCATTTCAGTTAGTTCATATGCTATAGTACCTGGCATCCCGAGGTCCAAGACCTACTGATAATCAATGCCCACCTACCATGGGCAAAGATAATCAATGCCCACCTACCATGGCCAAAGATGTCAAGTTTACACTAGAATTAGGTGATGTCCTAGGTGCCAAGTAGCCTAGCATTCCTCTTGGTGGAACGCTAGGTGACCTATCTGGGGAGTCGCTAACCAACCCGTTTGTGGGGTCACCACCTTGCCCAAAGACCCATTTGGCCATTCTTTAAAAATCTAGTTTATTTATCAGAAAACTCAAGTATTTCCTAGAAGATATGGATCTTAAGCTCCTCAAATAGATAAAATTTGCATGTCTACATGTATCACTTTTGCCAAACACTTAAAATACATATTTTTGTAATATTTAAAATAATACTAAGATACAACTTTATTTTTATTTTAAAAATAAGATGAGATTTAAAAATAGCAAACATTAAGAACTTCAAATTTATGGGGTTAAGGTTGAGAGGTCGAAGACATAAAAGTATAGTTACCATAGCAACTACTATGAGAATATACATATATATACACACATACTCCAACATTTTTCTTCATTGTCAAGGTAAAAAATAAAAATTAAATGAGATGTGTTATACTTATTGGGTTGCCATTTCGTTCAAAATCTTGAAATTATAAGTGGAAGAGAAATCATACTTATAATTTGGTAAACCTTTTTTATAATATCCAATATGAAATTAGTTTAACAAAATACAAGATAATAGAATCATTATTAGACTTAAATTAGTTTTGGTCATCTTAAGAACTCAAAAACTATGACAATGAAGTTAAGAGTTCCATCAAATATAAATACTAGAGGTGACAATGAACCATATTGTCATCCCTTACGTCAAAAAAATTTATATATTGTTTAAAATGTGAAAATACATGATTTAGCATAGATTACATAAGACAACAAATGTACATTGGTAATTCAATTGTACAAAAGACCCATATTGTTATCCATTCCATATATAAATGTATTCATTCGTATACTAATTCAAGCCATCATCAAATTCATTACATACATAAATTCCATACAAATTCAACTATACAAAAGAACACATATCCATACATTCATTAGTTTAAGCTATTACCAAAATATCCATTCCATACAATCATTCATACATGAGGCAAGAAGAAATAAAAATCACATGTTTAGCTTACATGAAATAATGATTCAATGACATAATATTTAATTACAACTTTTTACAACTATAGAAACAAGAATGACAATTCATATAACTCAAGAGTTTATATAAAATTATGTCACGACCCGGAATTTAAAACAACATAAAATCACAACTATGCAGCGGAAAATATAACATCGTGACAGTGGGAGAAATCCATCATTCGGATTTCATAACCCATACAAGCATGTAATTCAACCAACACAATCAAGTCTACAAAAATTCCACAAGATTTCCAAAACCTGGAGTCAACAACTTAAAAACCAAGCCAACTACATCTAGTCCAACTCCAACCAAAACTTAAACATTCAAACAACTAAATTCCAAACCAAGTTCATTCATATGTTCCATCTTTAAAGAAAACCACTAGATTGTTTAAGCACACAATATTCTAAAAGTCCAACACAAGCAACCTGATGAAAATAAAATATATCACTCTGCTCCAACTCCAGGAGATTCTGGTTCTTCCACGGCCTCTACTTGAGCCTCCAAGCCAATCTCCTGATCTTCAAAACCTGCTGAAAAAATATTAACCCACAACGGGGTGAGTCCGGGGACTCCGTAGGATTTACACCCTTCACCCATCAATCGGGTAAATAACATATAATCAAGCAATGGTATGTAACATATCTAAATTGAGATGTAATACAAAAGTATAGAATGTCTTCTATATTAATCTCGCAACCCATATCCAAACATAATTATCTTCAAAAGAAAGGTTATGCCAAAGCCAATTAACTCTAGACCAATGCATACACGACTATAAAACTAAACAAAAATCAACTAGATGACCTCGAAACTTAACTTAACATGACCAATCTAAAATGAGACATATCTGAATTTTTCTAACTTATCATGCTTTAACATCTAAACATAACATGCAATGAGCATAATTTCATGTTCTTTCTAAACCCATAGTCATATAGCAAGGAATTGGTCGTCTTGCCTTTTCACATCACATATACAAATCACTTTCACCAATTCTAGAATTATATAGTAATAGCATATACTAAGCTATCCCAAAGTGCAAGTAGGCAGTGGTGACACTAAGGGAAAAACTGCGGTAATCCGGGATCTGTGGGAAGGCCGGATTTATCTAAGATACCCGCTGCCCACGGGCAATTTGACTAGAATAGGCTAGTGAAGCCTTCATAGCATGTGGTACAAGAGTTCATAATAATTTTCCATATCATGACACACCTGCTTACCATGCACATAAGACATAAACATCTCATTCTAATGTCATCCATGCAAAACATACTATTTTTATCATAAACTAGACAAGACTTGTGCTAACCGACTTGGTTAACATTTTCTAAACAAAACTCATATCAAACTTGACAATATGAACCTAACCATATTATGCAACACATATTACATAATATGGAACCAAACCAAACAAATTTTACATGATTTATACACATGAAATATCAAAGTAAACTAGACATGCTTAATTTCACATACAAGACAATTAATCTAAATCAAGCTTGGCATAACCAAAACAAACTAAGTTCTGATGTCAACACCCATAATCTGACCTAAACAGGTTTCAAGAAGTGTAATTTGATTACTTAAGACTTTTCCAAGTCTCCACTTAACTATATTTCAATTCTAGGTCCATTCTAGCACATAATCATATACATAAATAACATATGGTTAAATCTCATGAAAAATACTTCTAGCTCGACGGTGACGGCGACGAGCGGGGGAGGGGCTGGCCACGACGGTGACGGAGAGAGGAAGGCGAAGGCCAGTGACGGTGGCGGCGAGAGGATCTCCCGCGGTGCTTCCGGCTGGAACAGGGGAGGTGACGGCGACGGGCGGTGCGGGAAAGGCTGGACGGTGACGATCTCGACGGCAAGGGAGGCGCTGGAGGGTGGAGACAACGACGAGGTGAGGGGTCGGAGGCTGCAGTGGCAAGGGGGGGGCTCGGCGGCACTGGGTTCCGGCGGCGACGGCGGTCGCGACCGGCGACGGTGACGGAGGAGGAGTAGGACTCGCGGCGGGGAGACGGCAAGAGCGAGAGAGAGAGAGCGATCCAGCGGGGGGGGCTGCGTAACCGGTGAGAGGGAGAAGCATCGCGACGTTCCGGGGGGGGTGGCCGACGTTACGACGAGGACGCCGGCGAGGAAACTGGGAGAGGAAGGGAAAGTGGGGGGGGCAGTTACCAAAATTAAATTTTTTTTTTAAAAATGCCAGATATTACATTCTTCACCTCTTAAAATAAATTTCGACCTCAAAATTTGAAATTACTTACCAAAAAGATGGGGGTGAGACCGCTTGATATCATCCTCGATCTCTCAAGTAGACTCCTCAGATGTGTGATGCTTCCATAACACCTTGACCATCGGAATTGTCTTCTTTCTAAGCTGCTTCACCATGCGATCTATGATCCGAATAGGCCTCTCTTCAAAACTTAAATTGGGCTGCACCTCAACCTCAGAAAAATCAATGACATGAGTAGGATATGAAATATACTTCCTAAGCAATGATACATGGAAAACTGGGTGTACTTTGGACATAGCAGGTGGTAGAGACAATCTGTAAGCAACTTCCCCAATCTTCTTCTCTATCTGAAATGGCCCAATATACCTCAGATTCAGCTTACCACGGAGACCAAATCTGATGACTCCCTTAGTGGGGGAGACCTTTAGGAACACATGATCTCCTTCTTCAAATTGAATATCACGCCGCTTCAAATCCGCATAGCTTTTCTAACGTCTCTGAGCTGTAAGTAACTTCTGCCGAATGACCTAGATCTTCTCATTACTGTCCTGCACCCAATCTGGCCCAATAAGACTTCTCTATCAACCTCTTCCCAACAAAGAGGTGATCTACAAGGCCTGCCATACAAAGCCTCAAATGGTGCCATTCTAATGCTAGAATGATAACTATTGTTGTAAGCAAATTCAACCAAGGGTAACTGCAGATCCCAGCTTTCCTGCCACTCAAGTGCTCCAGCCCTCAACATATCCTCCAAGGTTCGAATTGTCCTCTCTGACTGACCATCTGTCTGAGGATGATATGCTGAGCTAAACTTGAGTTTAGAACCCAAAGCTTCTTGCAGTCCCTTCCAAACTCTTCCAATAAACCGAGGATCTCTATTTGAAACAATAGTAACTGGAACACCATGATATTTAACCACACCATCAAAATATAACCTGACCAAACTATCAGTAGGTTGAGCTTCTTTAATCGGCATAAAATAAGCTGATTTAGTAAACCGATCAACCACAACCCAAATAGCATCAACCACAACCCAAATCGGCAATCCTGTGACAAAATCCGTAGAAATGTGTTCCCATTTCCATGATGGAATCTCCAATGGTTGCAAAGGTCCTCCTGGTTTCTGGTGGTCAGCCTTCACCTGTTGGCAAACAAGGCATTTAGAAACATAATCTGCTACATCTCTTTTCATACCTTCCCACCAATATTGCCTCTTCAAGTCATGATACATCTTGGTTGCCCCTGGATGAATAGAATATTGAGACTTATGTGCCTCTGCCAAAATTTCTTGCCTCAAGTCAAAATCTGCAGCTACACACAATCTCCCTTGATATCGAATGGTTCCATCTTCATACTTAGAAATTTCAGCCCTCTTTACTAAGCTTTGTACCTCTGGGTTTCCTTCTTGTGCCAGCTTCACTTTCTCCACCAAAGATGACCTGATAGACATCTGAGCCATAAAAGAAGTTAGATGATTCACAGAAATCTTAGGTGCATAAGTAGTAATAAGCTCCATGCCTTTCCATTCTTGACATAACTGCAAAGCCATTACTTTCTTTCTGCTAAGTGCATCTACCACCACATTTGCTTTACCTGGGTGATAGTTCAGACTAAAATCATAGTCCTTTAGGTGTTCCACCCATCTTCTCTGCCTTAAGTTGAGATCCTTCTGTGTAAAAATGTACTTCAAGCTTTTATGGTCAGTAAATACATCAAATGACTCATCATACAAATAATGCATCCAAATCTTCAATGCATGTACAACAGCTGCCATCTCTAAATCATGAACTGGGTAGTTCTTTTCATGAGGTTTCAACTGCCTAGAAGCATAGGCCACAACGTTATCATGTTGCATCAACACACAACCCAGTCCTACTCTGGATGCATCAGTATAAACTACAAATCATCCTGTACCATCTGGCAAAACAAGCACAGGTGTAGTTGTCAACTTCTCTTTCAACTTATGGAAACTCTCTTCACACTGTTCTGACCACTTAAATCCTCCCTTCTTGGTCAAAGATGTTAAAGGAGCTGATATAGAGGCAAATCCCTCAATAAAACGACGATAATATCCTGCTAAACCAAGGAAATTTCTCACCTCTGTCGGGTTTGTAGGTTGCAACCAATTCTGCACAGCCTCAACCTTAGCAGGATCCACCTGCACACCTACTGCTGATATAACATGCCTGAGAAATTCACACTCCCAAGCCAGAATGCACACTTACTAAATTTGGCATAAAGCAAGTGATCTCTCAAAGTCTGCAACACAATCCTTAGATGTTGGCAATGTTCTTCCTGACTATAAGAGTACATCAGAATATCGTCAATGAAAACCACTACAAAGCAATCTAAATACTACCTAAAAATCTGGTTCATCAAACTCATGAAAGCTGCAGGAGCATTAATGAGACCAAAAGGCATCACCAAGAACTCATAGTGACCATATCGAGTACGAAAAGTTGTCTTATATATATCTTCATCCTTGATCCTCAGCCGATGGTACCCCGATCTCAAGTCAATCTTAGAAAACACCTAGGCATTCTGCAACTGGTCAAATAAATCATCAATACGTGGCAATGGGTACTTGTTATTTATAGTAATCTGGTTCAACTTTCTATAATCAATACAAAGTCTCAGAGATCCATCCTTCTTTCTGACAAATAAGACAGGTGCACCCCAAGGTGACACACTAGGGCGAATAAACCCCTTGTCCAGAAGCTCTTCTAACTGTTGCTTGAGCTCTCTCAATTCTGCAGGTGCCATTCTATATGGAGCAATAGAAATAGGGGCTGATCCAGGAACAAGATCTATAGCAAAATCAATGTCCCTGGCTGGTGGTAACCCAGGTAAGTCCTCAGGGAACACATCTGGATACTCACAAACAATATCAACCTCATCCACAGATTTCATAACACCCGCATCACCATCAATAGATACACATGCAAGATAGACATCACATTGATTTTCCATCAGCCTTGCTGTCTTCATGGCAGAGATCAACATCTTGGACTTCTTGTAAGAAGGGCATCTATAGGAGAAGATATTTCTACCAGGGATCTGAAAAATAACCTTCTTCCTATGGCAATCAAGTATAGCATGGTGGTGCTCAAGCCAATCCATCCCTAAAATAATATCAAAGTCCTCCATATCTAGCACATACAATCTGGCCCCTAAAAAGTTCCCATTGATCTCAATCTCACAATGGGGTATATGATAAGACACCTCCATAGCCTGCCCTGATGGAACACTAACTACCATAGGTTCACATTCTTCCACAATATAGTCACAATTCTTTAATAAGAAAGCAGAGAAACAAAGTGATATGAAAGAATCGGTTGCTCCTGAATCAAACAATATACGAGCATAAAGTCCAGCGACTCGAAGAGTACCTTCTGCTGCATGTGAATCCTGAGAGAGATCCCTGCGCTCCATAGCAAAAACCCTAGCCTGGGCACTGCAAGACTGTTGAGGTGGGGCCCTATAAGAAGAAGTCTGCCTCTGAGCTGGTGCCTGCCTCACCTGAGTGGCTGCACTATGAGTCGGAGCACTCGAATGGGTCTAAGATGGTCGACATGACATAGCTGGAGTAGCCTCATGCCTCTGCCTGGAAAGAGGGCAATCAGCAACACGGTGCCCAAACTGCCCACAGCCAAAGCATGCTCCTGACCTGCGGCGACACTCACTGCTAGCATGGTTCTTGCCACTGAAATCACATCCCCTCTGCCTGGGTGGAGGTCTTGAGCTGGTGACTTCTGGCATCTTCCTCTTCCTGTCAAAAGACTGCTGAGGCTGGTCCCTGGATGGTGCCCTGCTACTCTGACCTGGTGCTCTGAAGGGTCCAAGGTCCTTCTCTACCCTGCAAGCTGCCTCAAAAGCTGCTCTCATTGTGGGCCAGACTACAGCAACGAGTCTGCCACGAATATCACCTCTGAGCCCATCAACAAATTTTCTAGCCCTTTCTGCCTCATTCTCACAGATATGTGGTGCATATGCTTCTAACTCAATGAACTTACTTTCATATTCCATGACTGACATGGTACCCTGCTCAAGTTGTAAAAACTCCTGCTTCTTGGCATGACGAACATGTAAAGGAATGTACTTCTCCCTGAATAGCATGATGAACTCCTCCCAAGTGATTTCCTCCTCTGGGACTCCAGCAAAATGAGTCCGAAGTACAGATTCCCACCAAGCTCCAGCTGTCAAATGGAGCACATGGGTAGCAAGCCTAACCATATCCTCTGGAGGACACTGCATCACCTTGAAAATCTTCTCAATCTCTCTGATCCAGTTCTCTGCCAGAGCTGGATCCCTATCCCCTGAAAAAGAGGGTGGACTCAGACGTCGAAAATGTTCCACCATTCCAACAGGTGGGTGGTCTGCCCTGGCATTAGCCTGTTGCATCAAACCCTGAGCCATAGCAGCATTCAAGCCCTGCTGAGCCTGAACTTGAGCCTGCACAGTCTGGAATAGACCTTGAATAGCTTCTGGTAAATTTCCTGCGCCAAGTGCTTGTCCCTCATTCTGGGCTGGTGCTTGATTCTCCGCATCTTGAGGATTTCCCTCACGCACTGGAACGTCCTGTAGATTCTCATTATCTCTTCTACGAGGGTTACCTCGAGATGCCATCCTATTCACAGAAAATAAAAAGACTTAAGTATTCTCTCATTCATACACATAACCAAAAATAAATCATAACTTCCAATCTAAAACATATACTCCAATTTAATAAAACTTAATTAGGCTTGTCTCTTCAACCAACATTATCAACCCGGGCAGGTCCAAATTAGACCTTCCGGCCGGGCTATGCTCTGATACCAACTCCTGTCACGACCCAGAATTTAAAACAACATAAAATCACAACTATGCAGCGGAAAACATAACATCGTGACAGTGGGATAAATCCATCATTCGGATTTCATAACCCATACAAGCATGTAATTCAACCAACACAATCAAGTCTACAAAAATTCCACAAGATTTCCAAAACCTTGAGTCAACAACTTAAAAACCAAGCCAACTTCCTCTAGTCCAACTCCAACCATAACTTAAACATTCAAACAACTAAATTCCAAACCAAGTTCATTCATATGTTCCATCTTTAAAGAAAACCACTAGATTGTTTAAGCACACAACATTCTAAAAGTCCAACACAAGCAACCTGATGAAAATAAAATATATCACTCTGCTCCAACTCCAGGAGATTCTGGTTCTTCCACGGCCTCTACTTGAGCTTCCAAGCCAATCTCCTGATCTTCAAAACCTGCTGAAAAAATATTAACCCACAACGGGGTGAGTCCAGGGACTACGTAGGATTTACACCCTTCACCCATCAATCGGGTAAATAACATATAATCAAGCAATGGTACGTAACATATATAAATTGAGATGTAATACAAAAGTATAGAATGTCTTCTATATTAATCTCGCAACCCATATCCAAACATAATTATCTTTAAAAGAAAGGTTATGCCAAAGCCAATTAACTTTAGACCAATGCATACACGACTATGTAGACACGCCAAATTCGCCTAATTCAGAGCATAAAACTCATGTTTTATAGGGTAACACGCATGATTGATCATATGATGATGCCGGGTCCTTTTAAATTGGTTTGGAGCATTCGCTGAATGAAATCGGATGTTTTTCGACGTTTTCCGCAGAAAGCCGTAATTTCCGAGCGAAAGCCACACGTAAGTCGTGTAAACACGGAAATTGGCTGAATGACCAATGCCTAATGATCATGCATTGAAGGTTATGGTCATATTCACACTCCGGACAAGTTTTATTGCATTCCATGCCTTTCCGATTTGCCGTCGAAGTCATTTTGACCTATATCGGACCTTCTGTTCACTGCCCTAACTTCCGGATAAAATTCTGAAGCTTTGTAGGGTGTGATGGTTGATCCAATGCTATAGAAAGCTTCTTCGGCCTATTATCTTTCCAACGCAACAAACGGCGTCGAATTCCGAGTTCGGGAGTGTTCGCAATGGCTTCTGGAAGAAGGACGCGCGAAACCAGTCCCATGCGCCCGGGTTCCTGGTCACATGCGCCCGGGACCCAGGGCACGTGGCCATGCGCCCTACCAGTGAGGCACGTGGCTTTGTGCCCTCACTTGAGGGCACATGCGCCCCACCTTTGAGGCACGTGGGAACCAGTTTTTCACCCGGACTCTACCGCTCAACCGACGGACCGGATAAGATCGAAATTTTCGGAGAAGATAAGATGTGCCCTCACTGGGGGGCACATGCGCCCCTCAGTGGGGCGCATGCGCCTGGCACCAGGGCACATGCGCCTGGCACCAGGGCGCATGCGCCCAGGACCAGGGCGCATTTAACCCTATTTTTTAGCTCCGATAAGACCGCTCGTTCTCCTATAAATGGACTCTGATTCTGGTCGTTCCGAGAGAGGAGCACGACTCCCCAGGCATCTCAAGACGTCCTATCACCCTCCTGAATCTATTTTATGATTTTTAGAGAGAGAATTTCGAGTTTTTAGAGAGAGAAAAGTCGGTTCAAGAGAGAGGAAGGCTGTTCTGCAGGTGATCTGCCAAGTCTCTCTTCTTCGGCCTCTACAGCAGTGTGTGGATGTCTGATGCCTGAGCTCTATTCATCAAAGCTCTTCCTCTCCAAGTCTTCTTGAGTTTAAAATCGACGGCACTTGATTCCAAGGTCGGGGCTGGTCGTGACAAGCGCAGAAGCAAAGTCGCGCCTGGCAGATCCTGGACTGCTGCTCGGCTTTTTCGACAACACAGATTTGGCTATATCTTCCTCTATACAACTCAGAATCTTTCTGTTTTTTTTCCTATCTCTTTATTTAGTGATTATCCATACTCCTACCATTTTTTTACATTTTTTGTCATTACTTTTACTCTGTTATTCCGAAAATAAAAAAAGGGGGTTAGAGATAACCCGAATCCGGTCAGTTTCTAGTCAATTGTGTGTTTTTATGT
Source organism: Cryptocoryne crispatula var. balansae (assembly GCA_036172225.1). Lineage (NCBI taxonomy): Eukaryota > Viridiplantae > Streptophyta > Magnoliopsida > Alismatales > Araceae > Cryptocoryne > Cryptocoryne crispatula. The sequence continues at coordinate 43,953,636 of CM069920.1, read as the reverse complement.
TATTCTCTTTACATATACTCCACTTTGTCTAGTTCTAATTGTCTATTTCACTTGTTTATTTGTCTAGTTGCACAGAATATCAAGCACCCACCGCGTTGAGGACTCTTCTTCATCGGCCGGCCGAAGAAGGAGAAGCTTTAACTCACATTCTTCACGCTAAGGTACACACGGTCATCTTTCATTTTAATTCTATAAATAGGAACCCAGGGTTCCTGGCGACCACGTTTATTTCTTCTCACCCTCCTCCCACATGACCCGAACCGTCTCTTTGGTGATCGAGCGACGCCAAGGGATGAAAGTTCGGGGATCAATGTGAGTGTGGGATCGAGGTGAGAGTTGCTTTCTGAGCTTTATTCCTTTCTTTTCTCATCCCCTCTTGAGGTGACGATCTGGGTTCACGGACTTCCCTGTAAAGGAGAGGACCCCGTCGAATTTTCAGAGTCGACAGACTATAAAACTAAACAAAAATCAACTAGATGACCTCTAAACTTAACTTAACATGACCAATCTAAAATGAGACATATCTGAATTTTTCTAACTTATCATGCTTTAACATCTAAACATAACATGCAATGAGCATAATTTCATGTTCTTTCTAAACCCATAGTCATATAGCAAGGAATTGGTCGTCTTGCCTTTTCACATCACATATAAAAATCACTTTCACCAGCTCTAGAATTATATAGTAATAGCATATACTAAGCTAGCCCAAAGTGCACGTAGGCAGTGGTGACACTAAGGGAATAACCGCGGTAATCTGGGATCTGTGGGAAGGCCGGATTTATCTAAGATACCCGCTGCCCACGGGCAATTTGACTAGAATAGGCTGGTGAAGCCTTCATAACATGTGGTACAAGAGTTCATAATAATTTTCCAGATCATGACACACCTGCTTACCATGCACATAAGACATAAACATCTCATTCTAATGTAATCCATGCAAAACATTCTGTTTTTATCATAAACTAGACAAGACTTGTGCTAACCGACTTGGTTAACATTTTCTAAACAAAATTCATATCAAACTTGACAATATGAACCTAACCATATCATGCAAGACATATTACATAATCTGGAACCAAACCAAACAAATTTTACATGATTTATACACATGAAATATCAAACTAAACTAGACATGCTTAATTTCACATACAAGACAATTAATCTAAATCAAGCTTGGCATAGCCAAAACAAACTAAGTTCTGATGTAAACACCCATAATATGACCTAAACAGGTTTCAAGAAGTGTAATTTGATGACTTAAGACTTTTCCAAGTTTCCACTTAACTATATTTCAATTCTAGGTCCATTCTAGCACATAATCATATACATAAATAACATATGGTTAAATCTCATGAAAAATACTTCTACCCATCCAAAATCATGACAAACATGTTCCATAATATTCAAAATATCATTTTCAAAGTTCCAGTTTCAAGGATTTTTGAGAAAAATCACAAATCTTAGGTCCAATGTCTAAACTAGTCAAATCAAGGTCCATAAGTTAAATCATACATATTTTCTAATCAAAATGGAGTCAAATACATAGACAAGCTTGAGAAACCTACTTGTAATCTTCTGTGAATTTTTCTGATTTTTATGGATTTTTATGCTATTTTTCTTGGCCTTAAACCTAATATCCGGATTTAATAAATCCGAAAATCCGAAATTCCTGAACCGGCGCCGAACTGGGTGGTTCGACCGGCTGAACCGGGGCAGTTCGAAGACGCTGTACCGGCGGCTGAACCGGGTGCTGGGCCTGCTCGACCGGCGGCTAGACCGGGTGCTGGGCCGGCGGCTCGCAATGGCGGGGCACGGCGGCGCTCGCGACGGTGGAGGCGACGCTCGCGATGGCGGAGGCGGCCGGCGGAGCTTGCGGCGGCGCTCGACGGCGACGGCGACAGGTGGGGGAGGGGCTGGCCACGACGGAGACAGCAAGAGGAAGGCGAAGTCCAGCGACGGTGGCGGCGAGAGGATCTCCCGCGGCGCTTCCGGCTGGAACAGGGGAGGTGACGGCGGCGGTTTCCGGCGACGGCGACGGGCGGCGCGGGAAAGGCTGGACGGAGACGATCTCGACGGAAAGGGAGGCGCTGGAGGGTGGAGACAACGACGAGGTGAGGGGCCATAGGCTGCAGCGGCAAGGGGGGGCTCGGCGGCGCTGGGTTCCGGCGGCGACGGCGGTCGCGATCGACGACGGTGACGGAGGAGGAGGAGGACTCGCGGCGGGGAGACGGCAAGAGCGAGAGAGAGAGAGCGATCCAGCGGGGGCTGCATAACCGGTGAGGGGGGGGGAAGCACCGCGCCGTTCCGGGGGGGTGGCCGGTGTTACGGCGAGGACGGCGGCGAGGAAACCGGGAGGGGGAGGGAAAGCGGGGTGGGGGGGCGGTTACCAAAATTAAAATTTTGTTTTTTTTAAAACGCCAGATATTACAAATTAAGTGGGGCTAAGGGGAGCAATCACTTATCCTCCCCAAAAGACTCCTCCTCGTCATCCTCGTCATTGTCCCCATCGTCGTCCTCTCTCTATCTTGGAGGGTCCATTGACATGGATGGAATAGAAGGTGTTAGGAGTCTTTGATTTATATTCACATACATAGAGTTAGGCATTCAATTGTTTCTTAAAATGATCATTGCTGATCCTTGAGTTGTTGCGTAAGAGAAGTAATCTCATATTAGTATTCAACATTTATTTGAGCTTGCTTCTCTAGTCCATCCACCTCCTTTCTAAGCTCTTAGATCTCTTGAGTCGTGGAGGTAAAAACATCTCCACTGGACCCACCATACCACATGTTACAGGTTTTACCTCACCCATCACATCGAATTTGTCCCGATCTATCTCTACCCAAGATGGATATGAATGCATCCTCGGGACTAAATGTAGACTTAGATACCCTAGCATCTTTTTCCTCTTATTCTAAGAGATTCATTAGTTGCTACATATTATCCTAAAATAGAAAGTTATACTAAGATTTAATTATAATGGAAGATCAAATTTAAGCAAATAAATTAGATTGATTCTAAGGGATTCATCAATTGCTACATATTGTCCTAAAAATAAAAGTTATACCAAGATTTAATTATAATGAAAGATCAGATTTAGACAAATAAATTAGACATTTACCATCAATTGATGACTTTGCACATTTCTCCAAATGATCGATCCATCTTTCTTTTCATACATCTATGTTATCTAGAAAACCTTTGGATGTGTAAGAGGACATCCTTTTTTTGTACCTGTTCAAAGCAATTAAGGGATTTAAATACACTAGAACTATACTCAATAACAAATAACAATACAAACAAATAATTATAAATTCTTTCTCTAACTAATGAATATTTGCCTTTCTTTTTCTATAAGACATTTCCAGATGAATTCTATTACCTTTATTTCTTTGAATAAGTACCTATAAAGAAATTGATAATATTTTAATAATTTATAAAACATCACGCTCAAAAAAATAAATAAATAATATTTTTAAAATTTATTTTTGTCTTTGTTCTGTATATCACACATATGGTGTCACTGATCATTGTTTCATTGGGGAGGCAAATTCTGGCGAACCTTCTCTAATGATCATCTTGTAGAATATTGGATACATACACAAATTTCATTAGTTTTAATGGATGATAATTAAAAACTAAATTTATTATTATCATTTTTTAAAATAGTTTATTTACTTTCTTTGCATCTCGGCCATAGGTCTTAAAATATCTACATATATAGATGTAAATCACTTAAATGTAAAATGGTGTTTCATAATGACCATATTGATAATTGTTAACAATACACTATTAACCATATGTATAAATTAAAAACTTGAACAAATAACATATTTTTTTAATATCTTAGAAAATGACATCTTTTTATTTTGGTGGAAGAGTGATGAAATTTTGTTACCATAAATTACAATACACTTTGTTGCAACCTCCAATATAGGAGGTAAATTTATAACCATGTGGGCCTACACCCAACCCCTTAATAATTCAACGTACAAGGTCTCTCCAAGGCCTAATATTTTCACACTATATCTTCTGATTGGATCTCTCCCATGTCTACTGGATGTAGCTAATTAACCATAAAATCACAATGTATTAGAAAGTGATATGTATACCAATGATATTTAAAGAAGTAAAAGGTATATCTAAGGTGATAAATGGACTGCCTACATATGTAGGTGACATCGAACTAGGTCAAGAAACACATGCCTAATGTGGCTCAACAGGAGTAGACTAAGGTGGCTCAATAGGAGTAGGTTGTTGTTTCATTTTTTTTTTATTCTGTTAATTGCACGTTGTCTTCATTACTTAAATTAAGTTCGATTTCACTATGAAGTTCAATAATTTAACCATGCATCATCACGTATTAACTACCCTTTCACAACATCTTTCTTTAAAATAAATATGTTACAACTGATAAAAATGTATGTCCTATAAGTCAATCATATGTGATATGGTTTTATATTTCTTGTAATATCTTATTCAGTATTAATGATATTATCTTCATTACTTGTATTATCTAGATACATCTATCGAATGAAGTCCTAGGTTGCATGCAATGATAATTGAATCATGATGAGATTAATCATTTAAAAGCATGTGATCTAAATATTCCTGGTTGTAGGATCCTCTAGACGAGACATTAAAGATTCAATAAGATTAGTGTATATGATATTCTCTCATATGATGAGGATGGCCGATCTCATTAGTCATCATTGTAGAGAAACTAAGATACATATATAGGTGCTCATTAGAGGAATGAGTTCACTAAGCTGACCATTATAGAATCCCTAAATCGTATCTTACCAAACTGTCGATCAAGGTATTCTATTATCACGGTTGCACGACTGAATCTTTGACCTGAGTTGTCAAAGATATTTTGTCAGACATACAATGTACTTTGACTAATGACTTATGGATAACTTAGTACTGTGGTTCTGTACAGTTAATGGATTGGGTGTATGGGAAATGTGGTGATGACAATTGAGCAGACAGTAGGGGATTGTCCACTCCGGTAGAAGAGAGAAAATATCATATGAATAGTACTCTAAATCCTTAGTCAAGGTAGATAAGATAATTGGAAAAGAGTTTTTCAATTGATCTAATTACTAGTACAACATAGTGTCAGTATATCTAGGAGTTGACAATCAATGTAGTAATCTTATCTGACCAAGACATTGAATGGATGAAGATTTATATCCATATGGTAACTGATGATGGAAAGGCTCTTTGGACAGGAGTTAATTCCCAAAGCCATTTGGGATTATAGGATGTGACTTGTACCCTTCACGATCAGTAGGTCGTTAAATTTATTTTGAGATAATAACTTTAGTTTAAAAGAAGTTGTTTGTTTAATTAGGTCTCATCCAAATGCGCTCTTGGACCTAGTAGGTCACACACATAAGAACTAATCTGTAAAGTTTGGGGGCTTGGGTTAATTTATAGAACAGGAAAATATTTTTGTGAAAAACTCTGAGTTCTAAAAATAATAGCGATGAGAGAGCACAAACCCTATAAAGTCAAGCTCTCTGTGCCCCAGCCACCTTCCTTCACTATATCCCACCCCAACAGCCGCCATTGGATGGTGGAGCTCTGTTTGGGATGAGTGGTCGACGCAGGCACAAAGGAGAACCCGACTTTTGGAGGCAATTCGTGTGGATACGACATTTAATTAATTCATTACAACATATTTTACAAAGACATTTTATTAATTCATTTTGTTATTTATGTCTACATGGGGTCATATATTCTTAAAAAGTATAGTCTAAGAATTTTTCAATTTATTGAAGATATCTAGGATCTAATCTATTAGAATATCTACTTAAGATTTGTGTAAGCTACTTATTTGGTCTAATAGAAAAATAAAATATAGATTAATGTTAGGAGTATATATATTCAATAAAGATGTACTGAATCTCAATTAAACTATATGACTATGAAAATATGGTGTAGGTATTAAACAATATAAAAAAACCTAACTAAACCTCCTCAAGATAAAGCGAGTTAAATGAGGACCTAATCCAACACTACATTTGAAACTTCATGTAAAAATAATTATTAACAATTAAAGATGACAAGAATATGTGACAATTATGATCAATAAAAATAAACAAAAGGAGATCAAGGAGAAGAAGTACGACCCTAATCAACAAGAACCACAACAACCACAACCACAACAACAACAAGATTAACTAATAACTCTAATTTATTAATAATTCTTTCTACTTCTCAAACCAAGCCAAATTGAATTAATTAGGTTTGGAATGGTTCGATTCAATTCAAACCTTATTACCTTATGGTATTATGTATATGTCAACATCCTTTTATTTAGTTTGTTTGAAGAAGAAGAAGAAGAAGAAGAAGAAGAAGAAAAGGAGGAGGAGGAAGGAAAAGATCATTATGTAAACATCTAGCAAAGGATGTTTATTTAACAATTCCCACAATTTAAAATCTTCAAAACTATTAAAATAGAAGATTTTATATCATAAGAAAATGAAATAGGATTGGAATCTAATTCAAACCAAATCCCAATCCACAGCCCACTCGTGCCATTTCCATGATGACAACCCCACCTAATCCCCTTTCCGTCGGATGCTCATTGCGCCACCCTCATTCCAATTGGGTTAAGGAATCGAAAACCCCATTCTAACTTTAGCTCAAACCTAAGCCCACTTTTTGTTTTTTTGTTGCAATGCCTTGTCCAATCACAAGCCCAATCCCGCCCACTAATGCCATCTTCATAATTCCCACTTTTTGTTTTTTGTTTAACAGCAACCTAATCTCATTGCCGTCCAAAGGCAATTGTGCCACCATCTTTCTAATTGGGTTTGAGAAAATGAAAAGCCAATCTAACTTTAGCTCGAACCCAAGCCCACTTTCCTTCTTTTGTTTAACTTTCTAAATCAATTCAATTTTCACTTCTTATTGGAATTCCTCAACCAACCACAAGCCCAGTCCCATTCAAACGCAAATTGGGCTCTCCCAAGCCCATTGTGCCAACTCCCATCCGAACTCATGCAAAAAAAACAGAAGGAAAATAAAGTAAGTAGGATCTATCCTATTTTAATTTTATTAAGTTGAGGATAAACCTTAAAAAATAAGAAGAGTTATCATAACTTCAAGAAATATTCATGAACATTCAACCAAAAGTGTACAATCTCATTTATACATATTTTTTATTTTTTATAATTTTAATTTACAACTTTTATAAAATACATTTTATCTGTCCGAAAATTAAGATATTAGTCATAATTTCATAAGTATGACTACCATTATCTTACAACTCCATGAAATTATCCTAAATTTTATATATGTCAAGTTCCTATATTTTACACTCCGATGTGTTTAATCCATTTAAACAAAGATGTTTAAGCAATATGTTTAATCCTACTATAAAATACATTCTTCAACCTTTTAGTCCATTTTAAAATCTATTTAAACAAACATGCTTGATTTGAATCTAAAATTTATTCAAACAAACACGTTTAGACAAATCCATTTAATCAAACATAATCAAAATATGGTTCACTCATGATGCTTAAAAATGTTTAAAGGAGGAGATGATGAACTGCTCTTAATTACCTAAAAGAGGAGCTTCAGTGCTCGAGGGCAATAACAAAGGCCAATGGTGATAGCGGCAAAGTCCAACGATGACATTGGTAGTGGCAGCAATCGGCTGGCTATGGTGCAAGGGTGATGATAGAGGTCGAGGTCGACAACGGTAGCTATTCTCATCGGTGGAGGCTTTTTTCACGTGCATGTGAGCATGTGCGTGCATATGAGAGAGAGAGAGAGTGAGAGGAGCCGTGTGATTTTTAAAAGAAAAATATATTGATGACGACTTCAGAAGCCAACATTAATGGTGCTTTTAAAGTTACCAGTGACAAATAAAAACCATCGCCAATAACTTTTGATCATTCAACCGTCATTTCAAGACCATTGATGATGGCTACAGCCATTGCAAAAGCCAGCCTAAATGTGCCCTAGGATAGGAGTTTCGGTGTTTTTTATGAGATAGCAATAGTTGAAGTCATGGCAAATATAATAGTTAGAGACAAATTTACATAGCTATTACTAGTAATGGCTGACAGCGTCTCTACTAAGTGTTTTGGGGGACAGCTTTTTTGAAAAAGTCATCCCTAATAAGTTGTCCCAAATAACTTATTTCTTGTATTGTAAGCGCATGTCCCGAAAAAGCTTTAAGGTGCAATAAGCAATTTGCAATTAGCTTTGTGGGATTGTGAACATCTCATGAGAACTTGCTTTCTTCCTTCACTGATGCAAGTTATGTGCAAAGCTTTTCTTGTTGCTCGGTGAAAGATTACATATATGTCAAGCTCCTTTTTCACACTCCGATGTGTATTTTACGCCAAGTTGCTTATAATGATCCATGAAGAAAGTCTTTCTTGTATTAGTTTGGTTATTGCATTGTTAGTGTTTTATTCTAATTGATGCCCTGCTGGTTGGTTACATTATTAATTAGAAATGATTCAAAAACCTTTTGACATGCATCAGATTAGTTCTAACTCCAATCCTTCCGCAGCATATCTGTCAAAGTCTTGCCCTAAGCGCCTCATGACTGATCATAATGTGCGTTTGTGTGTTTGATTGTAAAATTTTGCAAAGCAGTGCACTTGTTCCAATTTTCCCCATTTTCAAGTGTTAGGTTCAATGTAAAATGTTGTATTTAGAAACAATGGCTTGTTTTGAATTACATGAGGAGGGGGTGGGAACCAAAACAAGAGCATGTTATACTTGTAATATCATCTTAATCACCATGTGGTCCCCTATTTTGATTTTTCATGATTTTTTCAAAGCTAACCAAACAAAAACTCTTGTTTTAAGTCCAACAAGATTTTCGAATAAGTGATTGGCCTATATCAATTTTGATGTTGATATTTCTAGAGGATAGAATATAAATCATAAAATTATTCCAGGTGGACAATTATCTTTGTCATCACAAGGAGATTGCTGTATGATATAAATATGGTAAGGTCTAGCTATGGATCGACTTGTCGTTCCAGCACATTTAGGGGGATGTTTGGCTGACTGATAATATATGTTTTCTCTACAAATTTGTACCAAAACATGTTAAAAGGGTTTTTAGCTATCATTATAAAAAATATAATTTTGTAGAGTTTCTTGAATAAAAAGAGGTGAGATCATGTTTTTTTTTTCGTGTCATCTATCCTTTTAGGTATACATAGTTCTCATTATTTTTATGATCATATCTCTTCAAACATGATGTTTTTGTCTTTAGCAATCAACATTTTATTTTTATTTATAAATTAAACAAACATATATAAAATATTTTAACCAAAGACCTATTAAGATTCATAGGTGAGAAGGCCAGTCACCTTTTACAAATTGCATGGAGAAAAGATCCCCCCTGACTTGGATAGAGCTTACTCTAACTCGGAACACAAACACATTGTGTTCACATATATTATATTTGCTGCAGCGCATTTATTTTTTGATAGCAGTAGTGAAAATCCCTTTTTATTTCTAATTAAGGGTGCATTTTCCACGCAACAAAAGCTCATGGGCATGAGTTTTTTTCAAAAACAAACTGGCACAATTTTATTATAGTTTTGGTACATTGAGATGGGCTGAAAACTTACCAGATAGTATTGACATGAATCCCTTGGCCCAGTTTTGAAGCAAACACTACCAAAGTAGAAGAGAAAAAAAAAAGACCCTCCAACTCTAAATTGAGGAGATCCATTCTCAGTTGAGAGTTACATATATAGAGATCAAAGATATGAACCAACCATCCCAGCAGACTATGCAGGGATGAGTTTCTTCTAACATGTGACCATGGCTCCAGAGAATGTCTTTCTCTATCAAATATATATATACATATATGCATCTAGATTTATAATCACATCTATATACACCATAGACAACACATGACATTATTGCTCTATCCTGCCCCTCCTTCCAGCTCTCTGCTTGAACAAGAAAATGTCACTGCTTCTGTCAGGCAGCATACGTGCATGGTTCCCGACTGCGCCCTCCACGAAGGCCCTTGAAGTTTTCTGATGGCAGCAGCACCCATCCATATCCTCAAAACCACATTATCCTCCTAAATAATTAAATAAACCTCCGGCTTGTCCCCATAACAGAAGACACCCACGAAGCTACATATTTATGTATATATATGTGGCAGGTATACACACGGTGAGCTGGATGACGGGCATCGAAGAAGGGGGGCAGCCATAAGCAAACAATGGAGAAAACAAGCAATAGCGGCGGTAGGTCGGCCGCCGCCGATGGGGACCATCACGTGGGTGCATGTGCATGCATGACGTTGAGAAGAACATGCCCCTAAACGGCCAGGTCCACGAGCCACTACGTGCCCACATCTCCCTCCCCCCCTCCCTAGCTAGACCTCGCTTGCACTATCTTCTCTTTAATACGTGCGGACACCTAAAATCACTGTGCCCATGTCCTCGCCCTCCTCTTGCCGGAATCTCTAACCTCCTCCCACGTATGTATGTATGCAAACCTAATATGAGAAAAGATTTAGAAATCAAATTAGTTGACTGCTAACAATGTCTCGGATTATATAAATGGTTCAATGATGAATGAGGCTCTCGTGGAAAGGACTTAAATTAATAGTAGGGTAGTTCGGTCTTTTCTTATTACATATGTGGTAATAATGGGGTAATCATAAGGTTTTGTTTGCCTCCTTACTTGATATATATGATGTATGTATGATCTTGACAAAGACATCAAATATTTAAGAAAAATCAGATTGTAACATTAAATAGGTTAATAGGCCATCACTTGTTTTGTTAGGGTACGAGAAATGATGCTAGATCAATTTTGATATAGATATTTGGAGATGATACAATATTGATACATGCCAAAACTTATATAAAATATCATGTTTTATTTATATTAAGATTTTCAATATTGACTTTGATAGTAATTATTATCGATTTTGAAATCAATAATGATAGAAATGTTCAACCTGTGATCATCGCCTATGCTGCATGAATCATTTCTTTAAAGTTGAGTTGAAATTAACTTTGAAATTGAATGTACTATATTGGGGCTAGGTAGCCCTTTATCACATCAGCTGTCAATGCTCATATAAAGTATATATATATACCCATCCATCCAGCTTTGAGAAGCATGCACACCGTCTTCAAGCTTCCAGAGCTTTCAAACTCTGCCGCTTCGCCTAGGGCGACCCTCCCCGTTCTACCATGGAGGATTCTCTGCGGTCCCTTCCCGTTGATCTCGACGCGCAGAAGGGTAGCGGCACCGGTCCAAGACGTCCACGTCCTCGGCCAGCGGCGAGTCCGGCCGCCGCCGCCGCCGTCCGCCCAGCCACGACGAGGATGAAGGCGGCGCCAAGAAGGACGAAAGGGACGACGGCGAGAGTGCAGGTGGAGCTGTCGACGAGCGACGGCCTCGGGAGGAGCGGTCCGACCCGGCGCTTGCCGGCGGCTAGGGTTCGGGCTCTCCGGCGGCTGCTTCCCCTTCCGGCCCGTGCCGGGGACCCGGGCAGCCTGGATAGCCTTTACAGGGAGGCGGCGGACTACATTGCATGCCTGCAGTTGCAGGTGAAGACCATGCAGGCCATGGTTGATGTTCTGTCGAGCCCGAGTGACTAGACGAGCAGTCTAGACGGAGACCTCGTCCTCTTAGGGTTTGTTTGCTGGTGGTTTGAATATTGCTTGTAAAATTCTGTAAAATGATGCGATCATTCTATTTTTTTTTCAGTATTTTCGATTGTTTTGAGACATTGTATTTTGAAAAAAAAATGAATCTTTGTTTCAAATTATGAAAACCAAAACAAAAACTATTATGTACATGAGTGAGTCCGGATCCTCTCGACACGAGAAAACTCTCTCAATTTTACACTCAATAAGATAAACTCATGCAAATTTTAACGATGCGAGGCACACGTACTCCACTAAATGCACGTGAGAGAGCCTCTTAGACATTTGTTTGAGAAAATCCTGACTAGGGGTGTCAATGGGCTGGGCCCGGCCCGGCCCGCAGCTGGCCCAACAAAGCCCGCTCCAATATATAATGGGCCGGCCCGGCCCGGCCCGTATTACATTTCGGCCCGACCCGGCCCGGCCCAAAAAAAATATAAGTTTGGCCCGGCCCGACCCGGCCCGGCCCGTTCTTTTTAACTTATTATAAGATATATTTTATATATTTTTAATTTTTTAAACATCAATCCAAAAAACTTTAATAAGATCTTACCAAAATCTTCATATGACATACAAAATTAAAACTAAGATTCTTTTTTGAAATATTAAAGTATGACTGGTTTGACAAAAAAATTTGAAACATGATTAAAATAAGAATAGTAGATACATCGTACGTATTCATAATTTTTTAATTTATAATAAAATATATAGATTTAACTATATCACTTAATTTTTCTAATATATAATAAAATACATATCATATTTTTAAAATTTTTAAACATCAAACCAACTATTAAAGAAATATTTTGAATCTAGAAATAAAAATAGATAAACATACCGTTTAACACCCAAATAATCATAGATATAAATATATTTTATTATTTTAAAATATTACCCTTTTTTTAAATTTCCTTGATAGTCTACGTATTACCCGCATACGTATCTTGGATTCTTGTTTGCATGCAAAACGTTTCATAAAAAAAAAATTTTTTTTTTGCATGTCCAGCGAACCAACGGACGAACCGCTGGGCGGTGGACAACGTTGCAGAACAAGCCCGCGGGCCTGCTTTCTCGGCCCGACCCCGCTCCCTCATCTCGATTCTTTGGCCCGGGACAAGGCCCAGGGCTGGCCCGGCCCGAGGGCCCACGGGCCAGCCCGGTCCATTGCCAGCCCTAATCCTGACTCTATAGGAAGACAAACAGGCCAACCACCACACCGAATATATATACATTTCATTAATTTCATCCAATTCATTTGCCTAGCTCTCTTATGTGCAGTGTTGAAGGGTCTCCTCAGTGCATGTACGTTTTTTAAATTTCACATGGCATCAAAATTGGTCAGACTGTAAATTTTGTCCGCCGGTGGATTTGCTCCTATTTTTACTCGATCCTACTCCATGTATTCCTATCATAACTTTGACGATGGTAACTGACCGAGAGGGAGAGTGTTGAAGGGTTTTATCCCATATTAACTACCAGAGGAGTATTACATACCTTTATTATAGCTTGGACCTAAGTCAATCTTCTTAGTGCACGTGCACTTTTGAAATTCCACATGCAGTGATGTTTAATGAGGGGTGATCATACAAATTAAACCCGTGAAACTCCTAAACTGAATAGAACTGATGAACCAAAGCTATTGATTCTTGAAATTTCTTGAATTAATGTTGTTTAGTTTGGAAGATCAGCTGAATTGAATTCAACCGTAATATCATAAATAATTTGGTTCGATTTAGTCGCTGCCTGACGTGAACCCCACGGATCAACAGGTTGACCCCGTAGTTTATTTTTGTATTAATTATATTGATCTTATAAATATATTTTAATAATTCATTATAAAAAGAGAGAAAGTTTTCTCTTGTGATTAATAAAATGCACATTTTATAATATTATATTTATAATATTATAGAATTATATTTATAATATTATATTTATAATTTTATAGTTCATTGCATGCTAAACCTAAAATTGAAAGTAGTAAGTTAATTTATTTTTTCAATATTATATTTTTATCATATAATTAATTATATGTAATGAACTGACGAACTGTGAACTTACTAAAAGTTTGGGTTTTACCACTATTTTAGGAACATCGTCTAGGGGACAAGACACACCTCTCTAACCTGTCAAGATGAGAGGGTGCCCAGGTGAACAATTAATTAGTCTCTTATTTTGTCTAATTTAATAATATTTAATATTAGTTAAGTACTAATACCACTTAATAATTGAGTAGGCTTGATCAAGTATTAAATAAAAATAATTATTTATATTAGATAATTTGAATACAAAAAGGTATTGTAATTAAATAATAATTATAACTAAACATTATATATATGTTTATTATTTCTATTACTGGTCAACTAATAACGTTAACTGAATTGGATACTCCTAATTATGATGTTAATCAATCCATATTTATATATTAACATGTTTATGTATTACTTTTACGTATTGGTTGTCACTGATATATTTGTTAATTTATCAATTGTATTAAGAAGGGAAAAAATCGCCCACATTTGTGTTATCTCTTATGTCATGATCACCTTGAAAACTATGATTTTTACGTAAGTTGATTCGATTTTGTTCATTATCATTATTCATATCTCTTAATACGTCCTCATGATGCTTAAATATGCAATCAAATCCGTAAATCTTGTATTTATGAAAAAAAAAGTCCTTCACATAAGAAGACCCTTAAAAATATTGTTGATTAAATATTTTTGTATTTTTTTGGAGAAGCTATCTCATTCTGATGCTATTTCTCTCTTATCTTTCATACAGTCTCTTTATTTTATTTAGGAAAGAGAAAATATTTTTATCAAAAAAGTAAAAAAGGATATACTTATTTTTCTAAACAAAAGAAATCAAGAATTTTCAAAGTTTGTTTTAATTTTTGGGCTGTATTTATAAATTTAAACAACTATGAGAATTGATAGGTAAAATGTCTTTATTAGGTATCTAACACAATGTAAGTTAACGGCCTGTTTGGTTAGAGTATCAAAATTGATACAATATCAATTTTGATATTGATATTCTAAGAAGATGTAATATCAATATCAAAAGTGATAGTATCAAGTTTCTTTAAGTGTTTGGTAATGTTATATCAATATTAAAATTGATATTATATATTTGGTAATACAATATCAATATGAAAATCACTATTAAATATTTGATTGATTAGAGTTAAAATTATTTTTTAATATCAAAATTATTGTTAAAATATAAAATTATTTATATTATTTATAAAATTTAATATATACTTAAATAATAAATATTTAAGATACTTGAAAGATGACATCAAATTCAAGAGTGAACTAGAATTTTCTTTTATAATAAATACAAATAAAATCTAAGAAGAGATTACGTATCAATATAATGGTAAACAAGAAGTTGCTTGCATATTATTTAATCTTATCAATGCAAAAGCTGTGAATGTTAGTAATGATGGAATATACTCATGTATTATCAAAACTGGACAATTAACAAGGGGGATCTTATCAATGTTCTGCAGAAAAGATTACTTAATTTAGATTGAAGAAATAGCAGAAAAAAACAGCCAATGTCTAAAAAAAAGTGCCAAAAAGAAGGCTTGTATATGTCAAACCAATATGTATGCTTTACAGGATACATGACACGCAAGCCAGACAGATTTGGACTATGGAGTAAACTGCTCTCAGTCTGAGCAACCGAATTGACCATACAGAATAATGTCCTCTTCTTGTTTTCCATAAGTATCCAAAAGGCATCTATAAGCAGCCTCTGTGTCAACATAAGTATTCTGCTCACTTGGCTGTGAAAAACACAAGAAGATATGATGAACATTCTGTTCATAAAGAATGAAAAAGACGTGTACATTCAAAGACTATGCATCCAAATCTTTCTAGAGGATTGTCCATATGCAGAATAATCATACCTGAAAATTTGAAACCGAATTAGAAAATTTGAAACCGAATTTGAAAAGACTTGTATATAGAGAGGAATATCTCAGCAGTGTTCTTCACCAATCACATGAGCAACTGAACCGAAGTGCCCCAAAATCCTCGAAGGGTGCACGTTGATAGGATGGTTTGTTGCCAATCTAATAAGCAAGAGTGGACACAATTCTCACCACATATCAAAGCATCTTGTTTCTCCCTAAATCCCAATCCACCGAGGTTACAGAAATAAATATTAACAACAAACAACATGGGTCAGGGAGCGAACGAATTACCCATGTAATTAAGACATTGCACAGCTGCAATCTCCTCTTCTTCCCCGGTGGAAAATTGGGCAGTTTCAGAGTTGGCAGCCGAAGCAGTTGCATGACTTGGGGGTGAAGGAGCAGAAGTCGAAGGGCCTGTTGGGGATGTTGCAGTTGATGGCGTAGCAGTAGGGAGAGAGCAGAGCACCGGCGGAACAGCAGCCCTCTCCTCTGCTCCCTTCTCCTATCTGCCATCACTTGCAGTGGGAATAGCACAAACGACAATGACTTGATGAGCGTACACACATCTCAAACCCCCCTGTCGGCCACCGTATGCGTTGTACGCTTTGTTCGTCGCCGATTGGGCATGGCCGCATGCAAATCTCCCCGAATCTATGCTCCCCACCGGTGCCCCCGCGACACGCATCGACCCTGTAAGGAATCAATACATGACAGCGGAAAAATTTTGATTCCATAAAACCATGATCTTTGCCTTGATCGATGCCGAACGAGTAAAACCAGGAACTGAATATGAAGTAGAACGAGAGTACCTCATGGGATTTATCAAATCCCTCACCATGGATGAAGAGTGGACATTCCTCCTTGCTAAAAACCGTTCAAGTGTCCGGTCTCTAGCGGTATCCACACAATCTGCTTCAATAGACGAGTTCTCTCTTCCTTCGAGCCTCTAGAAACCTTCCAGATCCAAGTTTGACCATGGGAGATCACCTTCTAGAGAAGAGAGGAGGGAGAGAGGAGGCTTGGGACGTGCTCCAGCCCTATGGCTTGTTAGGGTTTGGCTTCATAAGCCATTAATATATAGAAGATGAAATTTTTCACAAAAACCCAAAACTTCTATAAAATTGCGTCCATGCCCTCATCTTATTGACCAGATCTGTTGTGTGTGACTCATTAGGCCCAATAGTCAATTTGGTTGAAGCCTTAATTAATTTAAAAGAACAATTTCTTTAAATTAAATTAAAACTGTTATTCGATAATAGTTTTTACGGCTTTCTGATCATAAAGGGTACAAGCCACATCCTATGATCCCAAATGACTTTGGGGAGTTAAACAACATCCATTGAGCCTTTCCATCATCAATTACCACACGGATTTAAATCCTCGTTCATACAATGTCCTGGTCGATCAGGGGTTCGGCATTGACTGTCAACCCCTAAGTATTCCAACTCTATGAAATCTTGTACTCATGAATGGATTAACTGGAAAACTCTTTTTCCAATTATTCTATCTACCTTGGCCAAGGATTTAGAGTACTATCCATAGGACATTCTCTCTCTCCTACCGAGAGTGAACGATCCCCTATTGTCCGCTCAATTACCTCCACCAGGTTTCCCATATGCCCAATCCATTAACTATATAGGATCACAATACTAAGTGATCCATCAGTCAATAGTCGAAGTACATAGTACGCCTGGCAAGACATCTTTGGCGACTAAGGTCAAAGATCCAACCGTGCTATTGAGATGTAAGAATAACTCGATAGACGGTTCGGTAAGATACCGATCAGGTTTTCTTAAATTGGTCAGTTCAGTGAACTCATTCCACTAATGAGCACCTGTGTGTGCATCTCAGTGTCCCCACACTGATGACCAATGAGATCGGTCATTCTCATCATATGAGAAGACATCACACACACTAGTCTATCCTGATTCTTGATGTCCCGTCTCAAGGATCCTATGACTAGGAACATTTAGATCACATACCTCTAGATGATCGATCTCATTATCATGATCTCATCATGATTCAATCATCATTGCATGTGATCAAGGACTTCATTATGATATACGATTCTAATAAAAGCTAGTAACGAAGTTTTGCCTATTTAATTGAATGAGATATTCCTAGAAATGTCAAATCATATCATATATGATTAACTTGTAGGGCATACATTTCTATCAGACCCTTGCCCGCCAGCTGACTCCGCTTTCGCAGGTAAATCTCTCTGGTTTCAGATGCGGCTCACCTGGCCTTTTCCGCCGCTGTGTCCGGAGCGTCCTCTTCGTAGGGGAACCCTGGGGCAAGGTCGTCAAAGCTACTCGCTCTTGATCGATGCTGTGGTGGCGCACGGGTGCTTTGACAGGAGATGATAGGTGAGATCGGTGGAGAGCTTCGACCGAAGATGTTTGACAAGAGAGGAGTCGCGCGATCAGGGGAGAGTTCCTGCCAAGGTCGATCGAGGGAGGACGGCCGCTATCGGGGGAGAAGATGGAGTTAGGGCACAGCGAGGAGTCAACTTCAATATTAATTTTAAAACAGGTATAGACCTGTATTGAGTTTGAAAGAATGTTACACTAACAATTTTAAAACAGATACAAATATCCAAACACTTAGTATCATCCTCTGTCAATATCAATTTTAAAATTAATATTGATATAAGTACTTAATATAGTTACCAAACAGGGCGTAAGTTTTCCTTGGCATTATTGCCCGGAAGAAAATCGATCGCAGGTAGGAAAAAAGTCCGTAGAATGGGGCATTTACACACCTATGAGCCAAGAATAATCTTGGGCTGCGAGAGGTCCTTCAGGGCAAGTTTACTTACCCAATCTTTTTATCAGTTGTATCCCCTATAATGAAGGAAAAAAAAACAAATAGAATATGCCTGAAATATCACATATAGTTCGAAAGGGTAGTAGTTTGTCCATCTATTTGAAAAGTTGAAGTTGTTGACATATGAAATTATTTTGATTAATTGTCATTTACACTTGTTTACAACTTTGTCCTAGAATCTCACATTGTAATTGTGCTTCTTAGTCACTACGAGGATGCACTACCACACCCTCCTTCCTTGTAAATGTACATTTGTACCCCTCTATTGATATAAATATATATCTACAAATCAATCATATATGATATGATTCGACATTTATAAAAATAACTCGTTCAATTAAATTGACAAATCTTCATTATTAACTCTTATTAGATGCATATATTGTAATAAAGTTCTTAATCACAAATAATGATGATTGAATCATGATGAGATTATGATAATGAGATTAATCATTTAGAGGTATGTGATATAAATATTCTTAGTCATAGAATCTTTGAGACAAGACATCAAAGATTTAGATAGACTAATATATGTGTTATCTTCTCATGTGATAAGGATGATTGATCATATTGGTCGTTAATGTGGAGACAATGAGATACCCATATATGTGCTCATTAGTCGAATAGGTTCATTGAACTAACCGAATTAGAAATTATGAATAGTATGTTACTGAACTGTCAATCAAGATTTTCTATCATCGCAGTTGCGTAGTTGAACCTTATACTTGAGTCATCAAAATGTCATGTTAGGCGAAACTTATGCTTTAATCATTAGGGATCATGTGATGTGGTTTCTACCCTTCATAATCGGTAGACTAATTAATTTGTTATTAAATAAAAAATTTATTTAAATTAAATAAAATTATTCTATTTTATTTAGGCTCACTCAAATAGGCTATTGGGTCTAGTAAGTCACACATAAGAACTTATCAATAAGTATAGGGGTAAGGGTGTAATTTATGAAGATTTTGAGTTTTTATAAAAACTTTTAAATTCATTATAAATACTAATGCTTTTAGCCAAACCCTATCAAGTCAATAGTGAAAACTATGTCCTCAACCTCCTCCCCACCTCCTCTTTTCTCTAGAAGGCATCCATTGGTAATGGAGCTTCGTTCAAGAAGAGTTCTTGAGCTCGGTGTGAAGGAAGAACCTACTATGGATGAAGTTCGTGTGAATACCACTAGAGACCAGACATTTAAAAGATTTGAAAAGCTTAACAAGTTCTTATTCTTCCTCTCTAAGGGATTAGATGAATTAAGTATATTTGAATCCATTTTTAACAGTTTTTAATTTTCATCGTTCAATTCCGATTGAGATAATATTAACATGAATCTATAAGAATCGTTGCTTCCGTTGCACCAAATTTTATAGAACGAGTCCTTAAATCTATTATATTATGAATAAAGGCAGAATATGTGAGACATTGTTGCCTACTTCTAGATCTTATTTAGGTGTTCCCACATTTAGCATTCTTGAAGGCTTGCTCAATGCTATGCATCTCCTTCCTCTTTCCCTTTACTTCTATAGGTTAATTCAACTTGGCATCATAGTAGGTTCTTCACCTATGCAATGGAAGAATTATATGTAGCTTCTAATAGAAATGTATACCTTATAAGTCAATCATATTTATTATCATTCAACATTACTTGAAATATCTTATTCAATATAAATGACACTTATTCGTTAAACGCACTCTTTAGATGCATATATTGTAACGAAGTCTTTGATCATATATAGTGATAATTGATGATAGAAATGTATGCCCTATAAGCCAATCATATATGATATGATTCGACATTTCTAGATATATCACATTCAATTAATTGGGTAAATCTTCATTATAAGCTCTTATTAGATGTGAATATCATAATGAAGTCCTTGATCAAATACAATGATGATTAAATTATGATGAGATCATGATAATGAGATTGATCATCTAGAGGTAATTGATCTAAATGTTTTTAAGTATAGGATATTTGAGACGGGACATCAAGGATCTCGATAGATTAATGTATGTGATGTCTTCTCATGTGATGAGGATGACTAATCTCATTGGTCATTAGTGTAGAGACACTGAGATACATATACAGGTGCTCATTAATTGAATGAGTTCACTGAACTGACCAAATTAGAAACTCTAAATGGTATCTTACCGAGCTGTCTATCAGGATTTTCTATCATCACGGTTGCATCGTTGGATTTTTAACCTGAGTCACCAAAGATACCTTGTTAGGTGAAACTTGTGCTTTGACTATTGACTTATAGATCACCGTTTAGATGGTCTAGTATAGCGATGGATCGGGTACAAGGAAAACCCGATGGAGGTCATTGAGCGGACAACAAAGGATCGTCCACTCTCGATAACTGAGAGTGAATGTCCTATGGGATAGTACTCTAAATCCCTAGCCAGGGTAGATAGGATAATTGAAAAAAAGAGTTTTTCAATTGATCCAATTTCGAATACAAGATCCTATAGAGTCGGTACACTAAGAAGTTGACAGTCGATGTCGTACTCCTTTCCGACCAGGACATTGGATGGATGAAGGTTTATATCTGTAAGCACCCGAAACGGGACATCCGCGGATATCCCCCTTCCGGCCCCTACGCTCGCCTTGGTGACTTGGTGGATGGTGTGTTAGTGGGTGTGGTCGCCAGGAGCCAAAGGCTCCAAAATATGGTGGAATGAAAGAAAATGAAATAGAAAGATGAAAATGACCGTCGTACCTTTGGAAGCGGGGAGATTGTTGAGTTCCGACTTCTCCTCTCTCGGCCGGCCGAAAGAAGAGAGGTTAGTGAGTCCTTCGTCTTCGATCCGGTTGAAGCTCCGCCTCAATCAGATTTACCTAAGAATGTCCATAAGAAAACATAGAAACAAGTGAAAGGTTCATTAGTTCTAATGAAAGCATAGTATTGTGCTCAAATTTGAATTCAAACATGCAAAAGGAAAGAGACTAACCGAATTGGGACTAAATCCCAACCCCTATTTAGAAGGTTTAGATATGCATGAAAATGTAAATGAGTGGCTTAATGCATGCTAAATAACATGATGAATAGTGCTAAAATGAAAGAAAGAGATAAAAACTCGATTAAATGAGCGATCGGACTTCGAAAATAACAAAACAAGCTTCTGCCCTTCCTGGTGCCCTGTATATAGGGCGCCAGGAGAAGGTGCCCCCTTTATGGGGCGCGTTGACCAAGTCAAAGCGCCCTGTATACGGGGCACCAAGTCTGGCCCGAACAGATTTTCTTCTCCTCTTCGCGGCGCCGCTCCGGAGTGCTGGGAGGCTTCCAAGACGAAGTAGGGGCTTCTCCTTGTAGACAATATGAAAATGAAGCTAATGAAAGGTGGGTTGGATGCTGGATGTAAGAGGAGAGACGGATAGAGGCTCTCAAAGTTGGAGAAAAATCATGTTTCTGGGTGACAGAAACAGAAGGTTTTTAGGGTTTTTGGTGGACGATTTTGGATCGATTTGAAGGTTTGTGGGGGATGAGAATGGCTTAGAAACGTGGTGTTGGATGAGCTATAGGGTGGCACGAGGTTGGAACCTCCTCCAAGCTCCAAATGGGGGTCTATTTATAGCCCAAAAGAGGGTACTTTGGTCATTTCCGAAAAGCAGTGCCATGTGGCATAGCGCCCTATATATGGGGCGCCGCATCATGAGATATGTCGGGTCGACAAGACAAGTCACCGCGGGGGTCAAATCAACCCGTCAAATCAATTTAATTTGGATCCAGGCGCCCTGTATATAGGGCGCCTGGTGCCCTGTATACAGGGCGCCAGGTGCCCTGTTTATAGGGCGCCTGGTGCCCTATAAACAGGGCGCCTGGTGCCCTATTTATAGGGCGCCTGGTGCCCTATAAGTAGGGTGCCAGGTGCCCTTATACACAGGGTTTTTCCCTCTTTAAAATGTGCCAAAGACCTTAATTTTTCTGGAAAACTCGGTTCTCTTGAAAGGTTACTCAAATATACTTCATGAAAACAAGAATTTAAGCTCTTCAACTAGGCCAAAATTGCTTGTCTACAGCTTGCCTCGCCTTGGCGTCGGCTTTGTAGGGGAGTGACATGAATGACGCGTAGGCGAATGAGCGAAGCGTAATGAGGCGTAGCGAAATGAAGTGGTAATGGCCTGAAAAGGTGACGCCAAGGTGTAGATTTAGACACGCCCTCATTGGCCTAGTTGAGTGGAATAAAACTTTACCGGACTCCGAGATTACCCTTTGTCTTATCGAAACCTTCCCTCTGGTTGATTGGTTAAAGAGAAGAACAGTACTGAAAGTAAATAACTAAAATCCCACGTGGGGGAGAATTGTTACCGGCCAGGACCCGAACTGCATGGTGTGCTGGACTCGGTAGAAATGCATTGAAAAGTAAATTGCGAAAAGTAAAGAGGAGATAGCCAATCAACAAAGGTTGGGTTCTTCAAATTCATGAGGTTTACTCAGAAATACCGGTTCAGTTTGACATGGAAAAACTTCTTGTTTCGATGAAATCATTGTCAAAACCCGTTGGAAACCAATTCTCTGAAAAATCAAGACCTTCTCTAGGTGCTATAAAAGACCATCTTTAAAAGGGTGCATGATGCGACTGGAAGGAGGTTATAGCATTATTAGGAAGCGGGGAATGGTTATGGTGGGATAACGCATGTGATGATGCATGATGCATGCTGGGTTTAAAGAAATAAGTATAAGAAAATAGTTGAAGATATAGGTTGAACGGGTCAGGACATCCATGAAGAAACCGTCGTCCCCGCATATTCAACTTTGGCCTATCCGCAATCCTAGGGAATGACTGGGCCCTCACTGATTTTGTTGAAGGGGTTCTCAGGCTCAGCCCCCCTCTAGACTTGAGGTCTTCAACATCTCAAATATTACTTATTTTGATAGATGCAATACTAAATGCATGTCCTAATAGGGGTCGGGGTAGTCCACTTTTGTTTTTCAATTTTTTGATTTTTTTGTTGTTTTTTTGCCTCCTCGAAGTGCCTGGGGATATGAAGTTGGTATGCCTTCTCCTATTCCTGCA
This sequence comes from Cryptocoryne crispatula var. balansae, assembly GCA_036172225.1. Taxonomy (NCBI): domain Eukaryota; kingdom Viridiplantae; phylum Streptophyta; class Magnoliopsida; order Alismatales; family Araceae; genus Cryptocoryne; species Cryptocoryne crispatula. Next base: position 43,930,191 of record CM069920.1, on the reverse strand, counting down.
TCCACTTGAGAGAAGATATTAGAACTTTATTTTGTCTTAGTCCCTTGCAAGGAGAGGGCAAAGTTGCCTTGATCTTTTGTCAAGGGACATTGGCCTTATCAAGGTAAAGATAACAGAAAAACATAAGTATGCACAAAAGAAAGTATGCAAGACTGAAATTAAACATGAATGCAAAGGCAGCTAGCCAATTTAAGAAGCAAATTTTAGGTGTTTTTTGATTTGTTTGGGTTTTGATGGTTTTATAATGTTTTTGGTATTTTGGTATTTTTATGATTTTTTGGTGTTTTGGATATTCTTTGATTTTTTTGTTTGGTTTGGTGTGAGGGACACGATTATTTCATCCTCTGCCCTGCTTGCCATAGGTGCTTCTCATTGTTACTTAAGGGCTAAGAGTAGGCATCATGTGTAAGAAAGTGCCTAGCCTGAGATCTCCTGATCTTTTGCCTTTGATAGGCTATGGTTCTCCTTGGACCTAGTCGATCAACCCTATCCTCAGAGGTTGAAGAAGGAAGATGATTGGTGGTAAGTCCTTAGTAGAATTCAGGGATGTCGAACTTGTTTCTCTACTAATACCCACATTGCCCGTTCGGGTTTTGACCTCTTCGGGTCCTTCCTTCTAGCCCATTTTCTTTGATGGCCCACATTCAGACAGGTCTTTCTTCTTTTTTGCTTGATTTTGACCTGAGGGGTCATTGCCCATCTTTTGGAGCCTTTTCTTTTGGACTTTTGTTGGTACACATTCGAATGTGTCTATTCTTTTGCCGACACGAGGGGTCATTGCCCATCTTTTGGCACCTTTTTCTTTTAATGAGAAGTCGGACCTTCAGAGTCATTTTCCAACTAAGGCAATGGGCATTTTCGATACTCCTCATTCTAACCCCTTTTATCTATTCTGGACCGAAACAAGAAGAGAATGGGATTAGGTTGACCTTCCTTTGCCAAGCGTTGCCTAGCTTTCTCTCTGACTTCCGATCATCGGATCTCAAAACTAGACGTGTAGTGTGTGCAGTATGATGCCTATCCTTATTTCCCTAAGTGACAAGTTGGTGCACCGAACAAGTAAGCATTAGATGCTATCATTATCCTTCACACCTTTGGATTTTATAGATTTTTTGTGATAAGGGAAATATTTTTTGAGGTATACACCATTCCAGGGATGAGCTAGTTCTTCTCCTTCTGCATTAGTCAGCTTATATGAATTACCGGGATAAACAGCCGAAATTACATATGGACCCTCCCAATTAGGTTGAAGTTTGGAGTGGGGACCACCCGGCTTAACGAATATTCTTTTAAGCATAACCTCACCGACTTCAAATTTTCTCTCCACCACCCTCTTCTGATAAAATCTTTTAAGTCTATTCTGGTAAGATCTAGCATGTTCGGCAGCGGCCAGCCTCCTTTCATCCAAGAGTTCGAGTTGTGCGAGAAGCGAATCTCGGCGTTCATCCATCGGGATATCTCGATCGATCTGGACTCGGAGGGATGGAATGATTACTTCGTATGGAACTACCGCCTCCATCCCAAATGCCAAGGCATAGGGGGTCTGACCCGTTGGGGTTCAAATAGAAGTGCGGTAGGCCCATAGAGCATCAATTAACTTATCTGGCCAGTCTGCGAACTTGCTAGACTTACAAGTCTTCTTAATGATTTTTATCAGGGTTTTATTGGTGGCTTCGCACGACCGTTGCCTTGAGGATAATATGGAGATGAATGATGCAATCGATGCAATACTGTTGCAAAGGTTACGCAGCTCCCGAGAGATGAATTGTGGTCCATTGTCGGTGATGATGTCGCTCGGGGATCCCGAACTCCGGCAATGATGTTGCGCTTGATGAAGGTGCGGTCGTTGATGCCTTGATCTCCACATATGCTTCCGCTTCTGCCCATTTGGTGAAGTACTCCGTTGCAGTTAGAATGAAGGATTTGATTTTGTTTGTGGAGTTTGGGTCACTGAGGGGTCCGATAACATCAAAAGCCCACATAGCGAAGGGCCATGGGGCGTGGATCGGGTGAAGGGAAGATGCGGGAGAGTGAATCTTGTAAGCGTGGAGTTGACATTGATGGTAGTGCCGGACAAAGATTGAGCAATCTTCTTCCAGAGTAGGTCAATAGTACCCTTGCCTGATGATTTTCTTGGCGAGGGCATGAGCATTTACACGGCCTCCACATATTCCGGAGTGTGCCTCTTCAAGCACCAATTCAGCCTCCTCTTCATCTACGCATCTTAACAGAACACCGGCCAAGCTCCTTTTTTAAAGTACTCCACCTAAGATGGTGTTCTAAGCTTTTGGAGCTAACTGATGCAGGTATCTTTCTGGAACTCTCCTACCTCTGATTTTTTGTCCTATTTTTATTGGAAACTAAACTTAAAGAAGAAGAAAGTAAATAAGAAGAGGAAGAGGGGGGTGGATGGAGTGGATTTTATTGGAGAGGATGGAGGGCAAAGGAGGTCAATCAAGGATCTGGTGGCTCCTTGAGTCGAATGCCCTTCCGAGGTAAGTTTAGATGTTTCCTTGATCGAAATTTGAGTTTCGAGGAGGACGTTGTTTTTTGAGGAGTGCTAAACATAAAGACAGATTGGGCTTCAGGTGCCCGATTTGGGTTGAGATCAACTACGGGGGTCAGAGTAGGCGAAGATATTGATAAAGAGGGGAAGACTTCGAGTAATGTTTGATAGAGGGGGCTTTCGGGCCCAATGTTGACAGAAAGAGATGATGGGCCAGTAGGCCGAATGATCATAGAGGAAGGTGGGTTCATGGACCCAATAAGAGGAGGATGCGGGATCAAAGGCCCAGGTTTAGGAGATGGGCTCGAGGGCCCGAGAATTGGAGAAAATGGGCACAAAGGCCCGGATTTAGTAGAGGGGCTCGATGGCCCAGGAGTTGGAGAAAATGGGCACAAAGGCCCAGATTCAATAGAGGGGCTCGATGGCCCAAGAGTTGGAGAAAATGGGCACAAAGACCCAGATTTAGTAGAGGGGCTCGGTGGCCCAAAAGTTGGAGGAAATGGGCACAAAGGCCCAGATTTAGTAGAGGGGCTCGGTGGCCCAAAAGCAACAAGTGGGTTCGTGGACCCATAAGTTGGGCCTGGGGGCCTAGAAATAGGGATCAGGCCAAGGAGCCCGGGGAGAGCATCACGGTGAATTGGGGCATCGGCCCCAAAAGATGACATAATGAGGGAAGGCCCTCATGGAGTTGGTTGGACTTTTTCTCGAGTCGGTTTGGCAATATGACTCTTAGGTGGGTTGATAGGTGGTTCAGCCTGGAGTGGTTCATTGCTTGACCCTTCTTCATCGGTGGAAAATAAAAGAGATATTTCAGGATACACGTCATCTTCAGGGTCGTCAGTTCTTCTTCTTTTGTCTTGCTCCAGCTCTTGTTCTTCTTTGTTCTCAGCCAGTTGAATGGTTTCTTTCTTGATGAAAAACTTTTGTAAACATCCAGAAAAGTATCTGCTTCTGAGATTCTGACCATTCGCTATCGTTCCATCATATCCAACCCCGCTTTTTGGTTGTAACCTCACTAGATTGATTGGCTCAGCTATGCCTTGCGGTTCTTTGCCTAGTCCTCGGCCCTTACGGTATCCCAAACTTTTCATTATATGCCACCCTATAGTTTCATTTTCTTCTCTTTTCCTTCTCCACACTTGCCTCGGGTTGCCTACTCATTTCGGGAAGATCCAAGATTGTAAAAATTGGCTCGTTTGGCAACCCAAGGGGTGGTGGTGGAGAAGATGGATGATCTAGGGGCATGCTAGTCACCTTAATCACTGTCCCTTGTAAGGGAATTTAAGACACCGGTGATTGGTGGAGGCGACCGCCTCTAGTGCTTCCAAGTAAGGTCGTCCTAAAATAGCTTTGTATGTCGGATCCATTTCTAGTATGTGAAAGTTGACGGTGGATCGTTCGAGGTCCGAGTTTGACACCCAATGTAATCATGCCGTCTGCGGGCTTCTTTGAATTGTCATATGCAGTCACTGTTATTTGAGATGGCCGGATGTCTTCCTCGGAGAATCCACAAAGATGTAATGTTTCTGGTGGCAGAACATTAATGGATGCTCCAGTATCGATTAAACATGACTTGATGCCTACACCATTGATGTGGACTGTGATGCACAAGGCACATTTCCTTATTTCCGGGTCGGCCAACTCTTCCTTTGTGAATGTGAGGGCCGGATACTCACTTCTTGGGACCAGAACTGATGAGATTTTTTCTGGGGGGGGGCTCTCGTTTACCATTACTCGCTGTAAGTACTGTTGGAGAACCTCTTGATGGACTCTGGATATTTTGATCAACTCTAAGATAGAGATCCGTGCCGGGGTTTTATCAAGATGCTTCAATAAGTCATAGGATGTCCTGTGCAACGGCTCTTCAATGTGTTCTTCTTCTCGTTCGGTGCCAACCCTGATTGGCCGGCCTGGGGAAATACCCCTTGGAACATGCGCCCACTTCTGAGTACTGTGGCAAGTTGAGGAGCTATGGCTGGGTTGGTAGTGGTGGGTGGTGGGTTAGGTCGAATGATGGGAGCTCTTGCGATGGGTGTAATGATGGTGGTTTGAGGCATAGTAGGGTAGGTAGGTTGTGAAGGTGCAGTTGCTCGGGGCGGGATGATGATGGGTCCTAGTGGTGGTGATGTTTGTAGTGGATTAATCGGGCGGATTAGGGTCCGTCCCGATTGGAGTTGTGTGTTTGGTGGTGTTATGATGGGTCGTGATGGTGCTCGGATGATGGGTGGCCGGTTGGGAGTAATGGGGTTGGCTGATGTAGCTTGGGGTATAGAATGGACGGTTCGGTTGACATGCATGGCGGAGGTGGCTCCCTCGACTTGCCAATTCTGGCCCCGATCATGATACTCCTCGGAAGAGACCAAGATGGGATTAACGTGTTGATTCCCAGGCGCGGGTACATGTAGAGGTAAAGGGTTTTGGATAATCCCCAGGCCGGGGTTCTGTTGTTGTTGTTGTTGCTGAGCTGGTACATGCTGCCGTTGAGGTTGATTTTTCACTGTTCTGATGTATTCCCCCATTTGGTCCCAGTCAATACTGCCTTGCTCATTAAGATCGTGGATATAGTCTTTGAACTGAAAACAATTTTCCACGGTGTGTCCAGGATATCTATGGAACAAGCAGTATCGCTCTGTGTTGGCATTTTGAGGCCACTCCAACTTCTCCCTTGGCAAGGCAACTTGCCCTGCCGCCATGAGTGCATTTAATATGTCCATGAGAGATTACGGCAAAGGCGGGTAATCGTTCCTCTTGGGTCCAACCTTTCGGGGTTCATAGGCCATGGGAGGGGGTGCTTGGTTGTAGTTGGCCGATTGTTGCCGCGCCGGTTGGGGAACCGGGGCTTGCGGTCGCCGAGGGATCGGGGCTTGTTGCCGACGGGCCGGAACCGAGGTTGAGGTTGACGAGGGTTTCTAAATGGTTGATTTTTTTGAGGGTTCCTGAACTGGTGTTGATAATTTATAGGCGGGTTCCCTACAACGTTAAGGTTTTCGTTTGTCACTACGCCCTCGATCCACCGGGCCGGTTGTGGTAAAAGTGGTTTTCTTAACAGCTCGGGGTCTAGGATCAAACAAGTTCATGATAGGTGAGTCCCTAAGCTGTGTCTGAATATACCGTGCCCTCTCATAAAGTTCACTCATGGAGGTGGGGTGATGCAAAGCCAACATATTCTTTAAGGCCGGAGTGGCATTGGTGATGATCATCTTTACTTGCTCCGGCTCTGAAATGGAATCAGTAAGCTTTTCTCGCCATGGACCTCCACCTATCAACATATCCGGTAAAATCTTCATCATTTCTCATTTTTTCAGCCATGAGGTCGGTGATGGAATATGTTGGTCCGACCCTATCTTGATATCTCTCGCAAAAATTTAGCTTTGACAATTTCAAAGTTACTCGCCTCCAAAGAGTCAAGCGAGTAGAACCACTCTAAAGCTGAACCCTCTAATGATCTTCTGAAAAGAAAAGCAAGGGCCCTTGGATCATTTTGCCACATTACCGACTCGTAAAGAAAGTCTTTGATGTGAATGAAGGGATTACCGATTCCATTGTAGCGATGGTATACCGGCATCTCAAAGGGAGGTAGATGAAAAGTAGGGAGGGACGGAAGAGAAATTTCAGGGGCTGCCTTTGTGTCGATCAAACGTCTAAGCTCTCTATACTGCTCATTCATGCGATTGATCTTGTTAATCATGGCCTGATCGACAGAAGGTTCCCTAAGAGGAGGAAGAGAAGTGGGTGCTTGGTGCACCGGAATTGGGACTTGATGGGCCGAAGTGGCCGGATAAGAAGGATACATTGGGGGATGCACCAAAGGGTGAGTAGGGTTGAGATGATTAGAAGAATAAACTGGTGGTCTAGAAGGAACAACAACATTTGGAATGGGATGATCTAGATTAGCCACCGGATGAGGAGAAATTGGGGCCATGAGCCCGGTATGAGAATGGCCATGAGTGGGCACATTGGGTTGGTGTGCCACTGACCGAGGGGTAGAGATATGAAGGCCACCTTCGGGAGGAATGTGGTCGATGGGGGACTTGCCCTTGAGGATGGCTTTGATAGCCTGGATTTGGGTAGGGTCAGCATGAGAAAATGCCTCCCAAAGTGAATTTGGATTGGGTCGAGGAGAATTTTGACTAGGTTCGGGGAGAACTTCAGGTTCATTGACGGCACACACGGCATCAGGGTAGAAATAAGACTGGTCGTATTCCAATTGTAGTTGCTCGTATCCTTGATCCGCCATTCTGATAACTCAACCTGACCTTAAATTCATAAACACAATAGAAAAAGAAGGTTGACAAATAAAAGCTTAAGGATTTTTTTTAGTTTTGATTTTTTTACCCCTTTTCTGTTTTGATTTTCTTTTGTCAGACAAGCAAGTTGTCAAGCAAATTAACCTCAAGCAAATTTTTTGTTTTGGTTCTTTTTAGGTGATTTTGGGATTTTTGTTTAATTTTCAGTTTTTGTTTGCAAACAAGTAATAGCAAAGACTTGGAATGATTAACGCAATTTTTTGTTTCAACCTCAAATTAATGGCTTGTTAAGAGAAATATTGTCCACTCAAATAAATGGGTAGGACCCTATGCTCTCACAACGCCGAGCAATCTAAGGTTGTCACTCTTTTCACAATGATAGGTAATAGGTACTCCGGGTTTTGGGATAAAAATGGTACAACCAGCCCGATCAGTGAAGAGGGAATCCTTCACGTCTGGGGACTTACGGAGGCCTTGATGGAAGCTACCAAGTCCTTCCGAGAGGGAATCCCCGGAGGAGGAGTTGGCAACCACCAAGAGGGGTGTTTGGATGTGTGGGGCTTTGGGAGGAGAGAGCCTCCCTTCTCGGATGTCCTAAGGAGATGGGCGAACCCGAAACTCCAATGCGAACTAAATGCAAGTGAAATGTCAAGGAATAAGAAGCAAGCAAGAAGAAAATAAAAGCATACAATGATAAATGAGATGTTGTAGGAAACAAGTGGACAAGACAATGATATGAAATTAAACTAGGATAGAAGAAAGCACTAATTTAACTAAGCATGCTTTGAAAGATTTGCTAAAGGAGAACTAGACTTAGAAAGAAATAGGCAAGTATGCTTAACAAGGGATGAAAGAAGATGATATCTAAAATACTAAGGTGAAATAAGTTGATTAACAAAGTTGGAAATCAGATCGATATGCTTTTTTTTTAAAAAGATAAACAGAGAACAAGTAAACTTGGAAGAAAACAAGATGATGCATCAAGGAAACAAACAAGCATGTAAGCAAGTAAATAGCAATGCAAGGAAATGGAAATGGCTTAAACGAGAACTAAAGTGAAAATAAGCATGTTTTCAAGTGGACATTCTTAGGAAAGAAGAGAAGAACTCACTAAAGCAAAGTCGGTCCCACCGTGGTCGCCAAAAGGTGTAAGCACCCGAAACGGGACATCCGCGGATATCCCCCTTCCGGCCCCTACGCTCGCCTTGGTGACTTGGTGGATGGTGTGTTAGTGGGTGTGGTCGCCAGGAGCCAAAGGCTCCAAAATATGGTGGAATGAAAGAAAATGAAATAGAAAGATGAAAATGACCGTCGTACCTTTGGAAGCGGGGAGATTGTTGAGTTCCGACTTCTCCTCTCTCGGCCGGCCGAAAGAAGAGAGCTTAGTGAGTCCTTCGTCTTCGATCCGGTTGAAGCTCCGCCTCAATCAGATTTACCTAATAATGTCCATAAGAAAACATAGAAACAAGTGAAAGGTTCATTAGTTCTAATGAAAGCATAGTATTGTGCTCAAATTTGAATTCAAACATGCAAAAGGAAAGAGACTAACCGGATTGGGACTAAATCCCAACCCCTATTTAGAAGGTTTAGATATGCATGAAAATGCAAATGAGTGGCTTAATGCATGCTAAATAACATGATGAATAGTGCTAAAATGAAAGAAAGAGATAAAAACTCGATTAAATGAGCGATCGGACTTCGAAAATAACAAAACAAGCTCGCCCTTCCCGGTGCCCCGTATATAGGGCGCCAGGAGAAGGTGCCCTTTTTATGGGGCGCGTTGACCAAGTCAAAGCGCCCTGTATACGGGGCACCAAGTCTGGCCCGAACAGATTTTCTTCTCCTCTTCGCGGCGCCGCTCCGGAGTGCTGGGAGGCTTCCAAGACAAAGTAGGGGCTTCTCCTTGTAGACAATATGAAAATGAAGCTAATGAAAGGTGGGTTGGATGCTGGATGTAAGAGGAGAGACGGATAGAGGCTCTCAAAGTTGGAGAAAAATCATGTTTCTGGGTGACAGAAACAGAAGGTTTTTAGGGTTTTTGGTGGACGATTTTGGATCGATTTGAAGGTTTGTGGGGGATGAGAATGGCTTAGAAACGTGGTGTTGGATGAGCTATAGGGTGGCACGAGGTTGGAACCTCCTCCAAGCTCCAAATGGGGGTCTATTTATAGCCCAAAAGAGGGTACTTTGGTCATTTCCGAAAAGCAGTGCCATGTGGCATAGCGCCCTATATATGGGGCACCAGCATCATGAGATATGTCAGGTCGACAAGACAAGTCACTGCGGGGGGTCAAATCAACCTGTCAAATCAATTTAATTTGGATCCAGGCGCCCTGTATATAGGGCGCCTGGTGCCCTGTATACAGGGCGCCTGGTGCCCTGTATACAGGGCGCCTGGTGCCCTGTATACAGGGCGCCAGGTGCCCTATAAACAGGGCGCCTGGTGCCCTGTTTATAGGGCGCCTGGTGCCCTATAAGTAGGGCGCCAGGTGCCCTTATACACATGGTTTTGCCCTCTTTGAAATGTGCCAAAGACCTTAATTTTTCCGGAAAACTCGGTTCTCTTGAAAGGTTACTCAAATATACTTCATGAAAACAAGAATTTAAGCTCTTCAACTAGGCCAAAATTGCTTGTCTACAATATCCATGTGGTAACTGATTATGGAAAGGTTCAATGGAGATGGGATTATCCCCATAGCTATTTAGGATCATGGGATGTGGCTTGTACCCTTCATGATCGATAGGTCAATTAATCTGTTATCCGATAACGGATTTAATTAAATTAAATAAAATTGTTCTATTTTATTTAGGCCTCAACCAAATAGGCTATTGAGCCTAGTGGGTCACACACAAAAAGACTTATCCACAAGTACAGGGGCAAGGGCGTAATTTATGAAGATTTTGAGTTTTTATGAAAAATTCTAAAATTCTCTATAAGTACTAATGGTTTCAGCCAAATCCTATCAAGCCAAGGGTGAAAACCACGTCCCTAGCCTCCTTCCTACCTCCTCCTCTCTCTAGAAGGTGTCCATGGTCGATGGAGCTATATTTAGGAAGAGTTCTCGAGGCCGGTGCGAAGGGAGAACCTGTTGTGGATGAAGTTCGTGTGGATACTACTGGAGACCAGACATTTGAACGGTTTGAAGAGCTTGAGAAGCTCATCTCATTCCTCTCCATAAGATTATATGAATCCCTATCAGGTATATTTGAACCTGATTTGATTGGTTTTCAGTTTTTGTTGTTTGGTTTCGATTGAGACAGATTCTAAAAGAACCCATAGGAATCGTCACTTCTGCTGCATCAAATTTTTATAGACAATTCCTTACAATTGAATCATGATGATATTATGAAAATAAGATTAATCATTTAAAGTTATGTGATCTAAGTAATTCTAATCATAGAATTCTTAAGATGGGACATTAATGATCCAGATAGACTAATGTATTTGATATCTTTTCATAAGATGAAAATGACAGATCCATTGATCATTAGTGTAGAGACATTGAGATACACATATAGGTACTTATTAATGAAATGTGTTTATCGAACTGACTACATTAGAAATCTTGAATAATTTCTTACTTAACTGTCAATTAGGATTTTCTATCATCACGATTGCAAGATTAGACTTTTGACTTAAGTTGCCAAAGATGTGTTACTAGGCATATCTTGTGCTTTGGTTATTGACTTATGGAACACCCAATTTGATGTCCAATACAATTAATAGATTGGGTACAAGAAAAATCTACTGGAGATAATTGAGCGAACAATGATGGATCGCTCACTCTCAGTAAGTGAGAAAAAATATTTTATGAGATAATACTCTAAATATATGGCTAGAGTAGAAAAAATAATGAAAAAAATAATTTTTTAATTTATATAATTTAAGTACATGTTTCCAAGTGTCATAATACTAAGGGGTTGATAGTCGGTGTTGTATCCCTATCCGACCGAGACATTGGATGAATGATGGTTTTTATCTATGTCATAACTACTAATAGAAAACTCAATGGAGATGAGACTTCCCCAAAGTCATTTGGGATTATGGGATGTGGCTTGTACCATTCATGATTGGAAAGCCATTAAATTTGTTACCAGATAACAGATTTAATCTAAACGAAGTTGTCCTTTCAATTAGGCCTCAACTAAGTGGGCTGTAGGCCTAGTGTGCTACACAAAATAGAATTGATATGTCGATACGGGAGAATAGAAGTAATTTATAAAAAATAAATGTTTTTATCAAAGTTTCTAATTTCTATAAAATAATAGTGAAAAGAACCAAACCTTATCAATCCAATGGTGCAAAATTTGCAATTAACTTTCTCTGGCATGTTCTCCCACTTTGGAGGCTGTTGGCACTTGGTGGAACTCTGTCTAGGATGAGATGAAAGATTCGGTGTGCAGGAGAACTCATCTGCGAAGGAAGTTCATATGGAAATCTCTAAAGATTGTGCACTTGGGTGGCTTAGAAAACATGGATTATCCAATGTTCGTTCTTCTTCAATATTGAGGGATTGGTTGAATCCTATGAAGGTATATTTGAAACTTCTCAAATTAGTGTTTTTAATCATGTCATTTGATTTTGATTCAGACAATAACAATGAAATTTAAGTAATCTCCACTTCTGCTACCTATGGTATGACTCCTTACAACTTTAACACCTATTTATGGCATCAACAACAACAATCTTGGTTAACAACATGGGCATATCCTAGATCTTGAATTCAATCCATTAGAACATCGTTAATTTAGTCTTGTACATTGACATTGCTTACGACATATGAAGTGATTTGAAGCATAGATTATCACTTGCAAATGGTCCTAGAATCTATAGCTTGGAACGATCTACAACCACCACCAAGCAAGGTAATGAACCAATTGTGAAATACTTCAATTGCTTGAAGGGATACTTGGATGAGCTAGTATAGTTTGAACAGTCAATGACAAGAAGTTGTGATGAGAAGAGGTGCTAGATGAAGTTACTTATCAGACTCAATGATAGCTACATAGGTCAAAAGACAGTTACTTCTCATGGATCTACTTTCCCACATCAATAAAGAATATTCTCTTGTTTTGTAGAATGAGGCTCAAAGGATGATGCACAATTTTTCCATTACCGAACAATTTGCCATGTATGCTAAGAACAATCCAAAAGAAAATAACATAGGGGAGAAGAGAGGTTGGTGTTTGTAAGGAATCAATACATGATAGCAGAAAAATTTTGATTCCATAAAACCATGGTGATATAAAAAAAACCATTGTTTTAAGATCAAAATTAATGAAATTAATGATGATATAAGTTCTGAGAAATTATTTAATATGTTTTTAAAATGTTTATGAACCTGTTAAATAGTTTTGGACTTTGGTTGCCATAGAATCATTTTATAAATGATTTTAAAATTGTTTTAAAATCTTTATTGACTAAATTAGTGTTCAAATAAATTCTGAAAAAATGTGATTTTGGAGAATTATGATTTGGACATTAATTTATTGCTCTGAAAATTTTTGGAAAAGCATGAATCATCTGAATATTTTATATTGCTTGTCTTATGCATGTAAATTGTTTATATGTGCATTTCATGTTATTTATTTTATGAAAATTCGACAAGCATGAAATTTGGAATTTCAAAATTACAGTATATAATTTTATGATGGTATATATGACATATCTCATATAATTATCACGTATGCGCTCTATGTTCATGTGATGAATGTTGGTGTGTATGGAGGTGATCATGGACTTAAATATGCTTTGCTTTTGATTGCTTGGTTAATTAAGTTGGTTATGTTTTTAAATGGGGCATGTGTGTGCCTCCTCTCTCTCTATACAATCCGATTGTACATTCTACCTCCCCCCCATTTGTGTACTCCCCTTGGTTGAAACCAAGGTTTCTTATTATGAGTTGTACATTTGTGAGTCTGTGTACCCTTTAGCTGCTTGTAATGGTTAGAAGCCAGCTCGAGGTAGAATGGAGAGCGAGACCACTTGGAGAAGCACCCTTCTGAAGTGGGAGCATGCCAACTCAAGCTTCTGAAGCAAGGAATTTCACCTATAGGGGTGCCTTAGGTTTATGCTTAGGGTTAAGTCCATGATCACCTATGTTTTAATGCATATTTGATATGTGGTGTGTGCTACAGATTATACCTTAAATATATGATATTCCAAAGGTATATTAATATTTATATGTAGCACCTATGTTGATGAGACTAAAATAAAATCCCTCCTCGTTCTAATTAGGTCGATAAACGTGAAACATTAAGAATGACTCACGTAGCCTTCCGTTGTTATGGTCTTGATGAGCCAATCTTACGGTCCGTTTGGCAAATTTGTAGGAGTGCTTCACTTAGAAGTACCTTCCATGTGAAGGTACTTCACAACGAAGTACTTCTCTATTTCGGAAGTGAAAGTTGTTTGGTATCACTTTTTTGAAACCAAAGTACTTCTAAAATGAGAAAGTTTGGACAAACTATTTACTCAAATAACATTGTTCTATACAAACTACAAAAGACACAATTCAACATGTCTTAACATAACTACATAATTCTTAACACATTAATTATTGTCCAAAGACTTGTCTTGCTAAAGAATCTCTGAATGCACCCATCATCTGTCTGTCTTCTTCACGAGGGATCCGTCCTGCTGTTGTCTGTGACACCGAAGTACTTTCAACTTCGCTTTCTTGAAATTCTCTGAACAACTCATCTCCTAAATCAACTCTTCGTATGAAATTGTGCACTGACATCGAAGCAACAACAATTTGTGCTTGTTTTTTCAAAGAATAAGATGGCATACCATTAAGAATGCGCCATCTTTTCTTAAGTACTCCAAAACAACGTTCAATAACGTTTCTCAATGAAGAATGAACATAATTGAATGCTTCTTCTTTGTTTCGAGGATTACGACTACGACGATCTTGCAAATGATAACGATATCCACGATACGGTGCTAGATAACCTGTTGTATTAGTAAAACCAGCATCTACTAAATAGTATTTGCCTGCATAGCATTCACACAAACATTATATTCTACAAATGATTGAATAATGTCAAGTCTCCTCAATTAAAATTTTACCTGTGGGTGGCTTTGGAAATCCAGAGTTTCGGTCACATATACAATCTAATAAAATTTGTGCATCATGACATATTCCTTCATGTCCCGCACTAACAAATGTGAATAGCATGTTGAAGTCACAAACAGCTAAAACATTTTGAGTGCATTTACTCTTTCGCCCACTTATATGTGTTATTTGCTGTGCACTCGGTACTACTGCTTCAATATGAGTTCCATCTATAGCTCCAACACAATCTTTAAAAGTAGGCATATATTTTTCATTTCTTGCAATGAAGTCAGGTGTTCCATCAAAAGAAGGTGGAATAATATTCAATTTCGCATAGGATTGCATTGCTCTTAACACACGGTTGAAATGTCGACTACACGTCTCTCCTGATCATTGAAAATGCTCACGCATGTCTCGAATCGAAAATTTTTTACCAATAATAATAAGAAATAATGCTACGGCCTCCTCAACTACAACATATCTTGTGTCGTGCAGAAGATCATGCTTCCTAAACTCTTCACAAAAGTATGCAAATATCGGAGGCTCCATTCGTAACATATCATAAGAACGTTCCCAATGACCTCCTAAAAGCTCTCGTACTTTGTGAAACCCTCTATGTGGAGATGTATGACATGGCTCTCTACATAAATATGTTTCATTAAATTGAATCAAACTTGGTGTAACTACCATTAACTCACAAAACTCTTCATCCGAGTCACTTGAATAATTGACATCGTTTGAGTTTATCAAATATGTATCTGATATTGAATCGCATGAAATGTTCGATGCCATCCTACATAAATACATTAAAGTATCATTGTCATAATAATAAGAATGATAGAATAAAGAATAGTACTCACGACATGTGAAGAAATTCATATAAGACATTGATATAAAGAACAAACTAAATCTGTTTGTAAATGTAAAAATAACATAACATAAAAGACATCAATAAACACTACTTTCTTCTCTCCTCGTATGCACTTTCTAGCCATGCTAGTCTATACTTCTCATTCATCTCTACAAACAGTTGATGATATTCACTTGTAACAAATCTTGTCAAGGCCCACATATGCATTCGCCCTCCAAGTTCTAAACCAAGTAATTCTTCTAACATTTTTGTGACTTCACCAATGGTTGGTGTACTCCTTGCAGCTTCTTGTTTTCTCTGCTCTCTGATTTGCACAACTGACACAAGACTTTCAATATTAGATGTCATTTGTGCATGCTGTGATTTCTTCTTCTTGTTACGAAGCGGAGAAGTGGGACCCAATAAACGTCTTCTAGTACTTCTATTGTTTCTGTCAGTTTGCTCCTCATTTGCATCAACATTATCATTGAACTCTTGATTTGCTTCAATCGGACTCTCCGGTACATGGTCAGGTGTTAATTGATGTTCTGTCTCCATCTGTTCAGTATGAATTGCTGCTGGGTTGGTGACATTTTCTCCTGTTCCAATTGTCCCTTCAAATAATTTGAATAACAAATCTTCATGTTCTAAGCCCTTTCTTTTAAATATACTTGCTACAGGGTTTCTCTGCATTTCCAATAACATAGAATTCATGAATTTCAAATTATACATTTATCTATAAAATAAAAAGATGACACTTACTAAAAGGTAATCACTCCACCATTCCTCTGTAGCTTTGACAGTGTTCTTGACTTCATCCCATCCAAGACCAGTTGTGTGGTTCTTCAACGTTATCCACGCTTTGTATTGTTGTTTTAACTTATCCCAATGATTTTTAACTTATTTTTTATCAAAAACCTGCCCAGACTGTTGATTAAGCTCTTTTATTACATTTGACCAGCCTATCTTTGACAAGGAATGGCCACTTTTTTCTTTTAAATCCACTTGTGTAACACATGCTCGGATAAAAATGTCATTAGTTTCTGAGTCCCAGCTGACTTTTATCTTCGGAGTACGATTATCTTTGTCCATGCTATTATGGAAAATTAAATGTAAATAATTGAATGACATTATAGAATCATATAGAACACATTTGTTCATTGAGTTTTACTCCAAAGGCATAACAATTAATTAACATGGTAAAGCGGGAGATGAACTAAGTAAAAGGAAATAGAATCTAAACTTTGATCGATTGAATGGACTCGAAACGAGAAAATTAACCTGATCGACAGTAAAATTGAGTTGAGAGCCTTCGTTGGATGGAGGGATCCCGTCCGCTTGAAGATTTTCTGCGCGGGAAGCTTCAGCTGGGGGGGGTGGCGGCGGGAGATTTGTCGCAGGGGGTGGCCGCGCGGATGCTTCGATGGGAGGTGGTGCTGCGCGGGAAGCTTCAGCGGCAGGGGGTGGCCGCGCGGATGCTTCGACGGGAGGTGGTTCTGCGCGGGAAGCTTCAGCTGGGGGGGTGGCGGAGGGAGATTCGTCGCAGGGGGTGGCCGCGCGGATGCTTCGACGGGAGGTGGTGCCGGAGGGGTGGTCCGCACGAAGGGGCTCACCGGAGAGGGAGACCAGAGTGACGGGAGGCTACGCCGGAGGGGAGGACGCGCCGCAGGCTTCGACGGGAGGATTCACCGGAGGGGAGGTGGCAGAAGGAGGCCGCACCGGAGGGGAGGTCCGCACGAAGGGGCTTCGCCGGAGGGGGGACTGCGTGAAGGGGAGCTCACGCGGGATGCTTTGGCGGAGGGGTGGCCGAGGGTCCGCGCGAGATGAGGTTAAGTAGGCAAGAGGAATTTGCGCCGCGCGACGACGGTGGCTGCGGGGTGGCTGGACTCTGCGCGAAGATGGAGGCCGTGCCACGGGACTACGGCGGTTGCGGGATGCCCGAACTCTGCGAGAACAGGAAGGTTGCGGGATGGCTGGACTCCGCGCGAAGACGGCGGTCGCGGGATGGCTGGACTCCGCGCGAAGACGGCGGCCGCGCCGCGGGACGTTGGCGCGGGACTCCGCGTGACGACGGCTGCCACGGGATCGCCGGACTCTGTGCGAAGGCGGCGGCCGCGCCGCGCGACGTTGGCGCCGGTGAGGGCTCTGTGCGCAGATGGTGGCCGCAGGAAGGGGGCACGCGATACAAGTGGCGTCGAAGACGGCGGCCGACCCGGAGGAGCTGTGCCTCCGCTGCGGTTGAACCCATGCGACGATGGCGGCCGACGCGGCGAAGACGGCGGCCAACGCAGACACGGAGGAGCTGTGCCTCGGCCATCGCGATACAAGTGGCGTCGAAGACGGCGGCCGACGCGGAGGAGTTGTGCCTCCGCCGCGGTTGAACCCGCGCGACGACGGCGGCCGCAGGATCACCGGGACTCTGCGCGACAACGGCAGTTGCGGGATGGCCGAGAAGACGGCAGCCGTGCCACGCGACGTTGGCGCCGGTGAGGGTTCTGTGCGTAGATGGCGTCCGTAGGAAGGTGGCGCGCAATACAAGTCCGGTCGAAGACAACGGACGCGGGAGGATCGGGAGCGATTTTCTTGTCTCGAGAAGCAGATAATTTCTCCTTCTCACTTCCACCTTCCGAGTGAAGCGGAAGCATTTTTTTTCTTCTTACCAAGCGGACATATGAAATTGTGAATACCTTCTTACAGAAGGAGAAGGTAAAAAAAAGGACTTCCGAGAGGTTGCCAAACAGACCCTTAGATTGGATGAGTTTGTTGTGCTACCACAAGGCCTATTCAGCAAGGGATTGGATATCATGGCTAAGGCATTAGCCGAACTTTGGGGTGGACCATTTGCATGGCTTTGTTGTGCTGCCACAAGGGCTGTGTGAAGAATCCATTCTCATAACGTAACAAGCGGGTTTGACCTAACTAGAGTATATGGTTTGTTGTGCTACCACAAGATCATAACTCTAGAGGTTAAATGACTAAGAGTTGCAAGAGTTGCAACTGGCAATAGTTGCCTACCTATTAAGTATGGGATGATTTGTTGTGCTACCACAAGGTTATCACCATAAAGTTAGTAGGGTCTTGGTCCCCACTAGGATGTTATCGTGATATCCCGTCTTTGCATAATGAGGGTTATGCAAATTCATCGAAAAGTTAGTGGGAGTATAAATTAGGATGAAAGACCATATTTTAATTTTAATGAATGTCTGTAATGTTGATATAATTACATCTCTGTTGTAGAATATTATAAACCACCATTAATCTAGCATGCTAGATGCTAAGTATTTTAATGGCTCACACTTATTATATTGGTTTAGAACTAAGAGAATAGTTCTCATAGTTGACCTATTGACTATCCTACTTGAGAAGTAGGTATCTCCTACACTATCTAATGATGTGAAAGAAGATAAGATCTTATCTCATTAAAAAAATGTATTAATTGTCGTATATCAGATGTTAGCTTCTATCAGATAAAAATAGTAGTGGCAACATGGATAGATGGATATGATATCCATCATGGCTCATGGTGATGAGCTAATTAAAGGCAAAGAAGAATAATACATCTTGAATACTTCTTATTGGTAAGACCAATAGAAAGAAGTAAGATCATTAGATAGAGATAGATGGTGATAGTTAAAAGTCAAAGAAGTGAGTCAAGATATTATAACCCAAATTTGACATAGCATTCCTCTACTATCATGATGATGGTAAGTAGAAGAAGAAGTGCAAAGTGTATTGCACATAATGCAAAGGTGGAACTTGAGAAGCTCCATGTATCAATGTCATTAATATTTACTTGTCTTATATACACATTTGATAGTATAAGATACTATGTATGTGTATTCTAGTATAAGATACTAGGAATGCATATAATAGTATGAGATACTAGATATGCATCATAGATCTACAATGAGTTGTAGATAATAGCAAATAAATGAAGGTTTAAAGAAGATTGTTGACCTACATATGAAATGGTACAAAATGTTGCATCATTACTAGTGGGAGATACAAATTTTCTATAGCCTTCTAGAGTTGTCTTAATTATCCTTCCATAAGAATATTGTTTTCATTTCCTAGTTGAATAAATGATGATTTATTCTATGGTATGAAAATGATAACTGGTAAAGTGTTTATCAGTAGGAGCATAATAAAGAAGTTTATTTATATCAGATATGTATGCTCTTATAATATGTGTGAATAATCCTCATTATGTGAAGTAGATTGATATTGATCAATCTATTGTTTATTAGTACGGTCATATTTATAAGAGAAGACTTAAGGAGTACTATTCGGATAGTAACATATAGGTAAATGATTTAGAATCATTAACTATATGTAAGTCTTATCTTATTAAGCAAAATGACTAACTCTTCATTTGTTAGACATGGAGAGAGGGCTAATGAGTTTATAGAACTCATGCATCTAGATGCATGTAAGCCCATATCTATTAATGTTAGAGGATAATATTTCGACTTCATTAATTTTCAAAGATGACTTCTCTAGGTATGGACATATGTACTTTATGAAGTACAAATCCAAAACCTTTGAGAAATTATTTGAGATTAAGAATGAAGAGGAAATATTAATGAAAAGAGTATTAGAACTCTTTGATGAGATCAAAGAGGGGATACTTAAGTAATAATTCACACATAAATGAAGGATAGTAGAATCTAATTTATGATGGACACCTCTTATACATTTTAGCTTAATTGAGTAGCTAAAATGAGAAGTCATATTGTGTAGGACATAATATGGATAATGACAACTTTTGCAAAATTCTTCTTTGTCTATTTAGGGGTTAGCACTCAATATAGGCACTTGATCTTAAATCGGTACCTTCCAAATATATTCCAATTATTCCATATCAGATATGGAAAGGGATTAAAGCTTGACCTTAAGCAAGTTAAGGTTTCAGAATGTCTGGCTTGGTAAAGAAGTATAACCCTATCAAGTTGGAATATAAGACTATAAAGTGTTGGCTTGTGGGATATCCTAAGCAAACATAAGGATATTAATGCCTCCCTTAAGGAGAAGGGTATTTGAGTTGCCCATCTCACCATATTTCTAAAGGAAGAGTCCCTCCTTAAGAAAGATAGTGGGAACCGAATCTTTGCCTTGATCTTTGCCTTGATCGATGCCGAACGAGTAAAACCGGGAACTGAATATGAAGTAGAACGAGAGTAGCTCATGGGATTTCTCAAATCCCTCACCATTGATGAAGAGAGGACATTCCTCCTCGCTGAAAACGGTTCAAGTGTCCGGTCTCTAGCGGTATCCACACGATCTACTTCAATAGACGAGTTCTCCCTTCCTTCAGGCCTCTAGAAACCTTCCAGATCCAAGCTTGACCATGGAAGATCACCTTATAGAGGAGAGAGGATGGAGAGAGGAGGCTTGGGACGTGCTCCAGCCCTGTGGCTTGTTAGGGTTTGGCTTCATAAGCCATTTATATATAGAAGATGGAATTTTTCACAAAAAAACCCAAAACTTCTATAAAATTGCGTCCATGCCCTCATCTTATTGACCAGATCTGTTGTGTGTGACTCACTAGGCCCAATAGTCAATTTGGTTGAAGCCTTAATTAATTTAAAAGAACAATTTCTTTAAATTAAATCAAAACTGTTATTCGATAATAGTTTTTACGGCTTTCTGATCATAAAGGGTA
Source organism: Cryptocoryne crispatula var. balansae (assembly GCA_036172225.1). Classification (NCBI taxonomy): domain Eukaryota; kingdom Viridiplantae; phylum Streptophyta; class Magnoliopsida; order Alismatales; family Araceae; genus Cryptocoryne; species Cryptocoryne crispatula. The sequence goes on along the minus strand of CM069920.1, from coordinate 43,909,868 downwards.
CAAGCCACATCCTATGATCCCAAATGACTTTGGGGAGTTAAACAACATCCATTGAGCCTTTCCATCATCAATTACCACACTGATTTAAATCCTCGTTCATACAATGTCCTGGTCGATCAGGGGTTTGGCACTGACTGTCAACCCCTAAGTATTCCAACTCTATGAAATCTTGTACTCATGAATGGATTAACTGGAAAACTCTTTTTCCAATTATCCTATCTACCTTGGCCAAGGATTTAGAGTACTATCCATAGGACATTCTCTCTCTCCTACCGAGAGTGAACGATCCCCTATTGTCCGCTCAATTACCTCCACCAGGTTTCCCATATGCCCAATCCATTAACTATATAGGATCACAATACTAAGTGATCCATCAGTCAATAGTCGAAGTACATAGTACGCCTGGCAAGACATCTTTGGCGACTAAGGTCAAAGATCCAACCGTGCTATTGAGATGTAAGAATAACCTGATAGACAGTTCGGTAAGATACCGATCAGGTTTTCTTAAATTGGTCAGTTCAGTGAACTCATTCCACTAATGAGCACCTGTGTGTGCATCTCAGTGTCCCCACACTGATGACCAATGAGATCGGTCATTCTCATCATATGAGAAGACATCACACACACTAGTCTATCCGGATTCTTGATGTCCCGTCTCAAGGATCCTATGACTAGGAACATTTAGATCACATACCTCTAGATGATCGATCTCATTATCATGATCTCATCATGATTCAATCATCATTGCATGTGATCAAGGACTTCATTATGATATACGATTCTAATAAAAGCTAGTAACGAAGTTTTGCCTATTTAATTGAATGAGATATTCCTAGAAATGTCAAATCATATCATATATGATTAACTTGTAGGGCATACATTTCTATCAGTGTTCTCACTGTAACATCATAGGTCACACTAGAGAAAACTATTATAAAGTGAATGGAATCAGGTGTACACATAGCCAAATTCTCAATCATCCTATGGAGAAATGCTACAAACTCAATGGCTATTACCACCAAGGCCACAAAAAATTTCAAGGGAAGAAATCATTTCAGCAAAGTTTAACTGAGGAGTAGTATGCAAATTTAATTAAATTACTCGAGTTTGGTAAAAGCTCCATTCATGCTAACAATATTGTTTATTCATGAAATAAGCATGCTATTCTGTGGATCTTGGATTCAGTGATACAACCCATGTTGTAGGAGCTATTCTAAAGGAAATGTCCTCTTGATAAGTAAATTCCAATATCCAATAAAATTCCTCTGAAATTTAGTTGCTTGATGGGTCATCCACCAAGATATAAAATTCAGGTTTAGTCAAGTTGAATGAGAATATCAGTTTGTCCACCGTTTATTATGCACCCTCATTTAAGCATAACCTTTTATCTATTAGAAAATTGACTAAGGAATCACATTGCTCCATTACCTTCTACCCTTCATTGTTGTGTCTTTCAGGGTCTAACTACCAAGGAGTTGATTGGTCGGGACTATGAAGTTAGTGGGCTATATTTTTTGTTGAGAAGAATTATGTGCCTATTTGCTTATTCTCTAAGGTCATCAACAACTCCATTTGACCAATGGTTAGGACACTTGTCAAATAAAATGTTAGAGATGTTATCCCTAGTCATGGATTTCCCTTTTACTCCCACACAATGTTTTGTTTGTCCAAGGGAAAAATAGACCCAGTTCCCTTTAAACTTAGCATGAAAATAAGTAATATTTCTTTTGAATTTTTGATATGTGATGTATGGGGTACGTATCATGTTCAATCTACAACTAGGGTAAAGTATTTTGTTGTCCATTGTGAATGATTCTACTCAGTTTGTTTAGATGTTCATGATTAGATTGAAGTTTCAAGTTTTTAAAATCATTCAAGAATCTATCTTTCACATCCGAAGACACTTTGTAAAAATGTAATTAAAAAATGAGAACTAACAATGGGTCAGAAATTTCCATTAATAATTTTTAGATTTTTCATCATTTTCAATGGCATGATCCATGAGCATACATACATATATGCCATCTAACAAAATGACATTGTTGAGAGAAAACATAGATCTATCATTGATATGGCCAGAGCTCTAAGGTTACAAAGCAATGTTCTAAAAAATGTTTGGACTTATGGTGTGCATACAACTACCTACCTCATAAATAGGCAACCTTCAAAAAAATGAAAGAAAAAACACCACATGAATGTCTTTTCAATAAATCTATTGATTGCAACATTCTCAAATCATTGGGTTGTTTAGCTTTTTCTTCTACATCCTACTTGGAATCTAATAAGTTTGAATCAAGGGTCTGACCTTGTATATTTCTTGGCTATCCTCCTTACCAAAAGGCTTACATAGACATGGATCTTGAGTCAAGAACACTTTGCAAGCCAAATCTATCATGAGAGGATTTTTCCCTACAAGTATCAAAAGGAAACCATTGTTGACATTCTCATTCATGTTCTTGTCGATGATAGTTGTGAGCAAAGCAAAACCGACATTGCCAATGGTCAGAACCTTGAACATACCACCACCATTGAAACAAATGAAACAACCAATGTTCCTAAACTTGTCCTAGAACTTAGTTAAGTCAAGCTTGAGTTATCTTAGTGACTATGTTATCGACTTCATTGCTACAACCAGTAGGGTTGTAAATGAATTGGATTTGGTAGCAGAATCACCAGGGCCGATTCTGATTTTGATAAGGGTTAAGATATTCAGATTTTGATGATTTTGAAATCATCATATTCTGATTTCAATCTGATTCGAAACCCATTGTCGGAATCAAAATCAAATTTGATAATTTCCAAAATGCATATTAAATTAATAAAATATGTTAATAATTTACATATTATTATTAAATTTTGATATAATCACTTCATAACTTTATTTTATTCTTTTATTCATTAATATATTTTATTTTATAACTTATTTAATTTAAATTTAATTAATTTTATTTATATATACTTATTTTTATCAAAATTGGATAAACAGAAACAAAATCAACTAATTTCAATTCTGATTTTGATAAGTTATTAGAATATCCGATTTCGATAACTTATGTGATATAAAAATAAGTTCCAAATCCATTAATTATTATCGGAATTGAATCAGAATTTCAGAATATAGGATTCCATTTACACCTCTAACAACTAGTCAAGAAACTAACCATACAAATCTTGTTTATAAACATATATTTGAGATCAATTAATTAACTTCTAAAGTTTCTTTTGTACCTACCACTTTCAACAAGCTCAGGTACATAAATGTTGGGATAAAGCCATGGAATGTGAACTGGAAGTTTTGGAAAGAAACCATACATGGATTGTTAATAAACCATCAACTAAAAAGCAGATAGTTGGCTACAAATGAGTTTAGAAAATTAAATATAATTCTAATGATTCTATATTTTGGCACAAGGCACATTTAGTTGCTAAATATTACACAGAAGTTGAAGGTTTGTATTACCATGATAGTTTTGCTCTTGTGGCAAAGATTGTGACGATAAAATTCATTTTCTTCATGGCAATCATTGACAATTGGAGTTTACTCACGCTAGATGTGAACAATGCATTTCTTCATGGAAGTATAGATGAGGAGGTCTATACAAAGTTACCACCTCTACATATTAAACAAGGACAAAACTTTGTTTGCAAACTCATGAAGTTCATTTAAGGATTAAAAAGACATTTTACTACTAGTTCGAGAAGCGCACATCCTCCTTCATCACTCTAGGCTTTAAACAATTTAAAGTTGATTATACATTTTTTTATCAAAGGAATGGCAGTCATATTATCAATGTTTTGATATGTGTGAATGAATTGTTAATAGACTCAGTGAGAGATGAATTGTCCGAAAGCTTCTATATGAAGATTCTTGAAATTTTGAAATACTTCCTGGCATAGCGCATCTTTTTGAACCAACAATAAAATGCTCAAGACATAGTTTTAGATATCGAAATGGATGAAGCGATAGCACCTACTATACCTATTGAATAAAGAAAGGATTTATATGAACCAAGCATAGAACTAGCATAACTAGGAATCTACAAAAGAATGGTGGGTAGACTCATGTATCCTACTATCACCCAACCAAACATCATATTTGCTATAAATTTACTTCCTCAATTTATGAGTAAACAAAATGAGAAGTGTCTAGCAACATGTCGTGAAATATATTAAAGGCAATCCAGGAGATGGCCCTTTCTACAATTCCAACACTTCTAGTAATGTAAAGGTTTACACTATGTTGATTTGGCTTCTTGCCTATTGACTAGGAGGTCAACCACTGATTATGTGGTAATGATGGGTGACCACTCGGTCTCCTAGAAAATCAAAAAAAAAATACTATATCAAGATCCTTTGCGGAATCAAAATATAAGGCAATGGCATTTGGAATTATAGAGGTGCAATGGTTGACTTTTTGTTTGTAGACATTAGACAAGCCATCAATGGGATTGAATTATTATGTGATAACAAAGCTGCCCTCCATATCGCAGAGAATCCCATTTTTTATAATAGAATAGAGCACATTGAAATTGATTCCATTTCATAAGGGAAAAGGTTCAATTAATACACCTTACACATGTTAACACATTCACCAAAGCTTTGTCGAAGGAACAATTTCACATATATATTTCCAAGTTGAACCAGTTACCAACTTGAGGGAGAGTGTTGAAATATGAAATTGTATTGATTAATTGTCAGTTACCATGAGGATGCATGTGCCACACACACTCTCTCCTAATAAATGTACATGTGTACCCTCTAATACATTATGATAAAACGTAGAATACGTGATGCCTCATTGCTTGCTTCCGGATCTCATTTTCATGTTCCCATGTTCAACATCCTAGAAGGCTCACTCAATGCTCTACATCTCCTTCCTTATTCTTTTTTGCTTCCATAGCTTGATTCAACTAAATTACGCAAAGAGAACTTACACAAATGTTTCCTCTGCAGTTACTTCTTTAAAACATGTTTGTTTAGAGTACTAAAAATAATTCTATATCAACTTTGATATTGATATTGGATATATCAACATTAAAAATGATGTTGCCCAAATATCAAAAGTGATATTGATAAGAGCTTAATAATGTAACCAAACTATGACTAAAGTGACACAAGTTTGGATTCCTACATATCTATCCATGTCGTACTTCCTTGTATAGTTCATTGTTCTATAAATATCATCTTACACATTTAAAAGCCATATAATTTGAAAAAGCTTGCATAGTTTTAAAATATTTTTCTAATAAAAAATGTCTACTTCAACCAACATGAATTTAGAAGATCAATTGTTATTGATGTGTTGATATTTTATGTCTTTCTTGCATTTGATATTATTGGTGATCCTCCAAGTGATAGAGATTGATCACAAGCTATACTGCATATACATTCACTTGATCTAGTGCAGCAATGAAAGGAGAGCATTGATCCTTGGCTTAGAAGATGATGACACCTCTAAGCTAAAGAGAGATCCTCAAAAATCTAAAGCTCAAGATGAAAAGGAAGCGATCACCTATTGAAAATACCTACACACTAAGAGATGACAAGTACAGACAAAAAAGATCACCTAATGAACATATACTTACATTCTTAACACTCCCCCATCAAACACAACATGGTTTAACTATTTGGAGTTTGCTTCTATATGTGATATATATTGTGCTTCTTAAAGGTTTTGTTAATATATTTACTAATTGATCTATAGTGCTAACAAATTGAATTTTTAGATCTTTCTTGCTTACTAAATCTCGAACAAAATGAACATCAACTTCAAAATGCTTAGTTTAGGCATGAGAAACTTGATTTTATAATAGGTATATAGCACCCATTTTCACACTACAAATGTGGTGGTGAGGAAGAGTTGATACCCAGCGCAATTAAAAAAGATTGTAGCCAAACTGTTTCAATAGTAATATTTGTGACCAATTTATATTCATCCTCTATACTTGATCTAGCAACAATTTGATCCTTTTTGGAACTTCTAAAAACCAAATTGGATCCATAGTATACAAGATAACCCCCTATGGATTTTCTATTAGTTTTACTACTTGCCTTGTCGGAGTCACTAAAAGCTTGTATCACTGGGTCCTTATTAGGTTTGATATCTAAATAAAGATCAATGGTCCCTTTAATACATCTCAAAATTCCTTTTATAGACTTCCAATTGCCTAGAGTTTGTTGGTGCATGAGTTATGAGGCTCTATTCACAACAAAAATAATGTTCAACCTTGTAATTATAGCATATTGAAGTGCAAAATTTTTTTATAGAGAATAGTTTAGGCAACATTGTATCTTCTACAATCTCTTCATCAATATATGCCATTGGAGTGTTCATGGCTTTAGTATTCTACATACTTGTCTTCTCAAGTAATTCAGAAAATTATTTTTTTAGGCAGGTATAAGCCTTTTTATCTCTATAAACTTAGATGCCCAGAAAATACATGATCTTTCTTAGAGCAACGGCTTTGCTCAATTCTTATATTGTCTTATGAATATGCATAGATGAACTTCTTGTTAGAATTATGTCATTAGCATATATAAGAAGGAACAACCATAGACTTCTATGTTTATAGATGAATAGAGATGTGTCAGTTTTAAAAGAAAGAAACTATAACTCCATGTGTTTCTTAAATAGTTTATAAAACCAAGCTTTGGGTGCTTGCACTAAGCCATATAAAGATTTTTTAAGTAGACACATAATCAGGACATGCTGACTGAATGAATCCTTGGGGTTATGACATAAACACAAGTTCATTAAGATTGCCATTAAGAAATACATTTGAAATGTCTAATTGAGTCCAATTTGAGATAGCTATGGATATAACTAGATAGATGGTTGTTGGTTTGATAGCAGAGCTAAAGGTCTTGTTTGTAGACACGCCAATTTGGCCTTATTTAGAGCTTAAACCATTATTCTATTGGCAACATCTCTTTTAGACCATCAAATTCATGATGAACCTCCCTTTAGGATGAGCCGAGGTGCTTATTAGAAATATTAGGATGATTTTCTAATTTCTAATCAAATCCGTGTTTGCCGAACAAAAGACTCTTGGTGGTGTGCCAGATTATGCTTTTTCCAGCATATCATTTATTTGAAAATTTTTCACAGGATTATGTGGACATCCAATGAATAAGTCCTAAACATCAATAATCTTCCTCTCTGAGTCCTCTTTTTAATGCAACAAACGGCATTCAATTCTGATCTCCCATTTGTCTGCAGCGCCCTTTGGAAGTCAGATGCACAGTTCTGTCCGCACGCAGCACCTATCAAGCCCAATTGCATTCAAGCCCAGCCCATTGGGCCCATATCTGACCAATTCACGACCTTACCTTCCTTTTTCCTCCTCCATATCACTTGTTATAGTATCTGGAAGCTTCATGGTCGAAATTAGCATCATCTAATGATGGCAATCCAACTTGTTGTCTTGTATATCAAGACTTGCCATTTTTAGACTAGATTTGTTTCCTCTTCAAGTGGAGGCATATTTTGAGCATGGAGAAGGTGATCCACGGTTTTCAATCTCTCTCAATCATTTAGGTAAGTTTCTAGATACCTCAGGATGTAAATCAGCAACATTAATTGAAGGAAATCCAACCTATGGTCGGATGTATCAAAACTTGCTATTTTTTGACCTGTTCTTCATCCCCTATAAAGGGAGACTCATATGAACGACCTAAGGAGGGCATCCCCATCCTCCAGCACTTCTATCTTCGTCCTACAGCCACCCTAGGCTCTTCCCAACCTCCCCAAATCGTCCTATCTTCGTCCCGGTGCCCGGAGATCATCCAAAGTGAAGAAGAAGCCGGTCTATGCTCCAACGTGCTGCACTGCTGATCATCGGCTTCTACAGATATTTATAGTCATTTTATGGCCTGACTTCCTTCATACGAAGTGTGGTTCATCAAGATATCCTTCATCTGCAACAAACGGAGATCAATTCAGACATTTCCTCGGCATGTTACGGCTTCAACACCAGCGCTGTACAGTCAGATCCGAAGGCTTCTCTTCTAAGTCATCATCTTCTCAGTCAATTTCAGTACACTTAATGGTGAATTCAGCCTATACATCCTTCATAGAAATTGTTCCCTGGTGAGTTATCTTTTATCTCCAACAAGAATCATTCAATTTTGATATCTGTGGTGCCCATAGCATGTCCTACATCGACATTGTGCTGGGAGTTTCCAGAACTTCACTGTCCAAGATCCGTCTTATCAGGTAAATTCAGATTACTTATCATAAGATTCAGGCAAACTTGTCTTCATATAAAACCACCCTCTGTGAGTCATATTTATTTTTAAACAAACATCACTTGATTCTGACATTGGTTCTGTTTTTTACGGTCTTTGCATCCGAACCGTGCAGTTTACATTAAATCTGTCCAACCCGGTTGCCTCTTTGCCCGGGTTGTGTTGTCTTTAACCATTTATATTCTTTTCTTCATTAACATCATTTAGTTCATATTTAAGCATCATTTTTATTCTATTTTTATCATTTCATACATCATCAAAAAACCAAAAAAGGGGTTAGGGCTAACCCCGAATCCGGTGAGTTTGTTTCCAATTGTCGTTTTATGTTATTACTTTTACAAGTTACTACACTTCACTCAGTTCTAATCCTTCTTCACTTGTTTTCTTGGTTTATTGTTCTAGTTGCACAGGTTTATCAAGCTAACATTGGATTGGAGACTCTTCTTCATCGGCCGGCCGAAGAAGAAGAAGGTTGAACTCACATCCCTTTCTCCCACGCTAAGGTACACACGGTCAACTTCTTCTCTTCCATTACATAAATCGGAGCCCGCGGCTCCCCGGCGACCACACTTTATTTTTATTCATGTTCTAAATTCATATCCTCCTCACTCTCCTCCCACATGACCCGAACCATCTCCGGTGCTCGAGCGACGCCGTGAGATGAAAGTTCGAGGATCAATGTGAGTGTGGGACCGAGGTGAGGAGTCTTTACCGCTTTCCGAGTGTTTTCCGATTCACTCCCCTTTTCTTTCCCCAATTCCATCCATCTTTCACCTTTTATTGAGGTGCCGATCCGGAACCCGTTTTCGGAGTCGACAACTTTTTGGCGACCACGGTGGGACAACCAATGTCTTTAACCGTGCTAGCTTGATTTGTTTGTGCAACTAGTTTCATTCTAATTCAGTTCTAGTCACTAGATTGTTTGTTTTGTTGCATGATTGCTTATCTTGTTTGCATAATGCATGCTTGATTTACTTACTTATTTTCATTTTATGTTTGCTCATATTTATTGCTTCTTCTCCTCTTACCCTCCATTTTTACTTTTGCATTAGCTTTTTGCATCGGGTACCGGACTTGCTCCGATCCGTAGGGCATTCGAGGCGGGGGCTCTCACTCCCAACACACCCTCACCCTCCAAATACCTTCTTGTTGGATTATTACCTTTCTTCTGGGATATTCCTTCCTAGTTGATTTGGTGGTTTCCATCAAGACCTCCGTAAGTCCCCATCCGTGGAGTATTCCTCTCCGCACGATTGGGCCGGTTGTACCACTTCCCAAAACCCGAAGAACCCAAGTACCTACTCGTGGTGATTGAGTGACAACCTTAGGTCTTGAAGATTGAAGCAATAGGAACCATACCCATTTGAGTGAACAATTGCTAACAATCTATCTAATCTAAGGTTTCAACCCAAAAATTGTCGAGTAGTCATTTTAAAAACTTGTTTGCATAACTTGCTTGCTCACCAAAAATTGAAAACAACCAAATTTTTTTTTTCTTCTTTCAAAACACCTAAAAAAAAACATTTTTAATTTTGTGTTCAACTTGTTTTCCAAACAACCAAATTGAAACAAAAAAAAAAAATTCTAACAAAACAAAACATAAAAAAAAAAAACTTCAATTGTGTGCTTTGCTTGCTCTCTTTTTTTACCATCTTTGTAGAAAGATCGACATGATGCCCATGATGCTAAGGTCCGGAAGCCACGTTGGGAGGTCGGACTACTACAAGCTGCAACAACCCATGGTCCAACCCGTAGGCCATGTCAATGCCGTCGTGGAGCCCGACGTTCAAAATCCTACTCATCCACCCGCTTCACTTAGTGTGGAACAAATCCTCCGGGGTCTATCCCTCCATTTAGATCCCGAATCCTTTTCACTTGTGCAATCTTTAACAAAGGGCAAGATGCCCACCAATGAAGATCCAAATCGAGGGAAATCAAGCCCCTCACCACCCCAATCGATAGTCGTGCCCCTCATCATCTCCTCTCCTAGGCAACCCCGTAGTGCCTCTACTCACCCCGTTGTGGGGCATTCATATAATTCTATGCCGCTCCTACTTTGAAGCCACCTCTTCCAACCCATTCATCTAAATACCTTGCACCGGTGGCTCAGAACCCACCTCACTCAAGCATTCATGGACAAACTCAACCAAATGGATGAACACTTTGAAGAGCCGAGGCACCGTTTGGACTCGAAGGCCATCCCTAAAATATCCGCTCTATCTTTCCTGGCCCCACATATCCCTCCATCACAAACACCAACCTACCATCGCTACAATGGCTCGCCAGTGATCCCTTCACCCATGTCAATGGTTTCTTGAGCAAATCGTCTCAATGGCTAAATGATCGAAGAGCTCTTGCTATTCTTTTTAGGCGATCATTGGATGGTGCAGCCCTAGAATGGTTCTTTTCACTAGGGGAAATAGAAATATGGGATTTCGAAATTGTCAAGGTCAAATTCTTGCAACGATATGGGCCGGGCTATTCAATAATTGGGGAAGTAAAAGAAGATGTGGAATTAATACAATATTCTGATGAATTGAGCCCCATGGCTGAGAAGAACATTGATGCTATGCACCAACCTAGGAGCCCTCCCCAACCCCATCCAGATCATCATCATCGACCAACTCCTCGACGCCGCTGATTAGGCCACCCATGCCCCAACCTCAGCCTACCATGCAACTCCGAGTCAATGGCACAACCAACCACGCTAATAAAGCTCCTCTTGTTGCTTATGCAAATACTCCATTACTTCAACCGGCTCCCTGTACCTTCGACTCCACCAACATTTCTTAAGGTCCATCAGCCAATCATATGGCCCTTGGCTTCCCAACCTATTCCACCAACAACCCTCGGCCAATCATCCGGCCCTTGGCTTCTCAACCTATTACACCAACAACCCCTCGGCCAATTATCCAGCTTGGCTTCTCGCCCTATTCCACCAACAACTCCTCAGCCAACCATCCAAGCTATGACTCCTCAACTAATTACATCAATAGCTCCCCAACCCGAACTGACTTCTATGTCAGCACCACTTCAATCAATCCCACTGCATAGGGATCCTCCTCAGTTGGTTGCACAACAACCAATCATTTCTTCTCCTACTATTCTTGCTCATGCTGTAGTAGATGATTCATACACTTCGACCCTTCAAGCTCTTGCCCTGGCAGAGGAATTAATAACTCCAACCATTTGTGCTCCTGCCATGGCAGATGAATCAACTCCTCAACATATCCTTGCCCTCTCTCAAGATCAAAGTCAGCCAATAGGGGAGATCGAACCAAACTCTTCTATCATTCTAGAATCCCCTACCAGGCATGCCCTCTTCTCTAGAACAACCCGAGGAGAAGCCTACCGTAAGGAGCTTGGATGAGGAGATCACAAATTTAGTTGATGGTCAAGACTAGGCAAGGATTTGCCAAGCATGTATCAAAATGTTGCCATCATTAGAATTGATCCCTGAAGTTTGTCAGATCGAATTGACCCCTGAGCTGGGAAGTAAGGAGACCAAATTGGTCAGTGAAATGGGGAATGAATCGACAAGCCTCCTGAAGGATGTAAACCTTAGCAAAGGGATACTAGGACCTCCTCCAGCTAGGCAGACAAATCCTTTAGCATCAATCTTAGGGCCACGACCCTTACCCCATTCTTCTCTTAAGCAACAATTCGGCCTATGGGCCCCCGATCAATCAATTTTAGGGCCACGACCCTTTCTTTGTTCTCCTCCAAATCAACGATCGGGCCCATGGGCCCACAATTCCTCAATCTTAGGGCCACTGCCCTTTCTTTATCCTTCTTACAACCATCAATCAGGCCCATGGGCCCAAAATATGTCAATCTTAGGGCCACGGCCCACACTTTATCCCACTCAACTGGGCCCTTATGCCCCTTTCTCAGGCTCTTACGCACCTTTTCATCAACTGGGCCCATGTGCCCCTTTCCATCAGCCGGGCCCACGTGCCCCCTTTATCCAACCGGGCCCATGTGCCCCTTTTAATCAACCGGGCTCTTATGCCCCTTTTCCATCACCGGCCCATGTGCCCCCTTTATCCAATCGGGCCCACGTGCCCTTTCCTTCAACCGGCCCATGCGCCCCTTTTCATCAACGGGCCCATGCGCCCTTTCCATCAGCCGGGCCCATGCGCCCCCTTTATCCAACCGGGCCCATGTGCCCCTTTTAATCAACCGGGCTCTTATGCCCCTTTTCTTCAACCGGGCCCACATGCCCCTTTTAATCAATCGGGCTTGCATGCCCCTTTCCTTCAATTGGGCCCATGTGCCCCTTTTCCCAAACTGGGCCTACGTGCCCCTTTCTTTCCATCAGGCCCACGTGCCCATAATTCTCCCCGATCGGGCCCATGTGCCCTTAACTTTTCTAAATCGGGCCCACGTGCCCGCAATTCACCTCAAGCGGGCTCACATGCCCATGTTTTTTTCTACAACCCGGCCCATGTGTCCAAATTTCTTTCTAAATCGGCCCACGTGCCCACCTTCCAACAAACTCGGCACACATGCCCACACTTCAACTTCGGGCCTGTATGCCCCATTTCTTCACCATCGGGCCCACGTGCCCATACTTCTTCAAAATCGGGCCCCCGTGCCCCCACTTCTTCGAATTCGGGTTTGCACACCCCTACTCTTCAATGGCCAGCCGAGCCCATCACAAATCACAATCTGCCTCCCAACCATCTAAATTGGGCTGGTGTGCCCGCTCTTTTTCGTTGGGTCCCTCGGGCTCAACCTTCAATCGGGCCTTCGAGCCCATCACATCCAATTGGGCCCTCATGCCCATCAACATCAATCGGGCCCTCTGGCCCGCATTCAACTCTTAGGCCCACGTGCCCCCTGATTCCAACCCTTCACGGGCTTTCAAGCCCACTATCAACTCTTCGGCCCAAGAGCCCACTTTAGCACACTTTTGTTTTCAAAACATGTTTTTTTCCTTTTTGCATTCTCTTTCCTTTTCCAAATTTTATTTTCAAAAAAATCAAGGTAGAGAAATTTCCTGGGTGATACCACAATCTTTGCCTTTTACATCATTAATTTTGACTCTGCCCTGCTAAATCATATCCACCACATTTTCACTTCATCCTATGACTATGAATCTTCAATCCAATGCAATATGGTTCATATCAAAAGTGGAAGTAGTTGGGCAAGGCAAGGCAAGGCATGGCAGGCAAGGCAAGGCAAGCACAAGCAAAGCCGTTATCAACAATGAAATTCTTCTTCTCTCAGGTATTACATGAAATTGCATTCATCATCATTATGTCATCCACAAGGCAATATTTTTGAAATGATTTTGAACTTCACAATATTAATGGAGAGAAATTCATGACTGACGACATTTGTAGCTACCTTGTTCTTATTAAACAATTTTTTTTACATTGCAAGGCATGTTTTCAATTGATTCACCTATGGAATGTAATCTACCTCAAAAATGGAGAGAACTACCAGTATGACTTGAGTCCACATGTCCTAGGTTGTTGTCTAGGAGTCGAGGGTAGATACCATTCTACACACACAACACGTCCCGATCCCAGAATCCAGATAACCTGACACCCGAGAGAAGCTAGGCAAAGCTTAGAGATGGAAGGAAAACCCTTACCCTACTCTCTTCTGTTCGGTCCAAGATAGGCAAAAGGGATCAGAGGGGGAGAGTATCGAAAGCACCCGCCGCCCTAGTAGGAGGCCGTCTCAGAAGGTCCAACTTCTAAAAAAAAAAAAGGTGCCAAAAGATGGGCAATGAACCCCACAGGTTTAAACAAATATGGGCCTGTCTGAATGAGTACCCAAAAATGCAGAAAAAAAAGGCACGTAAAGATGGGCAATGACCCCACAGGTCAAAGCACCTGTCCGAATGCGTGCCACAAAAATAGGTTTGTTGATAAAGAAGAAAAGACCCGAAGAGGCCGAACCCCAATGGGCAATTGGGTGTGAGTAGAGAAATCCCTCTCGACATCTCCAAAGCCTATCAAGGACTTTCCCTCAATTCTTCATTCTTACCCCCAAGGTGTGGGTGAACCAACCAAATCAAAGCTAAACTCTGGCTGATCAAAGGTTGAAGGTAAAAAGATTCTGGGTAAGGAACCCCATTTTGCACATGGTGTCTACCACGAACCTAGAAAAACAACCAAGTGATGAGAACTTGTGTCAATACTGATTTTTCTCTCCCCAAAAAAATATTTTCAAAAAACTCTCAAAAAAAGTTGAATATTTTCAAAAAATCCAAAAAAATTACATATTTTCAAAAACTCAAAAAAATAATATTATCAAAAATCCCAGAAAAATTGAATCTTTTCAAAAAAAGAAGAAGAAGAAAACTTCATTCTCAAATTCCAACAAAATTTTCAAAAAATAAATAAATCAACATGCTCGGTTTGAATTCTTGTCTTTACATTCATTGTATATTTGCTGCTTTATTCACCCTTAAGAAGGCTATTACCCCTTGACAAATGTCAAGGCATACTGCAACTTGCAAGGGGGATAAGCCACATTGTTGTTCTAATCTCTTCCTTCTAAGTGTTTCAGGCACAAGAAAAACTTTACACCCCTTGACAAAGGTCAAGGCATACTGCAACTTGCAAGGGGGATAAGCCATATTGGCATTCTAATTTCCTTTTTCTAGTGTTTCAGGCACGAAGAACAAATGAGGAGAACTTCACAACAAGGCGAAGCTCGCCACTTCCCTCCCCAAGGATTCTTAGGAGGAGGTGCCACCATGACCTCGACCTCAACTTCGTCGAGGAGCATTTTCAAGATTTCAATAAGGCGATGCTCGCCACTTCCCTCCCCTGAGGATTCTTAGGAGGAGGTGTCACCATAACCTCGGCTTTAATTTTGCCGAGAAAACTTCGTGTGCGATGCTCGCCACTTCCCTCCCCCGAGGATTCTCGTGGAGGAGGTGTCATCATTACCTCGGCCTCAACTTCTGCCGAGAAGCTTTTGTTCTGTGTCCTCATTAGGACACATGAACTCTTTTTGTGAGAATGCATGTCATCACACCGAAAACTCACCGTTATCATTTCCTTCCTTAGCATATATTAGGTGCATTACTATTTATTTTATGCATTGATGTTGAAGACCGTGAATGCAAAGAAGACCCAGGCCCGAGATCCCCTTCATCAAAATCCACGACGGTCAGGTCATTCTTTGTGCTCACGGATAAGCCAAAATTGTGCAGTGAGGGACGATGGTTCCCGAATGGGTATCTTGACCTCATAGACAATCTATATCTTCAACTAATTGTTAGACAAGTTTTGTTTTTGTTTTCTTGAGCCCATCATGCATCATATAGTATTAGTTGCATTGCATTTTTCATTATCATTGCATACATCTCTTCATAATCTTCACCTTCTCACCCTCTTGTATCATAATTCTGATCATTCTGAATCCCATCATGTTTTTTAATCCCACTGTGTTTTCTAATCCCACTGTGTTTTCTAATCCCACCATGATCTCTAGTCCCACCAACCTCTCTAATATCCCACCGTGTCTATTAATCCCACCGTGTTCGGTAATCACCTCGTGCCTTCAAATCTTTCATTTCTTTTCACCACTGTGGCCATTGCAACTTCTTTGCTATTCATCCCACCATGGCAGCCAATTCATCCCGCCAAGGGTCTTCTATTTGATCAAAACTTGCATCGTCACTATCTTCACGGTATGTGCTTCAACATTTGCCTTTCGGAATATGAGATTATTCCATTCCGAATTGAATCTTGTCTCTTGGAAGACTTAAATGAATCCGAGAGCCTGAATGTGCTCGATTGGTATTCTTTTACTTTTTCAAAATAAATCTCTTTTTAAACTTTAGCCCATCACAAGACATGTGAACACCGCAAAGATCGGGTTACCAGCTGATGATGAACCTACGAACCCATGTTTCGGGGACTCCCCACCGCGTTGGGGGTTGGCTATTCTTCTCTCGTGCCAATGGCACATCTCTTACCAATCGAACATAGGAAGAATTGATGAAACATGGCAGTTAACCAGGAGACATGAAGAGATTCTCTTTGCCGAATTTGGTCGTTGAGCGTGTCTATATCTACACCTTGATGCCACCTTTTCAGTCCACCACCATTTCGCTCCGCTGCATTCCATTACAACTCATTTCTCTTCTCTACATTCCTCTACATTTCACTCCGCTACGCTACATGCCATTCCCTTGCAAAGCCGACATCAAGGCGAGGCAAGCTGTAGACACGCCAATTTGGCCTTATTTAGAGCTTAAACCATTATTCTATTGGCAACATCTCTTTTAGACCATCAAATTCATGATGAACCTCCCTTTAGGATGAGCCGAGGTGCTTATTAGAAATATTAGGATGATTTTCTAATTTCTAATCAAATCCGTGTTTGCCGAACAAGAGACTCTTGGTGGTGTGCCAGATTATGCTTTTCCTAGCATATCATTTATTTGAAAATTTTTCACAGGATTATGTGGACATCCAATGAATAAGTCCTAAACATCAATAATCTTCCTCTCTGAGTCCTCTTTTAATGCAACAAACGGCATTCAATTCTGATCTCCCATTTGTCTGCAGCGCCCTTTGGAAGTCAGATGCACAGTTCTGTCCGCACGCAAAGACCTATCAAGCCCAATTGCATTCAAGCCCAGCCCATTGGGCCCATATCTGACCAATTCACGACCTTACCTTCCTTTTTCCTCCTCCATATCACTTGTTATAGTATCTGGAAGCTTCATGGTCGAAATTAGCATCATCTAATGATGGCAATCCAACTTGTTGTCTTGTATATCAAGACTTGCCATTTTTAGACTAGATTTGTTTCCTCTTCAAGTGGAGGCATATTTTGAGCATGGAGAAGGTGATCCACGGTTTTCAATCTCTCTCAATCATTTAGGTAAGTTTCTAGATACCTCAGGATGTAAATCAGCAACATTAATTGAAGGAAATCCAACCTATGGTCGGATGTATCAAAACTTGCTATTTTTTGACCTGTTCTTCATCCCCTATAAAGGGAGACTCATATGAACGACCTAAGGAGGGCATCCCCATCCTCCAGCACTTCTATCTTCGTCCTCCAGCCACCCTAGGCTCTTCCCAACCTCCCCAAATCGTCCTATCTTCGTCCCGGTGCCCGGAGATCATCCAAAGTGAAGGAGAAGCCGGTCTATGCTCCAACGTGCTGCACTGCTGATCATCGGCTTCTACAGATATTTATAGTCATTTTATGGCCTGACTTCCTTCATACGAAGTGTGGTTCATCAAGATATCCTTCATCTGCAACAAACGGAGATCAATTCAGACATTTCCTCGGCATGTTACGGCTTCAACACCAGCGCTGTACAGTCAGATCCGAAGGCTTCTCTTCTAAGTCATCATCTTCTCAGTCAATTTCAGTACACTTAATGGTGGATTCAGCCTATACATCCTTCATAGAAATTGTTCCCCAGTGAGTTATATTTTATCTCCAACAAGAATCATTCAATTTTGATATCTGTGGTTCCCATAGCATGTCCTACATCGACATTGTGCTGGGAGTTTCCAGAACTTCACTGTCCAAGATCCGTCTTATCAGGTAAATTCAGATTACTTATCATAAGATTCAGGCAAACTTGTCTTCATATAAAACCACCCTCTGTGAGTCATCTTTATTTTTAAACAAACATCACTTGATTCTGACATTGGTTCTGTTTTTTACGGTCTTTGCATCCGAACCGTGCAGTTTACATTAAATCTGTCCAACCCGGTTGCCACTTTGCTCGGGTTGTGTTGTCTTTAACCATTTATATTCTTTTTTTCTTCATTAACATCATTTAGTTCATATTTAAGCATCATTTTTATTCTATTTTTATCATTTCATACATCATCAAAAAACCAAAAAAAGGGGTTAGGGCTAACCCCGAATCCGGTGAGTTTGTTTCCAATTGTCGTTTTATGTTATTACTTTTACAAGTTACTACACTTCACTCAGTTCTAATCCTTCTTCACTTGTTTTCTTGGTTTATTGTTCTAGTTGCACAGGTTTATCAAGCTAGCATTGGATTGGAGACTCTTCTTCATCGGCCGGCCGAAGAAGAAGAAGGTTGAACTCACATCCCTTTCTCCCACGCTAAGGTACACACGGTCAACTTCTTTCTCTTTCCATTACATAAATCGGAGCCCGCGGCTCCTGGCGACCACACTTTATTTTTATTCATGTTCTAAATTCATATCCTCCTCACTCTCCTCCCACATGACCCGAACCATCTCCGGTGCTCGAGCGACGCCGTGAGATGAAAGTTCGAGGATCAATGTGAGTGTGGGACCGAGGTGAGGAGTCTTTACCGCTTTCCGAGTGTTTTCCGATTCACTCCCCTTTTCTTTCCCCAATTCCATCCATCTTTCACCTTTTATTGAGGTGCCGATCCGGAACCCGTTTTCGGAGTCGACATTGTTATAATTAGTTCCTTTTTGTTGCTTGTACCTTCTAGCAACTAATCTTTCTTTAAACCTATTAAGGGAACCATGAACACATTCTTTAATAATATAGCCCCAATTTAGAATCAAAAATGTGCATCTTGTGATGGGGTAGAAGGACCCAAGTTATTTTTGATGAGAGCATTGAATTCTTCTTGCATTACTTATCTTTATCGAGGTGAATTTTGTGCCCCAACCCTAGGATGCTTGGCACTAGGGTGCTTGGCACAATGAAATTTGGGAACCATGTTAGGATTGGTCAGACTAGACCTAACCTCAAAACTGTGTAAAAATAGGGTGGGAAAATTCTTGCCAGAAGAAAGCACCCCTAGGCTTCCTATTATTGGGGTATCAAGTGCCCAGGTAATAGGTGAAGATGGCAATTTGGCCAGATTGGAAGAGGAATCCCCTCTGTTGAACTTGTCACCGGGGTGTCATTTCTAGAGAAGAGAGAAAGAGCTCGTTGGAGCTAGAGCACTGCATGGAAGACAGTGGGATTGGAGGAGGAAGGCCCCACCACAGAAGTTGCCACTAAGCATTGCTGCCGGAGAAGAGAGAAAATCCTACAAAAAGGAGCCGCCACATAGAGGGGAGCTGTGTCGGGGAGAGATAGGGTGTCGCTTGAGGCCATGTGTTTGTCCGATAGCAGTTTTGAAAACACCGGCCAAATAACAGATTTTTAAAACAAAAATTTGTAAAACCTGCAAACACCTTTTAAAGTGAAATTTTACTATATTTTTTAAAAATTAAAATAAAAGCATTCAATATAATGCAACCAAACATCCCCATAAGGGTCTATTTGGATTGACATAAAAACATAAACAAATAGAACAATTTTCACATAGTGCTTTTCCAAGGTAATATAAAACATAATCTACTATTTGGTTACATGTATTTTATTTTACTTGAAAATATAATTCATTATTTGGTTATTCATAAATTATTTTCTTTTAAACATTTAAATGCTTGTGAATCATTCTACAAAATTATATATTAAAAATTTTAAAATAATATAAATATTAATAAACAATTATTATTTTTATTTTAATTAATTTTTAATAAATTTTTGATAAATTATATATAAGTGGAGTATGTGATTTACTTCATTGGTGAAAATATTTTTCGTTCACTAGCATGAAAAAATAAAACACATTAAAAAATTTAATGTGGTATATAATTCTACGAAACATAAAATCTGATGTCTTATTCTGGACATATGAAATTATTTTTTAAAATTTTTTTCAAGGTCTCATGAGTATAAAGCCTTATATTTGCATATGCAAGCATATATTAAACAAAATTTATTTGATAAAAAAAGTTTTCTTTGGTATGACTTTCAAATAAATTTTGTTCTTATAATAAAATTATTAAAATTAGTATTATATATTTAAAATTATGTTATTTAATAAAATAAGCCTTCATATATATTTTATCAGAGGCTTTATTGATCATTACCAGAAAGATGCCAAAGTCCATAATCTATGAAGTCATAGGTATTTTGTTTTAGGTGATTTTTTAATCTTTTTACCTGTAACCAAATAAGTATGTTATGCTGATCACATTTTCTAGAAAACTCATGGGGCATGATAAATTGAGTTTTTGTTACAATTTTATATATTTGTAACAAAACTTGTTAAAAAAAGTGTTTAACAATCATAACAAATTTATGTTTTAAAGAGATTTTCCTCTTGGACAAAAAAAAGAAGATATCATCTTTTTTATCTTGTGGTCCTCCATCTTGTTTGATCGTGTATGGTACTCAATTTTTTTGTTATCACATATATGCAAATATGACAATTTTATATCAATTTTTTTGTTAGTTCACATTTCAGTTTAATAAAAATTTTTATGGTTAAAGTGTATAAAAATTTACTGTACAACTAAACATCCTATTAGGCATGCGTTCAATGCATACAAACATACCTTACGCCCTATTTGGTAACACTATTAGGTACCTCTATCACTATCAATTTTAAAATTGATATTGATAGCAACCTTTAAGAGGTGTTTGGTTAATTGTATCAATTTTAAAATTTGTAGTGCAAACAAAACATAGTATATAATACAAGTGTCAACTTGTATTACTTTTGATATTGATACTTCAACATTTGAAAATATTAATATCAATATTGATATAGTACCAAAAATGAAACTCTAGCCAAATAAGGCATTTAGTATAGACTCATCAAATCTATTTTATGGTATTCAATCTATTGGATATAGCTTGATATTTTAAAAATATATTAGAGAAAATATATACTTTGGTAGCTACAAGGTATGCTGTGTAGCGCGTAGAGAATTCATCAAGGGCATCGTGCTGACCATGTGAAAAACCTTCTTGGTGGTATATAGGGTTAACTTTATAAAGAACATACTTGTACAGCTATGTACTGTACCTATGGGATATGGTAAATATATACTAAATGGTAAATTTGTATTCTTACTGAATATCAAAGATGAGTTAATATATGATACAACTGTAAGGGTTTGATGTCTAGACACAATCCAAATAGAATACCCATACTTCTGATAGGTAGTTATGACCTTCAGCAAACTTGGCAAAGTAGGAAGATTTATGAGGCAATCAAGAAAAATGACTTAATTCATTGAAAAGGACAAACTTTGTGTATAAGAAACTAATGAAAAGCAGTTGTAGAAATAATTTTCTGCTATACCCTTTTAATCAGCCCTAATTGTTCCATTATCAACTCCCTCACTCTTTTGGGTTTGGTTGGCCGGCCTACCTTTTGCTCTTTGTCGGCACGATTGTTCAAATGAGAAGAGAAGCATTTACTATAACTTGTCAAGTTCAGATCACCTCAGGAGTCCGGTGGAGGGAGTATTCTCCGTCCAAAACACAAAAAATGGGATCAACCATGATATAAAGACCAATTTAACCTATGAAACTCATCTCTGCTATGTGAGTCCCACATATGTTTGTGTCCACGTAGAGAGTACTCCCTCTGTCGATCTCAAACCTTTTGAGTGTCAAATTAGCCAAGCTTGTTTTAATTTGCAGAGATTATAGGTTAAAAGCATAATGTAGGATCCTATTCTGGTAAGGAATGCACAAACCTGACAAGCAAACTTGTGATCTTGCTCTAAGGTGGCAATCCTTCGGGTGTGAAATTAGCCAAGCTGGTCCAGAAGCCCATTTAAAAGGCTCAAGGTCAGTTTGGGCTGGGAGAACCATTATGGTTCATCCAGATGATATAAAGCCCACCATGAGATGTCTGCCTCTTATCTGACAGGTGTTGCCTGTATATCCAAAATTATTTTGTTTGCATCTTAGGAAGGAGTTCACTGTTTCTGTCTCCTACTATCCCTCTTTTTCTTTTCCTTTGTCGCTACTATCTTGTCACCTATATATAGCTTTTCAACCAGATGGATTTGCTACGTTTCATTCCAAAATTAATTACATCAGAAGAAAAGGGATTGTCAAAGTTTGGACTCATGTTTATCAGTTCAAGTGTCTTCTAATGATTCATCAAACAAAGCCCTTGGTGAAGCTATTCGTTATATCCAAGGATTAGTCGGGAGTCGGTCCCGGGTCGGTCGGCCCCAAAACCGACCCGGGTGGGTTGGGGTCGCGACCCGGGTCGGGTCGGGGTCGGAGTCTGAGTCGGAAACAAATAATAAAAAATTCGTTTTAAAATAATAACCGGATCGGGGGGCCGGGGCCCAAAAAGCGACCGGGTCGGACGACCCGGCCGACCGGGTCGGACGACCCGGCCCACCGGGTCACCGACCCGGCAAACCATGGTTATATCTATTATACATCTTGTCGAGATCAAGAGTGCTGTGAATGTGTTTGTTTAAGATTCATTTAATTTTAGATGGCATGCAATAATTCTTTCATTTCTTGATGCAAAATAATAATAGGAGTCCTTTTTACAAACCTTAGATACCAAATCAAATGCCACCCAGTAAATGCTGTTAGAAGGGGGCCATTTTGCAAAACCCACAAGACCAGTTCATCTTTTAGAACTAAAAACATTTTCTAAATAAGAATATTATGTTATAATTTGTATAAAGAATATGTTATATATGACTCTTCCTACAAAATGAGTCATCAGACTGTATATAGCTGGGCTGGGACCTGTTGGGTTAACTCCATTCTTCATAGTCAAAACAAATGTCCTTTGCCATTTTTCTTTTCTTACTAGAGGCTGACTACGGCCAGGGTCAAGTCACTCCAAACCCTTGGGGGGCAGGCGGTCTGTGTTCGAGCGGGGGCTCGAACACCGTTTCCCACGGTGCTGTGGGTCTTCCGTGGCCACTGAGCCACATCGTCCAAAAAAAAAAAGAAAAAGGTCACTGCAAACCCACCCAGAAGTACCCTTCTTATCCCCAAGTCATTCCCCTTCTTGATTTGTGCCGGGCAGCGCAAAATAAATGCTAGCTTTTACACCCATACTCTTTACATGAAAAGATATATAGAGAGAACAAGGGTCTGGGGATAGCTCCAAGATAAGAAGCTAGTGTACTTGGTAGAAGAAGAGTATTTAATAGTTATACAGCATTAATTAAACATATTAAATAGGTAGACACTAAACTTAAATTCGAGCTTAATCACAAATTCAAACTTGGTAAACAAGTTTCACAAGTTGGAGCTTCACAAAACAGTTAACACCGTCACACTATCCACAAGCTTACCCAGCCCTTATTTATATTAATCAAACTAAACTCCACCCAATACATGATGTAGCAACCAAGCTGCATGCCAAGGGTGATGCATACGACTAGGGGTGTCAATGGGCCGAGCCCGGCCCGGTCCGAGGTCGACCCGCTTAAGGCCCGGTCTAAAATATATTGACTCGGCCCAACTCGGCCCGCGCTATATTCTTGGCCCGGCCCGGCCCGACCCGGCCCGCAAAAATTATTGACTTGGCCGACCCGGCCCGGCCCGGCCCAACTATATATTTTATAATTAAATATTTATTAAATATAATAAATTTAATTATTTAATATAACATTATAAAATTAATAATAATTTAATTTAAATATATTTTTAATAAGTAAAAATGATATTTTTGACATAAACAATTGAAAGTTATTTGGCCTGTTTTAGCCCGCGTCGGCCCGCTTCGGTCCGTATGTCGGCCCGACTAAAGCCCGCGGGCCAAAATGTTTGGCCCGTCAAATGACCCGCAGCTGGCCCGGCCCGCGAACCCGTGGGCCGGCCCGGCCCATTGCCACCCCTACATATGACCGTATGTAAAATAAAAATGCTATATGAAATTTTTTTCGTAGAAAATAAAATTCAAATATTACATTTAATACCTGCGCTTGAAATTAATGATTTTTAAATACTTATTTATTTATTTTTCTGTAAAATATTTTGATATTATTTTGCCTATTAACCTTGTGATTATGAAGTTTTGTCATATATAAGTACAAAGTTTCTCAAAGTAATTTTAATTCTTTGTATAACCTTTTCATTTCGAGGATAGCTAGTATACGATGAATCACTATGATTTACTTCTTTAACAATTTTTTGTATAATCTTATTCTAGATTATATCATAAATTAATAAATATTCTTTAATTTAATTTAATATTCAGCTTTTTAGTTATTGTTCATTATCTGGCGTCCCCTCTTGAGAGAAAACTCCTGCGATATCACCAACAAACAATATGCAATCACGAACTTTTTTCTCACATAATAATACATAGTATATATAGTAATATTTCTTTCCCCTTACTTCATAACATATTTCTTCTCATTTAGATTGCGGAACTTCTTAATTTCCACCGAAGATTAATTCAGGTGATCAGTTCGTGGATGCCCACCATTATCCTGCATGCATTGCTTGGAATAGGGAAGTGGAAAAGATTTTCGAGAAAACCCCTATCATTTACAATTATTTTACATGTATCCAAAGGGAGGACGTGCATGGGGGCACGACAGATCACCACGGTAGCCGGCTCCGAGGATACGCACCCGTTAAACACTGGGACCTGGTCGTCGAGGGCATTGACATATCTCGCCGGCCGTCCGAGCCAGCGGTGTAAACGAAATCTAATATTTCCGTGTTTCAATTTGATTCTAACAAAAGTTAACCGATTTAAATTTTATTTTTATCATATAAATTATTATTAAAAATTTCGATAATTTAATGAAATCAGAATCGGCATCGATTAATTTATTTTTTATTATTTTGATTTCAATAAAAAATAAACATATATGTAAAAAATTAATAAAATAAAATAAAATAATAAGTGTTAAAAATAAAAATTTAAAGAGATTATATAATAATCGCACGTGAATTATTAACTCATTTTTGAATGAAAATTATTATTTAATATGTATTTTAAAAATTATTAGATTCGATTTAAATTCCGTTATCGGATCAAAATTAAAATATAGTACTTTTAAAATTATCAAAATCAAAATCAGAATTTTTTAACTCTCGTCGGGATCAAAATTCGATGATTCTAATGATTCCGTCACCTAATCTCCCGCGAGTTTACGGCCCCAGTCGGTGCTGCTCCACGGAACGCCGGCCCGTCGCTCTCGGCCGCCGGCCCCGGGGGGGCGGCATTACGGCCCGGCGGCGCTCGCGATCGTGTCTATGCGGTGTCAGCGGCGGCGATTGACGCCAGATAATGGCGTTGGGGAACGCCGCTTGCATTCATTGTCGAACCTACAATTCCGGCCGGCTCTAAAAGCTTCCTCTCCTCTTCTTCTTCTTATTCTTCTTTTTTATTCCTTCTGCTTCAGCCTACTGTGCTTCCCAATCCCGCCGGCCGGCGAGAATCTTCCTCCGTCCACCCGCGAACACCGTGTTCCGGGATCACCTAAATCGTCGGCGCAGTCATGGCCGGCGGAAGGACCCGCGGCTAGCGAGCTGGCCTGCCGCCTCCGTTAATCTAACAGGCTGACTCTCATTCATTTCGATCTCCCCTGCCCCCCTCCATTTAAACGCCCCTTTGGTTCTGGGTGCAAACGAGTCGAACCGAGTCGAGTAGTACGGTGTTCAAACTCGGCTCATTTATTTTACACGAGTTCGAGTTCGAACTCGAGTTTAACGAATACGTGGAATCTTTGTTCAAATTTGGTTCGTTTATTAATCGAGTCGAGCTCGAGCTCGAACTCGAGTAATAATTAAAATAAAATTCAATTAACATTCAAGCTTGAGTTATATATAAACTCATTTATAAAATTCAAAATTACTGAAAAATTATTTGTGAAATTTTAGATTTAGTTTATTTATGAAACTCAATTTAAGTCTAAATTCAAATTTTGAATTATTTAATATATTTAAGTGATAATATATAATTATTAATACTCATAATTTAATTTTTAAAAATAAATATATAATATAGTATTTAATCGAGTTGCTCGCGAGTTTATCGAGCCGAGCAGGTATCTGTTCAAACTCGACTCGTTCAATGAGTCGGGATTTATTTTTTTTTGTTCAAACTCATTCATTTAACATGATAAACGAGTCGAGTTGAATTTTTATTGAGCCGAGCTTCGAGTTACTTGTTGAGTGTATTGGTTCGTTTGCATCACTAGTTCTGAACTCCCGGGCGCAATGGTACTAGAGAAAATTTTTAAATTAACAGGCTTTCAAATAAAATTTGCAGAACTAAGAAGAATTTTTAAAGCTAACATATTTTCGTCAAACTAGCTGCCGGTAGGCGGCCACTTCAACGCGGAGAAGTGAACTCATAGCGACTTTCGATTTATTTTATTTCTTTCCTATTAACGTAAGTCACTGTAACTGACTTCTTTTTCTTAAGAATAGAGTGAAGTCTTTGGATTTCTCGACGACTTCTGCCCCTTATTTTGTTGTTTATTAATTATAAAAAGTTATATATATTGTTTCTTATATACTATTTCTATAATATTTTAAAATAACATACTAATGTACACTATATATAATATAATATATAATAATTTTATATTTATTTTATAATAAAAATGCATTTAACGAAATAAATATTTTAAAAATTATAATTTTAAATTTAAATAAGTGGCGAGCGACAACTAAGGAAGAAGATATTGGCCGACACTCTGAGGATACTAACACTCAGAGAATCATAAAAGAATGGAGCTTATATATTATTCATATAATATTATATTATATATTACTACGTGTTATTACGTTACTTTAAAATATTATAAAAATAATATATATAATTTATAATTAATAGAAACGTAATAAGAGGTAGAAGTCGCTCGGGTTAAAAACATAGGAAGTCGTTACATTACGTGGTGAATTACGTTTGATGACAAAAAAGATAATAAAAAAACCGAAAGTGGTTAATGTGGGTGTTTGGTTGCATGATAATTTTTTGTACACTTTTATGATTAAAAATTATATTAAAATAAAAAGTGAACCAACTCATGACATAAAATTGTCATGTTTGGAAGGATGTGATAATAAAAAGGGGTAATTACCATTCATGACCAAACAAAGTGGGGGACCACATGAAAAAAGAAAGAGGTGAAACCCACTTTTTTTGTTTAAGAAGAAAATCACTTTCAAAACATAAAATTGTCAAGGTTGCCAAACACCTCTTTTAACAAAAAATTTTATAATTTTTAAAAATTAAAATAAAAACCTTCATTAGGTGTTTGGTTGCATGATAATGAAAGTTTTTATTTTTATTTTTAAAAATTATAAAAAAACTTGTTAAAAGAGGTGTTTGGCAACCTTGACAATTTTATGTTTTGAAAGTGATTTTCTTCTTAAAATGTAAAAAGGTGGATCTCACCTCTTTCTTTTTTCTTATGGTCCCTCACTTTGTTTAATCATATATGATAGTTACTCTTTTTTGTTATCACATCCCTCCAAACATAATAATTGTATGTCATGAGTTGATTCATTTTTATTTTAATATAATTTTTTATCATGAAAATGTACAAAAAATTATCATGCAATCAAACACCCCATAAGTAATATAGCGACTTCGCTTTAGCGCGTTAAATGATGAAAGTATGTTAATTTTTTTTAAAAAAAAATCACCGTGTTAATTTTGCAATATTTTAAAATATGTTAATTTAAAATTTTTGTCTAACGATACGAGGCCGTGTCGCTAAACTTTTCTCTCTCTCTCCCTCTCTTTATATATATATATATATATATATATACACACAAGCGCGTGTATATATATAACTTTATGGGGTGTTTAGTTGCATTTTATTTTTTTATATGATTTCATGATAAAAAATGATATCACACGTTGAAACTTGACAAATTTTAAAATTAAAAATTATAGAAACATAACGGGGTGTTTGGTTGCATGATAATGAAAGTTTTTATTTTAACTTTTAAAAATTATAAGAAAATATGTTAAAAGAAGTGTTTGACAACCGTGATAATTTTATGTTTTGAAAGTGATTTTCCTCTTAAACAAAAAAAAGAATATCACCTTTTTCCTTTTTTTGTGGTCTCTCACTTTGTTTGATCATTTAAGGTACTTACTTTTTTTTGTTATCACATTCCTCCAAATGCGATAATTTTATGTCATTAGTTAGTTCACTTTTTATTTTAATATATTTTTTTATCATAAAAATGTACAAAAAATTATCATGCAACCAAACGTCCCATAATGTTTGGCAAAAACATTATCATTTTTAGAAATGATGGTAAAGTGTTTGGTGCATAAATGAAAAGTCATTTATGTAGCACATGGGTTAGGCTCGTAGACCATGTGCTGTGGTTGTGCGTTTTTGAAAAAAATGCTCAATACCTCTTTTTTTCTATATCACATGGAAGAGGGTGAAAAAAACTTTTAGGATAGTAAATTGTAACGCATGCCAAACACTTTTAAAGTATACTTTTACTATAATTTTTAAAAATTAAAATAAAAATACTCATTATCATGTAACCAAACACCCCATTAGTTTGCTCTTGAGTTTGGAAACTCAGCAACCGACCACATGAGTGAATGGTGGTCCAATGAACCCAAGAACACCATTCGAAGAAGACGACGGAGATGCCCTTAAATTATACCATTAATACAAGCCAGAAAAGTTTAGCTGTGGACACGGCCTCGTATCGTTAGACAAAAATGTTAAATTAACATATTTTAAAATATTGCAAAATTAACACGGTGATTTTTTTTTAAAAAAATTAACATACTTTCATCATTTAACGCGCAAAAGCGAAGTCGCTATATTACTCATGGGGTGTTTGATTGCATGATAATTTTTTGTACATTTTCATGATAAAAAATTATATTAAAATAAAAAGTGAACCAACTCATGACATAAAATTGTCATGTTTAGAGGGATGTGATAATAAAAAGGGGTAACTACCATTCATGACCAAACAAAGTGGGGGACCACATGAAAAAAGAAAGAGGTGAAACCCACTTTTTTGTTTAAGAAGAAAATCACTTTCAAAACATAAAATTGTCAAGGTTGCCAAACACCTCTTTTAACAAATTTTTTTATAATTTTTAAAAATTAAAATAAAATTCTTCATTAGGTGTTTGGTTGCATGATAATGAAAGTTTTTATTTTTATTTTTAAAAATTATAAAAAAACTTGTTAAAAGAGGTGTTTGGCAACCTTGACAATTTTATGTTTTGAAAGTGATTTTCTTCTTAAACAGAAAAAGGTGGATCTCACCTCTTTCTTTTTTCTTGTGGTCCCTCACTTTGTTTAATCATATATGATAGTTACTCTTTTTTGTTATCACATCCCTCCAAACATAATAATTGTATGTCATGAGTTGATTCATTTTTTATTTTAATATAATTTTTTATCATGAAAATGTACAAAAAATTATCATGCAATCAAACACCCCATAAGTAATATAGCGACTTCGCTTTAGCGCGTTAAATGATGAAAGTATGTTAATTTTTTTAAAAAAAATCACCGTGTTAATTTTGCAATATTTTAAAATATGTTAATTTAAAATTTTTGTCTAACGATACGAGGCCGTGTCCACAGCTAAACTTTTCTGGCTTGTATTAATGGTCTAATTTAAGGGCATCTCCGTCGTCTTCTTCGAATGGTGTTCTTGGGTTCATTGGACCACCATTCACTCATGTGGTCGGTTGCAGAGTTTCCAAACTCAAGAGCAAACTAATGGGGTGTTTGGTTGCATGATAATGAGTATTTTTATTTTAATTTTTAAAAATTATAGTAAAAGTATACTTTAAAAGTGTTTGGCATGCGTTACAATTTTTTATCCTAAAAGTTTTTTTCACCCTCTTCCATGTGATAGAGAAAAAAAGAGGTATTGAGCATTTTTTTCAAAAACGCACAACCACAGCACATGGTCTACGAGCCTAACCCATGTGCTACATAAATGACTTTTCATTTATGCACCAAACACTTTACCATCATTTCTAAAAATGATAATGTTTTTGCCAAACATTATGGGGCGTTTGGTTGCATGATAATTTTTTGTACATTTTTATGATAAAAAAATATATTAAAATAAAAAGTGAACTAACTCATGACATAAAATTATCGCATTTGGAGGAATGTGATAACAAAAAAAAGTAACTACCTTAAATGATCAAACAAAGTGAGAGACCACAAAAAAGGAAAAAGGTGATATTCTTTTTTTTTGTTTAAGAGGAAAATCACTTTCAAAACATAAAATTATCACGGTTGTCAAACACTTCTTTTAACATATTTTCTTATAATTTTTAAAAGTTAAAATTAAAACTTTCATTATCATGCAACCAAACACCCAGTTATGTTTCTATAATTTTTAATTTTAAAATTTGTCAAGTTTCAACGTGTGATATCATTTTTTATCATGAAATCATATAAAAAAATAAAATGCAACTAAACACCCCCATAAAGTTATATATATACACGCGCTTGTGTGTATATACATATACATATATATATATATATAAAGAGAGGGAGAGAGAGAGAGAAAAAGATTTAGAATATGTGATTGTTTCACAACGTCAAGATTATCTTCTTTTTCACTTAAAATACGAAGATGATATAAGATGTTTGGTGGCGTAATAATCTTTGTACCTTGTCCGGTTGTCCAGATAAAATTTTACATTAAAATAAGTCTCCAATGGCTAAAAACCTAAAACCATCTTGTTTATCGAGATGTGATAACAAAAAAAAGGCGAGAATCTTGTATAACTAAATTAGGCTACACACGTCAAGGTAGAAGTCTTTGCAGGAACATATTTGTGTAATGATTCTCAAATACCTATCTTTTAAAGAGCTAATTTGATACAAAAACTTAATTTATCGTGCATCCTACCATCCTTAAAGGAAGAAAAACATCTTAATACAGAGTGAAAATATATATCCTCCCTGAAGCTTGAAAAAAAAAACAATAAGTTACATATACTTACCGATGAAATAAATGCATCACAACAAAATTAATGAGAGAAATCACAGTACAACACATAATCTCAACTGTTTGTGTATATCTAGGCTGGGGAAAGTGATCTTATCTGTTTGTGTCCAATTAACTTAGAGAGAGTTTTCTCCAACCTGAGTAAATCCTCACTCATCACTATTTTTTCTTCCCATTCCCAAGTTCACATAGTAAAGTAACTAATCTCTCCCTTCCCTCAACTAAGTGTTGGCAAGGGACCTCTCCTACAAGTATCCGTACTGCAAACCATACGTTAGTGAGTGTAAGAATGGTGCATGTCCCAAGTAATGAAACGTACAGCTCATGTGAGAATAAAGGTGGTGTTTGATTAATCTAACAATAACACCTCATTCGGTCGGAAGTTTTGATGTTTAGAGGGTTCATTTCCACATAAGTAGACTAGGGACCAGTAGAGTAAACGGAATTCGATATTTCAATATTCTAATTTGATTTTGATAAAAATTAACGGGTTTGAAACTTGTTTTCGTATCCTATAAACTATCGGAATTGGAATCGAACATTCTGATAGTTTATCGAAATCAGAATCGGAATCAGTTAGTTCTGTTTTTCTTAATTCAATTTTAATAAAAAATAAATAAATGTAAATAAAATTAAATATAATAAAGTTAAATAAAGTATAAAATATAATATATAAATTGACAAAATAAAAAAATAAAATTTTAAAAAGATTATATCAAATTTTAGAAATTATCTATAAATTATTAACTTATTTTTGAATAAAAATTAATATTTAATATGTATTTCAGAAATTATCGAATGTAGTTCCAATTTCGATAACAGAATCAGAATCGAATCGAAATCGAAACATAGTGATTCCGAAATTATCGAAATAAAAATGGAAACTAGTTAACCCTTATTAGAATCGAAATCAAATTACGATGATTTCACTATCAAATCCAACCTGTTTACCGTCCTACTAGAGACCCAAACCTTGGACCACCAACGTGTGGTAGAGCAGAGTGAGACTACCAATGTCCACCCAAGTGATCACGACAGTCACTTCATCTCAACATGGTACGCATGGCAGCCATGAATCTCTTTCCCAAGATATTCTATTCGTTCAATGAACTCTTCTGCATATAATTTTTTTCTGCTAACTGACACAAACCCACCAGCTTGGACCCCTATATTAACTAGTCAAATCACGTGCTTTGCACGTGTTCGAATAATATATTATATACTGATTAGATATAAATTGACGTGATAGGTGAAAAATATTCTCATGATATATATGATAGATACATTATAAAAAATAAGTTAGATGATAAATGTTATATTTTACTTCTCAAATATACACATAATTTTATTTGTAATGATATATTCTCAGTTTATATAATATTTAATGGGATGTTTGATTCCATGATAAATTAGATTTTTATTACAATTTTATGTTTTTGTAACAATGCTCGTTAAAGGAGGTGTTCGACAACCATTATAATTGTATGTTTTAAAAATGTTCTCCTTGAACAAAAAAAGAAGATGTCACATCTTTTTTTATCTTGTGGTCCCCCACCTTGTTTAGTTATATAAGATATCCACTCTTTTTTTGTCATCATATCTTCCCAAACATGATAATTTTATGTTACTGATTATCTCACACTTTATTTTAATACAACTTTTCAACATGAAAGTGTATAAAAAATTATTATGCAACCAAACAGCCTATAAGTCATTGACAAAACATATATGTTAATTTTGTTCTCTATGCAGGTCATGTGTTATCCCATTTTAATCTTAGAGAGGTTATCACCGAAAGGGTTCTAAGTTTGAATAAATTTATGCACGGAGACTTGAGAAAATGTTGAAAGTAGAAATGAGATTGAGATACCAGCACTATCTTCTCTTTCAAGTGCCATGAGATCTCTCTAGAGGTTAGTATTACTCATGCAAAAGACTTGCTAAGTCTTATAACAAGATAAAGCCTTAAATTATTTTTTCTTAGAGGATATAATGCTTATAGTCTTTGTTACTTTAAACTGCATGCGCAATAGCATTTTCATTTTTGGTGATCTTAAGATTCAACGAAGACGGGGTTGGGAGTGTTACCTGGATCGACTATAACCTTTTTGTTATAAGCCCATATCACTGGTGTATCATGAAGTATATATGACTATGCATAAAGTTGGTATTCGGAATCATGTACAAAAATTTTTTAAAAATAAAAAAATTACTTTTAAAATTTTTGGATCATACTCTTTACTTTTGTATCAATTCACATCTTAACTTTGCTATTGTACCCTATGAACTTTCCAAGTTTTCACATCATTTTCTGCTTGGTTATACTGTTGACACATCTCATCCGGCATACGATAAAGTTAGAAGGGAATGGAGGGATGATGGAAGAGATGAAGAGCTGCAGCCAACGAATCATGTTTCAAGAAAGGCCACAAATACATGATTCTCTAGAAGTTCAAATCCTTGTTTTCATAATAATGTCCCCACTTGGGAGTACACAAGTACAGGATCCTTTGGAAGTTCAAGTTTTTGTTTTCATAATTATATGCCTTTGGGAGTATGCTAGTGCACCTAAAGTAGAAAAGTTTTCAAAGGAAAGAAAGAACATGGTTCATGATGGTGAGATAGTGGAAGGTGGATGATTATCAACAAAAAGCAATTTTAGATGGTGCCAATAGAATAGTTAGCCTTCGAATGGAAAAGTTTAATTTGGGAATTTTATTACATTAAACTTATTAAATTTGTATTTTGACTGGTCATAGTTAACCTAGCTGGTTCTTTCTTTACATTCTATTACATTAAGCTTATTAAATTTGTACTTTGATTGGTCACTAACTTTTGGGGTGACTTTTTATCTTTGAGATAACCTTGAATTTGATTTGTATTGGTTGGGGCTTCAGTTTCATTTTTTTATTTAGAGTCTAATTTTTTGGAATTGAGACGACGTCTTTAGTTTTTTTTTACTTCAGATTTTCTGATCTCAATATTTTCTTTTTTTTTAGTTCGATTATGAACATTAAGTCTAGGGGTTTAGTTTGTCATTCCTTTTTTATTTTATTTTTTTTAACAGGATCTAATGTATTGACCCCTGGTATCTTGAGGATGACATTTTGATTATGGTTCTGAACTTGAGATCCTTTTAATTTTTATTTTCAGAATTTAATTTATTGGGGATTATCTTTGACCTCAGTTTTTTTGGAGTGTGGTCCCAGAACTAAGGACTTAAGTTGGGGACATAAGATTTTAGATTTTTATTTGAAGCTTAAAATTCTGGACTTGATGAAGGTTTATGTTTGGCTTGTGAGAACTTGTATTTGGGGATTTAAGCCGAATGGTCAATGTTTTAACCTTAGCTAATATTCCATGCAATTTCCATGGCTTTAATTTAAGTTTAAGCCTTGGTGGATTTTGGAATTAAAGGGTGGCGGTGGGTTGCAGACTATGAGATGTTTGAGATTCGAATTTTTCTGTCTCAATGCAATTTTCAAGTTTAGGATTTTAAGTTTGCACTTTTCAGATTAGGAAGTTTTAAGATTTGAGACTCCCGATCTAAGAATTTCCTCGCTTTAGAGTTAAGATTTCAGATGTAGAGCCATTTTTCGTCCAACTCCTCAGACTCTGTGACCTTTAGATTTATGCTATTCCCCAGTTCTTGGATAGGTTGTTCTATACATTGATTTGAATTTCAACTTTCATATTCAAATATGAAGCACTAAGCTATAAGGCTCTTGGTTGAGGTTCTTATTAGTTTTTGATCTTGGATTTCAACTCTTGTGAATTGTACTTTCAAATTTGCAAGTCTTGGGTTTCTGCAAAGTTTGTGAATTTTTGGTTCCTTTCTATTCTTCTCCTTTTTTGTTTACATTTTTTTCAAATTCATACTAAGAATTTAGACAATACATGGCTGAATTTAATCTTCAATAGGCTTCTTAAACCTATAGCGGGCATGGAACTCAAAATGGAAATTCTAATTGGGACAGACTTGGCCAGTTGCAGTAGGGGTTTGGCTGATTCAGGTAGATATTGATGCTAGCCTATTACCATAGCAATTACAACTTTGTTTTGGATTGTTGTATGAGAACATGTTTCCTTTACAAAGTTCTATGTATGTCAACTGATTAATGAGCATGAAAATATAAATTATAACCTTTCACGCTTTTTGGGTAATGCACTATATACTGATTATATATAAATTCATGGTTGAGATAAATTCTTATGATATATATATGATAAATATATTATAAAATTAAGTTAGATGATAAATGTTATATTTTATTTCTCAAATATACACATAAATCAATAATCATAATCAACTTTTTTTTTCTAATGAATCATATGATATGCTTAAGTCAAACAGTTCAAATTTTTTGTCACCACCAATTTAATAAAATTGGGTAGATGGAACAAGTCCAACAAATATTTATAATTGTAATGTGTCGTTTATATATTGACATTGATGTGAGAGACATTTACATGAATTTAACAGTTCTGATTAAATAAAATTCAAGATTATAACATGTGAGACATAGATTTACCGTTGTAATACCTAGTTGGGACAAAATCAAGTTGGGAAAACTTTTTCAAGGAGGTATGGGGATTAAAGATCTCTCTCTAATTAACCATGAATTTATATATAATCAGTATATAGTGCATTACCCAAACTTATTTTGAAAGGTTATAACCTTTCACATCGTATATTGACTCTGTACACATCCAAGTTTAAACAGTCATTTACTTTTTATTTAATTCTTTTCTTTGTAAAGCAAACTTGAAGTTAATTAATTTTTGGAGATTGAGTTAAAAATAATATTGATATTTAAGCAAGAATTTTCAAATCGGAATCAGAATCGATAAGAACCGATTCGATTCGATTCTCATAACGAGAAATCGATTCAGAATCGGGATTTTTTTAAAAGGTTTTAAGGTACAAAATCAAGTTGAGAAAACTTTTTCAAGGAGGTATGGGGATTAGAGATCTCTCTCTAATTAACCATGAATTTATATATAATCCGTATATAGTGCATTACCCAAACTTATTTTGAAAGGTTATAACCTTTCACATTGTATATTTACTCTGTACACATCCAAGTTTAAACAGTCATTTACTTTTTATTTAATTCTTTTCTTTGTAAAGCAAACTTGAAGTTAATTAATTTTTGGAGATTGAGTTAGAAATCATATTGATATTTAAGCAAGAATTTTCAAATCGGAATCAGAATCGATAGGAACCGATTCGATTTGATTCTCATAACGAGAAATCGATTCAGAATCGGGATTTTTTTAAAAGGTTTTAAGGTTTTCCCATATGATATACCCGAACTGAAGTCAATTTAAGAACTTCCAACAGGTAAAGATCGAGCCTCCTTTCCATTGAAATACAAGAAAACATATGGAGAAGATGAAATAAAAACATGTGACACCGCTATAGATCATCGATGCATTTGAAGTGTACAATATCAAATGTTCATTTGGATGATGCAATGAACTGAACCTTATTATCTTTAATCTCCTCCAACCTGAAACATAAAACAGAAAATTAATAAATATTTTTTTTAGGACACCATCTGCTATTACTAAAAAGATATGTCAAGTGATATCAAGGTAGTTCTTTGTCATTACTAAGTTGATATGTCATGGTTGATCCATTAAATACCTTTGCTACACTCTTTTATAGGTAACCAAAGCAAAATGTTGGGATTCCATAAGCAAATTGGCACTTCAATGGTTTACATGGAGAATTCTTCTAGTATGGATAACCAATTACTGGAATGGAAAAATAAAAACCATTCTGGTAGGTCGAGTATATCATGTGGTGCTTTGAGAGGTAAGCAGCTTGGTAGATAAAATAATGCAACACATAAAGCTTGGATTTTATGATTAAATTTCTAAACATGTCTCGGCACCATCATCTTATCTAACATCCTGTTTTAATATGATATTAAACACCATTGTCATTATTAATTTTTAAATTGATATTGGTATAAATCATGACAAGATATTTGGTTATTAATATCAATTTTGAAAGTTGTAGTACAAACAAGTCATGAATTGTAATGCATGTGTCCACCTGTATCAATTTTGTTATTGATATTCTATCATCTAAAAATATCAATGTCAAATTGATATAATATCATTTTTAATACTCTAACTAAGCAGAACATAAGTCCTACATTACTAAGAAAGATAAAAGTAAAGATGTCAAGTGTTCAATTCCATTTTACAGTAATTCACATACAAGAATCATGAATCTAAAATATGATTTCAGAAGTGATTTGAATGCTTACATTCAAGATGATCTTTGGACATAGACAACTTCAGTTCTGAAACTGCAGAAAAGATTGGAAATTGAGACGGTTTTCAGCAAACAGAAAAAGTGCAAAGCACTAATGATGTTCAAAATGGAAAAGGGAGAACTGGGAAACCTGATATAGCCGGAGTTAGCACACCATTCCCAATTACCATACAGGTGCCAAGCATGACCACCATGAGCAGAGTAGTATGCAAGCTTTTATGCTTCTCAAGGAAAATCACGACCTTGACTGATGAAAATATCTAATTTTATAAACTATAGGTAAGTTTCATCCACCAAGAGTGCCCTTGACATAATTGGATTGGATAAATGTATGAGAAATAACTGCAAGACCATTGTTGACGTGACAAAAAGTAATGACCCAGAACTTCTTCACAAGAATAGAATAAATACCAATACTAAAAGAATGAAACCCCACTTTTCTCTCAATTGCTAGAAGAACTCTGCCAGAAGTTAGTAGAAAAGAATTGGAAAGATGAGGCCAGAAAGAAGACATCTAGGTTTCACTACATGTGATACAAGGAAAACATTTGAGTATCGACATATACCCATCAAAAATCTAATAATCCACCTATACACGAAACACACAAAGCTCGATAGAACATGACATCGACGGACCTTTGCTTTAGAAATCACTTTGACCACCACATCGCAACAACTCTAATCTCTCAAGTAAAGGGTCCTCGCTTGGAGAGGCCAAGGGATTTGATGGCTAGAATTTGTATAAACAAACCATGCCCTCCATTTTGGATGTGAATTGCCCGCCACATTGTTGCTTGACTTTGTTAAGATACTTCTTTCATGGTCATCATTAGCCTCTTCTCAGAAGAAGTCTCGAGAAAGCTTCTTCTGTAGCGGAACAAAATAATATATCGGTAATGTGAAAAGATAGAAACTCAACGTATGGCCTCGGAATTTGGTCAACACACAGAACTCTGCAAAGAGTTCTTTATTCTTGATGGATGCCAACAACTTCTACTTGCGAGTTTTTGAAGTATAAATGATTGTGGAACAACACATAATGAACACAAAAAAACCCAATGAATAAAATGATTAAAATCCATGATCACCTTCTCGAAGTGTTTCCTCAATTGCTTCATCACTTAATTTCTCACTCCCACCCTTCTTTAGAATATTGCAACAAAAAGTAGTAGCAACTGTAGAGCCAAACTTTACACACCTTTATTGCATAAAACTTCAAATTCCTCTTTTAATGCCTTCAAAGATGAAAAAAACCTAGGTAGAATGAATATTTAATTGTAGAATCAATTAATCAAGAACATCAAACATCCTTAGTGGTTAGTGCTAAACCTTGTGGAAGAGAGAGTGATTTTGAAAGCAATCATTCACATATGCAAGGTACTTATCATGCAGCTCAATCACTTTTATTATAAAAATATGATTAATAAATGATCAGTCAAAACCAATACGAAATAGGCACACAACATAAAAGTTGGAAGTGCATGGCTTGCCTGTTCTTGTAAATCTACTGTGTCCCTTTTCTCCGCCTGTAAGAGGAACAAAAATC
This sequence comes from Cryptocoryne crispatula var. balansae, assembly GCA_036172225.1. Taxonomy (NCBI): domain Eukaryota; kingdom Viridiplantae; phylum Streptophyta; class Magnoliopsida; order Alismatales; family Araceae; genus Cryptocoryne; species Cryptocoryne crispatula. Next base: position 43,871,067 of record CM069920.1, on the reverse strand, counting down.
AGTCAAATTCTATGCATAAAGAGATGGCACCACATATATGTGCCTTTTGAGATATAACAAAGCTGGAAAAAGCATAAACATCAAGTGTTAAAAAAATAGCCAAGCATTCACCAAAAAGTAATCGCCCTCAGCAACTTGTTTATCAATGTAAAATGTTAGTAAGTCGCTACATACAGGTCCTAGCTCCTGTTGTAAATTGTGAAATTAGTTCCCACTTCAGAATGCACATTCCAGACTTTCCAGTGTTACAGAATGTTATGTAAGAATCATCTGAAGGCTAAGCTTGTTCAACTGTTGTGGCGTTCTTTCTAAATCAGTTCTCAAGTGTCAAATTACACAATAATTACCATTTAAACATGCTTTACAATAGTGACAATATTAAAAATAAGAAATTTTAAAATAAAATATTAGGGGTGCAAACAGAATTCAAAATTTCAATTTGATTTATATAAGAATTAAAAGGACGCAAGGCCTATTGTTGTATCCTATAGGCAGTCTAAATTAGAAATTCTGATAGCTTATCGAAATCAGATTTAGTCAAATTTGCATTTATTTTTCCCTATTTTGATAAAATTTTAACATATAACTAAAAATAATGTTATAATAAAAATAAACACAGATAAATTAAAAAATAATGGCAAATAAAGTGATAAGAAAAGTAAAAATAAAATTTTCAAGTTATTATGTCAATTTTAAATAGTTATGAGATTTATTAGCTCATTTTCACATTTTTAAGACTTTACCAAATTGGGTTCCCATTCTGAGAACAAAATCAAAATCAGAGTGAAATCAGAATATGATGATTCCAATTTAATTTGAACCGAAAGTAGGCAAATCTATTATCAAATCAAATCTTACCCATTTCAGCCCTAGAAAATATGTAGCATGAACTTCAGAGAAGAAGAATTTAAATTTCACCTTTCCAAAAATCGATTAAAGACATAGTTTACTATAAATAAAGGATTTACTGCAAAAAAGAAACAATTGTTGAACAGAAGCACCCATAGAAACAAGAGAGAGTGGCCATGAGTGCTACCAGCGAGGTGAGGTGGGCCTGCAGCGTCATCGGGGAATTTGAGAGCGCCTGAACGATGATCAGAATGCCCATATTAGCGATTATCACGAGGACACGCTCCCGACTGTCGGCAAGGTTGAACAGGGCAGTAGTGGTGGCGACCTGGGCCTCTGGGGAAGCGGCGGCATCCCTGAGGAGGGCAAGAAGGGGCGGCACCCCACCCTCCTCCACGATAATCTTCTTGTTGCGGTCCTTGCCCAGGGCGAGGTTGGCTAGGGCGTTGGTTGCTTCGGAGCGGTCGACATCGGCGGCGGAGGTGGCCATCTGGACAGCGGTGACGTAGCTCCAAACCCAGGCGAGGATCGGGTAGGTGCTAGCAACGAGAAAGAGAATTTGGAGACCTTCGAGATTCGCGGTAAAGCGATAATGTTTATTGCGAAAAACCAGTAAAATAACGTCGGCAAGGTAAATAATGTAAGTAGACGTGAAAACGGGCAAGTGCTTGTCGACGAAATGACAAGTCCCGCTTCTAATAGATAGTAAGATTTGATGTCCATACCAGCCGAATTAAGCATGTGCGACCTAATGCCCTGTTTGGTTAGAGTTTTATTTTTGGTACTATATCAATATTGATATTCATATTTTCAAATGTTGGAGTATCAATATCAAAATTAATATAAGTTGACACTTATATTACATGATATGTTTTGTTTGTACTATAAATTTTAAAATTGATAGAGTTAACCAAACACCTCTTAATGGTTCTCATCAATATCAATTTTAAAATTGACAGTGATAGAAATACTTAATAGTATTACCAAACAAGACGTAAGTTAGTGAAATGTCAAGAGTAATAAGACAAAAACACATTTTGATTATGAACTAAGGTAGTGTGAACATTTAGATGACGTTTGATTTGATTTAATACGAGAATCTAAACTCTTAATTTCGTCTCTAACAACTTAATGAGTGATAAAAATACTTATTTTCTTTAAGATGGATTTATATCAAAACGATCAATATAGATTATTTTAAATATGTATAATATTTTCTAAAATGTGCTGGATAAATGATGAAAATAAATAATTTAATAAAAATACAATCGGCAGCAATAAACATAGTTCATCTGTAAAATTTTAAATGATTATAATATTAATTTAACATGCTAATATTTTTAATATAATTAAACTTTCAATAAATAAAAACATATCCATCTTTCGAATACAAATTAATATAAAAATAAAATCGAAATATAGAAATGGTTGGATGACCATGATTCCACTGCCCACAAGGTCTGAACTACAAAAACTTAATGTTCACGTCTTAAAAGTTAAGAGCTTTTATAGACATTAGACATTATTCAAAACTATGTTTAGATCTTTTGTCAAACAACCTAGCATGTCTAAACATTGACCAAATGAGAGATTAGACACTCATTCAACCCAATCAAATAGCCCCTTAGCCTAATATGCGGTAATACTATTAGACTCCTCTATCACTTTCGATCAAGTATGAAATTGATATGGTATGAATTATGATGTGGTATTTGGTTACTAAAATCAATTTTAAAACTTATATTACAAATAAAGTATATCATGTAAAAAAGTGTTAACTTGTATAAACTTTGATACTCATATTCTAACCTCAAAAAATATCAACATCAAATTTGATATAATATTATTTTTGATACTCTAATGAAATGGGTCATAAAGTAGTAATGGGGTGTTTGGTTGCATGATAATTTTTTGTACACTTTCATGATAAAAAATTATATTAAAATAAAAAGTGAACCAACTCATTACATAAAATTATCATGTTTGGAGAGATGTGATGACAAAAAAGAGTAACTACTATTCATGACCAAACAAAGTGGGGGACCACAAGAAAAAAAGAAAGAGGTGAGATCCTATTCTTTTGTTTAAGAAGAAAATCACTTTCAAAATATAAAGTTGTCAAGGTTGTCAAACATCTTTTTTGACAAGTTTTCTTACAATTTTTAGAAATTAAAATAAAATTCTCTATTATCATGCAACCAAACACCCCATAAGGGTTTGAATCACCTTTACGAAGATCTTCAACACATCATTTTACAATACACATTTAACACTAAGAAAATATACGTACGTCAACTAAAATGTACACAAGATTAGTAACATGTGAAAAGAAATTAGTAAATTATGGATAGGGATCAATAAAAATGAAAAGTGATTAGTAACATATAGACACAGTTAATAAAATATATGGTTACACTTTTTAAAAGTAAGTTTATTTGAGTTATAAAAGTGATGTATTCTCATTAAATAATTGAAGGAGTTCTCTCGCGATGAACTATAATAAGGTGTATGGTTGTTAAACAATATTTTATGAAAAAAATTAATCAAAATAAAGTTTAAACTAGACAATGACATGTTTTAAAAGATGTAATGACAAAGAAGAGTGAAAACATGTATGACCAAAACAATTGAGGGCCACAAAATTAAAAAAAGGGTCACACCTCTTTTTCTTATCTTACAAGAAAATCTCTTTAGAAACATACTTTTTTAAAATAATTTTTAAAAACCTCTTCTAATCAGTTTTGTTACAAAAATGTATATTTGTAAAAAACATTCAATCTGTCGTACAACCAAACACCATATAGCATTTTTTTGCCCTTTTATATCTAAAATAAAAAAAAGATAGATAAATGTATAGTTATGTGTTTGGCTGTTTTGAGAATATCAAAAATAGCTATTTCTCTCACTGTTCATATCCCTCCAAATAAAAATAAAAATACACTTATTTCATTTTTAACACAGACACTGAAATGTGAGAAGATGACACTATACACGTTTTTTTTTCCTAAAAGATGCTCTTTACTGTTGCCAAACATCCATCCATCAATATTCAATAATCATCAATAATTATAACATTTTTGCCAAAAATATTTGCTGAATTTTTTTAAAATTTTGATTTTTTATATTTTGATTCACTATAAAACAACTTTCAAAGTTAAAACTAAAACTATTTTAGAAAAAAAAAAGTTATGTAGGCATTTTTTAAGTTTAAATCATTTATGAAAAAAAAATAAAGTTCATCCGAACACTCCTTTAAATTTTTTTTATATGAACATGGTGAGCAGCGTTTTACTATCTGATATTGTTTTACGTCCTGTTTGGTAACACTATTAGATACTTCTATCACTATCAATTTTAAATTTGATATTTATACATATCAATATCAAAAGTAATACAAGTGGACACTTGTATTGCATAATATATTTTGTTTGCACTACAAATTTTAAAATTGCTATAATTAATTAAACACTTCTTAATAATTTTTATTAATATTAATTTTAAAATTGACAGTGATATAGATACTTAATAATGTTACCAAATAGAATATTAATATTTGAAAATATTAATATCGATATTAATATAGTACAAAAAAATAAAAATTTAACCAAACAAACAGGAAATTAATTGGCTGTTAACGTAAGTCGTACTGGTTACATAGCGGCGGCCATTAATAACAGCACATCACATCACCTCCAAAGTAGAAAGCCATGGGCGCCTACGCTGAAGCGCCGCCCATTTATACTTTCTGGACCATCTCGCCGCTGCCATGAACAGCTTCCTCCGCTGCAAGCACAGGCTACAGATCAATGGCGCCGTTCAAGTCCCTTCTGTCCTCCTACTACTCCCTCCTGATCCGTGCCTTGGCGAGGCAGCTGCTGCTGCTCCGACCACCCAGGAGCGCCGCCGAGGCCCACGCGGCCGCCAACCTGACCTTCCGCCCCGCCGCCGAGTGGCCGTCCGGCCGCGGAAAGAGGACGGTGGTGTGCGACGTCGAGGGGGCGCTGCTGAGGTCCTCCTCCACCTTCCCCTACTTCATGCTCGTCGCCTTCGAGGCCGCCGGCTGGCCGAGAGCTCTCCTGCTGCTGCTGCTGTACCCTCTGCTCTGCGTGCTGGGCGAGGAGACGGGGACGAAGGTGATGACCTTCGTGTCCTTCCACGGCGTCAGGGCGGAGGGATTCTGGGTGGGGCGAGCGGTGCTGCCCAAGTACCTCCTGGAGGAGACGGGGCTGGAAGGGTTCGAGATGCTGACGGGCGGCGGCGGCCGGAAGATTTGTGTTAGTAGGATGCCGAGGGTGATGGTGGAAGGGGCGCTGAAGGAGTACCTGGGGGCGGATGTGGTCGTCGCCGGGGAGCTGAAGACGGCGGATGGGTACTACACCGGACTGATGGAGGAGGCGGCGCCGGTGGTGGATAAAGTTCTGACCTTGGAGCTCTCCGGCGTCGGGGACGACGGCGGCGCCGTTGGCTTTGGCAAGAGATCGGCGCACCTCCATCAAGCCTTCTCATCCTGCAACGTACGCTTTGCGCTCTCTCGAGATCTTCATCTTCATCTCCATCTCGATTTAGAAAAAATAATTTAAACTAACATAGTTAAAAATTATTTTTTTAAAGAAAACACGAAACAAAACTTCACTTTCAAAATTAAAGTCGTTGAGTACTCAAATCCGACTTTCATTAATGTCGGATTTAATCAACCCCATTTTCTATTATCTATGGAAAATAGAAGTTTAATTCGAAAATTTCTAGTTTTAAGGTGAAGTTTTTTTTTGAAAATTAAAGTGAAATTCAAAATAAAGGTCAAAAAGTGTAATAGTTTCATGTGATATTTAGCTACATCATAAATTGAGTTTTGTTATAACTTTTTATTTTTAGCACAATATTTTATCAAAAATTATGAAAAATCTATATTTTTAAAGATGTTCTTAGACCCAAAAAAGATGAGACTTTTATTTCTATTATGGTCCCCAGCCTATTTTGGCTATAAATGGTTTTTGCTCTCTTTCTTCGATACATGATCTCTCCAAATTACAAGACACTTTTAAGGTGATTGACTTAATTTTTATTTTAATATAAATTTAATCATGAAAATTATGAATTTTATTATGCCAAATATTCTATTAAGTCTATGTGTGAGATTGAATCCGATTTTATTCTTTTCTTGGAAACAGGATTTGAGCAGTTCCACTTTCGAGAAAACATATTAATTTTAAAAATGAATTTTCTATGTGTTGATTTTAAAAAATAATTTAAAATCATTTTAATATAAAAAAATATTTAAATCTTGTAGAGTTGATTGTATTATAGTACGTCGTCTAAATACCTATTTAAGTATTTTGAATTTTTTACATACACTACATGGATCTCGATTTATCAAACTCCCCCGAAGAAACTCATTTTTATGCTGTTTGACCCTTAGTTGTTAGACAAGATGATCTCAAGTAATATCTTGATCAAGTATTTATCTTCTTTTAAATAATGTCTTTGTATATGTACTGTATATCTTTTATAATGTTACGAATGTATTTGTGTCGTCGATGCTAAAAAAAAAATTGGGAAAATTACCACCAGATCCATTTAAGAAAATGAGTTTACCAAAAACTCCGTTGACCACTTTTTCATCCCATTTAATCCGTTGACAACACATAATATTACCACTAGGTCCGTTTTGCCCAAGGACTGTCCCCGTATCCCCAATTTGCCCTTCCCGCGGCGATGGTGGCGCCGATGGCGTCGGCGACGAGGAGGAGCCTCGCCGGGGGGTTCCGCGGGCGGGGGGAGCGCCGCGGGGGGAGCCACTTCGCGCCGTGGCCACCGGACTCCTTCCTCGGCCACCACCGCGACCCCGGCGCCCCCAGCCGCCGCCGCTCCAGGAGAGGCTCGGCGTGCCGCCACCGGGCCGGCGGCGAGGGAGGGGAGGCGGCCGCGGCGTGCGTCTTCGCCTCGCGCCGTGGAGGACGGGGACGAGATCGGGGAGCTGCGCTGCCGGCACGTCTTCCACCGGGCGTGCACCGGGACCGGTGGGTCGAGCACGGGAGGGCCACCTGCCCGCCGTGTGCCGGGCGGCGCGCTGCCGCCGGGGGCTACCTGCGGGCTCGACCAGCACGCCGACTCGGCCGAGGAGGAGGGGCTGTTCGAGGACTGGACGGCCTTCCCCGTCGCGGCCTTCATCCGGAGCTCCTTGCTGCTGTGGTAGGCCGATCTTGGTCCTTCTCCATCTCGCGCGCAGCTCTCCGGGGGGAAGAGACAAGAGAGACCCGACCCCGCCGCCCCCACCCCCCCCACCTCCACCCGAGTGGATCTGGGGGGGGGGAGGGGGGGGGGGGGGGTGGTTTCCGCGGGCGGCGGGCCGCCGGGGGCTCCGCGGGCGGCGGGAGCGCGCGGGGGGGGGGAGGGGTTTCCGCGGGCGGCGGGCCGCCGGGGGCTCCGCGGGCGGCGGGAGCGCGCGGGGGGAGCCTCGCCGGGGGCTCCGCGGGCGGCGGGAGCGCGCGGGGGGGGGGGGTTCCGCGGGCGGCGGGCCGCCGGGGGCTTCGCGGGCGGCGGGAGCGCGGGGGGGAGCCTCGCCGGAGGGGGGGGTTCCGCGGGCGGCGGGAGCGCGCGGGGGGAGCCTCGCCAGGGGGGGTTCCGCGGGCGGGGGAGCACGGCCGGGTGGAGAGCGTCGCTGCGGGGGAGAGGGGCCGGCGGGGGACACTACCGCCAGGGCAAAATCGACATTTCATATCCAAATTGGAGTGGGTGTGACAATCTTTTGAAAAAACGGACCTAATGGAAATGTGTTTTTGAAAACGGACCTAGTGGTAAAGTGGTTATCTTAAAACGGACCTAGTGTGCATTTGCGCAAAAAAATTTTGCAGGAGTTCTACGAGGTGACCGACGCCGACAAGAGTCAATGGCGGCCTCTGCCGAGGGAGAGATACCCCCGGCCGCTCGTCTTCCACGACGGCAGGCTGGCCTTCCACCCGACGCCGGCGGCGACGCTGCTGATGTTCCTGTGGCTGCCGCTGTCCATTCCGCTGGCCATCTTCCGGCTGCTCGTCGCCCTCCTCCTCCCCTACAAGCTCTCGACTCCGATCGAAGCCATGACCGGCGTGCGATGGTGCCTCGCGGGCGCCCCGCCGCCCAGGCCGCCGCAAGGCTCGCCGAGGAAGGGCCGCCTCTTCGTCTGCAACCACCGCACCCTCGCCGACCCCATCTACATCTCCATCGCCCTCGACGCGCCGGTCACCGCCGTGACCTACAGCCTCAGCAAGATGTCGGAGTACTTCTCCCTGATAAAAACGGCGCGGCTGAAGAAGAACAAGGAGGAGGACCGCCGGCTGATGGCGGCGCTGCTGCGGGAGGGCGACCTGGCGGTGTGCCCGGAGGGGACGACCTGCCGGGAACCCTACCTGCTGCGGTTCAGCCCGCTGTTCGCGGAGCTCTGCGAGGAGGTCGTCCCCGTTGCCGTGAACGTGCGCGTCGGCATGTTCTACGCGACGACGGCGAGGGGGTTCAAGGGGCTGGACACCCTCTATTTCCTGATGAACCCGTGGACGAGGTACGAGATGGAGTTCCTGGAGGCGGTGCCGACCGGCGGCGCGTGGCCGGAAGGGAGCTGCAGCAGCATCGCCACGGCGAACCGCGTGCAGGAGGCCATCGGGCGGGCGCTAGGGTTCCGGTGCACCATGCTCACCAGGAAGGACAAGTACCTCATGCTCGCCGGGAACGAGGGGCTCGTCAAGGCAAGCTAGCTAGCTAGTTAGCTAGCTTTTATAAATATTTATATTTATATTTATATAAAGAGATGATAATGCATGTGAATCAGCTCGGCTGGTATTGGAATTACCCTTATTGTGCGCGAAGCCGATTTTTAAGAATATTGTATGACAGTGGAATTACATATGTAACTGTATCTTATATAATTAAGGAAAAGTTACGTCTACATCATATTCGTGAACAGGTTTTGTACGAGTTCAAATCCTCTTAGACGTCCAAACGAGGAAACAACTCTAATTTTTAATAAAAAATGATCGCAATTTTCGATCACTTAAGTGACGGTTCAAGGCGAATCGACATGAATTGACGAATTTTTATTGAATCGAATTTCGTAACAGATTACATTGTCGTTCGCAACGGTTCAACTGATTTGTAGTGAATTACATTGTGATTTGTAACTAGTTACACTATAGTTCCTAACCGACGAACTATCGTAAATCCTAGTGTAATCCGTTAAAAATCACATTGTTACTCGTTACAAGTCAGTTGAACCGGATTAAATTATCACGAATCACAGTGTAATCCGTTACAAATGACAATATAACTCGTTATAAAATCTGGTTCAACAATAATTCGTTGATTCATGTCGATTCACTCTAAACTATCACTTAAGTGATCACAGATTATGATTATTTTTTATTAGACTATTCTCTCTTTTGGACGTCTATGGCAATCTCAACTCTTTTTATACCCGGAAAGTGGGCTTCCGGACCTTGTTTCCGGGTGCGCTTCACAACCTCCATTTTTTTTGGATGTTTGGAAAAAAAAGGAAAGGGCAGTCAACGAAACACTGGACAGGACCCTGATTTTGGCATCGCTCCATTTTTTCCAAAGATAATTTACCGAGTGTTTATTAAAATATTTTATGAAAACGAACTCTACTGTGAGCCAAAAATAAAGTGTATTAAAAGTATATAAAATTAAAAATGTCAACAGAAAAAGCTCATAAGATTAAATAAAATAAATGATTTTTAAACTCACTCAAAGTAAGAAGTTGAAAAAAATATTCATCAAATAAATAGTTTTATTCTTAACCTATTTATATGTTCTGAAAAACTAATCTTATTAAATAAAATACTTTTTTAGAACTATGATAACACATTAGAAAAATTCATATTTTATTGAACGTAGGTTAAGTCAACGTATGTTAAAAATTATTTTAGCAAACAAAAATATTACTTAAAAGTTAAATTAAGGATGGTAGAGTAGCACATGTTCATGTTAAAAACATCTATAAATAATAAAGAAATGAGATGTTTGATTTTGACATGACCTTTTAGAAAAAAAATATACTTATTTTATGATTTACTTATTTATTTATTAAAAAAACATGACTTTTCAGTAATATTCTATAGTATAGTGATTTAACTATCTTTTTAGCTTATTATAAATGTAAAAAATAGCTCAACAAATTTATTGTCTTCTAGTATGATATCAAAATCCTTGGGTAGAATTTTAAAAATAACATAAAGTTGATGAACAACATATGATCATGTTTTCGAGAAAACAAGGAAAGCTCTTTTTTATTTCCTCCAAAAGTCACTCTCTTGAAAACTATTTACTTAAAGTTTATTTTACCTAGAACCAATTAGACACCCTAGTGAAGCTAATGAATATAACTACAAGAATAGAGAGAAGAATTTCAAGGATGGAGTGGTAAAGATTATGGGTGTCAATTAGATGGATCTGGTCTGGAAGTTGGCCCAGTAAAGGTATAATTAAAAATATAGCGGGCCTGCCCTACTTGACCTGCATTACATTATCAACATAGCCTAATTTTTCTATCTCACAAATGTATTATTATTAAATTTAATAAACTTAATCATTTAACGTAACATTATGAAACTGATAATAACTTAGATTAAAATTAAAATTTCAACGGGTAGAAATAATATTTTATTTAGGTTATGACAGAAAACTTAAGACTCTTTTGACCAACTTCAATTTACTTTAGCCCGATTAACAATCCAATTAAGGTGTGTAGGCCAAAACTTTGAACCCATATATTGGTCCAACACTTGTCTGGCCAGTAAGCCTATGAGTCAACCTGATCAATTGCCACCTCTAGTAAGGATGTCACCATAATAGACAGAATAGTGAGCAGAAAATCATAAAGACAAAAAAAGGAATTAGGAGAGAGGTGAATTGCGCGCGCGCGCGCACACACAGAGTCTCATTGGAGAAGGAAAGGTGAATTGCACTCCAAAATATGAGTTGGAGAGAGAGAGAGAGAGAGCCGTGAGGATGTCTTTTGTCTTTTCTTTCTTTCTTTTTGAAATGAAAACATATGTTTCCTATTAATGATCAATCGGAAATGTCCTTACACAGGTAGTCCCACACGGGGTGGTATAAGAAAAGGGACATTGCCAAAGACTTTTGTGTTTAAAGCCCATTTGGCCAGTAGTTACTAGACCTATGAGCAAAAGAAACAGTGATAAGTAGGCCTGTCAAGTGGGCGGGCTTGACCCGTCGGCCCGTCAAAAAACCCATGGCGGGCTGAGCCCAAGCCCTCTAAATATACAAAAAGGGTTAAATGAAAATGTCCAATCCTCGTTTAGGATGGCTAACTCAGCCCATTGATCCTGGCCCGCCGGCCCGTCAAAAGCCCGCGTGACTCTGACGATGCCGCGTTAACACGATGCGCAGCGGGCTCCGGCGGGGAGGGGCGGGGGGACGCGCCGGGCGGGGGGGCTCCGGCGGGGGGATGCGCGGGGGGCTCCGGACGGGGAGGGGCTCCGGATGGGGAGGGGCGCCGCGCGACCGGACGGGGAGGGGGGTCCGCGCGGAGGGGCTCCGGCGGGGGGGGGGGGTCCGCGCGGAGGGGGACGCGCGGGGGCCTCCGGCGGGGGGGGGCTCGGACGGGGAGCGGGGGTCCGCGCGGAGGGGGACGCGCGGGGGCCTCCGGCGGGGGACGCGCGGGGGGGGGGGGGGGGCTCGGACGGGGAGGGGGGTCCGCGCGGAGGGGACGCGCGCGGGGGGGGGGTGCGCGGGGGGCCCGGACGGGGAGGGGGGGGCTGCGCGGAGGGGCTCCGGCGGGGGACGCGCGGGGGGCTCCGGACGGGGAGTCGGGGGGGGTCTGCGCGGAGGGGAGACGCGCGGGGGCTCCGGACGGGGAGGGGCGGGATTTTGACAGGTTTGGGTTCTTGTTTTAGATGAGTAGTTCAGATTTCAGCTCGATTTAAACAGATTTATTTTGAGTTTTGACTGAGTTTGATTTGAACATGATGGGATTCTTTCATTTTTTTGGATTTCCGCAAAGTCGCAGATTCTACCGGGTGCATGCATTTTCCGGTTTAGACTACAAGTTTCGATTTTAGTGATCCGATTTTGAATTTCGTACTTGGCGTACCTTAGATTTCAAATTCTCGTGATTCTTAAATTTTTTCAGATTCGGATTCTCTCTTATGCAAGTTTCAGCTAGCTATCTTCAAGTTTGTTCAGATTTCGTATTTCAAATTTTTAGATTTCGTATTCGGAGTTCGGATTCTCGCACTTCTCATTTTTTATTTGGAGTTTCCAGATTTATTTCAAATCTCGAATCTCGGCTACAAAGTTCGCTTTTGATCTCTTCAAATTTCGGACTCCATATCTCTTGCGTATTCCGCATTTTAATCGATTTCCGTATTGCAGGCTTCTTGAATGGGCTCTACACAAATTCAGATTTTAGGTTTTATGGTGTATTCGTATTTCGACTTTCCGGATGCAGATTTTATGTTTCAAAATTTCGGTTTCCGGACTCCGCATTTTAGGCCTTGAATTTCGGATGTGATTTCAGATTTTTCAGATTTCGAATTTTACGGAGTTAGGCTTCAAGTTTTAAATTCCCGTATTTCGATTTCTTGCAGATTTTACGAATAAGTCGGTTTCCGTATTTAGGGGTTCTTCGCATTTTGACTTCGTATTTTTTATGTTTCGATTTTTGTATGTTCTTCAGAGAAGGGATTAATGTTGTGTGTTGTATTGTTTTTATTTCTTAAATTATGGCAATTCACAAATTGATAGGTGTTCTATTTTTTATTTTATATTTAGTTGAGTTATGAAATTTACGGATGATTTTATAATCTCTTTGTGATTTTTAAAATTTTTCACATTTTTATTAATTTTCTGATATTTGTAGAATTTTTTATTTATGACTGTTTTACAAAACTGAAGCCCGTTGGGCTAACGGGCTTTGGCGGGCTAAAGCCCATTTACACAATCTAAGCCCGTTGGGCTTTCTACGTGGGCTTGGGCTTGGGCTCTATGTATATGGGCTTAAGTGGGCTTGGGCCGGGCCAGCCCAAGCCCGGCCCATTGACACCCCTAGTGATAAGCACACACTACAAGAAATAAAGTTATTAGGGACGGTTTAATGGCGACGGCTTTACTAAGCCGTCTCTATAAGAGTTAATTGCGATGGCTTAAGCCGTCCCTATTAAAGCCGTCGACAAATACAGAGATATAAGCGACGGCTCTATTAGACCGTCGCAAGATCGCTTATTAGAGACGGCCTAAGCCGTCGTCAAACCAGAAAATGCACCCGGAACACCCATCGGTCCGGGTTAATGGCGACGGCTACCGATAGCCGTCGCCAACTTAGTTAATAGCGACGGCTAGAAGCCGTCGCAATAAAATTTATCGCCCGTTCAACGGTCGACTAATTTTTGCGACGGCCTGAGCCGTCGCTGTTGTACTTAAACGTACCAAATGCGACGGCTTCGGCCGTCGCCAATACATTGGGTTTACAAAACCCCGTCGGCACCTTCCCTCTTCCCCCGCTTGCTCTCGACGCGCCGCCGCCGCCGCCGCGCCGCCGCGCCGCCGCCGCCGCGCGCGCCGCGGCCGCCGCCGCCGCGCTCGTACGCCGCCGCCGCCGCTGCGCCGCCGCCGCTGCGCCGCCGCCGCCGGCGCGCTGCCGCCACCGCCGCCGCCGCCGCGCGCGCCTCCTTGCGCCGCCGCGGCCGCCTCCTTGCGCGGCGCGCCGCCGCCTTGTTGCGCCGCCGCCGGTCGACGGAGCCCTCCCTCGCTACATCCGTCCGGGCATTATCCTCCAAGGTATATTTTAACCGAAATTATTTTATTCATTAGTTTCTATTTGAATTTTATTTAAAGTCTTATGAAAAGTGGATGTTTATTGATAAATCTTTCATTTCATATCGGCTAGGGTTAGTTGTGTAGTCAATCATCTAGCACTGGTGTGTTTTGAGACCATGTATTTTTTTTAGGAAATCTTGATATATGCGAAATTAAGTAGAAAGCATTTTAGTGTAATAAATTGTTTAGAAAAATAGCCGTTTTGTAGTGTATTAAGTCTTTTATAATTAGATTATGCTGATTTCTTTAAATTATACGTCGGCATGAATCAAAAAGATCACTCGTATAGCTAAACGATCCGGCTTCTTCGGCTCGGTGTGAACCCTCGTTTCGATTTCATCGATTCGGAAGGCTCACAAATCGAATGAAACCGGACCGAACTGCTTGGATCGAATTGTTTAAAACATTACATTATTATTAAGAAAAATAATATGTATATAGTTTGATTCGGTTTGATGAGTTATCTATTTGGTTTTTTGAACCAAATCGAACCGATAATATTTTATCAATTTAGTTCGGTTCGGCACCTCCCCAAACCGAACCGAACCGGTAAACTAGTTGACCCAATTTGTCAAAATTTGACCCACTTTATTTACATATTATGTTACATTTAAATATATATATATTACATCAATTATAAATATATATTATTATAAATACATATTATGTTACATATTATTATGTAGTTGGATTTTTCTTTAACAAGAGTAGAAGATAAAAAATTTATAAGAATTTTTTAATGAAACTCAATGTCATTAATATGTTTATCTTATGACGGCTTTAATTCTTATTTCAGGTAGTTTCAAATGACATTCTCGTTCGAGACTTTCTTCTCTTGGAGGTGGTTTGGTTTGTGTTTATTTTGTTTCGAGACTTTCTTATCTCATTGTTTATTTTTGT